>JAJHZJ010000177.1:22136186-22736186 GCA_023548195.1 Bettongia penicillata ogilbyi | reverse complement strand
ACATGTATATGGATATGTGTATATGCAAAATAAATATAAAGAATTAAATAAAAGAAAAAGTAAGTTATTTAGGCAGCTAAAGTACAGATAGGTGGGGGAAATCAGCAATAGTTTTGTGATGTCCAAGATGGTATATTAGATACATAATGAAGAAAGAGACTCCATGAGGCACAAATAAGAAGGGAGTACATTTCAGGTATGGGGTACAGTTAGTACAAAAGCAAAGATGCAGGAGATTCAGCATCATATGTGCAGAACTGGAAGAGGCCTGTTTAATTAGACTAGTGTAGGGAAAACGGAAAGCTGTATAATCAGGCTAGAAAAATGAAAAAGTATTTCCTGAATCAATCCCTCCATCCAGAAATGATTCTTTCTGCTTCTGAATTTCAGGAGCAATTATATCTATATAGTTAAAATGATATTTTACTGAAAAACCTTTTGGTCATAAGATTTTAATGTTGAGAAAGACCTCAGAGGTTACTTAAATTCAGAATCAAGGTCTCAGCAGAGGTTCCTTTTCCCAACACTCATCAAATGAATAGTTATAAGGAAGCCGCTGAAACTCTCTGAATCTCATTGCCTACGTTGTCAATTTAATAGTTGTTTTTCTTAATATAGAAGTGTATTGCTAATTTTTATTGATAAAATTATACTTATTACATTACCCACTTGACCCAGTATAAAAGTTACCTCTATACCATCCTTTAAAGAGAGTTGTACGGTTTCTGCTTGGACACTTTCAGTAACGAGAACTCAAAAACACGCTAAGTAACTCTCATTGTTCGATCTACTTGTTAAGATGTTTACCCTTTCCAGTGAACTAAAGGATCATTAAGAAATTCCTACTCACTGGTTCTGGTTTTGCTCTCTAGAGATATGTAAAGGAATGATGAAAGAGATAGAAAATACTTTTATAGCATATCAAGGTTTGTGATAAATATATATATATATATATATGTATATATATAATCTCAGTTGATCCTCACAACAATGTTGAGTTGTCTTACTGTTCTGCAAATTTTACCAAGAAGAAACTGTGTCTGACAGACTGTGATGTGTGTCCAGGATCACATGCCTGGTAAATGTCTGTATCAAGATTTGAAATCAAGTTGTCTTGACCCAAATTCAATACTCTTTCTACCATACCTACCTAATTCTTCTGTTTTGTATTGTCCTCAAAACATATGAAGGCAAAAATCTTATGCACCACATCTTCTCTAACACTTTCCAATTGCCTTAATTATTTTTCTTATGACATGCTTGGCATATTCTTTACCAGTCTAGACACCTGAAATTTTCTAGTTTGTCAGTGTGATTTTTATAGTTTGGTACTCAGAACAAGATATGATATGCCAAAAATGGTGCGACCAATGCAAAATGTAATAGTACCATACAATCTCTTGTGGTCCAAACATTTCTTCAGATCTAGCTAGGGGCACAATGCAAAGAGTACTGGGTTTACACTCCGAAAGACTGGAGTTCAAATCTGGTCTTATACTAGCTATGTAGCCCTGCTAGATGTGGGAGGGAGCAACCAGCTGATAGAGTAGTTAGAGTGTTGGGGGTGGAATCAGGAAGACCTGAGTTCAAATTTGGCCTAAGACACTTTCTAACTAAGTGAACCTAGGCAAATAACTTAACCACTGTCTCCCTCAGGTTCCTCGATTATAAAATATGAATTATAATAACACCTATAATACAGGTTGTTATGAGATAATATTTATAAAATGATGAGCACAGTGCCTGACTCATAGCAGTTGATAATTAGTAAATTCTTCTTTTTTCCCTTCCCTAATTCTCGTAATACATCATACATTTTCAAAATTACTTTTAGTATCCACGTCATACTGTTGGATTGTATTATGCTCATAGTTAAATGGTCTCCTATTTTTAACAGGTATTATTGTTAAGGTGGTTCTTCCTCATAATGTAATTAACAGCACAGGACTTGAAATAAATCTGTAAGATGGAGGAGTGATTGATTTTTGTATAATTCATAAACTAATAACTTCAAAAATGAAAATACAAAAGAACTCTAATAATTAATGTTGGATTAATGAGAAGGCAGAAGCATTGACAAAGTAAAAATCCATATCAAATAATATCAGAGAGGCAACAGATATAAATTTCTAACTCACCCCTAGCAATCCAGCAATCCCTTGCCTGCCCAGTGGCACAGTCAGTGTAAGATGATAGGATTATGTTTCAGGTTCTTGGAATAGATTCCCTTCCTGATCACTCCTTGGAAATGACTCAATCTGATCTCCTTTTCCCTCATACTTCAAGATTTAGAAAGTATTGATCCTGTGCAAATAGTTGAATGAAAGTTAAGAATATAAAGCAGTTAATGGTTACATGGAGAGGAAAGTGCTTATACGGTCAAAGGTAGAAATAATGAGAAGCCTCATTCACCTTTGAATCTTATTCTGAACTCAAAATAAATTATACCACCTAACTAAGGAGGCAGAGGATGTCCAGACTTAGAGATCTGTACAGGAGAAAGTATATGCATCACGGAAGAGAAGGAGTCTAAATCATATGATGATAGAAGACAGAGATAAATTTCCAGTAATACAAGAAAATATAACAAGACAAAAGAAGAAGAGAGAAAAATAGAATATCAGTCAACCTCCTGGGTAGATAAATAAAGAAGCAAACCCATAAAGACAAAAAAGACTAAGAATTCCGAAATATATCTATAATATAGGAAGTGATCTACATTATAAGAAATTGTCCCACAAAAGCTTAAAAGGGCAATAAATTCTGCAAGTTACAGCAAGATATTGGATCAACAGGAGAAAATCTAGAAGGGTGCAAAAGAAAAATTAAATATTAAAAAGATACTAAGACAGAAATTAGGTCAAGCATAAACAGAACAAAAACAGAGTAGAACAGAAAATATATGTAAGAGGAAATTTATGCAAGAGAAATAACAACTTCAAAAAACATTTTTTTCCAATCCAAAATGACTGAATTACAGGAAAAAAATATGCTGAAACAATATAAGCATTTGAGAAAAAGAGTGTATTTAAAATTCTGAAAATTATACTAATTAATGAAATAATGGCAGGGAAATTTCCAGAAGTTATGAATAATCAGAAATAAGTATTGACTAATCAAATCTAAAAATCACTCCCACTCTTCCACATATGCATACACAATTTATGCTTAAAAGTTCAAGGCAGGCATTAACTGCATTTTAGAATTTTGATTCCAAATGGTATATCTGTAAGCAAACAGGAGAAAGGACATTAGCTATGGTGGAAAATTAAATTGAATAGGATTGTTCTACATTCACAAGAAATTAGAGGAATTATTGGCATGTGATTTTTAAAAAGACACAGTTTGATAGAATTCCTTGTAAATCCATCTGGCCCTGGAGATTTTTACTAGGGAGTTCATTGATGACTTGTTCAGTTTCTTTTTTTCTGACATGAGGTTATTTAAATATTTTATTTCCTCTTCTGTTAATGTGTGCAACTTACATTTTTGTAAATATTCACCATTTCAATAAGATTGTCAAATTTATTGGCATATAGTTTGGCAAAATACCACTTAATTATGGTTTTAATTTCTTCTTCATTGGTGGTGAATTCACCCTCTTCATTTTTTTTGTACTAGAAGAGTTATTTTTATTATGATAAATAAGTATATTAAAAACCAAATCCTAGCATTATTTGTAACTGGGGAAAACTCAAAGTTAATTAATTTACTTATAAAGTATGGGTGCCCTTCTCCACACTATCATTTTATCTAATTCTAAAAATGCAAGTTATAACAAGACAAAAGAAATAAGGTAAAATAAAAAAGGAAATATATTGGGAAAGAGGAAATAAAATCATCTCCACTTGCAGATGACAATATAGTTTACTTATAATACAAAAAATTATTTAAAAAATTTTAAATAAAAAGTACTTTAAGTGCAGGAGATAAATAGGTATGTATGTGTGTACATATACATATACACACTCGTGTGTGGGCATGTGTGTGTGTGTGAATATGTTTATGTGTATCCACAGATGGCATCAGCATTTCTAAGTAGCAATAGCAAAATTGAGGAAGAAATGATTTAAATAGAAACCTATTTCAAGATAATAAGAAAGTAAAATCATTATCAAATCATTATGAATCATTATCAAAATAGACTAGAAATTTATATAAATTCAATTTTCAAAACTTTTTTCTTAATATAGGAATGCCAACAATAAGAACACTGTATGCTTTTTTTTATATCTTATTATGGTAATAAAAATGATAATACTACCAATACTACAATTTAGTTTTAATGATATAGCAATCAAATTATCAAGGGGATTCTTTATAGAACTATGTAAGAATAACATAATTCATTCTAAGGAGGGAAAAAAGGGTTTAGGATCTTAATATCCCCTTTCCCTTTTGTTCCTTTCTCTGATTTGTCATGCTCTAACTGCTCCAACCCCACCCCACCCCCAACCTCCATTTTGGGGAAGGCACCTAATCAGACATGGTTCTCTTTCTCTCCTTCCCTCCCTCCCCCCATTTCTGACTATGGAATTATTTTAACACCATACCTAGTAACCTTTTTTATGCTGGAAGAGTCCTCGGCCCCTGTATTTACCTCCTCTAATTGGCTAATTCTGTCCAGAACCTACATTTAGAGAAAGACCCAGACCACCCATGTTCATGTGTTCATTACTCTCTGAAACACTCTCTCGACCCTCCAGACTTTTGTCTCCGTCACCTTCCTATGCCTGATTTCCTGCTTCTTTTCATGCTACTATATTGTTGTTAGATATCATCAGAATGAAATATCCTTGAGGACATCACTATCTTTGTGCTTCTATTTGTATACTTAGTGTCCACCACACCACCTTTCACATAGTGAGTAATTGATATGTGTTTATTATCTTAAGGGAACTGAGGTTAAGGGAAATAAAAGAAAAATTAGTGGGATTGTAGAAGAAATAGTATGTCTGGACCTTAAACTATTTTTTAATAGCAGAAACCATAAAAAAATATAGACTTCCAAGAGGTAACCAAGAATTACTTACCTAGCATAATATATGAAAGGGGAAAAAATAGTCATTCAATGAAATACTTGAATTTCAAGATTTCATAAGGTGGAGACCAGAACTAAATCAAAAATTTGACATCCAATATTAAGACCCAAGAGAATCATAAACAGTTAAAAAGAGAAAAAGAAAACATAAGGGATTAAATAAAGCTAAACCATTTACATTTTTACATGGGAAAATGATACTTCTAACTCTTAAAAACTGTATCACTAATAGTATATCTAGAAGGAATATACATAGAGAGGTATGATTTTAAAGTGATTTTGATAGAATGACAAAAAGTTAAAATATTAGAAAGACAAGTACAAAGGTGCAGAAGGAAGGGAGAGGTAGAATGGGGTAAAATTATTTCTATATTGGCTCAAAGCAGGAATCATATACACAATCAGTTTATGAGAAAAAAGATTTAGAATGATATCTAACAATGGCACAATAGGTTCCAAATTGATATATAACCTAAACATTAAAGTAATATAATCATATATAATATATAGTACATATTTATAGTCATATACATATTTGCATATATATCTATGTTCTGTATACATACATGCATATAAAAGAAGTTAGTTCTCACAACTATTTCTAGGACAAAAGTTCTTAATCAAGGAATGTGACTGATAAGGGAGAAAGTTTAAACAATTTCAGTTACAAAATATTAAAAAAACTTTAAAAAATAAAAATCTATGATGCTAGGATATGAAGAACTTTCACCTGAAGGAAAACAAATTTTTGCATCAAATATCATTATCAAAGAATTGATAGCTAACATTTATAGATACATAGTAGAAATGTATGACCAAGATCCATTAGAAAAGCTAAGTGCTCCAAGTATATAAACAGTTTTCAAAAGTATTGCAAGCTATTAGCCACATAAACATTGCTATGTCACTGATGAAAGATGTTCGTTGAAACATCTCTTGAAATTTACCTGGCATCTAGCAAATTGACACAGAGAGACAGACAGAAAAACACAGAGACAAACAGACAAATAGAGACAGATAGAGACTGAGACAGAGATAATGCTGAAAGGGTTTCAAGATTACGGAAATATTAACATACTGTTAGTAGAGGTGCCAAATGATCTGTTTTGGAAAACAATCAATCAACATTTATCATGTACTTCTATGTTCTAGGCACTATGATTCAAATTATGTAAGAAAAATGAAGAGATTGCAAACCTTTGATTCAGATTCCATTGCTGTCCATTTTCCCAAAGGAGGTGGAAAATACAAAGAATATATATCCATGCCAAAATATTTGTAGTAGCCCTTTATGTGGCAGCAAAAAAATTGGACAACGTCTAAACAAATTGTGATATAGAAATTGTTTTCCTTTTCTCCTTCCCTTCTTCTTCCCTCTCTGTGATAGTCACATTTCATCAGTGCTCTCTGATTGCAGGACTAGGAGGTCAGAATCATCAGTTTCTCAATCTCCATTTAAAGAGAGAGAACAGGTCAGACACCTTCCCCTTTTCCTTCCTGATTGAACTTTTATGACTTCTCCACCAAGCCCCCATGCAGGGTATTTTCCCCACCTCCTTCTTCTTTTCAGCTTGTCTTTGTGTGTGTTTGTATGTGTGTGATCTTTCCTCATTAGATAAGAAGCTTTTTAAGGGAGAGGATTGTCTTTATCTTTTGTATATGTGTATGCCCAGCAATTTGAACACTAACATATAGTAAGTACTTAATAAATATTAATTGACTTTATCTTTTCTTTTGTTTCTCTTTCTTTCCTTTTTTCTTTTCTTTTGTCTATTTTCTTTCCTTTATGAAAGAACTGTGATTTCATTAGTATAGGAAACTCTCAATGAGAAAATTTCCTTTTTTCCTCTGAAGACTGACATCCACCAGATAAGCATCTCTTCTGAATGCAGCCAAGTGCATTGAAAGATTAAATGACTTTCCAAGGATCAAACATACAAGATAATTTTGGATACATACAGGTAGTATTGGAACTCAAGTCTTCCTAACTTAAAGGCTAGCAATTTGCCCACTATATCATAATGCTTCTCATGTAGTTTTATTGAGTGATAAGAAAGGATGAAAAAAGGAATTCCTGAAAATATAGGAAGACTTATATGAAATGCTGCAGAGTAAAGTAAGTAAACCAAGAAAAAGATAAGGAGAGTAGCCATAACAGAGTAAACAAAAAGAACACAAAACTTAAATATTATATAATTATAGTGATCCACCTAGACTCTAGAGCAGAGAGGAGAAAATGCAATTTCTTCCTTTCATTAAAGACATGGGAAAAGTTAAATATACTATCTTCTTTATGGAGGAGGAAAGGCAAGAAAATTGGGGTCAAGTAACCTTCCCAAGGTCACAATGCTAGTAAGTATCACGTGTCTGAGGCCAGGTTTGAACTCAGGTTCCCCTGACTCCAGGGTCAGTGCTGTATTCACTGTAGCACCTCGCTGCTCTGGTTACATATGCTATCAAGTTAGGTTGAGGTACTGGGTACTTTTGCTTGCCTGTTTTCTTTTTATTCATTTTTTTTTGATAAGAGAAAGTTCATATGCCCAAAGGGCTATAAAACCATGCAGATCCTTTGATCTAGCGGGGCCACTACTAGATCTGTATCCCAAAAGAGATTTAAAAAAAAAAGGAAAAGGGTATATATAGAGAGAGCAGCTTTTCTCTGGTGGAAAAAAATTGGAAATTGAAGGGATGCCCATTAATTTGAGAATGACTGAATGAACTGTGGTATTTGATTATGTGGAATACTATTGTGCTAAAAGAAATGACGAGTGGAATGCTCTCAGAAAAACCTGGAAAGACTTACATGAAGTGATGCAAAGTGAAATGTATGGTGTACAAAGTAATAGCAATATTTTAGAATGATCAGCTGTGAAGGATTTGTCTATTCTCATATATACAGTGATCCAAAACAACTCTGAAGAACTTAGGATGAAAAATGCCATTCATTCTCAAAGGAAGAATTGATGTTATCTTAATACAGACTGAAGCATACATTTTTTAAACTTTATTTTTCTTCAATCTTCAGATTTTCTTTCTTTTTTTTGGTCTCTATTTTCTTTTACAACATGACTAGAATGGAAATGTCTTAAATGACTACACTTGTATAACCTATATGAATTTGCTTGCTTTTTCAGTGGGGGAGGAGGATAGAGGAAGGGAGAGAATTTGGAATTCAAAGTTTAAAAAGTAATGTTAAACATTGTTTTCACGTATAACTGGGGAAAATAAAATAATAAATTAAAAAAGAAAGCTCATTTTTTTGGTATGTGTAGGGATATATCTGTAAATAGCTATGTTATATGACAACACATGAATAAAATTAAAAACAAATATAGGGGACTGTTCAATTTCAGCTGCTGGGTCTTGACTTATTTCTCCTTTGTGATTAAAACCTCTAAAATCTTATCTTCATCAGTGAATATACAAGACATTCATGCCAGTTTGAGGTACTAAGCAAATTTAACAAGCATGCCATCTATGTCTTCATGAAAGTCATTGCTGAAGGTGTTTAACAGAACACAACTAAGGACAAAAATCCTCAGAACTTTCTCTTTTATTTTAGAGCTCCCTCCAGGTTAATTTCAATTCTATTGATCAAGATACTTTGGGTACCAATTTTCAATCAATTAAAAATCTGGTTGACTATTTTATTATTTATTACCAGTATTCTCCATCTTCTCCACAAACAAGTTATGAGACACTGTGTCTGAGATACTGAAATTAAAATACATGTGTACAGAATATCCCTGCCCTATCAATCTGTTAAGTCTATCTTTAAAGTATGTTTCTTAATATTACTGGATATTAATAAAGCTATGATCACTCCTGGTAATTACAGCTTTCTCTTCCAAGTACTCACAAGGTACCTTTTTAATAATATATTCTTGATTTTTTTTTTCCAGGGATTGATGTCAAACTGACTGTAATGTAGTTCTTAGAAATCCTTGTTTTTCTGTTTTGAAACTCTGGATGATATAGTACCTTCTTTTCTCGTGTACCTCTCCTACTTTTAATCACCTTCAAAAATTGCAGTGAGTGATTTTCCACTAACATATATCAATTCTTTCACTTTCTCTGAAATATAGTCCTACTAGGCTTTAAATTGTAAATTAATTTAATACAGATTATTGTCTTAAATTCTTATTATTATAAGTCAGAGAACACTTAACAGAACTTGGAAAATTAAATTTTTACATCAAATTGATATAGGCGAAATTAGTTTCTAAATCCATTTCTGTGTTCAAATCAAGTGAGTGAAGTAGACAGAATATTTTCTGCAAAGGTGAGGTTCATAACACATTTTCATTCAAAATATGTGAGGGAGATATTCCAAGTGTTACCAACTCCATTTCACTGACTGAAAAAACTGAGCCTTATTGGTTTGCCCACAGCTCACCACTAGCATGGCTAGAAAGTCTCAGAGCTTGGATGTAAATCTAGGACTTTCTTGACTCTGTGTGCTAGGCTGATTCCATTTTGTCTCTCATCTTAATAGCTGACTTTTGTAACTCACTTCACAATTTTAAAAGTGCTTTATAATATATTACCTCATTTCAGTCTCACTACAAGTTTGTGATGTAAGAAGAAAAAAGAAAGGTTTCAAAGTTATTCAAGGGACTGAGAAAGCTGTTGATGGAGTTGATTAAAAATAGGTTGTGCATCTTGGCTGGAATAATTGTAAACTATTGGAATCCCAAAGAGACTTCAAGTTGGAAATGTCTAAAATTATGCACAGTATGCTACTGTCTGGGAGTGAGAACTGTGGGAGTAACAGTACTGGGAATAATGATAGAGAATCAATGCCAGCTTGGAGAGAGACCTCCTCCCTAAGGCAGAACCTGACAGTAATAGAGGGTATTGTCCCGAGAATAGCAAAGGGTGTCACTCCAACTGAAACTCATTAATTCTCTTTCCACCAATTCTTGAACTTCATCATTCTCTGCACGAGAGAGCCCAGAGGCTCCTTGCCACTTTTCAGCAAAGAAAGCCACTGAGGCTTGCTTGACAAGCACTTGCCTGCTTTTCCATGCTGAGAAGAGATCACTTGCTAATAAATGATGTGAGCTGCAGGATGTACATGTGGTCTTGGGCACCAGTTGGCAGGAAGTTGGATGCCCATCTGGAAAGGAGGAAGCAGCAGGTAGCTCTTCCGTGGGGGTTAGAGGAGACTGACAAAGTGTAAATAAGACTCACTGACAGCCAGATTGCCTTTTAGTCAATTATACATTATTGCTGTCAGTTATAAGACTCAGCTCTTGCTTTTCTGGTTCTACTAGAAGGGGAGAGATAAAAAGGGGAAATTTAAGTTCACTTGTTGGGAAGGGAGGGAGTCAGTTTATTGATAGATTTGTCAAAGCTCCGTTGAAAGAAGAGATTGAATGTGGATGAAAGAAGGACCAGAATGGGGTTCTAGGTAGAAACGTAATCTATTATACAGGCATAGAGGTTACAGAATAATTTATGTGATCTGAATAGTGTTTGTTTTGAACAGATGAGGAACCTGAAAGCAGGTCGTATTCCAACTAATCTCTTACAGACTGGCTTGAGTATCTTTACTCCAGAGTTCACGTCATTTCCTTTTGTATTAAACCAGCTTCCAAAATGTGTTTCATATTCATTGTAGAATTAGTTGGATAATAATTGCAGGAGAGTGAAAAATCCAAAAGAACTTAATTATTATTATTAATTATTAATCAATTACTAATTAACCCCAGGTCAGGTGGCTTTCTAGGTCCTTGGTTGAGACCTTTTGACTAAGTTCAACTTTTATAGAATAAATTCTGTTGTTAAGGGGATTTGTTCTGTGAAGTTTGGATTGAGTCAAATGGCCACACTTGGGGACCTAGAGGGCCACATGTGGCCTAGAGGCCTCAGGTTCTCCACCCCTGCCCCAGGTCACCCTTTCTTTGAACTCAACCAATTTCACATTGTCAAATTCCTGGCATGTGGACTGAAAAGGGCCCAGGGGATTCAGGGTAGGGCACACAATGAGGTTATATTTCATATTCTCATTTATGTACCTCTAATTGGAAAGGTTCAACTTCCTCTTGGCTTTATTCTATTGCCTTCTTTCCCTTGCTGTTAGGAAAAGGGAGGTACACGATTGCAAGAACAAAAAAAATTTAACTCAGCTTTGGCAGGGTCACAAAGAAAACTTAGCAACAATAACCAGCTCCCAAATAAGACCTGGCTACCCTACAAGCAAATTCCAAAGTGGCTTTATAGTTTAAGGAGAATCCACTCTATTATAGTATACCCTGTGTATATTACTTCTTTTTATAAATGAGTCTCGTTAGTGCTCAGAGGAATGAGGAAAAAAAATACTCAAGGAGTCAAGCAGTCAGGATATGTCTTCAGCAGGGGCAAACCTGCTGGTGACTTATATTCAATAATAAGTCGCATTTTTCGGTTTGCTATGGTTTAAAAAGCATATTCTTAGAACAATCATATGCAATTTGTTCAAGTACTATATTCCCCATTTTACAGGTTGGGAAATTTGAGTTCAGAAGGATTAAATGAAATTGCCTAAGGTCACACAACTGGTAAGGACCTGAGTTTGTCCTCAAACACAAATAATTTATTTGTCCTTAAAATCAAATGGTTTTTCTTATACACTGCTCTGGCTCTTAATGTACCCTGATGGTGACATTTTAGATCTCATAAAAGTCTTCCACTCCTACTTCGTATGTTTTATTTCTTATATTCAGTATTTGTTGATTCTACATAGCACTCTGAAGCTAAAAAAAGGGTAGTAGACAAAGGCCAGACTACTAATTACCAAGGACTCCTAAGTCTCCTTTATATCCTTAGGAATTTCTTGAATCTGATGCTGGGAAAATTCAAATCTCTGTAGGAACTTGTCTTTTTTTTTTTTAATCACACAATGAAAACTGTATAACTCAATGTGTTTCTGTTTTTGGCTTAGCTTCCAGAAACCCACTCAGAGCTAAAAAATCAGTGCTTGACTATAGTAACTAGGTCATGCCAGGTACCTGATGCCATTGAATTTTCAATTTAGATGCATTCGATTTTTTTTTCTATTTTTCCTCTTGTTAAATCCATTCTATCAGGACCCACACTGGATACAATATAATAAAAGTAAAGATCCTCTGCATTCCAAACCTGATGCCCAGTATACTATTAATCATTCTTATTTATATCCAGTTTTTAGTCATTATTGTGACAAATTAAGGCACCATATTTTGGTAATTCTTTATACTGAAGTACTCTTCTCACTTGCTCTGTGGTATAATCCATTAACTTAGTTACTGCCACCGTTCCAACAACCTTCTATAAGGAAGGGAACTGAAGGGAGGGAACTGAACAGATGGAGAGTTATGTTTATGACAAGATAATTCCCATATTCCCTTGGGTACTATGTCAGGACAAATGACTTTGGTCTACCCATATTAGAAGAAGAGTATACTGTTGGTTATTTTTAATGAATTTTAAAATGTTTCCTATTTTACATTATTTTTATTTGCTTAAACTGTCTCAAAATCATTTGGAAAAAGGATGGGATATATATTTTAAATGAATAGGTAAAACATGTCTTTAAGGGACATTTATACCTTATTCAAATAAACTACCATTTATTTAGCACCTACTATGTGAAATGATGCTATGGGTATAGAGATAAAAAAAATGACACATTTTCTCAAGGAACTTGCAACTACACTGAACATATACCACTTCTCTCAAAAGACCTTCTCTTGACATACAACTGAATAATTGACTGTCCCTTTAAAAATCTGTGCCTATACACAGCAAGTACTAAAGTATAGAATAAGAGGAGTTGGAAAGTGATAATGTGCAGGAAACTTTGGGATAAATGTGGTGCCATCACTTTTCCATTTAAGATATAATTTAACTAGAATTGATAAAATTTCTATTATATTCAAGGTGTTATCCTAAACTATGAGATGACAAAATTAAGATTAAAACATGGACTGCCAGATAAGTAAAAATTTGAATTTGGAAATGAAATAAGGGAGGATGGAACAAATGGCTAAGAACATTCAGGGGGAGGAGAAATAACTGGGAAATTGTGTGGTAAAGGGTGCTGTCAGAGAGCAATGGAAGAAGGTCTGGAACTGAAAGTTTCTTAAAGGAGATGATATTTGAGTTCTGCCTCAAAGGACAGACAGGATTTCAACAGGAAAGACTGTGTCCCTGCTTTAACAATCTCCCTACTCTAGTATATTCTCCAATCCTATAACAAAATAATCTTCCTCTAACAAAATAACAGTATAACCTCTAACAAAGTTCAGGTGTAACCTTGTCATACCCTCATTCAAAATACCTCAGTAGCTCCATTTTTAATCTCAAAGACAAAAATATGAACTCGTGTTTGGCTTTTAAAGCCTTCATAACCTGAGCCCTTCACATATTTCCTGTCTTTTTACACTTTGCTCATCTTTACATGCTCTGTAATCCAATGACATTCATCTCCTTGCTTCTGCTCCAACAAAACAATCCCTCTCCCAACTCTGTATTTTCACTGGCTGTTCTCTGCACCTTAAATTATCTCCCTCATATTTGCCTCCTGGCTTCCATCAAATCTCAACAAAAATCTTGTCTTCTTCCAGGCTTTTTCTTCCTTTTGAGATTATCCTGAACTTTGACCTTTGTTCGAGCCATTCAATATTCTCACTGAACACAGAGAGCTCATTAGGAAATGACTCAAATAAGTTATTGTATATTAAGATGTAGTCAAATTCAATTTAATACCTTGTGATTCTCTTCTTGATTAATATCTTTCTGATAGCCATGTGTGGGACTTCAGAAGAGTAGAAACTTTGAATCATTTCATTTCTTTATTCCAGATTACATTTTTTAACTTCTTAAAAATTATTTTGTCCCAAACCCAGTTTCATGCTGAAGTCAAAAATCTGTAAATATAGGTTGACTTAATTTGAAGGATCTTGTCTGGTTCTTCAAAGTATTTCTCTACTTATTCTTGGAAAGAGCCATGTGTGCAAATATTACAAATGTTCTCATGATGGTACCTTTGTTTACAACTCATTATAAGCACTATGACAATAAATAGTCAAGTCGTTTATAATGTTTCTTGTTGACATTGAACATAGAATGAAACTAATTAACCTTGCCAACTCCTTTATTCCATTCTTTGAGAAAAATCTATGAACTATATTATCAAATTCTCTATAAATTCTGGTTTCATTTATTGCACACAGTTCAATAGGGATATGTTTCATTTCTTCCAATAGTTTATGTACTAGTTTATTATTTATAACAGATTAGAGGTTTAGAGTTAGGAGGATTTCATCTCATCTAACACTCTTAATTTTCACATGAAGAAACAGCAAAATTAAGTGACTTGCTGAAGGTCACAAAGGTGGCATAGCTGGATTCCAAACTTGAGTATTCTGACTCCAAATCAAGCATTCTTTCCACAACAGACACTTAGAATGGCAATAAATAAATTAATGTTTCATGATCCAATCTACTATTCTATTACAGTCACTCTCTTACAACTCATCCCCATAATTCTGCCACTGTTACTGGGGAAGCACAGTGGAGATACTCTGAATGGAAGAGAAAAAGAAAGTCCATTTGAACAGACACATATACACAATAAGCTCTCTCATAGGACATATGTTGAGAAGGGTATGACTTATAGGAACCTGGAAGTGAGAGTCCTATCATACTTGGTCCTTCCAGACCTCACTTAGAGTACTATTTTAAAATCATGGTGAACATTTTAGCAATGATATTGGTAAGATGGAGAGCATATCATATTAAGATTAACTTATATAACATATAATGTTTAGTCTTGAGAAGAAAATACTAAGAGAGGACCTGAAAACTATAATCAAGCGTTGTCGTTATTCAATTGTTTTCCAGTCATGTCTGAACCTTCATGACTCCATTTTCTTGGGAAAGATACTGGAGTGGTTTGACAATTCCTGCTCCAATGGATCTATTTTGTCAGGCAATCAGAGGATAAGTGAATCACCTACCATCACATAGGTAGGAAATACACGAGACTGGATTTGAACTCAAGTCTTCCTGACCCCAGGTCCAATGCTCTCTTCACTGAACTACCAGCTGCCTTGCCAAATATTATTTGGGTTATTATTTGGAAGATGGAGTATGGTAATTTTCTTTGTCCTAGAGGGTAGAACTAACATAGATAAGTAAAAGAGACAATGTAAAAAATGTAGGCTTTAAGTTACTATCAAAAGTGGAAGTCTTGCCCAGACATCTTTAAGCAAAAACTGGATGACCAGTAAATATGCAATAAAAAAAATGGACCACACACATGGCAAGAATGGAGAACAACTCTAATGTTTCTGTTGATATCCTCTAGATTCCAGGAGAATGTGAGAAAGTGCTCCAACTGGTAGGCACCTCTGGATTTTAATCACTGTCAATGCAGGAAATGTCCACATTAAAGAGATTGCTGATCAAGTGGGGTACTGCTGAACCTAAATGACTTCATCTCTACAATGAAGATAATATTGAACATGAACTTCCAATTTTACAGTAGAGTCATTCTAAGGAAAGACATTTGTAAATCTTCAAGAGCCATATAGAAAGGGAAAACCAGTTTCACTATACAGAATGAAATAATGCCTTTGACTTCAAGGACTCTGCAGTGTCATAGGATTAAAAAAATGTGCATAGTAAATATAATACAGTTTAGTTAGAGTATAATATGTATACAAATTAGAGTATATAATGTTATAAAATCACATAAGGTAGAAATTACTTCCAGTTTGGGGAAGCTATCAAAGAATTGACTTTGCTCAGCATAAAGAGAAGTAAATTTTACTGTAATCTAACTCTATGAAAAGTCTAAGTCAGAAAATAGAATAAATGGTAATTCCATTAACCAGAATGCTCAATTAACCAGAACATTCTTTTCCACAACCCTGTTAGATAAGCAAGTCTACAGAAATATAAAGGAATAAAATCGGGCAGATCATGCCACATTTTAAAGATAAGAAAGGAAAGCTTTCTCAATCACTTGTAGTAGGTTATATTTTCAAATGTTCAACTTCATTCTAACAATAAGCTGTGTCTTATTAGAGTCTTTTAATTTTTAAAAAGCATAATTATACCATTAATATGCCTAAGGTTCAACGGTCAGAAATCTTAGTTTTCCATGCTATCCACATATCCACATCACAACAAAAAAAGGGTGAAATATTCATTATTTTAGATTTAACACTGCCTTTGGTGTTTCAATACAATGGAGATTTAATAAATCTAGAAGCAAAGAAAAGGGACACATAGAAGTTGTTACTGTTAATGAGCTTCCTTCATCCTCCTTTACCACAATAACCAAAGGGAGGGAAGGAAAATTCATCATGCGTAAAGTGTCTCACTTGTTTTCAATTAATCAGTGACTCATCTATGGATTCCTGGACCATGAGCAGTAAGGTACTTCTTAAAAAAATAAATAGCAATAGTATTTTGGTTTTAGTTGTTCCTGATATTTTCTTGTTCATTAACCATTCATGAGGATTTCTCTAAAGGTACATTGAATTATTCATAGAAAAAGAAGGTTTACGGACTATGTAGCTATGTGTGAACATTTAGTGGGGTCTGATCATGAATTATGTCCTGACAGGTCAGAAATTAAAGTTCATGAAATTTCTTAAGGTGTTATTCTGAATTAAAACAAAGAAACAAAAACTTGCAGCAAAAAGGGTGTTGAAAAGAATTATTTCTTTGTCTCCATGTTAGCCATAATGGGGGTTGATGTGGGGAGCAAAAAACTATCATTCTGTTCATAGACATGCATTAAATATACATGAATGGTTTTATGAATTTTAATGACAGTTTAATGACATTGGTCAGGTAATAACGAGAACCTTCTATAAACAATTCACCCGTATATTCAGAATGACAGCTGTACCAACTTTTATGAATTTACTGGAAAGATAGTTATATTCAACATCTATTTAAAACCCACTTATTTGTGTCTATTACATGCCAAGACCCTGAAGGATACAAAGATGGAGGAGACAGGGTCCTTGACCTTTTGAACATTTCATTTAGTCGGGAGCAGTAATATATAATTAAATATACATTAAGGATCTGCATCAGTCAAAGCATATATGTACTCCACCTATTCAGATCACAGTCTGTTTCCATTTTTGAGAGTTACTAAGGCAGGAAAAAAATGCTAACTTCTAAGTGAAATGATTATGAGCTTCTCTGAATTCAGACTGGAATGGTTCTTATCCTAGGATGGTCCTCAGAGGGACATGCAGTCTATCAACAGCCCACAAATGAATCATTTTCAGAATAGTAGAGTTTGCTAGGACTTATGCTGCATTGATATTTGTCATCTAGAAATTAAGGTCACTTCACACTGGTGAGATAAAGTAGGATGGATGGTGGTTATTGGTATAGTAATATAAATTCATTCACCTAATATTTATTTGAATGCTCACTAATTCAGAAATTCCTTTTGACATGTCATTCATTCATGACTGCACATCTAATATGACTCTTATCCATGTCTTACTATAAGTTGGTCATGGGATATCTATTCAAACGGTTGGAAATTTTCCTTGCTCTTTATGAGTGTAGAAGTAGAACATTCTATTCACTTGACATCTTTTGTCCTGATCAGTCCCTCTTTTCTTCCTATCAAATAATTCATTGATGTTATCTTTTATTCCCATTTTTTCAAATTTCTCATTAGTTATATATTATAACCTACTCATACCTATAGACTTAAAATGTTTCTCTTAGTTATGCTCTGTGATACCCATTTTTAATTCTTCAGATACATTTTTATGCTATACTTTTCTTTCAAATGTAGAAAAAACATTATAGTAAGAACATTCTGCTGTGGAAGGAGAGTGTTCTACCCAGTGTTGAGTGTAATAGATGACTTTTAATGGTGTGAAAAGCAGAGAAATTCAGAGTCCTATGGGATAAAATAAACAAATTCAAAGCCTGGGAGCCAGGAACTGATCATGTAATCATAAGAACACAAATTTAGAGATAGAATGGACTTTAGATATCATCAAATACAATCTCCTCTTTTTACAGATGAGAAAACAGAAGTCCTGAGAATTTAAATGACTTATCCAAGGTCACACAGCTAGGAAGTATCTGAGGCAGGATTCAAACCAGCTCAGGACTTTCCAGGTTTGTCCAATACTATATTCACTCTACCATGCTTTCCTATGATGGGATAGGCATATTCTATGCTATGTTCAGGGCTAACCCTTTGAGCTTTTCTATTACCCCTTTATTGCCATTATGGGATGCCCCATTTTCAGAGTAGGCTTAATGTGTGGGGAAATCTCCTAGCAGGAGAAAAACAGAAGAATGCATGGTGCAACATTTGGAATTGGAAATATGATACACCAAATGAAAGGCAACAATGAAGAGGTGTTCATCAATAATATGGAAAGCTTCATGATCTCATTGCTGTTGGTACCCCTTTCTCCTTCATTCCTTAACAATAATAATATGTTTATATAGCTCTGAAGTTTCCAAAACACATTCTACACATAATTTTGAGCTTCATGACTACTCTGTGAGGTAGGTGACACCATTATCACTGTCCTCCTCTTAAATATAAGGAAAATAAGGTTAAGTGATTTGTCCATCGTCATTCAGATAATATGTGTCCATTAGAGTATTTGAACCCAGGCCTCTCTGACTCCATGTACAGAGTATTATCCACACCCAGATAGTGCATTAGAATGCCTCATGTGATATTTGTTGAGGACTTCACATACATTATCCCTCAAGGAGCTATCCAATGCTAGAGTTTCTTCTCATTCCTTTCATACCCTAGGAGCATGAGTGCAGTGTTTGGTCTGCCCATCTGTTGTCTCTCTTCCCTGCTACAGGACTGTACCATTGCATTTTCCAGTCTATTCATCCTTCATGGCTTCCAAGTCACTTCCTAAACATAAGCTGTTGTTGTTAACATGTGAATGCCAGCTTACACCCACCATGTAACTTTCCTTTGCCTTTTGGGTTATTCATGATTTTTTTGCAATCATGGCATTCTAGAATTCACAGTAATAGTTTCAGTCAGAAAATATGTTATAGGATATTTAATTTTAATTTAACCATAAGTATCTTTGATACATGTTCTCTATTCAAAGGTAAAACAATTGATATACTCTTGGAAGAAATGAGACATCAGAATATTGACAGCATTTAAGGGAATGGGAAAAATAAAATAAAAACCCTCCTATAACTACACATTTGCTAAAATTCAACTGCTCCCTTTTTGGGCCAAAGTTGTTATTGAACAAATGCAATTAAACCTTTGGTGAAGTTTAATTGAGAGTATTCATAGCAGGCCTTTTCCTAAAGGAATAATATCCAGTAGCAGACACATCTGGGTCTGCAACAACAGAGGAAGTCCAGTGATGGGCACTCAGTAGTAGAGGAAGCATATTACCAAGAGCAGCCAACTTGGTTTTTGAATCCAATTATTTTATAATTACATTTTAGGGAGAAAACATATATTCTCAGGAACAATGATCATGTTAGAAAACTAATTACAGGAACTCATTCTTTCAGAATAATTTAAGCTGTGCATTTTATTTATAAAACTATTTCTATAATGGAGTGCCAGTGGATATATACCACATTCATTTTTTGTTTTAATAAATATGAAAAATAAATTTCATGCCAATACTGGTAAGATCTTTGCACATAGGATGTTAGAGCTGGAAGAGATCTTACATCATGGAATGTTAGAACTGAAAGGAACATTATAGATGATCTAGATTCTAGATAAAGTCTCTCATTATGCAAATGTGGAAACTGAGGCCCAAAGAGGGGAAACAATTTACAAAAAGTCATGCAGTCAGTGTCACATCTGAGAAATGGACATGAAATTAGAGATAAAAAGGACATTAAAGGTCATTTCATCCAATTGCCCCTTTCTGGACACTTTTCATTTTGTAGGCAAAGCCCTGGAAAGGTTTGCTCTTGAGGAGGAAATGTGTTGCAGGAGAACACTAGCCTTGAATTCAGAAGACAGGTTTGAGTTTTGCTTCTATGTGACCATAAACAAGTCATTTCATTAATTTAGGCCTCAGTTTCCTTATGTGCAAAAGTGAGAAGTTTGGTAAAGACAATTGCTAAAGTCTCTTCTAACCCTATTATTCTAAGATTCTAGTGGTAGGGTTAAAAATAAAAGTCTAGTCTCCCAATTCCTCCAATAATCTTTCCATTATCACATGTTGACTCTACAAAATCTATTTCTCCTAGAATGTAGTATCTGCATTCATCAGCTACCTGACATTAACATAAGGTACTGAAGAACGAGATAGGGGAAGGACCACTGATGAAGTCTTCTAAGGAATCTGGCAATATATTTAGTAAAACTTGGTCTATCCTTCGCAGAATTGAAGACTTTTTGAAAAGTCCTTGTTTTGCTCTCCAGGACCAAACAGAATAGGCTTTCTCCTTTATCTACAGGATATCCTTTCAGTACCTCAAGATACTTAATATATTGCCCTCCCTCAAGCTTCCTCTTATGCTTGTTAATAATAAGCAGTTTTTCTTAGCTGATCTTTATCAAACAGATGACCTTGAGGTCCTCTGAATGCTGGCTGTCTTGCTTGCTCTGTGAGCTCTCCACCTTGTCAATGTCCTGCTTGGAATGTGGCCCCCAGAACTGAACATAATATTCCTGTTGTGGTTTAGGGCACAACTCCTCAGTTCTTGCAGAAAGGTGGAATATATCCTCACCAGCAGTGCACTCTTCAAGCGCATCTAGCTCTTGTCAGAGTTTTCAATCAGGAAACTTCATGCTTAAGCCAGTTCATTCCTTAGGGAAGATATCTCTCATCAATCCCCTGGTATGAAAGATAAAACAAGAATCAGAATCCTTCCTCCAATCCATCCTAAAAAATTCATCTCGTCAAACCATTCAATGACTTTCCTTAATGAGACATTTCCATAAACTGAGCCATCTGCCTCAATGACAGACTGATTCTGTCTTCTATGATGAGCACAGTTGGAAGAGAAGTACTTTGTCTGATATGGCTAACAATAAATATTAATAAACATGGGAGCAAAGTAAAAATATATTCTTTCACATTCAAGTGAAGGATATCTTATTGAAAGTAGTCTGTGGAGAATCCTAAATGGGTTGAAACTTTCCCCCAATGTATTAAAGAGGAACATTATTTGTAGAAGCCTCTAGGTCAACTTGGACTGTCCTACCAAAAGGCAAGGGATTTATATATATATATATGTGTGTGTGTGTGTGTGTGTGTGTGTACATATATATGTATATATGTATATTTATGTATGTACACACATATATACACATACACATATATGTGAATATATACATACATATATACATACATACATACATACATACATATATACATATATATATATAGGAAGAAAAGCACCAAAATGGTTTTCCAGTACTCGGTTCTAATTTAGGAAAAAACTAGTGTTATGCTGTCTGACTATAGGGAAATCATCCAACTTTCTTTAACCTTGGTTTTATCATCATAATATAGTAATAACGGTAATAATAACTGGCATTTATATGATACATTAAGATTTACAAAGTACTTTACTTTGTTTAATTATGGGAAATAGCTGTCATTAATATTACCATTTTACTGATGAAGATTGATGTGCTCGGAGGTAAGTGATGTGCTCAGAGTTCCACAGCTAGATAGTATCTGAGACTGGATTTGAACTCAGGTCTTCCTGATTTCAGGTCCAGCTGTGTGACCACTGCATCACCTAAATTTCCTCTAACACAGTATTCAAAAAGTGAGGATAACAATCCCTGCTCTGACTCTCTCTAACCCATGAGTTTTGGTGAGGATTAAATAAATAAATTGAGATACTCTATTCTAAAGAACTCTTTCAGTGGAAGGAATTTTTATCTGTAATTTCCAAAGGAATATGTTCATTAATATGAATATCCAAATAGAAGAAAAACATTTTTAATGGGATCTTTAGCCATAGTATTAAGGGATGGCAAGTACTTTAGAGATTATCTAGTTCAAGTTTCTCACTATACAAATAAGGAAACCAAGACTCAGTGAGGATTTTTGACTTACCTATACCTATACATATTCATATAGATATACACATACACACATGTATGTTTATGTGTATAAGTATGTGTATTGCATATGTATATATGTGTTTATATATGCATATGTATATATGAAGAAAGAAAGAGAGCAGCAGAATAAGGATTTGAATCTCTGACATTAAATAAAGTGATCGTCCTGCTCTACCACTGCTATCAGAAAACTGTTCCTGACTTGGTCTTCCATGTTACCTTCATGAGTCTCTAGCTCACCTATTACCATCTCCACTGAAGTTTCCCAGTAACTCTTCTGCCAGGTAACAGGTGAAGTTATCCATTCACCCATGCATTTGTAAGGGATCTATATATTAAGACTCAGTGTATGTGTGTATGTTTAATATATAGTGTATATATATATATAATTTATATAATATTTATACACATATACATAGATATAGATACATATGTAGTAATATATATAAATATATAATGTTACATATATATATATATATATATATATATATATATATATATATAATTTCTGGGTGAGAGAATGGTAGCAAAGAAGACATTCAGAACTAATGAATCCTAAAATATGGAGGATAACCTGGTACAATGCTTCTTAAGTACACTCCACATCTTTACTCTTTCATTTTACACTGTGATAGCTTGGCATGGAATAAGTTTCTGTCTCATCCCATGTCTTAGAATGCCTAATTTCTTCAGAACTCTGCTCAAGTGCCATCATTGATACAAAGTCTTTCCTTATCATTCAAATGCGTCTTCCCATAAAAAAGAAAAACAACTTGCATTTATTTTGGGTATATTTTATATACATTACAAGCTATCTTCCTTGATAGAATGTAAAACTCCTTGAAAGAAAACATTTTTCCTCCTCCATTTTTTTCTTCCTCTTCATTTTTCTTTTTCTTCTTCTCTCTCCTCCTTCTAATCTCTAAAGCCCAGCTCAATGTTTGACACAATAGCATAATGTTTATTGATTACTTGTGAGCAATATTTACTTTACATTTCTGACTGTGTCATTAACTAGATGTGAGAGTTTGAAAAAGTCACTTCTTTTCTCTGGGCATCTTTATTTTTTAAATATGCAGAATGAAGTTTGATTCAATTTCTAGGGCTTCTTACAGATTTAACATTCTCTGATGTTTTAGTAACCTACAGTCAGGGAGGCAAGTCATATTTTTCATATGCTTTACAGCAGCTAGAAATGTGTTCGGCACAGACAAGACAATCAAAGCTATAAAAAAGAATTGGGAGGTGAGGTGGGGGGCTGTGGATTCAAAACCTCTTGTTCAGGCTACTTTGTATAACCTCTGACTTTTCTGCTTTCCTGTTTAGATATTAAACAACCATTGGATCAGGATTAATGAAAACAGGTTTTAATTAGAACAGTGAATAGTACTGGCCACAAACAAAGACAATATGTTTTCTTGCTCCCTCTCAATATTTCAGCTTCTATTTAATTTACTGGGTATATTTCCTCTTTATGATGAAAGTTGTATTTATTCTCAACAACAACCTCAATAATAATAAGCCTATCCTCTAATGATGACAGAATAGGTCTCAAACTTGAAAGTAGTTAATGAAATTATCCATTAAACTCCAATGTCTTCTTCTGCATGCCAGTCCCTCTTCAGATGTCCTTCCTTCTTCTGGAGATATTGTTATTCTGGATTCTAGTCACCCAGGCTCCAAACACTGTTATCATTTGTGGTTCCTCCTATTCTGTTTGTCTACCATATGTTCACAGTTCTGAGTATTCATACCCAAGGATAATAAGATGTTAAAGCAGAGCACAATGATTCATTCTCCTCACTGCGATTGTTGATCACCTTTAAGTTAAATTCTTGAGCTTGTATTAAGGCTTTTCAAAGTCTTCTTGGACCTGATCTCTCACTATGCCCTTTCATGAACATTTCAATTCAGTCATATGTCTATTTAATGAGCATAATATTTAGAAATAATATTAGATGAGAGTTATGAAGTGCTTATAGGTATTATTTCATTTGTTCAAGACGACAGTCCTATTATTTAGAGGATATTCTCATTTTATGGATGAAGAAATTGAGGCACAAAGAAATCAAATGTCTTGCCCAGTTTCAGAAAACTAGTTAAGCATCTAAGGAATAATGACAACTGCTTTTTTCTTTTGTTTTGCTTTCCTGATTCTAAATCCTTTGCCCTTTTCCACTGAATCCCATCACTCCTCTACACAGTGGGTCTACAAAGATCATCCTCACAAGGAGTTAGATTTGACTTAAAGACCAATTTTTGATGCTTTTTTAAAAAAAAGTTACGTGGTCTTATTCAAGTCAGGAGATTCAATTTGTTCGTCTGTGCAATAGGAATAGTAATGCCTTTGTTACCTACTTTACAGATATGTTGTGAAGAACAGATGAAATAATGTATATAAAGTAGCCAATAAATATAAAATATCATTCTTATTATACATTGTATCTTTAGTAGCCATATATTTTCCTCCCATCTTTGCTCATATCATTGACCTCTACTCTTCATGGAATACCTCCCTTCTCTCTCCCATTTACCCATTTTTCAAGGATGAGATCAATTATTACTTTTTTCAAGAAGTGGTTTCTACCCATGATATTTGTTTGGGTCAGTTTTATGTATTTTTCCATCCTCAACTCACTACCAGCTCCTGATGATTTGGAAGGAGAGTTCATGGCAAAAACCTCACATGACAAAAACCCTAACACATATGGTATAATGTACCATTCCCACTATCCTTGACCTAGTCTGACAGACTTTCTTAATTCTCTCTCTCTCCTTGATATTCTTAAACAAAAGAAATACTAAGACCAACAATAGACGTGATTAGGAACTGAGGCAGCTTGCCTGTTTCCTTTGTAACTGGAAACAAAATGATGAATGTTGACAAGACCTAGTATTCCAGGACATAAGCAAAAATACTGAGATATCAGTAGCTGAGTGAAGAAAATTAAATGTATTTCAGTAATTAATTGAATTTCAACTAACCTGCTTTGTTTACTAAGTATAATAAGCTTCATCAACCCCCTCTATACCTCCAAAAATGGTTAGAGAGAGCCTTTCATGCAGAAGTATGGGGAGAATTAAATGATCAATAGCAGGGTAAAATAGGATCAAGGCAGGGAATTTCATTGGCTTTTGGACCATGACTTAAAATAAAGAAATGATAGACCCTTGGACAGTGATGTGGAATACCTAACAAGGCTTGGCACAACGACTGTGCCTGAAGTCTTGCAAATCGAATCAAAAGAGAATTTAAATTGAAAGGGCAAGATAGAAGGAAAAGGTTTCCCAGATAGATTTTTAAAAGCATTGCACCATACAAAGTACAAAGTGGGAAAACTAATAGCTGAACGAAAGGACAGAACTCGGGAGACAACATCAAATAACCAAGCCAGAAATCTTAAAAAACAAAACAAACAAAACAAAAAAACTACACTGTGCTTGATTTCTATGTGCACATGCATGATTCAAAGAGAAAACATTGAGTCTAACTCTCACTGAGATTTGATGGAATGGAAGTAATAGCTTAAATATGCCACCGGAAGAGTATATACTATGAAAAGTAAAAGAATAACTGTATCAAATGGAGGCATATTCTAAGAAGTAATAATTATGTGATGAAATCCAGAAATTCAAGGTGGAACATGTGGATTATTTGGATAAGGATACATACCAGGAGGGCAACGGTGGGGGAGAGAGAGGTGCTGTTGCTGTGAAGTATCATACAGATCACCTGGATAGAAGAAAAAAGTAGATGAGGTATTAGAAAAATGAATCATAAATCTGGCAAGTGGATAGCTGCCAAAACTTCAAAAATGAGAACAGCTAGTTGAGTGTATGACTTTGCTGCATGATAGCCTTGTTTCAAAAGGTAGAAGTAACAAAGGGAACTCTTATGTCCCACCTAATTCTGACCAATAAGCAGAAACTATTTGCTGAATTATAAATGATAGAAAACTTGGTGGCAAGTTTTCATTATATAATTTACAATGGAAAAACTAGCGCAGTTTGACATGCCCTTTCAGTTTTTGGATGATGTATTTGAAAGGATTCAGAGAAATGAGATGTAGAATTCAATTGTTTAATAGCAACAGGGGAAGTCAGGACAAAATGATTGACATACTTATTTGAATTAAATATTGAAGACACAAATGGAAATTATTCCTTGGAGGAACATGTAAGCACCTTGAAAAGATAGATGTGGATACACAGAAACTCACTGGCCAAGATTTTTAAAAGACATGTGAATTGTGACAGAAATTAAAGTGAATTGTGTAATGGGTGTTAAAATTTAAAATGAGCCAAAGTTGACTATGAATAATAAGATTTTGTTTTATTTTGGTTTGGGGGGGAGCAGGTGGGTAGGAAATGAGGTATGTTTGTGAGAAAGACATAGATTGAAATAAACTAACTGAATGAGAAAACTAATTACAGTTCTTGATATGATTATTATGAATAATTAATAGTAAAAAAGAATAAAATACTGCACCCTATAACTCTTGCTTTTTCCTTTTGTTATCTTTTTCATGGAGAATAATCTTTTGACTCTGATAGACCAGAACAAGAAAAAGTACTGAGAAAAGAATGGAAATACAAGATAAATAGAAAGATAAGATAGTAAGAAAAAAACTGAAGAATTTAAGTGGTTAGATTAAAAACTGAGAAATAAAGCAAAACAAAAATTCCTTTATTCCAAATCACCCAAAGAAATAGTAGATGTGACATCTAAGGCTCCATCAAGGTTCTCAGAGACTGTACAGATAGTGTAATGACCAAACATGAATTTTAAAAACTGATGATGAACACTTCACACTTTGAAGTAGAAATGTGATGTATTGTACATGCAGATTCATATTTTTTCAGACAGAATTTAGGTGTGAATTTGTTTTACTTAACTACACATATTTGTTAGGAGGGCTTTCATTTTATTAGTTTTTGAGAGGAGGTGAGTGGCGGGGTAGGCAAATGTCTAAATAAAAAAAATAGTGGAGAGGAAGGATGTGAAGATAATGTCAATGAAACATTTTTATAATACACTGAAGAGAACAGAATGAATTTGAGAAGAAGACGTAAAGAAAAAGGGCAATGTTTGCTTCTGAATTTTAATCTGTACTTTGAAAATAATAGAGATTCATGCTTTCATATAAATATAGAAAACTATTGGTGTTTGTCCATTCCATTATAAGAAAAGTCTTTAAAAAATCTGAACCAATGTCCTATAAAACTAGAGAAGGACAAAGTTTCCATATTTTTAAGAGCTTTGAGTCTAATGTGTAAGTATGCTTGATGTGAATTCTTGGAAAAATTCTAGAACATATTAGATTGTGATCTCTCAGAGAAGCAATGATGCCTAAAAACAGCATGTTTTCAACTCTAAAAGAGCATGTCAGATGGAGGCCATTGTCTTTTTTTGATAATACCAAGATTTTAGTATAGTATTTCTCAGTTTCTTGAAGGTTATCTTTTAAACAAGAAGGAGCATCTTGGGCTGATGATGATCTACTAAGGTAAACTTTGAAATAATCGAATGATCAAATATAAAGAGTAGGCATTAATGGGTTAATATTAACTCCTGGGGCAGTCATCAGTACAGTGATCCAGGGGTCTACCCCTGGTTCTTTGTGGTTCAACAGGTTTCTTTGTAACTTGAAGTATAAACAACATACTTGTCGAATCTACTAATAGAAAGCTAGCAGTTAACCTAGTGTTTAAGAGTCAGGATCCAAAAATGTCATAATAGGCTAGAATGCTAAAACAAGCAAGATAAAATCTAAAGTTCTACGTGTAAGTTAAAAACTGCCAAAAAAAATTATAGTTTGAGGAAGAAGTGATTTAGAAAACAGGCCCTATGAAAAAAAATCTGTGTTTTTGTTCCTGTGGTTTGTTTCTTTTTTTTTATAACGAACTACACACAAGTGTGTGTTTGCATGTGTGTGTGTGTTCATCCTTCATTGCCAAAGAAGACCATGCCATCAGAGAAATGATAACATGACTTGCACTTGACTTTGTTTTGAGTGAGCAGGACTGTGCAGGTCACCAGCCTCACTTCTCCTCCAAAGCCATCTGAATTCAGTGACCAGATATTCATCAGAACGATGATCCAGGATGAGGCAATTGGGGTTAAGTGACCTGCCCAAGGTCACACAGCTAGTAAGTGTCAAGTGTCTGAGGTGAGAACTGAATTCAGGTTCTCCTGATTCCTGCACTGGTGTTCTATCCAGTGCACCACCTAGCTGCCCCATGTACACACAAGTATTTATCAATAGGAAAGGGGGAAGTTAAAAAAAAACCACAAAAATCTAGTAATTTTCCAGCTTAATCTCATCTAGTCCCATCTGGAAAACTGCATTTATTTCAGGGCAAGTCATTTTACTATCTTTGTTTCTATCTATATAAATAGAATTATATGCATGAGTGTGTGTGTGTGTGTGTGTGTGTGTGGAGAGAGAGAGAGAGAAAGAGAGAGAGAGGCACCAAAAAAGGATAGAGACAGGCAGAGAGATGGAAAAACAGATACAGAGATAGAAATTTGTGCTGGTATACATTATTGTGAGGTAACTGGATACCATAGTAGAATCATGCAAAAAAAAATTAAATACATATAGCCTAGATATAAGACAATATAGGAGGTACATATTAAATATCTACAAGTAGTTAAAGAGCTCTTATTTGAAAGAGAGATCAGATTTGTTTAGTTTGGTCCAAACAAGACACAAATAGGAGAAATGGGTAGAAGTTAAAGAGAAAAGGCTTGTGGTTTCCCATAATCAAAATTTTCCTGAAGTTATTCAAAAGTGGAATGATATTCTGGAAGTAGATTCCGTTTCTGTACTGACTAGAATCTCTGAGCATCAGGGCTAACGGGCCATGGTCTGAGGTCAGATCCATTATGTATATCTTCAGCAACTTAAATGGTATTAATAAGCATAAACAATAAACGTGAACTTACTGAGATATGCGTATTGTATCCATGAGAAATATACTTTAATGTAAAGAACAAAAAAACTTGATATCAAAGGACTTGACCTTAAGCCCTGGAGCTGTTGTCCTCTGTAATTTTTGGCAAGCTACCATTTCTCTGATCTTTGGTTTTCCTTATCTATAAAACAAGGGGGTTGGACCAGATGTCCTCTAAGCTCCATTCCAACTTGAGAGCCTATGACCTTCCTTTTTCGTGGCCCATCACAGGGTCATTATGCAAATATAAAGTGCTATAAATTTATCTGTTATTATTTCGCTTTTCTTTTCATCCTTTTCAATCTTACTGACCTTTGGAAACTGAGACCTTCTATTGCATCTGGTAGGAGATCCAGTTGTTGGGAAGTTTTTCTCTTGATAAATGGAGATCTTCTCTGTAACTTTCTTCTGTATGTGGTTGTGGGTCTGCATTCTGGCCCTAACAAAAATATACCTAATCTGTTTTCTTCCCCCATTGATACTATGTCCTTCTGGTGTTTCCTCTTCTTGAAGCTAAATATTCCCAGTTTCTTCAACTAACACCAGTGTGACAATGTTTTATGTCCCCTCATGTTTATTAAATACTGCACTTCTACTTATGCATTTCAATCTTGCATTCCCTTATTTTTTAATTTCCACGTGGTATAAAACTTTTATGTTTATGAGCTGCTTTCTAGCAAAATCATATTTTGTTGCTACAGTTGATTGTTTAAGAACAAGTAGAGTACTTTATTTTCATCATTAAATTTCATGTTAAAAATTTCAGAGCACTAGTTCTTAATTCTGAGATATTTTTAATACTTGATTCTTTTATCTAATATGGCAGCTATCTTACTCGGCTGTGTTTCATCCCTAAATAGGTTAAACACACCATTTCCCCTTATGGATGTCATGGCCATAAGCTAGATTTTGTTGTTTTTACTATAATGTTGTTTTGGCTACGTCTTTATAAATACATTCTTCCTGAAAAGAATATAATATTTAAGCATTAAAGTAATTATAAAATATCAGTGGTATAAGTGAGCAAACATATGATTTATCTGTTTCAGCCTCATTTTATAACTGAAAATATGAACTTCAAAAAAGGGAAGTGACCTACACAAGATGACATAGAAAGTTATTTTTGTAATCAGAACTAGAACTCAGAATTTTGTATACCTTATGATGCGCATTTTTCACTTCATCAGGTTGCTGGTTTAATACATGTGCATTTGTTTGGGGTTATATTTGTGATTTATTTAATTGAATGGTTAGCAACATTGTCATTGAGTGGAGATCTGAATAACGCATTGTTAACTAATTATGTGATTTTTTCAGCCAATGTTTCAAACAGAAATTTTCATGCTGAGAAAAGGAAACATTCTGAATTGCAATGATCTAGTAAATGTAACTGAGAAACATTCTATAGGTTATAGTGTAGTGCGCCTTGGAAAGAGTGGTAGCTTGAATCAGAGAACATGTTCATATCATGCCAAACAAGTCATTCCCTACCCGTATTCTTATGAGTATCCTTATGAGTATGTAAAATGGGGATAATAGTTGTACTTAAATAGTATCTATATCACAGAGTATTTTTGTGGGGAGAGTACTCTGTCAGCTTTTAAGAGTTATGACTCCTTGTTCATTTGAAAATCATACACCAGTTTCTTCCTTAAGGGGAAAAAAGAACCATGAATGTGGTACTAACCCCAAAGGAAAATGTATTGAATAGATTAATGTCAAAAGAAGACCAGACAAGTTCTTTCATTAAAACACATAACTTCTGTGACTTCTAAGCTGCAAACTCATGGGACATGATCAAATCAATGAAGGAACAGACTAAAAATGCTCAGAAATTCAAATTACATGACTAATAGAGGATCTTGGTCTGTGTTAGGATTTTTTTTTCTTTTTTGTTTGTAGTATTTCTAGTAACTTACTTCTATGAATAGCCTTCTATTTGACTGACAAATATCCTTAGAAAAGGGGTTTATAACAAAACAGGAGTTGAAAGAGATCAGAGAGATCATCTACCTAAATCCTCTAAATCTTCCATAGCTCAGGGAAGACAGCTAGTCATTTAGCCTCTGTATGAATATTTACAATTATGGAGATTTCATCACTTTAGAGACAGCTTATAAATCTGGTGTCAGAGGAAATAGGTTTTAATTCTGACTTTGATACTTTTAAACTCTGTGACTTTGGCCAAGCACCATTCACCTATGTGGGTATCCTAGCTGGTCAATGTTGAGTAAGATGCCCTCTAAACCCAGTTTCACTTTTAAATCTGTAAGCTATTAAACTACTAAATTCTCTCCAATTAGTGTGGAGCTATCTTTCACCCAGTTAATAAATTTTAAGTTCTTGATTTTGTCATCTATCATCTCACATTTTTATTGATGACTCTTTTTGTTAACACAACAATTTTGTGGTAGGATAATTCATTTCTAAGGAGACTTCTTATTTTGAGCCAAAAATATGCTTCCCTACAATTTCCAACCATTGAGATCAGTTATTCTTTTGGAAGACATGCAGAACCATTCTCCAGACATGTTACGACAGCTATAGTATTTCCCCAAGTTTCATCTTCGTTAGGCCACATGTTCTCATATTCTTCAAATATTCTCCACTTGTCATGGTTTCACATCTTCTTCAGTTATTTAGGATCCATGCATTGGACATGATCAAGCTTTTCCAGTCTTCATCCTTTCCCTCTTCCCCTCCTGCCCCAATAAAAATGTTGTAGCCAAAACCAAAGATATGACTCAAGATGTGCTCACACCAAAAGTACAAAAAGGCACTATCAAAGTTGACTGCATTTACTGTTAGGTGTCAGATCACACCATTGATACACATTGAGCTTACAATTAAACTCTTCTAAATTTTTCACATAAAAATTTAAAAAAAGTTTATCTCCATCTTTTTTCAAGAAGTTGAATTTTTTTAACCTAAAGGTAGACATTCAAATTTATCCCTATTAAATTCTCTCCAATTTGTTTGAAGTTGTCTTTCTCCCAGTTAAGAAATTTTAAGTTCTTGATTTTGTTATCCATCCAAGAGTAACATTAAAATTAATTAGTCTGTTTACAAACCATATTTTTATTGATTTCCTCTTTCATAAATACAACAAACACAAAAACAACACAGTAGGTGTCCCACACACAGAAAGAAAGATGCAAAAAATACTATCATTTCACACTTTGGGGATTTACATTATACTAAAAGAAAGGAAGCCTGCTTACTTTAAATTTAATAAGATAATATCTTGTTATTACCAAAAGAATAGGCATGATATAAAAAGAATTGCTTCAAGAGTCAAAAAACCCTGGGTTCAAGTTCTGCCTATAATACATATGGGTGACTTAACTCCTAACAAGTCCTTAACCTCCCCATGGAGAAGATAGGTGGAGCAGTGGATAAAGCCCTGGGCTTGAAGTCAGGAAGACCTGAGTTCAAATCTAGTCTCAAATACTTACTAGCTGTGTGACTCTGGACAAGTCACTTTATCCTATCTACCTCAGTTTCCTTATCTGTAAAATAAGATGGAGAAGGAAATGGCAAACCATTCCAGTGTCTTCACGAAGAAAAACCAAAATGGCGTCGCAAATAGTTGGCCAAGACTGAAATGACTGATCAATAACATTAACAGCAACGACAGCAACAAGTAACCTCTCAATGGACCCATGCAATTATCTAAAATTACATTCCACAGATCTCCTGCCATTTTGCATTAGGTTTGGGAGGGGTTCTCACTGGAAAGTTGTCATGCTAATAAAATCGTAGATTTCAGTTATCTCAGTATAGGAGTAGACAGCATCACTTCTCAGTTTTTAACCTGCTCTGTGTGTGTGTGTGTTTACATGGATGTAAACGTGACTATATTAGAGGTTTGGGGCTCTGCTTTCTTTCTCTGCAATACTTTGTATATATTTCTTTATATCTTTGAGCATTAAATTGCTTTTCTATCTCAGTTTTATATCATTCGGATACCATATTTGTCTTCATTCAAGTCATTGATAACAATTTTGAACTGTGTAGGACCTAGTTCATAGTCCTGTGGCATGTCACTATAAATATCACTAAAGTCCGACATCAACACATTTATCAAGAATTTTTGTGTCTGGTCACTCAACCAGCTACAAGTGGACCAAACAATACATTATTAGCCAGACCACATTCTTCCATCTTGTACATAAGATGATACATACATCTTCTACCAATCACCAGAGATGTTCAAGCACCGTGCTGAAATCACAATGCCCTTTATGTATTCCTCTCATCTACTTATGTAGAAACACTATTGAAAAAAGAATTGTTACTTGTTGGACCTAAGTTAGTTTCAATAAATCTATCCTGTCTCCTGAGGACAATTGCCTCCATTTCTAAATGTTTATAAGCCATCTATTTAATAATCTCTTCTAGAAATTTACCCAAGAGTAACATTAAAATTCATTGGTCTGTTTTCAGAATCTACTTTAAAAAAATAGACCATACCTATGTCTTCCATCTTCTTACTCCTTGCAATTCTTCAATGATTACCAATATTAGTTCCCTGAGATATAATTAATTGGAGATTGGAAACTTGTAAGTATTTAAGTATTAGAATGCTCTTTTACTCTTCCCTTAAAACCCTTGTTCATCAGTTCTTCCATAACCATAACCACTCTGTAGAAGGCAAATTATGCTCTTAATAAAGAAGACAGGGACAAAGCAATTGAGCACTTTTATTGTCTCTTTTACCAAATAATAGTGTGCTATCTCCATCAAGATGTGAATAATCTCGTCCTAGTACTTTTCTCTCACATAGCTTTAAAGAATAACTTTTATGTTATTTTTACAATTTTCTATAAGACCAGTTCATTCTGGGCTTCAAACTGATATTATTCTTGTAGGAGCACACTACTATTTTGCATTTGTCATAAGTTATATTCGTGGTTTTCTTTATCTTGAAAATATGCTTTTAAACCTGAATTTATAAATGAACTCCATTTGTATATTTTACATGTGTGCATACATACATATATATATATATAATATATATATATATATTTCCTCAGATAATAGTTTTGCAGCATTTCAAAATGGAAAAGACTTCAGATGTCATCTATTCTGACTTTTTTAAAAATGAGGAAACTGAAACAAAGAGAAGTTCAGTAACTAGCCCAAAGTCATACATGAATTAAGTAGCAAAAGAGGTTTACAATCCATGTCTTCTGATCAAAATATTCTGTCCTCAAAATTCTTAGCTTCCTGTTTTTGTCCTTACCCAAATCTTTTGAGATTGCATTTGTAGAATTTTGTTCTTGAAATGCCTCTTATCTCTCTTTAATGATTTTGGGGGTGATTTTCAGGCCACAGGATGCTCACCCTTTTCTCTGAACTCTCAGATATATTCTTTCCTAAAGCTAAAAATAGATATCCTTTTTGCACAGGCAGAGTCCCTCTTGCCTGGAATGCAATCCCAACTGGTATCTACATCTTAGACATCCAAATTTCCTTCAAAGGTCAACTCAAGGACTATCTCTATAGGAAATCTTTTCCATTCCTCCAAATCACTCCTATTCTTCCCCACAAAAAAAAATTAATGAAAATAAAAACTTTGTACTTACTATTATTACACATTATGTATGTATGCATATACACACATGTGGATATAGATATGGATATACAAAAACATGTAAACATACCTATACCAATACATACATATATGTACACTCAAACACATATATAAGTACACAGGTATTCATATAAATGTTGTTTTCTACTAATAGAAATAAGATCTTTGAGGGCAGAGACTGTTTCATTTCTGTCTTTGTACCTTCCTCTACTAGAATAGAGCTTGAAAATTTATTCTTGTCAGTCATCTAACGGTCTAGCATGTTCCTTCTTAACTACTGTCACCAACTATAACATGAATTTGTGACTTTCTCCTAAAGATTTCTGAGTCATAATCTACTTGATAAACCAAAGAGTCAATTATGTACTGGGTTGTTTTGGCTGTTTTTATTTAATTTCCCTTTCAACACTAGGAACAAATCCTATTATTTCAGGGAATTCCCTTTCACCTATATCAAATACGTGACCAGAGAAGTTGCTAAATTTCCTTTTGTCTTCTATGAATAAGGAATCTACCTTGTCATTTTCAGTCCCTGTGATGTTTCTAGATTTTTAACCATAAGGGGAAAAATTATTCTTAGGATGATGCAGAATGAATTACAAACAAAAGGTGTAAAATGATTTTTTTCTATTTTTTCTTTCAGATTAACAGAAGATGAAATAGAATTCATATATAACCTTATCCTAGAACATAAAATTAGGAAGCCACAAATGAGGTCCCTAAGAAAAAAAATCCTCTGGATCAGATGGATTTACAAGTGAATTCTATCCTACTTTCAAGGAGTAAGTAATCCCAATATTATATAAGCTATTTGAAAAAATAAAGAAAGGAGTCCTACCAAATTACTTTTATGACATAAATATGCTTTTGATAACTAAACCAGGGATAGCATAAACAGAGAAAGAAAACTATGGATCAATTTCCTTAAAGAATGTCAAAAAAAGAAAGAAATTACAAGAAAGGAGATAATGGCATGTATCACAAAAATCCACCAGGACCAAGTGGGATTTGTATCTAGAATGCAGGACTGGTTCAATATTAATAAAACTGTTGGCATAATTGACTATATCAAAAACAAAAAAAAAATCCTTATCTCCATAGATGCAGGAGAAGCTTTTCATGCATAAATAAAACAATCACTTCTTGCAGATAATATGATGGTATGCTTAGAGAATCCTAGAGGATCAAGTAAAAATCTGTTTAAACAATTAAAACTTTAGCGAAGTTGCAGGATATAAAATAAACTCTCATAAATTATCAGCAATGGTATATATTACTAATAATGTCCAGCAGCAAGAGATAGAGAAATTTCATTTAAAATAAAGGTAGACAATATAAAACAATCCAGAGTCTACCTGCCAAGAAAAACCAATGAACTACATGAACACAACCACAAAAAACTTTTCATACAAAGTCAGATCTAAACAACTGGAGAAATATTAACTGCTCATTGATAGACTGACCTAATATAATAATAATAATAATAATAATAGTAATTATTAACTAATTTTAATTAATAAAATTAAGTAATAAAACTATCAAATAATTATTTTGTAGAGCTAGAAAATGTAATAAAATTCATCTAGAAGAGCAGAAAGTCAAGAATATTAAAGGGATTAATGAAAAATGTGGAGGGTCGACATAGCAGTAACAGATTTCAAAGTATATTGCAAAGCAGTAATCATCAAAACAATATAATACTGGCAAAGAAATAGAGTGTTAATTCAATGGAATAGAAGTGATACACAATAGTAAGTAGTAGTAAATGAAATAGTAATGTAGTGTTTGATAAATCCAAAGATGCAAGCTTTGGGGATAAGAACTCACCATTTAACAAAAATCTCTGGGGAAACTGAAAAGCAGTTTGGAAGAAATTAGGCATAGACCAACATTTTGTACCACATACCAAGATAAGGTCAAAATGGATATAAAGGTTGATAGTCTAAGTAAAGTAGGGAAGCGTGGGAAAATGTACCTGTCAGATCTATGGCTGTGGGAAGCATTGTTGAACAAATATGCTATAGGGAGGTTCATGGAAAGTAAGATGAATAATTCTGATCATATGAAATTTAAAAAGGTTTTGCACAAACAAAATAAATGCAGAAAAATCTATAAGGGAAATAGAAAATTGGGGGTAGGGAATTTCATCAAGTTTCCCTAAAAAAGACCTCATTTCCCAAATATGTAAAGCACGGAATCAAATTTATAAAAATAGGAGCCATTCTCTAGTTGATAAATGGTAAAAGGATATGAACAAGGAATTTTCAGAAGATGAAGTCAAAGCTGCTAATAGTCATATGACAAACTGTTCTAAATCACTACTAATTAGATAAATGCTCTATATGTACAAAATATTTATAGCAGCTCTTTTGGTGGTATCAACTGAAAATTTGGGGGATAGTTATCAGATAGAGAATGGATGAACAAGTTGGGGCATATGATTGTGTCACAATAATATTTTGATATAAGAAATAACGAGCAGGATGATTTCAGGGAAAAGCTGGAAAGACTTTAACGTTTACACGAATGGATACAAATTGAAGCAAGAACAAGGAGAATAATGTACACAGTCACAACAATATTGTATGATTATTGACTGTGAATGACTTAGATATTTTCAGAAATAAAATTATCTTGAGGCAGAGCCAAGATGGCAGAATAGAAAGGTATACATATACTAGCTCTTCCCACACAGCACATAAAATACCTGTAAAGAAAGATTGTCAACAAATTCTAGAGCACCAGAAGTGGAAAACAACAGAGTGGAGGAGATTTCCACCCAGGGTGACCTGAAAGGCCCATGGGAAACATCTGTTGCACTAGACATGGAACAGAGCCCAGCCCAGCCTTGGCCTGCAGCTCGGCTCTGGGAGAAGGACTAGAGTAGGCTTCAGGCATGCAATCCCCAGTCACAGTAGCAGCAGTTCACAGATCCCTCAACCCAAAGGTGTCAAAGGCTGGTGGCAAGGTTTTTTTTTCAGCTGGCCAGGAAGGGACAAGGACCTTTCCATAGCTCCAGCCTTAGGCAGCAGCCTCAGAGGCCATATTGGGCAGGTGGGAGCTGTTCCCAGGGCAGCCCCTACAGCAGCCCGCATCCATTGTTGGATTGTAAAACCCTGGGGGCACTGAACAGCTGATTCTTACCTCAACCTTGTGTAGAGGCCTTGCAGCAGCTGATCTTTATCTCACACTGAAAGGCAGCCCTGCCCCCACAGCTTATCTGAATCTCAGCCCTCTCAGCCCCCAGTACTGGCTTGGCAGAACTGGAGGAGGGGTGGTGGTGAAGAGGAAACTCTACTAAGATTCTGGGCACAAAAACTCTTCTTGCTCCCAGACGACTATACACGCTTGATTGTGCCACCTTGGAGGAACTGAGATCTTACAGATCCTGGGTATACCTTACTCTTGACAAAGGACCCAAAAATCAAGTAACTGGTTTGGAAAATGCCCAAAAAAAGAGAAAAAATTAAGACTATAGAAAGTTACTTTCTTGGTGAACAGATATCTTCTCTCATTCTTTCAGTTGAGGAAGAACAATGCTTACCATCAGAGAAAGACATAAAAGTCAAGGTTTCTGTAACCCAAACATCCAAAATAAACATTCAATGGTCTCAGGCCATGGAAGAGCTCAAAAAGGATTTTGAAAATCAAGTAAGAGAGGTGAAGGAAAAGTTGGGAAGAGAAATGATGCAAGTAAATCATGAAAAGCAGGTCAACACCTCACTAAAGGAGGCCCCAAAAAATGCTGAAGAAAATAACACCTTTAAAAACAGGATAACTCAATTGGCAAAAGAGGTTCAAAAAGTCAATGAGGAGAAGAATGCTTTAAAAAGCAGAATTAGCTAAATGGAAAAGGAGGTTCAAAAGCTCACTGAAGAAAATAGTTCTTTAAAAATTAGAATGGAACACATAGAGGCTAATGATTTTATGAGAAACCAAGAAATCACAAAACAAAACCAAAAGAAGGAAAAAATGGAAGATAATGTGAAATATTGGAAAAACAACTGACCTGGAGAATAGATGCAGGAGAGACAATTTAAAAATTATGGGACTACCTGAAAGCCATGACCAAAAAAAGAGTCTACACATCATGAAATGTCATGAAATTATCAAGGAAAATTGCCCTGATATTCTAGAACCAGGGGGCAAAATCAATATTGAAAGAATCCACTGATCACCTCCTGAAAGAGACCCAAAAAGCAAAACTCCTAGGAACATTATAGCCAAATTCCAGAGTTCCCAGGTCCAGAAGAAAATATTGCAAGCAGCTAGAAAGAAAAAATTTGAGTATTGTGGGAATACAATCAGGATAACACAAGATCTAGCAGCTGCTACATAAAGGGATCAAAAGGCATGGAATATGACATTCCAGAAGTCAAAGGAGCTAGGACTAAAACCAAGAATCACCTACCCAGCAAAACTGAGTCTAATACTTTAGGGGAAAATATGGTCTTTCAATGAAGTAGAGGACTTTGAAGCATTCTTGATGAAAAGACCAGAGCTGAAAGGAAAATTTGACTTTCAAACATAAGACTCAAGAGGAACATCAAAAGGTAAGCAGCAAAGAAAAATCATAAGGGGCTTACTAAAGCTGAACTGTTTACATTCTTATGTGGAAAGACAATATTTGTAACTCTTAAAACTTTTTCAGTATCTGAGTAGTTGGTGGGATTACATACATACACACACATGCACACACATAGAGAGACAGAGAGAGAGAGCACAGGGTGAGTTGAATAGGATGGGATCATATCTAAAAAAATGAAATTAAGGGGTAAGAGAGGAATATGTTGGGAGGAGAAAGGGAGAAATGGAATGGGGCAAATTATCTCTCATAAAAGAGGCAAGTAAAAGACTTTTCTGTGGAGGGGAAAAGTGGGGAGGTGAGAGACAAAACATGAAGCTTACTCTCATCACATTCGACTCAAGGAAGGAATAAAAGGCACACTCATTTTGGTATGAAAACCTGTCTTACAATACAGGAAAGTGGGGAAGAATAAGCAGGGTAGGGGGATGATGGAAGGAAGGGCAATGGGAGGAAGGAACAATTAGAAATCAACACTCTTGGGAGGGACAAGGTCAAAAGAGAGAATAGAAGAAACTTGGGGCAGGATAGGATTGACAGAAATATAGTTAGTCTTATACAACATGACTATTATGGAAGTCATTTGCAAAACTACACATATGTAGCCTATATTGAATTGCTTGCCTTCCCAGTGGGGATGGGTAGGGAGGGAGGAAGGAAGAGAAGTTGGAACTCAAAGCTTTAGGAACAGCTGTTGAGTATCATTCTTGCATATGACTGGGAAATAAGAAATACAGGAAATGGGGTATTGAAACTTATCTTGCCCTACAGGACAAAAGAGAAGATGTGGGTAAGGGAAGGGAGGGACGTTAGAAGGGAGGGCTGATTGGTGATAGGAGTAATTAGAATGCTCAGAGTTTTGGGGTGGGAGGAGGGGAGAGATGGGGAGAAAATTTGGAACTCAAAATTTTGTGGAAATGAATGTTGAAAACAAATAAAAAATAATGAAAAAATGATAGAATTCTTGGTTTGACTGATTAGCTCAGTTGCTTTTTCATTTTCCGTTTCATTTCATTATGGTGTTTCTTTCATTATATTCTTTATAATATTGGTTCCTTCCTACAGTGTTTATATGTAGTCTTGGCTTGGAGGTTCAACATTTTTCCCTTTTTATTTCAGATTGATATAGGCATTAATTGCCATGAATTTTCATCTAAAAATAAATTTAACCCATGTCCCATAGGAAAAAAAATTAAAAATATATACAATAAAATGATCCAAGCTCATTCCAAAGAATTCATGATGAAAAATACTATGCACATTCAGAGAAAGATGGAGTCTGAATGCAGATTGAAGCACACTTTTCTTTATCATTCGTGGTGCGTGTGTGTGTGTGTATGTGTGTGTGTGCGTGCGTGTGTGTGTGTGTGTGTGTTTTCTTTTCCAACATGGCCAATGGAGAAATACATTTTGAATCACTTCACACATATAATCCATATCATATTGTTTGCTTCACCAAGGGTCTGAGAAGGGGAAAAAGGAGGGAGAGAATTAGGAACTCATTTTTCTAGGAGAATGTAAAAAAAATGTTCTTACATATGATTGAGAAATATTTAATGAAATGAATGAAAACTTCTTTCTTTCATCTATCTGCTGTTAACCACATTCTGTCTATCCCATTTAGCAGAGAGTATTTCTATCTACCAAGCATCTGTCCTATAGACATTCCCCTAAGAAGTGGCTCTAACTCCTAATCTATCCCATTCTTTAATCAGACCTCAGACAGGTCCATGTTCTGGCTGGGGAACAATATTATATTAAGGAATAACACTGAGCTATCTCCAAATGAAGAGAAATGACTTCAAATGTTAATTGATATGTGCTATTATAAATCAGAGAGGAATTGAAAAACCAAAAAAAATACTTTTGCTTTATGCTCTCTTGATCTGGCCATATCCAGAGTAACAGGTTTAGTTTTGGCCTCTAATTTAGAGGAGGTAGTAGGGAATGGAAAAGTTTGCGCTTCTCTTAAGGAAGAAGCCCAAGATAAGAAAGGAATTTAAAATCAGGATTAAAATCAGGAACGTTTATATGAACTAAGGATACATAGTATAAAAAAGAAGCAAATCAGGGAAACATTGTAACAGAAAAAATGTTTTCTGGGTAATTAAGGATCTTCAAAGAGAGTAACTAGTTCTAATGACTGGGAGTTAGAGAAAAGGGAATTTTGGTTCAATATAGGAATATGATTTCTATCGGGTAGGTGGAAAATAACACCATTCTGGTTGCTTATAGCATTTTAAAATAGCAAAGATAATCAAACCATTTATGTCATTTTTATTTTTCATAACTTTTGTGGTCTGAAACTGTTGAGAAGAGAAAGAGGCTAGAGATATTAAAAAGAAGTTTATATAGTTTTTTGAGCTATACAAAGGACTTTTATCCTAACAGTTACATGAGGAACACCATGCGATTATTGACATCCTCCTTTTATAGATGATATATTGAGGATGAGGAGGGATAACTGAAAAACAAAATCAAGCTCATAAAGCTAGTAATTGTATAGTGGAAAGTGTTTTGGATTTGGAGCCAAAGGACCTGTGTTCAAATCTTAGTCTTGCCACTAACAAGCTGTAATATCTTGGACAAATGATTTAATCTTACTGGAAAGGAGGAAGGAAGGAAGGAAGGAAGGAAGGAAGGAAGGAAGGAAGGAAGGAAGGAAGGAAGGAAGGAAGGAAGGAAGGAAGGAAGGAAGGAAGGAAGGAAGGAAGGAAGGAAGGAAGGAAGGAAGGAAGGAAGGAAGGAAGGAAGGAAGGAAGGAAGGAAGGAGAGGAAGAGAAAAAGGAGGTCTTCAAGAGATGGTTTTCTACATATCTTACAATTCTAAACATGTGGTATTACTCTATGACCCTATAGTTCAATGTGTTAGATCCAGGACTTAAACCGAGGTCTTCAAACATCAAGGCAATTTTTTTAGAAAGTACAGAAAAAAAATCTGATAATTTTTCCAGAGCATGAAGAGGAATGAAAGAGAGGATATGATTTAGTATTAGGCTACTAAAAGTCTTTTTTCAGACCTGCCTGTGAATCATCCAGAATTACACGTAAGCAAAAAGCCTGGATAATTACTTATTTGACCTTCAATGTAAGATAAAATGGTTAAATGAATGCTCCCAAGCAAGAAAAGATTCAAATCATTATCAATATGATGAATATATAGGCATAGTTGCTGATGATGTTTTCTTTGTAAAGCACACAGTCCAACAGTGAAAAGGACAGTTGCTATATAAAAGTGTTGGCAAGAGATATACAGGGAAAGATTCCATGCAGGGAAGGAAGAGTATTCATGAACAAATTCAAACTCAAATTCAAAGAACATTTATTGTTAAACACCTGCTATATACAAATGATTAGAACTGCAACTAGCATTTTTTTGCGGCTAGGGAGTTTCATAAGACACATCTGAGAAAAGCAGCTTGAAAAATGCTATCAAATCAAATTTTAATGATGAATTTAGTAATCATAACACAAACACCAGAAAAAAATGACTTTAGGGGTGAATGGAGGCCCTGAGGGAGGGCCAATGTGTTTGTTAGTAAAGGTGACCTAGAATGGCACAGTCAATGAAAGTCTCATCATATGACGGTTTCCTATGTTAACCAATTATTCTTGCTAACGTTGTACAAAGTTCATTTGTTTCTATATACTGGAGTTGAAGTACTATCAGTGGCTCCTAAATATTTTCTCCCTAATTTCAAAATCTGGTCTCCATGCCTTAGCTACTGCTCTACAACTCAATGTGCTAGATGGTAGGAAGACAGGATTACACACACACACACACACACACACACACACACACACACACACACACACATGCCCACACAACATACAAACAAACAAAAACAAACAAAAAAAAACAAGTAGACAAAAAGTCAAACAAAAAATCAGAGTAGAGGCTAAAGGAGCTGGATTTTAGTCCCCTACGTGCCACAGTTTTGTTGTGTGACTTTGGTCAAAGCACTTTGCTTCTGGAGGCTTCACTTTTCTTATCAATTATATGGGAAAATAGATTATGGTTTTTATTATATTGTGACTTTGAAATACTATGATTATAAAACACAAAGATGAATATGCCACAGTGCCCACATTCATGGAATGAGATTGATGCTGCTATGGACCTCAGCAGCTATACGACTCAGCCTCTTCGTTTGTATAGATGAGGAAAATGGAGAATAGAAAATGAGTAATAAGTGGTTTACAAAGGTAGCAAGCATGTGAGGCAAGTTTTAAACATAGATGACTCCAAAGACAGTACTCCCTTTTATTGTGCCATAATCTGAAAAAAAGAACCTTGAATTGTTCATCCAAGGGTTACTTCTCTTTAACAATCCCTCAGTATTAGGGGATTTAGTCTGAGAAGTAAGGACCACTAAAAAAAAAAAAAAAAAAGCCTGGCATCTACGCAATATACTACACCTTCAATGTTTCTAGAAAAACAGATGCAAGAAACCCGAAGAACTGTAGGCATAATAGCCAGCTTTCTACCATGTGCCTGCTCCTTAATGACTGGAGGCCTCTAGGAAAACCATAAAACCTCTCCAAACCTCATTTTCCTTCTCTGTAAAATGGGAATAACAATTTTTGCTCTACTTGACCACACAGAGAGATCTTAAGTAAAGCGCTATGTTAACCTGAGAGCATTGAAGTAGCACTTCTACTACCCCCACCACCTCACTTAAGTCTCTGCATTTTCTTTTCTTCATCTGTAATGATCTCAAAAGCCTTTTTCACTTCAAAATCCTATTAGTCAATGATGTGGACCAGTCTCAGCCTCCTTTAGTTCAAGAACACCAAAAGTTTTTTAAGAGAAATTTTGCTAAGGAATGAAGGGGAAAACAAAATAAAAGCAAATCACAAAGCATATAGAATTGCCAGACTTACAGAGCAGAGAAATATAAGTTGCTAAGGTAACACCACTCTGCCCACAGATTAACTTGGCTGCCTCAGCTATAAAGGAAAATTAGTTATGGTTCCAATTCATCACCTTAACTATGGCTGAGGAATGTTGGTTAAAGATGGCACCTCCCTATTTGATGTGGAACATTTCCTAACTCGTCTTTAAATATTTCCTTGGTAGAAATCTTTAGGTCTTATTTTCTGGTGGTCTCTATGGCTCTTATCCCTGGAAAATCTAGTTTGTCTTTTCCATCATTGGTACATTTTCTAAACTGCTAAAGTCTGACTCTACCCTAAATAAAGCTGCTTATTATCACTAGTAAAACAATAATAGGAGGTGTTGTCTAGTGAATCATGCTTTAGAGATTGTTTTACACCTTTCTCATGTGATGTGAACCTTAAAATAACTCATAAAGTTTGAAATATAGGAATTATTGACCTCATTGCATAGATAGAGAAAAGGCACCAAGAAATTAAAAGATTTATCCTAGGTTGCATATTAGTAAAATGCAGAGTTTGGATTTGAACCCTTGTCCTTTGATTTCACAAAACAGGTCTTTTCCAACTATATCAAAGAGAGAAAAAATTTGACTTTTTTGCCTTTTATTCTAAATATCATCTGGGCTCAGAGTTGCCATGAGGAATAAAATAGCTACCAAGAGGATGAGTGAAGTCACTTTGAAAGTGACTTCCTCCTTCCAGCATCTAGAAGCAACTGTCCCATTTTTCTCATTTCAAAATCTGAATCTGCTCTTGGACCTTTTACATCAAGCATATTTTCATCTCAGTTTCTCTTGCACAGGGCACAATTGAGCTGAATGACACCTCTTTAGCTCAATGAATGTTCATACCTTACCCAGCCCAAGTGATTGATTCCACACTCTACCCCAGCTTATCTTACCGACTTATTGTCATATGTCCCTAGGGGGGTGTTCTTTCGGAATTCCATCTCACAGTTCTATAGGATCAAAAGTACTTTAAACATGTGGTTATAAAACAGCGATTTCCTCCCAAGACCTCAAATAACACTTTGCTTTCAATCCTTCTAATGCATTTACCATGTAATTTTTGAATCACCGTTAACGTTATTTGAACATGTTTCTTACTCTGCTAGACTATATGAAGATAGGAGTCATCTCTTATGAAAACGTTTTATCAAAACCAGTGTTTAGCATAATCATTTCCACACAGAAAAAGAAGGCAGGTATTTAAATAATGGAGGCACTAATGAGTGTTAATTAGACTCAAAATTAATTCATGTACCCATCCTATAGAAGTGAACGTATCAGAACAGAATGGAAAAAGCTAAAGTAAATTCCTATCATGGTTTCCAGAGTCTCCAGTGGGCTCGTGCATGCGCACACACACACACACACATACATACACACACACACACACACAGAGTTTTTTCACATTAACCTACAATGTGTTTGAATTCGCCACTGATGCTTTGGTCATTCTTAACAGGTAGAATTCGAAATTTGGGTTAAGCTTTTCCTTAGTAGTATTTATAACCATCCTACCCTTGGTCCAGCAGGCTAAGTTTCAAATTATAGACTCATACCTGATTCTTTCCTCTCACTTATCTCCTAGGTCTCCAAAGCTGCCAAGTATTCCTGGTTCTTCCTTTCCAATATCTCTCCCTTCTATCACCAAATTCCTCCTCACACAAGCACCACCTCAGTTTGGTCTCCTGATTACCTGTCAGGAGGAAAGTCCCAACACTCAGGGGGCATTTCCTTCCTCCTTTGTGTCACACGAGTTACTATTCCACTTCCAGACTCAGGTGAAAATACACCTTTTACTTCACATCTTTTATCATTATTGTTTCTTCCTTGCATCACTTCCCCTCATTCCCTCAAGGAACATTTCTTTTTCCTTCATTACTTGGATTAATATATCCTCCTGTAGAATAGAAATAAAATTTATATATGCATAGGCCTTACCTCATACTGGGAAAAACACAAACATAACATATTCTTTGCAAATCACTGCAAACTCTCTCTCTCTCTCTCTCTCTCTCTCTCTCTCTCTCTCTCTCTCTCTCTCTCTCTCTCTCTCTCTCTCTCTCTCTCTTTCTCTCTCTCTTGCATGCACACTCATGCATGCACACACACACATACAATTTCTCTGTCTTGAATAATACATGTGGTTAACTTCTCTGTAAAACTATTTTTTTGAAAGGTGGAGATAGGACTAGCATTTAATTATATGAATTTAAAGAAAGTAATCCTCTTCATCGTATCTCACTGCTGATGACCGCATAGTTCCTTCTATTTTCAGTGAACTCGGTTTTCTGTCCCTACTTAAGGGGTAGGGATTAATTTCTTAGCAGACATGGGAATACAAGACATAAAAAGATGAGAGAAAAAGTTAAGACGAAATCATGATTGTTATTCACCTTATTTCACGTGTTCACCCACAATACTTCTCTCTATGACATTAGACCTTAGGATATCTATATCTATCTATCTATCTATCTATCTATCTATCTATCTATCTATCTATCTATCTATCTATCTGTCTGTCTGTCTGTCTGTCTGCCTATCTACCTACCTATCTATCATCTATCTATGTATCAACCTATCCATCTATCCAATCTATCTAACTACCTGTGTCTATCTATAAGTAGATAGACATAAGTAGATAGATTGGAGAGATATAGCTATATATGTATATATACACATATATACATGCACACATACATATAAACATATGTGAATGCATGTATGCAAACATATGTGTATATTCCACCCCCATGTAGTGCTACAACACACACACACACACACACATACACACCAATCCAGCCACCCTCCCTCCTAAGCTCAGTACCAGATTTCCAACTGCCTGCTATACATTTCCAAATATGGTCAATGAAAAATTCATCTGTCTCCCTAACCTTTCCTTCCTCCTAATGTCCTCATTTCTGTCACAGGTGGCACTATTCTTCTAGGCACCCAAGTTATCAACCTAGAAATAGATCTCATTTCTTCATTCTTTCTCAGCCCTCAAATCTAATCAAGCCCCAATTTACTAATTTTCTCTTTTTCAATATCTCCTATATCCATTCTCTTCTTATAATACAACCACCCCTTTTCCAGACTGTGTGCTAGTGTTATCATCTCCTCATTGTTTTCCCTGAAATGTAACATCTGTCAGTCTCAGTTTCCTCCACTATAAATGAGAACAATAATATCCCCTGTGTCCCAGGGCTGTTGTGAGACTAAAAAAGAAAAGATATTTGTAAAGCACCAAGCCCAGTGACTGACACATAGTAGGCATTTCATAAATGATTCTTTCTTTTTTTCTATCTACATAATTTGCATTGACCCACAGGTGTTCCCCAAGGCTCTGTCCTGTGTGGTCTTCTTATTTCTTCCTACACTAATATCCTTGAAAACCTCATGAGCTCCCATGGATGTAATTTTGTCACTTCTATGCAGAGCGGCGAGACTTGAGACAGAAAGAACAACCAATAGACTATGGATTACACTAAATGGTTACTGAGACTCATTTCAACTCTAAAATTATGTGATTTTGCATTACTCTGTTTAGCTTGTGTGCACCTATTTGGGTGTGGTTTGTTCATTCTAAGAGGACTATGACATCAGGAAGGTGATGCCACAACTTGCAAGTGAATTTCTCCTCCTGAGTCAACTGGGTCCAGTGGTCAGATATCAATCAGGACAACTACAGATGACACAGGATTCATTGGGAGACCTTGACATTTTTAAGCTAAGATTTTTTTCAAGTCTTCACTTCTAGTTAGGCTGCACCCATTCAGAAAATAGTCTTCTTTAAGAAGTGAGCAAAGGAGGAGGCAGAGTCAAGATGATGGAAAAGAAAAATGGACCTGCTCTAGATCTCCCCCGATAGTCCATAAAAATGCCTGTAAAAAATGACTCTAAACATATTCTAGAGCAGCAGAAGCCACAAAACAACAGAATGAATGAGATTTCCAGCCCAACACCACCTGGAAGGCTGACAGGAAAAGTCTATCACACCAGACTCAGAGTGGAGTGCAGCACAGACTTAGCCACAAGGCCTGGACAGGACTGCAGGACTGGAGCATACTTAAGGGCACAGAATCATGGTATCAACTTGGTTCCCAGATTTCTCAATCCCAAAACTCCAAAGACAGCTTCAAAGGTCAGTGAGAAAGCTTTTTCACCTGGAGGGAGTGTGTGATCTTGCCTCAGCCCCAGTTCAAGGGCAGCAGCAGCATTCACTTTTGGAGTCTTCTGACTAAAGACCCTGGGATAATTGAGCAGCTGATCTGAGCTTCAGTCCCTAAGTGACAGTCCTGGGGTGAGGAAGAGCTCTGGCTTGGTGGAGCTGGTGGTAGCTATGGAGAGGGAATCCTATTCATGGTTCCTGAGCAGAAAAGAGTGCTTGTGGTTACTCATAGACCAGATCCCAAGCAAGGAGAAGAATAAGCTGCTCTCCCTTGATTAGCCACCTTGGAGGAACTGAGAACTCACAGGCCCCTAGAGTATACCCTCCACTTGACAAAGAACTCAAAAGGGAAAAAAATAACGCTATAGAAAGTTACTTTCTTGGTGAACAGATATTTTCTTCCATCCTTTTGAATAAGGAAGAACAAAGTATACCATCAGAGGAATACATCAAAGTCAAGGTTTCTACAATCAAAACCTCCAAAAAAAAAACAGTCATCTCAGGTCATGGAAAAGCTCAAAAAAGATTTTTAAAATCAAGTAAGAGAAGTGGAAGAAAAATTGGGAAGAGAAATGAAAATGATGCAAGAAAATCATGAAAAATGAGTCAACAGTTTGCTAAAGGAGATCCCAAAAAAGACTGAAGAAAATTACGCCTTAAAAAAATAGACTAACCCAAGTGACAAAAGAGGTCCAAAAAAGCCAATAAGGAGAAGAATTATTTAAAAAGAAGAATTAACCAAATGGAAAAGGAAGTTCAAAAGCTGACTGAAGAAAATAGTTCTTTAAAAATTAGAATGGAGCAGATGGAAGCTAATGACTTTCTGAGAAATCAAGAAATTATAAAACAAAAGCAAAAGAATGGAAAAATGGAGGACAACGTGAAATATCTCACTGGAAAAACAGCTGACCTGTAAAATAGATCCAGAAGAGATTATTTAAAAATTATGGGTCTACCTGAAAACCATGATCAAAAAAAGAGCCTAGACATCATTTTCCAGGAAATTATCAAGTAAAACTGCCCAGATATTCTAGATCCAGAGGGTGAAATAGAAATGTAATGAATTCACCAATCACCTCCTGAAATAGATACCAAAAGGAAAACTTCAAAGAAGCCAAATTCCAAAGTTCTCAAGTCAAGGAAAATATATTGCAAGCAGTCAGACAGAAACAATTCGAGTATTGTGGAAATACAGTTAGGATAACACAAGATTTAGCAGCTTCTACATTAAAGGATTGAGGGGTTTGGAATATGATATTCCAGAGATCAAAGGAGATAGGATTAAAACCAAGAATCCCCTATGCAGCAAAACTGAGTATAATACCTCAAAAGGAAAAATGGAATTTCAATGAAATAGAGGACTTCCCAGTATTCTTGTTGAAAAGACTAGAGCTGAATAGAAAATTTGACTTTCAAATACAAGAATCAAGAGTAACATGAAAAGTTAAATAGGAAAGTGAAGCCTTAAGGAACTCATTAAAGTTGAACTGTTTACATTCCTAAATGGAAAGATGTTATTAGTAACTCATGAGACCTTTTTCAGTATTAGGGTTGTTAGAGGGGAAAAAAAATACACACATACATACTATGTATGTGTGTATATATTATACATGTGTAGGTATGAAAAAAATACACACACACGTTAGAGGGGAAAAAATACACACATACATGCTATGTATGTGTGTATATATTATACATGTGTAGGTATGTATGTGTACAAGGGTGTATATATGTGTGTGTATATGCATATATATGTATATATGTGTGTATGTATATGTGTGTTTGTGTGTGTGGCCGAGGGCACAGGATGAGCTGAACATGAAGGGATTATATCTAAGAAAAATAAAATTTACCATTGAATGAAATGGACTAGGAATATGAGAAATAAAATGTAGCAAATAATCTCACATGAAAGAGAGAAGAAAGAGTTTTTACAATGGAGGGAACGAGGAGGGAGATGACAGGAAATAATTGAGCCTTACTCTCGTGGGATTTGGCTTAAGGCAGGAATAACACACATTCAACTGGATATAGAAATCTATTTTACCCTGCAGGAGGGCAAGCAGGAAGGGAATAGGAGAGGGAAGATAATAGAAGGGACATCAAATTGGGGAATGGGATTACCAGAAGCAAACACTATTGTGGGAGGACAAGTCAAGGGAGTGAATGGAATAAATGAAGGGCAGGATAAGACAGAGGGAAATATGGTTAGTCTTTTATTGCATAACTATTATGGAAGTGCTTTGCATTACTACACATGTATTGTCTATATTGAATTACTTGCTTTCTCAATGAGGGTGGGTGCAGAGGGAGGGAGAGAATATGGAACTCAAAACTTCAAGAATGAATGTTAAAAAATTGTTTTAGCATGCAACTGGAAATTAGGCTATACAGGCAATGGAATATAGAAATCCATTTTGCCCTACAGGAAAATAGAGGGGGAAGGGGATTGAAGAAGGGTGGGTAATAGAGGGGAGGACAGATTGGGGAAGGGATGGATGGAGTGCATGCTGTCCTGGGGTGGGGGTAGTTAGAGATGGGGAGAAAATTTAGAATTCAAACTTTTGTGGAAGTGAATGTTGAGAACTGAAAAATACATTATATAGCAAAAAAAAAAAAAAAATGAGTCAAGGGATGACTCCGTTAATCAAGAAAAAATAAATCAAACTGGAAGAGGAGAACCCTCAGGGTTGCATTCACTCTGAAGCAGGAGGGCCCAAAAAATAATCATGTACATGTTAAGTTTTATCTGCCTCGACAGTATATAAGTTCCTTAAGGACAGGGACTAATTTTTATGTTTTTGCCTAATCTTGTATTCTCACACTTAGGAGAGAATCTGACTCATACTAAACATTAAGCAAATGTTTGTAGATTTCACTTTGATTGATAAATGTTGTATCTTCCCTGTAGAACATTAGCTCCCTCAAGAAGAACACAATTTATTTTTATTTCTGTTATGGTATTGACAGCTCTTAGAACACTTTCTCACACATAGCAGGTGCTTAATATATGTCACCCTCTGAGTTATAAAGATGATACATTATCTGAGGCCTCTCACATTTCCTTGGCTTTGGAAGCCACTCAAGATCTTTATAAATATAGTAATGTTATTCTCCCCATACTTAATGTTTTATGAGAGGGCCACATAGAAAATATACAATATGATATGGTAGGAAAATCCTCAGACTGGGAAGCAAAGAGTTTATTTTAAATCCCAGCTGTACTTAAGGTCAATTACTTGGGAAAATAATGTGACTTCTTTGGGCCACAGTTATCCTAACCTATAAAATGAAGGGATTGGGATAGTTCATCTATAAGATCCTTTGCACTCTATAGTTCTTTGATCCTAAGAGAAGGATACTTGGCTATGAATGATGGGATAAAGGGAAATGCTTTTTTCTTTTTAAGTTAGAGACTAGAAGAATAGGGGTGTATCTAAGAGAAAGTAGGGAAGTCAGGAGGAGGGTCTGATTTAAGGAAGATGGTAGTCTCATTTTTATATGTTTACCAGCTCTTAAGATTAATGTCACATTTTATAAAACAATAACAACAGAAGATGGTGGAGTGAGAGCAACGACTCACCTAAGCTCTTGGAAAAACTCCTTCGGATACCTCTGAAAAGACAATATGACCCAATTTTGGAGGTGCAGAATCCAGGGGGAGACAGACTGTGATGGATTCAGAGCCCAGAACAGACTGGAAGGTCCACGGGAAGGATCTGTTCCATGGGGGTGAGCCCACAGTGCACAGCACAGTGAGTCCAGCAGAGAAGAAGGTCCCCAGAAAACCTGAGAGCAGCAGGCAGAACCAGCAGAGCAGCACCCGAGGGTGAGAGAGCAGCAGAGTCGAGCCAATGAGAACCAATGAGCACCAGATATCAGCACAGCAGCTCCTGAGACCTTCAGCCTGAAGATTAAACTTCGGTAAATCACCTACCTGAACTTCTGGGAGCCAGGATGGCCGAGTGATCAGTAAATGCTCTCTCCTCCCCACTTGATAACCATGAAAGAACCACAAAATATTTCCCCAGAAAAATCCTGGATCAGTGGAAACAGTAGAGGGGCCAAATAGTCTCATTACACCTGAGGCTAGGAAAATAGCTAAGGGGGATTCCTCCTACTGTGGCAGAGGCAAACCTGAAGGACAGAGGACCCAGGGCAGAGAAAACTCTCACTAGGACCCAGGCAAGCCTCAGTGCCAGGAGAGGAGCACCAGGAGGGGTGGGAACACACATTAGCATCTAGGTGTGCCTCAGCAATCCAGGGGAAATGGGAAGACAATAGGGCAGCTGGGATCACCATCCCTTGAGCTTGTCTTTGCCTCAGTTCAGCTGAAGAGATCTCCCCTGACCAAACCACTCCTCCCCTACACTTAACAAGCTAACCCCAGGACTGATCAGGGAAACACAAAACAAAAACCTGCTTTCAACTTTTTCACACAAGTTGGCTCAACACCAAGTTCTGCAGCTTATAACTGGAAGAACCAGAAGCTACAACACACAATTAACGTCATGAATAAAAAAAAAGCAAAATAAGCATGAAAAAACCATAGAATCTTTCTATGGAGATAAGGAGCAAAACACAAATACCAAAGAGGTCAGTGCTGAGACTGTACTTCCACCTGAAACTTCAGAAGGGACTATGAACTGCTCACAAGCACAAACAGCTCTCCTGGAAGAGCTGAAGAAGGAAAGAGAAGAAAAACTGGCCAATGAGTTTAAAATTATACAAAAAGAAGTCACTGATGAGAACATCTCTTTAAAAAGGAAAATTGAACAAATGGAAAAAGAAGTACAAAAATTAACTGAAGAAAATAACTCCCTAAAAGGAACAGTTTGTCAAATAGAAAAGGAAACTTAAAACTTAATTGGGAAGACTGGACAAATGGAAAAGGAAGTACAAAAATTAACTGGAGAAAATAACTCCTTAAAAGGAAAAAATTGGATAGATGGAAAAGGAGATGCAAAAGTTAACTGAAGAAAAGAATTTGATAAAGATTAGATTTGGGCAGGGAAAAACTAATGACTCAATGAGATAGCAAGAATCTGTCAAACAAAATCTAAAGAATGAAAAGATAGAAGAAAATGTAAAATATCTAATTGGAAAAACAACTGACCTGGAAAATAGATCCAGTAGAGAAAACTTAAGAATTATTGTCCTGCCAGAAAGCCACGATGATAAAAAAAGAGGCTGGGCAATATCTTCCAGGAAATCATCAAGGAAAACTGCCCTGAAGTGCTAGATTCAGAGGGCAAAATCGTCATTGAAAGAATCCACCATTCACCTCCTGAAAGGGATTCCAAACTCAAAACCCCAAGAAATATCATTGCCAAATTCCAGAACTATCAAGTGAAGGAGAAAATACTACAGGCAGCCAGAAAGAAACAGTTCAAATATCAAGGAGTTACAGTCAGGATCACACAGGACCTTGCAGCTTCTACATTAAAAGATTGAAGGAATCAAAATGCAATATTCCTTTAGGCAAAGGAGTTGGGACTACAACCAAGGATCAACTACCCAGCAAAGTTCAACATAACATTTCAAGCAAGGAGAAGGTCATTCAACAAAGTAAGGGATTTCCAGACCTTCCTGACAAAAATGCCAGAACTTAATAGACAATTTGATCTTCAAATGCAGGTCTCAAGAGAATCATAAAAAGGTAAACAGGGGGCAAAAAAACTTGTTAATCAATTGGGGCAAACTGTTTACCTTCCTATAAGGGAAGATGATACCTGTTAATCTTGAGAATTGTGCATCTATTATGAAATATAAAAGGGATATACACAGAGGGAATGGGTATAAAGTAAATGATATCATGTTAAAAATATGATTTAAGTATGTGAAGGGATTGTAACAGGAAGTGTGAAAAGGGGGAAGTAGAAAATGGTAAATTACATCACAGGAAGAAGTACACAATTATAGCAGAGGGAAAGAGGGGAGGGAGATGAGCATTGTTTGAGAGGTACTTTCATCTGATTTGGTTCAAGAAGGGAACAATAAACTTAAGTAGATAATAGTAACTAGCTCTATAGGCAGTAGGAGGGGAAAGGGGAAGAAAGGGGAGGGAAGCTAAAAGGGAGGGAATAAGCAATAAGGGTAAAGGGGAGAGTAAAAGGAAGTGGGGCTAAAAGAAAGAAGGGTGGTGCGGGAGGTTGTGGTGAAAAGTGAATACAATTGAGGAGGGGAAGAGAGATGGGAGAGCTAAAAGCAGAAATGATGGGAAGGAAGATGGAGGGAAATACACAGATTGTAATCATAACTGTGAATGTGAATGGAATGAACTCTCCCATAAAACGGAGATGGATAGCAGAATGGATTAAAAGCCATAATCCAACAATACGTTGTTTACAAGAAACACATTTGAAATGGGGGGATACCCACAGGATAAAGATCAAAGATTGGAGCAGAATATATTGTGCTTCAGCTGATGTAAGAAAAGCAGGAGTAGCAATCCTAATCTCAGACAAAGCAAAAGTAGAAATAAATCTAATCAAGAGATAAGGATGGAAACTATATCCTGCTAAAAAGCACCATAGATGATGAAGCAATATCATTACTAAACATGTATGCTCCAAGTGGAATAGCATCCATATCCTTAGAGGAGAGGTTGGGAGAGTTGAAGGAAGAAATTGACAGCAAAACTATACTATTGGGGAATCGCAACCTCCCCCTCTCTGAACTCAATAAATCTAACCTCAGAATAAACAAGACAGAGGTTAAGGAGGTAAATAAAACTCTGGATAAGGTAGATATGATGGATCTCTGGAAAAAACTGAATTGGAATAGAAAGAATTATAACTATTTCTCAGCAATACATGGCACATTTACAAAAACTGACCATGTACTAGGACATAAAAACCTCATAATCCAGTGCAGAAAGGCAGAGACAATTAACACATCCTTCTCAGATCATAATGCAGTAAAAATTATATGTAATAAAAGGCCATGGAAAGGTAATCCAAAATTCGTTACAAACTAAATAATCTAATCCTAAAGAAGGAGTGGGTTAAAGAAGAAATCATAGAAACAATCAACAACTTCATTCAAGAAAATGACAATAATGAGACAACAAATCTTATGGGATACTGCAAAAGCAGTTCTTAGGGGAAGTTTTATATCTTTTAATGCCTACATAAATAAAACCGAGAAAGAGGTGATCAATGACTTGGGCATGCAGCTGAAAAAGATGGAAAAAGAACAAATTGAAAATCCCCAAGTAAATGCCAAATTAGAAATACTGAAAACCAAAGGAGAGATTAATAAAATTGGAATTAAGAAAACTATTGAAGCAATAAATAAAACCAATAGTTGGTTTTATGAAAAAACTAATAAAATTGATAAACCTTTGGTCAATTTGATTAAAAAAGAAGGAAGAAAATCAATTACTAATATTAAAAATGAAAGGGGTGAACTCACCTCCAATGAGGGGGAAATTAAAACAATAATTAGAAATTACTTTGCCCAACTTTATGCCCACAAATTCAATTATCTAAACGAGATGGATGAGTATTTTACAAAACACAAATTTCTCAGATTAACAGAAGAGGAAGTTGAATACTTAAACAACCCCATCTCAGAAAAAGACATAGAACAAGCCATCAATGAACTCCCTAGGAAAAAATCTCCAGGACCAGATGGATTCACAAGTGAATTCTATCAAACATTTAAAGTACAATTAATTCCAATACTACATAGACTATTTTTGAAAATTTAGGAAGAAGGAGTCCTCCCAAATTCTTTCTATGATACAGATATGCTTTTGATACCTAAACCAGGAAGAGACAAAATAGAGAAAGAAAATTATAGACCTATTTCTCTAATGAATATAGATGCAAAAATTTTAAATAAGATTTTAACAAAATGAATACAGCATTTTATCATGAGAATAATACATTATGATCAGGTAGGATTCATACCAGGAATGCAAGGCTGGTTCAATATTAGGAAAACTATTAGCATTATCAATCATATCAACATCAAAACTAACAAAAACCACATGATTATCTTAATAGATGCAGAAAAAGCTTTTGACAAAATACAACACCCATTGCTATTAGAAACACTGGCGAACATAGGAATAAATGGAACTTTCCATAAAATAATAAGCAGTATCTACCTAAAACCTGTAGCAATCATTATATGCAATGGGCATAAGCTAGATACATTTCCAGTAAGATCAAGGGTGAAACAAGGACGTCCATTATCACCACTATTATTCAATATGGTACTAGAAATGTTAGCTGTAGCAATTAGACAAGATAAAGAAATTGAAGGAATAAGAATAGCCAAAGAAGAAATTAAGTTATCACTCTTTGCAGATGATATGATGATATACTTAGAGAATGCAACCAAACCCAATGCAACCAAAATTCGGAGGGATGTAGTAAATTGGGAAAGAATTTTTACAGCTAATCTAAGTGATAAAGGCCTCATTTCTAGAATATATAGAGAACTGACTCAAATGTATAACTATACAAGTCATTCCCCAATTGACAAATGGTCAAAGGATATGAACAGGCAATTTTCAGAGGATTAGAGAGATGCAAATCAAAATAACTCTGAGGTACCAGATCACAACTATAAGATTGGCAAACATGACAGAAGAAGAAAATGATAAATGATAAATGTTGGAAAGAATGTGGGAGAGTTGGAACACTAATTCGTTGTTGGTGGAGCTGTGAGCTCATCCAACCATTCTGGAGAGTCGTTTGGAACTATGCCCAATGGGCTACAAAAATGTGCATACCCTTTGACCCAGCAATATCACTACTAGGACTATATCTCCAAGAGATCACAAAAATGGGAAAGGTTCCCACATGTACAAAATATTTATAGCAGCACTCTTTGTAGTTGCCAAAAACTGGAAGTCAAGGGGATGCCCATCAATTGGCGAATGATTGAATAAATTATGGTATATGAATGTAACGGATTACTATTGTGCCATAAGAAACAATGAACAAGAAGACTTCAGGGAGGCTGGAAGGACTTATATGATCTGATGCTGAGTGAAAGGAGCAGAACCAGAAGAACTTGGTGCACAGCAAAGATTACAGTGTGTGAGAGTTTTTTCTGGTAGACTTGAAATTTCATAATAACATAAGAACTTTAAAAAAAAAAAGAAATTTCCAATGGTTTTCTAAGGCAAAATGTCCTCCACACTCTGAGAAAGAACTATGGAATTCATTCACAGAATGTAGCAGATCATGCTTGTGTCTGTGTGTGTGTGTGTATTATGTTTTTATTTGTTATATGATTTCTTCCATTTATTTTACTTCGTCTACGTAGCATGACTATAGTGAAAACATATTCAGTAGAGAAGTATATGTAGAACCTATACAGAATTGTATGTCATCTTGGGGAGGGAGGGGGGATGGAGGGATAGGTATGCAGGGGGGCAAAAATCTAAGTTTTATGGTAGTGATTGTAGAACACTAAAAAATAAATAAATGGAAACAATAACAGTAACAGCAAACATGAAGGAAGAATGTCCTAATATTAAATGAACTAAGAACTATCTTAATGGAGGGAATTTTTCCTCCCCAGAGGCATCCCCTCTACAGAGAAAGGAAGGGCACGCGTACTCTCTTATGTAAAATAGCCCTAGCTATGGGAATGAAAATGAGAATGAAAAAAACACAAAAAAGAGGAACATCAGGAAAGCTAATTATATTTGATTGTCACCAATATTACTTACTATTGAAAGAAAAAAATTATTTTCTTAATCCTGAGCAAAAAATAATTATATAACATTTTGTGATGCAAATGAATTCAAAATTTATAGAAACTTATCTGAACCAATAATTGTGAACATATAAGTTGTTTTGTTTTCTTTTCAATTGAATCTAATAAGAATTTGTTATCTACCTTATAATCAGTAGTGCCCTAGACTTCTCTTGTATATAACATAATTCCCTATTTGAAAGCTTATAATTTAAAGCTGTAAGAGATCTTATAAATCATCCAGTACAAGCTTCTCACTATAGAGATGAGGAGACTGGGTTTGAGCGATGGGAAATGACTTACCATACTAAAATAAAAATATCTTAGGATCACAAATCTAGAGCCAGGAAGGAATTTTGTTGTTGTTGTTATTTGTAATTTGAGTAACATCTGACTCTTCCTGACCTTATTTGGTGTTTTCTTGGTGAATATATTGGGGTGGTTTGCCATTTCTTTCTCCATGTCATTTTACAGATGACTAAATACAGTTAAAGGACTTGCCCAGGGTCACAGCAGCTAGGAAGTTTCTGAGGCCAGATTTAAACTCTGGAATATGAGTGTTCCTGCCTGCAGCCCCAGTACTCTATCCATTGCATCGCTTGTTCTAGAAAGGACCTTAGGGGCCATTTAATCTAGTCCACTTGACTCATTTTATAGATGAGGATTCTAAGTTAGGCCCAGAGAATTGGGTAGCTTAAGGTCATTCAAGTAATGGATGCTAAAGGGCACAACAATCTAAGGCCTTCTGGCCTTTCTTCTATAAATTTTCAATTTAATTCTCTATTTACATTATTTTCTTCTCCCAATACAGAATTGTGTGTGTTTGTGTGTGTGTTTGTCCTTCATTGCCAAAGAAGACCATGCCATCGGAGAAATAACGACATGCCTTGCATTTCACTTTGTTTTGCATGAGGGAGGACTGTGCAGGTAACCAGCCTCACTTCTCCTCCAGAACCATCTGAATCCAGTGACCAGATATTCATCAGAATGGCTAGAGATGACCGAAGAGGAGGCCATTGGGGTTAAATGACTTACTCAAGGTCACACAGCTGGTGAGTGTCAAGTGTCTGAGGTGAGATTTGAATTCAGGTCCTTCTGACCTCTGCACTGATCCTCTATCCACTGCACCACCTAGCTTCCACCAATAGAAAATACCCTCCTAGAACACAAGAATCAAAACTGTTTAATTCTTTGCATGATGGAGGATCCAAAATGCATGATCAAAATATTTGATCAGAAATGGAGGTGGAGAATAAGGGATAACATATGGATGTCTCACCATTGCATTAATATCCACAAAATGTTAAAAGACTCAGAGGAAGAAGGTCTCTAGCATATTGGATAAATCCTTCATGGAAGATTTATGGGTAGGCAGATTGGGACAAAATAGAAAAGGACAAAAAAGTTTTAGATGAAGTATGATCTACACCAGTGAAGGAAATAATCACATCAATGATATCATGCATTTGTTGAAATCTAAATATTTGAATTATAAGATTAAGAACTGGAAAAATTCTTTGCAAAATTTCAAGAAACAATCCTGAGTATCCAGTTCCTTTGCTTCTATGTAATGGATAGTCAAATCGAATGTTCTGTGCTATTTAATGGGATATTGGTCATAATCACCTTTAAGGATGATGAAAGATTTCCTTATCAGCGATGGTATTTGAGTTGGGTTAAAAAAGGATGGATAGAAATGAAACAGGTTTTAGTCACCTCCTGATAGAGATGTCAATAACTTTAGCTACAGAATGAGACATACGTTTTGGGACGTAGCCCATATGGAAATTTGTTATGTTTGATTATGTATGCGTGTCAAAAAAAGATTTTCTTGTTTGTTTTGTCTTCCATTTGGGTGGGAAAAATAGAAGGGAGAGAAACCAAATAATTGCTAACTGAAAAAAAATTAAGAAAGGAAATTCTACATGTCAGAAGTATAGCATCCCAAGGTCATCATCTACTCAACTTACTCTTAAAGTCAGAAGGATATTATGCTTCTTTAAAAAAATAAATAAATAAAAGAATCCTATATCATACAACAGACTCTTGTATAACAGGCAAGGTCCCTGGATTTAAATTCTAATACTATATTTAATTAAATTTTCAATAGATTCTTGGAAAAATTTCCTCAATTTCCTAATCTGTAAAATGAGAAAATTAGACTAGGGTCATTGATTTGGAGTTAGAAGGCACCTGAGAGATCATAATAAGTGTTTTGTTAAGCAATTTAATCTAGATCAACCATTTACTTTCCATTTTATAAATAAGGCATCTGAAATTCAGAGAGGATATCAATTTACTTACCCAAGATCAAACACAAAACAAATATGAAAGGTCGTATTGGAACCCAGTTCCTCTAACTTCAGATCCAGTACACTATCATCTATATCATACAGATCTTTCAGGTCCTTTAGATTCAAAAAGAAAAAAATAAATCATATCTTATTTTAATGCTGTGAGTCTTATTCTCTCCTGATATAACCCTTCACTTCCCTCTCAACTTGCTAGAAATAATTTTGGTGCCACTTAATTTCAACTACAGTTGTTTCAACTATTTGATTAGTGCCTTCATAGGAACAGTTTGTTCTCATATGATACATCATTTGTCCGATTCCTTTTGAAGGATTATTAGTCTAATTTTACATTGTCTGCACCTCCCTCCCCCAGTTGTGGTAACTGAGAACAAAAAGTATTTATCAGTGTCATTCCCTCTGTCTTACAATAAAGAGCTGGCAGGTCAACAATTTGCACTCAAGGTATAGACTGCACATGACAATCTTACAGTATATGAAGGTATTATAAAAGGTCTTCAATTATATTTTAATAATTTGTTAGACCTGTGATTTCATCAATGAGAATATTCATTATATAGAGGAGTGAGGCTTCTAAGTATAAGCCTTTGTCAATAGAAAGAACACTAAATCTACCCTGGGGTTCAATTCTACTTCTTGGGAACCTTCACCAAGTCACAAAAAGTGTTATGAGAAAGTTTAACTAGCTGGTGTGAAGTCCTTTACAGATCTAGATCAATAATTCTACACCCTATAATTGTTTCATTGCTTTTCTCCAAACCTACTTTATCCATCTTTTACTATGTTCATTTTTACAATAATGTCAATGATCAAGGTAATACAGCATTTTGGTTTGGAGAATATTTTCAGATTCTTGAATTAAATTTATTTATCTATGGAAATTTTGCTACATAGCACATCATTATCTTCAGAGAAGTCATCTTGCCTATAATAAATATCAGCCCTACAACTCTTTGTTGCTTTCCTGTCGTACCACCGTTTTTTTAAATTCACAAATCGTTCAAAATTGAAAATGTTGATGTTTATCTAAATTCTAACGCAAATTCAGTACATTATATCCATTGTACTAGGAATCCAGAAATCTGTATTCTAGACTCTGATATCTCACTAACTATCTGTATGATTTTAAAAAAGCAAATTCATTGATTTATCTGGGATTCAGTTTCTATCCAAAATGAAGATTAACTGAGCTAGAAGACTCCTAAGTCTTGTCAAGCTGATACATTCTCTTGTTTCTACCTTGGTCCCTTCCAATTCTAACATTCTATTTTCATTATTTTGAGGTCACTTCACGGACTAACGTCCTGTTAGTTAAATGGTTCCTTTCTGTGCTAACATCCTTTCATCTATGTAGTATCACCTTATCAATAGTTATGATTAAATTTTAAGGGAAAAAACGAAAACCCTGGGGAAAATTTAAGTTATACCATCCACCTTTTTTAACTGCTACTCTCACAACACATTTTGACAAACCTGGAAATACTTTGCAACTAGTTTCCTTAACCACCATTTCCTGCCTTGCTCCATCTCTACTTCATGCCTTTTACTTTTTTACAACAAGCAAAAGACTGAAAAAATGAAGTGGTAGCATTGTTAAGCCTACAGAATCTTTTCCCTTCAAACAGCTGGTCTGGCAACAGACGAATTTGCCAAAAACATGTATCCACCCACATGGCATATTGAAAACAGCAAAGGAAGAATTTGTAAGAGAAACATCCAAATGTGAAATCTTTGTTGGTTGTTTGTAATGCAGTTCCAGATCTTTTTTCCTCCCAGATGCCTGACTATCCTTTTCAGTGTGTGACAGTAGGCTCATAGATCTAGAACCAGAAAGGACATTGTAGACTATCTAGTCCAACATTCTCATTTTGCATGAAACTGAGTAAAAGGGACATTCAGTGACTTGCCCTAAGGAATTCCACAAATTCCTACTTTGATGGTTCATCACAATATGTGGATGGCTAACCTTGGTTGTCAGAAGCTTTGGAAGCTAGATGACCAAGTAGATAGAACAGTGGGCCTGACGTCAGAAAGACTCATTTTCGTGAGTTCAAATCGAGTCTCATTTACTAGTTGTGTGACCCTGGGCAAGTCACTTAGCAATGTTTGTCTCAGTTCCTTATCTGTTAAATGAGCTAGAGAAGGACATAACAAACCAATCTAGTATCTTTGCCAAGAAAACGCCAAATGGGGTCATGAAGAGTTGGACATCACTAAATAAAAACAATACCAATATCAGTGAAACAAGCTCTGCTTAGTTCCAAACGTTCTAGGATACCTTCAAGTATTGTCCTGGCCACAGACCAGATCTACTTTCAGAACCTCACCTTGACTAAATGTGGATAGTCTTATAAGTAGCCTGGGCAATTGATGAATAGTTGGTATATTGTTTTCCTTCATTCCTGAAGGGGAATAAAATGACATCACTATGTTAGAGTCAAATTATGATGTGTCCAACTATGACTGATCAGACCAATATGAATACCACAGCTTGGACACAAATGGTCTATGTGAACATTGGAGGTGGATTCTCTAAATCTGTGCATCTCATGTTTCTTTTGAGGTATTTCAATTCTGCTTTGCTGACAGCAATGACATATTTCATTCTATTGGATAAGGCATCATATACATATGCAAATGTATGTATTATATGTTTGCATGTGCATATATACCTACGTAAATCTTTGTGTACACATGTACAAATGTATGCATGCATGCATATGTGTAAGTGTCTAATAACTGTTATCTCATCTTCTCCTTGAGGAAACTGAGGTCCATAAAGGTAAATTGCTTAGCGTCACACAGAAAAAGGTCATCCTCCTGACTGCAACTTTAGCACTCTTTCTACTATAAGGTAGGTCCTGATTACTACAAATAATGAGTCTCCTGAAATATTCTCAATATTTGAATTGATACTGCATATAACCATTGGACTGCGGCCCATCACCATATTTTACATAATTATAACTTCAAATAGTGTGAATTTGAACGTATGTAGCCATATTATAGGATTCTTTTTTTCATACTAATTGGGACCTAGCTGCCATATACCCCCCTCGTAATTTGGAAGTGAAAAATTGGCCAAATTATGAAGAAGTCAGAATCATAAGATATTTAAGATTGGAAGACACCTTAGATATCATTTAGTCTATATTCTCTTCCATTTCCATAGTCCTGTTTAACAAAAGCCTAGCAAGCAATCTTGTACCTTCTGTTTGAATACTGCTCCTAAATGGGAGTACCCTATCCATCACAATTGTTTCAATTCATTTAAACAGCTTTAATTTCCAGAATTTTTACCCTTCACAGTTGATCCAAAATCGGTTTCCCTATAGCTTCTGCCTGGACTGTGTTTCTTCTTTCAGGAGCCAAGCAGAACCATTTTAATAACACCTTTTCCCCATAAGACAAAATCTACCCTTCAGGTATTTTAAGTCAGCTACTTATGTCCCTTCCCAAAAGACTTTTCTTTTGGGTGCTATGCACCCCCAGTTCATTAGTTTATTCTACCTATTACAAAATTTCCAGATTCATCACTATCCTGATCATCTAATTCTAGATGAACCCAGTTTGTAAATGTCTCATTGTGAATGTGTCATGTAGATATAAACACAGTAGCCAAATGTGCTTCAACTGAGTTATTCCTGCCATTGAAAATTGCATTAGTCTTTTTCAGAACTATGGCTCATTGCTCACTAATATTGTCCTCCAAGTCCAGTGAAACCCTCAGACCTTTTCCCAGTCACTTTACATGGTGTCATAGCTGCCTTAAAAATTCTTCCTCTACTTGATAAATTTGATAAAAGTTTTCTCCACTCAGATTAAATTATATCATAAAGCTATATTCCTCTACAAATATGAAGCCTCAACTTTAAACAAGACATATCAAACTTTATGAAGTAGATGTGTTTTTGGATCACTTGTAACTGTTTAATAAAAGTGAGAATAAAATTAAGAAAAATTATATATATATATAGTATGTGTTTACATATGCATACATGTGTATATATACATACAGGTATATAATATGTATATAAATGCATATGTGCATATATACATGCATATATATACATATATGTACACATTTATACACATGCATACACGCACACACATTTCTTCATCCAGAATTAATGATTTGACCTCATGTGAACAGAAAGAGGCATCTACAGAGAGTTGTTTTTGGTTTTTGGTTTTTTTTACAGCAAGAAGTGTACTGGAGTTGGAGTTCAAACATTTGAAATGAGCCCTGGCTTTACCATTACTTGTAAGATCTCAAGCAAGTAACATTCCTTATCAATGCTTCAGCTTCTACCTTTATGAAATGGAGTTTGAGGAGGAAATGATCTCTAAGATTCTGTTCAGATCTAATGCTTCATGGTTCTGAGTTTCTTTTCTAGTGGACTATATATGAAAGTCCACCAGTGTCGATGCAGTTCTTCCTGCTGAACATTGCTTTCTGCACAGATTCACTTTTGGAACGCAAATTATCTAGAGAAGGTGACTATATTTAGCAATTCATGTCCTAGTATAAATGAGTTTATCTGATTCATCCTCTTCTACCAGTTAGGTGTATGCAGATGGAGACACTGAAAAGGAAGACAGCAGTATTTGTATAGTTGGCAACTAAAACACAAGCTTTATCCACTTCACAGATGCACCAAAACCTGTTTGGTTAAGTTGTTTTGCACTGGTGAACTGTAATTTTTGTTGAGTTCCTTTGAAGACCCATTGTTCTGTCAGTCTAGGAACTGTTTGCCCTGATAGGGAACACAGACCTTCTACAACTTACTCAACTTACCTACTGTGGCTGAAAAAAAATCCATCATCTCCCTCCAGGCAATCTGACGATGAGCTTTTCCTTGATGAACAAGACTGGATTTTGACATACAATCTCATCCTGGGCCTTTAGTGCTAGAGTTTACAATCTGCTGGCATAGCCATGGAGAACCCAGGATCACCTCCAAGTAATTATAATGGATCACAATTTTACGGAGAAAGGTGTACCATCACCACCACCATCACCACCACCACTACCACCACCACCACCATCACCATCACCACCACCACCACAACCACCACCACCATCACCACCATCACCACCACCACCACCACCATCACCACCGCCACCACTACAAATGATCATGTTGTAGGAGAGGAAAGTACTTATCATAGCTTACCACCTCAGAGCTCTAGAGACCACCTGCTAGCTCTAGAGACAGAAGGGACTTAAGAAGTTTTCTAGTTCAACCCCTTCTTTTTTACAGATATGACAAATGAGACTGAATTAGAGTGGTTTATCCAAGATGACATGTTAGTAGTAAATGTCAGAGACAAGGTCTGAAAATTAATTCTAGAAATTTGTGGGAAGATTTGAGTTTATTTGTCTTTACTAACTGCATTGTCTTGTCTTTAAGTCTTACTTTCCTCATGTATAAAATGAGGGAACTGAACTCAATAATTTCTGAGTCCCTCCAACTCTAAATTCTGCCATTTTATTTAACTGCACAATAACCTTTGAGTTAGATAAGGAAAATATTATTCTTATTTTGTGATGAAGACATTTAAGGCCAAAGGCACAAAGCAATTTATTTACCATCACATCACTAATAAGTACAAAAATAGCCCAGACTATATCAAAGACAACTGCCAAGACCTATTATTTTAATCAGCACTCCACCTGTCTCAGTCATCTCTTTTTCATTATCATTATCTGTAATTCTGGCGTTAATTATCTTTTGCCTGTAGGGTTTTGATAGCCTCAGAAGTTGACCCCTTAAAAGATTAAGAGAATAGTTTATCTGTCAGATATGGGAAGAATATGGGACTAAAGGAGATAGAGAGAGCATTATAAAATGGAAAAGAAATTACTAATTTTAAGTATTTAAAATTTTAAATAGATTTTGTACAAATAACATCAATGCAATCAAAATTATGACTAAAGCAAAAATTGGGGGAAATTTTGCAACAAGTGTCTCTGGTAAAGGTCTCATTTCTCAAATATACAGAGAATTGATTCAATTTTATAAAAATACAAGTCATCCTCCAATTGATAAATGGTCAAAGGATGTGAACAGGCAGTTTTTAGACAAAGAAATCAAAGTTATTTATAGTCATATGAAAATGCTCTAAATCACTTTTAATCAATATTGAAAGCTAAATCACTATTGAAATGCAAATTGAAATAACTCTGAGGTACCACCTCACACCTCTCAGAGTGGCTAATATGATAAAAAAGGAAAAGTGTTAGATGTTGGTGGGGATGTGGGAAAACTGGAACACAAATGCACAGTTGGTGAAGTTGTGAACTGATCCAAGGATTCTGGAGAACAATTTGGAACCATTCCCAAAAGGCATATACATGTCCTTTAATCCAGTAATACCACTGCTAGATCTATATCCTAGAGACATTCAATAAAAAAAAAAGGAGGGGGAAAGAATCTATTTGTGCAAAAATATTTATAGCAGCTCTTTTTGTAGTGGTTAAGAATTGGAAATCAAAGGGATGCCTATCAACTGGGGAATGACTAAACATGTGGTATATAATTGTAATGGGATATTACTGTGCTGTAAAAAATGACAAGCAAGATGATTTCAGAAAAACCTGAAAAGACTTATATGAACTGATGCATAGTCAAGTAGACAAAACCAGGAAAACACTGTACACAGTAATAGCAATATTGTTCAATGAAATACTGTTAATGACTTAGGTATTCTCAGCAATACAATTATCTAAGGTAATCTCAAAGGACTAATGATGAGGCATACTACTTCCCTCCAGAGAAAGAACAGAGATTGATTGAATACAGACGGAAGCATGCTATTTTTTGATTTCTTTTTTTCATTTTTTTCTTCTGTTCAAATCTTCTTATATAAAAAAACTCATATGGAAATGTTTTATATAATTGCACATGTGCGACTTATATCTGATTGCTTACCAAATCAGAAAGTGGTGAGGGAAAGGAGGGAAAAGGAATAGATTTTGGGACTCAAATCTTTAAATAAGATTTTTTTTTTAAAAGTTGACTCCTTCAATTTACTCCATAATAACTTTATATTCATTAATCTCATTTAAATCTCACCAAAAATTGTGATTTGCATAGGGATTTTAGTATTATCCTCACTTAGTAGATGTGAAAAGAAACTAAGTGAAATCTAATGAACATCGTATAATAAGAAGTGGAGTGAGGACTCAAATCTTGGTCTACCAGTTTGAATCAAAATGCTCTTGGCACTACATCAAGACAATTCCCCTATTCATTCCTTCTGGAATTCTCCTTTATTCCTGCCCCAAACCTATTCATCCAATGAGGACCTGTCAACCGCCTCCTCTCCCACAAAGTCTTCAATAGGTATTAAATCACATCTAGATTGCAGGAGTCTTCCAGGCACTACTACGAGGAAACACTAGATGGTGCTGAAGGGCAGTAACTGACTCTCAGACTCTTGGCTAATGAGGCCAATTTCCTCTTCCACCAATCAGGAATCACTTGCCATAGCTGTCCTGTCAGTTGGTTGCATTTAAATAGCATAGGTCCTAAGAGGAACTTTTTAGCTCATCTCCTCCCTAGTCTTCTCTCCTGGTTCTTATTGCTAGCTCTTCTCCTACGTTCCTATACCTTCACTGGCAAGGAAGCTTCCTTATTACTGTGACTCACCTTTCACTTATGAGTCAAAATTCCCCAAATTTCCATCTGAAATCAATAATCCTTTAAAAGAAATCTTATAGTAGTCTCCAAATATTTACATACTCTTTTTTATTTTAATCTATTTAGTACTTAATAGAATTCATTACTCTATTTAGTTCTTAATAATATTTATTACTCTAATTAATGTGTGTATATGTACATGTGTATATGTATATATACTTATGTGTGTATATATACACATTTGTACAAACAACACATATGTAAAGCTATTTGTATTTTCATGTTGTCTATAATAGAATATATATATAATAATGCAATATAAATATCTAATAATTAAATCATACTTTTGTAACATATAAAGATATATTAAATAATATGCCAAACTCTTCTTACACAAATGAAGCATCATTGTACATTTTTTACAAGGGATTGTGAGTCTTTATATTTATGTAAAAGCTATAGCTTTGTGTCCAAAATAGCTCAAACATTATTTTAAAGCTATTTGTTCAAACACATATATTAGCAGGGTTTTATTTAAGCAGTTTTTTATTTCCTTTTATATAGTAAGATGTTAATTTTTAACAGGGTAAATATTTTATAGACTTTCACATAGAAATTAATTTTGTGTCCAAAATAGTTCAAACTTTATTTTAAAAGTTAATTATTCATATTTATACATATATAACATATATATCATATGTTTGCATATATACATATATGTGTGCATGTGTATATATGTGTGTATATATTTAAATTAAAACAAACTTCTTTTCCTCTTCCTTTTAATGTATCAAGATGTTAATTTTTAACAGAGCAAATATTTTACACCTTTGACTATACAGATAGATACATGTAGCTGTAGATACACCCATATACATATATATAGTCAAAAGGTATAAACCATATGTGTATATGTATACATACTTCCTTTATAAATACCATTTTTTTAATATCCTTTATATCATTTTATCCTTTTTCATGTCCTTTATATCACTAAACTACAATACATGAAAAAGGCCTTGAAGGGACATCCAACCTTATATAGGAAAGGTCTTTACTTTTTTAAGATCTATAAACTTTTCTTTAAAAAGTCAATATCACTGATACTTCCTTTTCCTTTTCCTTTCCATAGTCAACTACTCTCATTCCTGGTTTCTTTATTTTCAGAATTCCTTTTTCCTTTCCCAAACCCCAGAGAGCTAGACTACTGGTGCTATGGTAATATAAGAAATCCGTGGTATAGGTTTTCCATATGCTACTATCTGTAGGTAGGTGTTGCAGAGCACAGAGCACTGGGCTTTGAGTCAGAAAGACTTCATGAGTTCAAATCTGGCCTCAGACATTTACTATCTATGAACCTGAGCAAGTCACTTAACCCTGTTTAACCTTAGTGTTTTCATCTGTAAAATGAGGTGAAGAAAGAAATGATAAACCGTGCCAATATCTTTGACAAGAAAGCCCAACTGGGTTCACAGAGCCAAATACAACTAAGCAATAACAACACTTGTCCACAAAGATTTGGTTTTAGAAACACCAGTTTCATAGATTTCTGTGTAGTACATTGTGTAAAATTATGTGTTAACTAGCAATCATTTCTTGAAAAAGATATTGGTTTATATTAGCTATATCTCCTCAGTGAGTTTTTTAAGCTGTTGGAGGATTCTTCAATCTCTTCTAGCTCTAAATACTATGATCTTAGACTCCTTTCTCCTGTTTCTTTCAGTTTACCATAGTGTGGTGCTGGTTGTATAAACGCTCAATAAATATGAAAGAAATTATAAGGGACATTCCTAACATTAGATTTGATGAACCTACCTCTCCCTGTATAGAGTATGGACATGTGCAGTGTCCCCTTACTGAAACCTTATGGACTGGCTCCTGATTAGGATTCAGAAAGGTATTAAGATATAGAAGAACACTAAACTTGGTAGGAGGATGGGGGTGGGGTGAGGTGGAAAGAGAATGTCACAGGACCAGAGTTCAAATCCTTGATCTGATATTTAGGGCCTCTGTGACAATGGGTAAGTCACTTAAACTCACTGAAGTTTAGTTTCCTCATCTATAAACTGAAACTATCTAGTTAAGCTCCAAGGTTCCTTTCAACGTGACTATTATTCTATGACCAAAAAAAAAATGATTACCTGAGATTTTAGGTATTGCCAGAGGAATCATAATTCTCTCCTGGACTATAAGACGGGGCTAACAAAATTACTTGGGTTTTTTTTCCTTTTCCTTTTCCCCATGGTCAGAGGGCAGACAAGAGTGAAATAAAGCAGACCTGTAGTCTATTAATGGTCTGGTCCCTCTGTCCCTCCCTGGAACTTATGGCCATGAGGCAAAACACAAGAAAATGACTCATGAGCCAGCTAGGCGGAACAGTGGGAAAAGAGCTGGTATTGAAGTCAGAAAACTGGAGTTCAAATAAGGCCTCCAAAACTCACAAGCTCTATGATCCTGGCCAAATTACTTAATCTCCGGATCATTGTGTCCTTATTTGTAAAATGCGGAAAAAATAGTAACATCTAACTCCAAAGACTGTTGTGAAGATAAGATGAGATATTTGCAAAGTGCTTTGTAACCCAGAGAGTACAATATAAATGTTTGCTAATTTTTTTTAAGTTTGGCTGTTCTTGAGTTGTTTCCAACTCTTGTGATTGTCTTTGGGGTTTTCTTGGCAAAGATACTATAGTAGTTTGCCATTTCCTTCTCCAGCTCATTTTACAGATGAGGAAAATGAGGCAAACAGGATTAAGTGATTTGCCCAGGGTCACATAGCTAGTAAGTGTCTGAGGCCAGATTTCAATTCGGGAAGCGGAGTCTTCCTGACACCAAATCCTGGGTTCTATCCATTGCATCACCTAGCTGCCCTATTACTGTTATAATAATGGTCAAAGATTTCTACGGGTTAGACATTAGAGATCTCATAGTACATACACACAACAGACAGTCCAAAGAATGCAATAGACAGGGCAATCATTAGGCAGTACTGGCCTTGGAGGCTGTTTCAAAAGTAGCCATAAATTCAACAGCTTGAATCTTTTAGACTGGAACATCAATTCCCAAGAACTGTGTTGCTTAAAGAATATAATATCAATATAGATTTATAATTAAAGGATCTGAGATGGTTAAAATTATGTTCTAGGTGATGGGCAAAATACCAGATATCTGGATCTCACCGCTCTGCAGTCCTCCCTGTTACTTCAGAGAGTATAAGTTTGATGGAAAAGGAACTGCTATTTACCAGACCTAATGAATGTTTGCTTTCTAAAGGTATTTTTAAACCAGAAAGACTAGGAGGGTCTATGCAGGATTCTATGGAAGCAAAGATTTGCACTAAAAACTCAAAGATTGTTCCAATTCTCTCCCCTTGATTTAGTTCTAGTATGAGAAGAATTATGCTTTTGACATTCTGGGGGGTTAGGAATGAGATGCCCCTCTTGATGTAGAAAATACACAAAATTTTTTGACCTCTTCATACCAGAAAAGTTTGATTTTTTTTTCTTTTATGGGATGTTTATAGTACCTTATTGAAAATTTGGGTTAAGTATTTGGTCACGGTCTCTGTGCCATCTTCAGCTTCCACAAAGCTCCTCCCAAACTCCCATTTGATTTCTTATGCAAACTCACAATATATAGAAACCATGACAGAAAAGTCTCAGTGTGGAAGGGATAGCTATATATGGCTTAGCGTATTTTCTTTATCACTAACCTCTACTTATGTGTGTGTTTGAGTCCTCTGTGTCTTCTAAGTGTTCTCTGTGTTGAAATAAGTTCTGTCTTCTGCCCAAGTGTATGTTCTCACTTGGAGTGCAAGCATGAAAAGTCAGGGACACTGTTGTCTGCGCATGTGAAACCTAAACAGAATCTATTCCTAAACTATATCTTTACATTTCCCTGGAATAATTGAAAGGTAAAAGTATTGACCACTATTTTTTGGCCACCTCCATTACCTAATGTAGAATCCAGTCCCTGTTACTCTAGAGCTGAGGTGTGAGTGAGTGTGTGAATGTGTGTGTGTGTGTGTGTATTTGTGTGTATGTTTGCAGGGGTGTGGAGAACTGGGGGAGTTACCATAGTCTACGTTACATTATTGAATTTAACTGTGTTTTTATTACTTCATTTTCCTGGGAAAACTTGCAAAGGAAACTAAGAGTAGCAGTGAGTAGGCTTCAGATTCTTCTTGGAAAGGGAGAGACTTAGAATAAATATTTTTATGTCTCTTTAAACTTCTATGTTTGAAAGTCTCTTCTCCCTTATTCTATGCACTCTTGTCGAAATCATTTCTTCCTCAAAAATTCTATGTTCTATCGCAAAAGGCTCTGATAACTCTATTTTGTACAGTTGTCGGTGACTGACATTCTATGCCTCTCTATGCAAGAAAAGGAATCAGGCACATGAAGGTCGTTTGGGGGAAGAACACACCTAAGTAGCTCTTGAAATCCTTGACAAAGGGGATAAAATAGCTTGAATTGTGAACTTTAAAAAAAAAAAAAGGAGAAACATTTGTAGTCAATGATATGAACTTGAATGTAGTGATGCCCTTGAACCAATGTTTCCAATTCCTGGTTGATTTTGTTTTTTTCCACTAAATACTTTGGATGAAATTCAGTCACTGTTTTGATACCTGACTAAAAGGCTATAAAAGACACCTAAAGATAACTGGAAATTCATCCAGTTTGGCTTGGGGGCTAGATGTTCTAAAGAAAACATGAGGTCAGCTTTCAGTCTGATCTTAATTAACATTTTTTATTAAAAATCATGGAGAAGAAATTAACAGAAATGAAGAGATTAAAATAAACCTATTGCTGAGAGTTAATTGTTAGGTTCTAAACACACAAATTATGATGGCAGAAATAGTGCAAGTGTGACAAAATAGGTTAAAAATCCCCCCAAATATGCCAAAAATAAACAAAGAGAAAGAAAACTCTAAGCAAAATACACAATCTCAAACAACTTATAAATACTCACTTTTGTCCTTCAGAAAAAACAAACTGGCATTATGGGACGATCTGGATAGGCTACCTTCCAGTTCCCATCACCACGTCTGTTGGGTTGATTTGATCATGCTCTCTTCAGATAATCCCAATTAATTTGTTCCAACACCTAATTTTAGTACAGAGGCAACTATTCTTAGTTAAATTTGGAGAGGCTAATGGCCAGGAAATTTTCCGAATCAAGCGATAAATTATGTGAGCCAATAGATGAAGTGGCTACATCAATGAAACCAAAAACCTTGAAAAACAGCACGTGAAATCATTCTCCTGGGAACATTGAGGGCTTCTGAGGATTTATGGTGGTGTTGCTTGGAACTATTCTTTCCCTTCCATGTGCCCAGTTATTGGTGCTCTCTCGTCCTCCGTACTTTGCATTTACTTATCTGGGCAAATCCCATTTTCTCAGCACAATGTAAGTGCCTGGAGGATAGAGGCAGTTTTATTTACGTCTTAGCTGTTCTTGCAACCATCTCTGCTTTGAACATAGCAAACATCTAATTTTTTTTTTAACAAATATGTTTTTTGATATATTTTCTTCTGATTCCACCTAATAGTGGAACAGGAGGCAGGGTGACCTGACTACTCCTAAGTACCCTTCATGGAGAGAGCTTTGATGTGATCAAGGGAACTGGGTTTGCATGGGAGATGTTTGTAGCTATAAAGCCTCTCAGGGTCAGAAGCAAGCAGAAGATTCCTTGAGGTCAGGGTCAGTTATTACAAAGTCCCAAGAGCCAGAGGTAAGAGGCATATTTACATCAATCCAAGCTAGCAATAATGATGTGCTTAGGATCCAAATAGCTATAAGACTGGGCAAGAATCCAAGATCCTGAGGGCTTCCTGACTCTGAGTCCCATATTCTTTCCACTGTAACATGCTGCCTTTAGGACTTTGTTACATCCCTTGCCCCAAAGTAGCATATGAAAATTCAAGATAGTATTAACCTGGAATTCATCTTTTCATCTTGCTGACTGCAGAAAGAAATAACTTTTGCCTTCTGCTTCCACACCTTTTCTTTTTAGTTTTGTTGTCCCTCTCCATCCTCTGTTTTAGACGACAGAACATTAGGGTTGAAAGGCTTCCATCTTTTTCTGTGGCTACTGGTAAATAGAAGGTTACTCTTGTGGTGGGCTGAAGAATAACTATGAAAAAAAGGAAAGGCATACAAACCTAATATAATTTGGGAAATGGGAAATGGTGGAGAAGTATAAACACTTGGGGGAAAATGTAGATACAAATACTACTGAAAAATCAATTGAGAAACTATTTCAGAACCTTCTTGATGATACCTATAGCTACTTAGGGGAATTTGGCTTAACCATCTGCACAGGAAAAGCCAAGTGGTTACAGAATGCTGATAGCCCAAATTATAACTTGATAACCATTAGGGCTTGTCCAGCAGTCCAGGTATCTTGGACAAAAACTACAAAGAGGTCAGGGAGTAAAGGGATGGAATAAGCATTTGTGAAACATCTTTTATTTATTTTTCATTCATTCATTTATATACCAGGCATTGTGCTAAGTACTTTCATAGATATTATCTCATTTGATCATTTCAACAACCCTGAGGCAACTCAGGCAAATAGAGGTTAAATGACTTACCCAAGGTCATAGGTTAGTAAGTCTGGATTTTTAAACCAGTTTCTGAGCCTGGATAGGAAATCATGACTTGCTGCCTCCAGGTCTAGAATTCTTATCTACTGTGGCATCAGCTGCTCTATCTCTCAGTCTACATACCTTAGATATGCCAAGGGATCATAAGATCCTGGGATAATAGACTTGGAGTTAGAAAGGCCCTTAGGGGTCATCATATGCAACTCTCTCATTTTACAGGTGAAGCAACCTAGGCATAAAAAGGTTAAATGATTTGCTCAGTTACCCAGCTAGTAAGAATTTAAGGCAGAATTTGAATATAGTTCTTTTATATTCCAAATAGAGCAGCCTGACATAGTTAGACAGAGAAGAGCAAGCTACATCACTTTCAGAAAATCACAAGGCTATTCTAATGACTACAAATTCTACCTGAAACAGATTCATTTTATTCAATATCAATATTCTATTACAGTATCACATGATTAAGAGTCATATAAGTTACAAAGAGTAATGTAGACACACTGCAGGTATAAGTAGGTTGTAACACATTACCAAGAAAGTATGTAAAGAAATGTCAAAATAAAAGATTTCATCTATGAAATATGATTCATAAAAGAAGCAAGTTATGATGACAAGGGAAGAATAAGGAATGACCTATGGATAGCCCATATGCTCCACTGGTATCTTTGCCATGTGAGAGGAAATATAGGAAAGTCCCTTGAATGTTAGATAGCTTCCTCTTGGGAAATTATGGGAGATTATGGGTCAAGGTTTACAAGAGGATGGTTAGGTATTGATGGGTTGTAATCTGTATTGCTGGAGAGAATAACCACATTAAAAGATCACATATCTAACTTGAGGAAATAAGCTGAAAATACTAATAACTAATAATAATGACTTCTATGTCTTTTTCTCCATATTTCCAAAGTCTTCATAAGTATTCTCTAAAACTGTATAGCAACCTCCTTGAAAAAGATAGGAGAAGAGGTCAGCCTGGTTTTTGCAGACAAGATTTGCCAGCAGAAAACATCTCTACAATTACTCAGAAAGGGTTGCCCTAAGAGATAGTACATTCTCACTAAAAGTTATCACAGATTGTTGTTTGAGATATTGTAGACAAGATTCTTTTTTAAAATTTATTTATTTTTATTTTTCAACATTCATTTCCATAAGACTTTGAGTTCCAAATTTTCTCCCCATCTGTCTGCTCCCTGACCCCAAAATACCATGCATTCTGATTACCCCTTCACCCAATCTGCCCTCCATTCTATCACACCCCTCCCTTCCCTTATCCTCATCTTCTCTCTTTTCTTGTAGGGCAATATAGGTTTCTATACTCCATTACCTGTATTTCTTATTTCCCAGTTACATGCAAAAACAATTCTCAGCATTCATTCCTTAAACTTTTATTTCCAAATTCTCTCCCTTCCTCCCTCTCCATACATCCCCACTGAGAAGGCAAGTAATTCAATATAGGCTATATATGTATAGTTTTGCTAAAGACATCCATAATAGTCATGTTGTGAAAGACTAATTATATTTCCCTCCATCCTATTCTGCCCCCTATTTATTCTATTCTCTCTTTAGACCTTGTCCCTCCCCTAAAGTGATTACTTCTTATTACTCCCTCCTCATTTTTTCCCTTCTTTCTGTTGCTTTCTCATCCCATTTATCCCCTTCTCCCCTACTTTCCTGTACGCTAAGAAATTTTCATACCAAATTGGATGTGCATGCTATTCCCTTCTTAAGTCAAATGTGATGAGAGTAAGCTTCACTTTCTCCCTCTCACCTCCCTTTTTTTCCCCTCCATTGGAAAAGTTTTTTCTTGTCTCTTTTATGAGAGATAATTTACCCCATTTTATTTCACCCTTTCTCCTTCCAATATATTCCTCCCACACCTTAATTTTATTTTTTTAGATATCATCCCTTCCTATTTAACTCACCCTGTGCCCTCTGTCTATATATATACATACATACATATATACATATACATATGTACAGGTGTGTATGTATGTGTATATATATATGTATATATACATATATATATATATATATATATATATATTCCATCCGACTACCTAAATACTGAGAAAAGTTTCAAGAGTTACAAATATTATCCTTTCATGTAGGAATGTAAGTAGCTCACCTTTAGTAAGTCCCTTAGGAGTTCTCTTTCCTGTTTACCTTTTCATTCTTCTCTTGATTCTTATGTTTGAAAGTCAAATTTTCTATTCAGCTCTGATTTTTTCATTAAGAATGCTTGAAAGTCCTCTACTTCATTGAATTACCATTATTTCCCCTGAAATATTATACGGAGTTTGGCTACGTAGATGATTCTTGGGTTTAATCCTAGTTCCTTTGACTTCTGGAATATCATATTCCAAGTCCTTCTATCCCTTAGTGTAGAAGTGTTTTCCTGATTATATTTCCATAATACTTGAATCGTTTCTTTCTAGCTGCTTGCAATATTTTCTCCTTGACCTGGGAACTCTGGAATTTGACTACAATATTCCTAGGAGTTTTTATTTTTGGTTCTCTTTCAGGAGGAGATCAGTGAATTCTTTCAATATTTATCTTATCCTCTGGTTCTAGAACATCAGGACAGTTTTCCTTGATAATTTCATGAAAAATGATATCTAAGCTCTTTTTTTTTATCATGACCTTCAGGTAGTCCCATGATTTTTAAATTGTCACTCCTGGATCTGTTTTCCAGGTCAGTTGTTTTTCCAATGAGATATTTCACATTGCCTTCTATTTTTTCATTCTTTTGGTTTTGTTTTGTAATTTCTTGGTTTCTCATAAAGTCATTAGCTTCAATCTGCTCTATTATAATTTTTAAAGAACTATTTTCTTCAGTGAACTTTTGAACCTCCTTTTCCATTAGGCTAATTTTGCTTTTTAAAGTATTCTTCTCCTCATTATTTTTTTGGATCTCATTTGCCATTTCAATTAGTCTATTTTAAAAGGTGTTATTTTCTTCAGCATTTTTGGGAGTCTCCTTTAGCAAGGTGCTGGCTTGCTTTTCATGATTTTCTTGCATTACTCTCATTTCTCTTCCCAATTTTTCCTCTAACTTTCTTACTTGATTTCCAAAATTCTTTCTGAGCTCTCCATGGCCTGAGACCATTGCATATTTATTTTGGAGGTTTAGGATGCAGAAGCTTTGACTTTTATGTCTTCCTCTGATGGTAAGCATTGCTCTTCCTCATCTGAAAGGATGGAAAAAAATACCTGTTTACCAAGAAAGTAACCTTCAATAGTCTTAGTTTTTCCCCCTTTCTTTGGCATTTTCTCAGTCAGTTACTTGACTTTTGAGTCCTTTGTCAAGAGGAAGGTATACTCTGGGGACCTGTAAGTTCTCAGTTCTTCCACTGTGGCAAAATCAAGGGAGAGGAGTTTATTCCTCTCCTGGTCTGCGCTCAAGTCTGAAAGCTCCCAAAGCTTTTCTGCCCAGGATCTACAAGTAAAATTCCCTTTCCAGAGCCTCCACCAGCTCCACCATGGCAGCACTCTTCCTCACCTCAGGGCCATAACTCAGGTCTGAGACCCAGATCAGGGGTTCAATTCCCAGCCATCACTGTCATTTGTGGGCCAAGGGATCTGGGAACTGCAGTTGCTGCCTGGGACTCCACCCCCGAAGGCCTGCTCTGGCCCTGCTCCTGTTGGTGCCACATGGCCAAGGTTGGGCTGGGCTCTGTGGGCTTAGCTCTGCTCTGCGTCAGGTGGAACAGACCCTTCCTTGGCCCTCCAGACTGCCTTGGGCTGGAAATCTTCACTCTGTCATTCCATGGCTTCTGCTGCTCTAGAATTTGTTTAGAGTCATTTACTACAGGTATTTTATGGGCTGTGGGGAAGAGCTAGAGTAGGTGCATCTTTCTATTCCACTATCTTCAACAAGATTCTTCCAGCACAGCTCAGATTTAATGATTGCCAAGACCCATCAAAAGCTGAAAGTCTGTGATGCCCTAAAATATATGTGTCATCTTTTCACCTGATTTTCCATTTCTCAATCTATAGGAGATTTTAGAAGGTTGCAAAGTTATTCTAATGACCACAAATTCTACCTGAAACAGACCTTTCTTTTCAACCTCAATATTCTATTAGAGTATTACATGATTAAAGGTCATATAAGTATCAAAGAGCTATGTAGAGACACTGAAGGTATAAGTAGGTTGCAACACATTACCAAGAAATGAATATGTAGAAATGCCAATAAAATATTTCATCTATGAAATGTATGATCCATAAAAGAAAGCAGGTTATGATGACAAGGGAAGAATAAGGCATGTCTTATGGATAGCCCACATGCTCCACTGATATCCTTGCTATGTGAGAGGAGTTAAAGGAAAGTCCCTAGAATGTTAGGGAGTTTCCTCTTATGAAATTATGGGAGATTTTGGGTCAAGGATTATAAGAGGAAGGTTAGGTATTGATGGGTTGTAATCTGTATTGCTGGAGAGAATAACCACATTGAAAGGATCACATATCTAATTTGAGGAGATAAGCTGAAAATACTAATTAACTACTAACTTCTATGTCTTTCTTTCCATATTTAAAAGGTCTTCGTAAGTGTTCTCTAAAATTGTATAGGAGATCTCCTTGAGAAAGATATGAAAAATCAGCCTGGTTTTTGCAGACAAGATTTGCTAGCAGAAAATATCTCTATAGTTACTCAGGAAGAGTTGCCTTAGAAGGTGGTACATTCTCTCTCACTAGAAGACATCACAGATTGCTATTTATCTGTGGCATTGTAGATAAGATTCTCCCAGAACAGCTCAGACTTAATGACGACCAAGACCCATCAAAAACTGAAAGTCCATGATCCTCTAAAATGTATATGTCACCTTTTCACCTGATTCTCCACTCCTCAATGTATAGAGTATTTTGGAAAATTGCAAAGTTATTCTAATGGCCAGAAACTGCACCTGAAACAGAGGTCTATCTTTTCAACATCGTTATTCTACTAGAATTCTCTTTTTGAATGAGACGTTTCCAATTCTGACAGAGAATTTCTTAACTAAATTTAGTAGTCTTGATGGGCATCAGCTAATACATGTTTCTATTAGTCCTGTTAGCTCTGTGGCATTCTCCATTTGGGAAATTTATTGACAATACACTCAGAAGGAGAGTAGTAACAGGCTGTACAAAAGCACCCCACACCCAATAACCCAAAAAATCTTGCATGATATAGCTTTCTCCCCATTGATTTTGTATTAATCTGTATATTCTATGCATTTATTTGCTTGTACATGTGTTGTGTTCCTCCCCACCATACTCTAACCATCCATCCCATGTAACAGCAAGCACCCTGGCACCCACGATGACTTGCTGGTACAGGTTCTTAGATCTGCTTTTCTAAAAGGAAAGCAACTTTTTAAGGGGTAAGCAATCCATTTTAATTAAACACAAACACACTTAGTTCAGGGGGAAAAGTCAGTACCATGTACTTCAGAGAAAATGCAAACAGAAATTACAAGCAGAAATTACAAATAGAAGGACCAACAGACGGCTTCCAACTGTCTGACCATAGCAATACATACAGTGTTATCATAAAGAGAAGTGTCAATATCTGGGTTTTCAAAGCCAGGGGGCTTCTTAAAACACCTGCTCAAAGTCTCATGTGGCACTTGAACCTTCTTCCAAAAAATAAGCCCCAAAGCAAAACCTCACCTCAGAGTATATGTACTCCTTTCAGGGATGGAGAGTATGACCTCCTTGTGACCCAGTGTCTACCTTCACACAAAACAGCCTCCCCTAATCAAACCTCCCTCAACAGCCCCACCAGAAAGAAGATTTTAAACTCCCATTTCACCCATATATACAAGCAAATATAACCAGTAGAATATAAAATCTTTGAGAAGAGGGGATATTTTATTGTTGGCTTTGAACTCCCAATGCTTAGCCCAGTAGCTACCACATAGTAAATGCTTAATAATTCTTTATTGAATTATGGATTTGAAATGAAATAATAGAACCATGAAGCCATCTCAATTCCTAAGTTCAGGTACATGTGGTATTGTTGAATAGTGTTTATTGGAAAGGATATTAATACAGAGATAACTGATGCACTATAGTTAAAGAGATATTGGTAGGATGTTGGGTTCCCCTGAAATTTCAAAAGGATAGGAATTTGCAGATGGCATGAACAAGACTCAACAAAAGCATCTTATCTGCACATGAAAAAGCAAACGTCACTATCTCTAAGCATGCATAGATTTTAGCCTTCATCAAGCTGATAAAGAAGAGAAAAATGAAGAGTCATGGAATTTAAAGACACGTTAAGTGAGTCCTTTTTTTGTTGTCCACATCTGAAATGGATTAGGTTCCCTGTTATTTTAACCCAGCAGATGATGAACACTGAAGCAGCCCTATCAGCATTTGCAAGGACATTGTTAACTGTTCACTAAGCACAACGTTAACATTTCATTGGGTGACTGGGTCACAGTATGCTAATGTTTCAGAACAAACTGCCCATGTTTTCCCTGTAGGTATCTGTACTATGCCCATTTGCACAGTTTGTTACAGATACTTTGATCTCTTTTCCCCAAAGACTATATTGATTTTTGCCACTGCTGAAATAACACTCAAAAGGGGGGGAAAGCAAAAACAAAAAAGCCTTCACAGAATAAACCCCTAAGGAATAAAGAAGTGTCTGTTCAATGATGCGCACACAAGTGATATAACAAAATAGTAAATACTTATGAGACACAATGGGATGATTTTTATGATCTATTCATTTCCTCCTTTTTGTTTTGTTGGTAGAAGTGATTAATGTTATATCTGCTCAACTTGTGACTTAATTCAAGGACAGAGGAAGGCTCCTCCTCAAAAGGAAGGAAAACCTATCAGTAGGCTAATGTGATTCTGGATACTTTTGGTACAGATGCAGCAAGGGTGGAATCATTGACATATAGGCTCAACTAGCTTAAAATGCCTTCCCTGTTGGTGATGTCCCTGGTGAATAGAGCTGATTTTCCCCCTGAGATACATTAAAACTAATAAGAGAAGAGAGAGAAATGGTTTTATACCCTTTGCAGAGGTCTTTTATTTATTTATTTCTCTTCTCAAGGATTTTCCATATGGCACAAGACAGGGATGGTTCAGAGCACGATAAAGCTTATTAAAAAAAAAAAAATTGGTGCTTTCATTTTATTTAAGTGCTATAATTTGAGGCTATTTTGCCACTTATGACTATCTTAATGAAAAGAATTCCTGGGATAGCTCTAGCCATCCTGTCAAAGGTGTTTAGAAAAAAATAACACATCAGAAACATTTCCCCCCATCATATTTAAACAAAAATGAAAAAATACTTATTAGGAACCCATTGTGATTATGTGCTTCCTGAAGCAGAATCTATCCTTTATTTTTTTTCTACGGCCAGTAGTTGGTACTTTGTCTTCCACTTTATATCAATAAGAATCTAGAAGCATTTATTAAAGGTTTTCTATGTCCAAGCACTCTGCTAATCTGGGTGTTTAAAAAAAGCAATAATGGTCTCAGAGTCTGAAAAGATCACATACTAATAAGGAATATAACATGGAAACAAATTTGAGTTCTTTCTAGAATAGACTGAACGTACTTTCAGAGAGGAAGGAACAAGGCCGCTGGAGGAATAGGAAAGGTCCCCCTGCAGAAGGCAGTATTTAATCTATGTTTTGATAGAAATCAGATATTTTAGGAGATGGAGATGAGGAGTAAGAATATTCAGAGTATGAAAGATAGCCAGCATGGAGGCAGAGAAGATCTAGTAGTCCAGAGTAGTTAACTTGTAGAGTGTGTGGAGGGGGATAAAATGTAAGTAGACCAAAAAGAGTACAATTTTATAGGCAGAGTATCTGAGGTTTGGTCCTGGTTCTGTCATTTACTAGCAGTGTGACCTTGGGTATGTCCCCTTTATTTCTCTGGGTCTCAGTTACCTTAACTGTAAAAATAAAACTCAAAACAGACAGAAAAAGTATACAACAATTTATAAAGTCTAAATCCTATGATTCTGTGATACTTGAAGGATCTAGATATCACTGGTGTTTGTATCATCTCCACTGACTGAGATCACAGCACCTTTTGACTTCATGGAAGTTTTGTTAGTGTGGAAGTTTTATTGGTTGTTGAAGCCAACCAAACTATTTCACCACTCAGTGGCCAAACGTCTGGTAGTAACTCCTTCTGAATTTAGTTTCTCAGGACTTGAGTTATCAGGCATACAGTCAGTTCAAATCTGAGTCTATATTTGAAGTCTTTTCAACTTGCAATCTTTGGGAATACTCTTTGGTTGCCCATCTAGGTCTTAATGGAGGCTTGGAAAAGTACTTTGGTAGAAATCTTCCACATGTAGGAATTTATTAAATGTTTGGATAGAACACAGTAGAATGGAAAGGAATGGGGTGGGATGGGAGATGGTATTGTGAAACAAGATAGGATAGCATTATGTAAGATAGAATGGAATGTTCCAGGTACTATTGGTTATACAATGGAGTATTATGAGGTTCAGAATCTGGTTGCAAATACAAGAGAGCTACACATGAAAACTGGGAAATGACTTAAAAGGGGACACCATATTAATCCAATAGCATTGGATTGATAGTTGGACAGGGTAGTTTAACTCTTAGTTCCAACACTCACTAGCCATATAACTAAATTGCTTTCTGAGCCTCAGTTTTCTTATTTATTAAAAGGTTACATGATTTTTGTGACTAGCTTACCTCACTATTTTTTTAAGGTAAGAGATTCGGAATATTTGAATTTTAATGTTAAATCCCCAAAAAATGCTATACAATCCTAAATCCCTTTCTCAAGGGTCTCAAGGTCAGAGATAACAGATGGACAGAGGAAGCAAGATGGAGACTAATTTCTACGTCCAGTGGTCCTGCCCTTTTGTATAACCACAAGTGAAGAGCTAGGTGTAAAAAGAATCTCTATCCACAATGGGATACTAAATGGAAAAGCTCTGGCTGTATGCATCCCTTCCCAAGTTCATGCCCCATTCTGTAAGGAAAAGAGAACTCCATTATTATCAGTGATGAAATACAGCAGTTTCAGTGATGTGGAATGATTCCTAGTAGGATGGAGATTTGGCACTGATTCTGCTGAAGTATCTTTTGTACTGGCCTCTCCATTAGACTGATGAAATGGTGTAGTCACACAGAAGTATGATAGAGGGAATAAAAGGTTAATGGTTTGGAGAATCTTATGGAATGTCTTCTAAATTTCCCAATCAGTGGGGTAGAGCACCATAAACAGCAAGGGAAGTATGTAACTTCCAGAGTGAAATATTTCTTGTGGTGCAGGATCGGGTTAGTGAAAAGACCTAGTAGATAAGATTACATATTCAGGAAGAGAAAAGATTGGGCCCTAAACACTGGTCAAATTATGGTTAGGTAGAGAAAAATTTAGAAGTATTATGGCCAAAAGTTGCATGAGGAGATGAATGGGGATACTGACATTGTTTTTGTAGAGTAAGAAATAAACTTATTTTTCTTTTGGTACAAAGAATTAAAAAGGAGAAAATATTAAAGTGGGTTTATTTTCTATTGTTTTTTTTATTTTTATTATTTCATTTTTAAATCCTGTGACCCTAATGTAGTCTCTGGATTATTGCTCAATCTATTACTTGAGATATTTCAGATGGATGAGACCATCTCAGAACTTTAAATATTGTGCTCATTTCCTAATATCTGAATGTGAGAAATTAGCTCACTGGGGAATTTACCCTAGGAGAAAGGAGCCATTAACAATTCACAGAACATAGGAAGCTGACCAGTCCGAACACAGTGGTGACTCTCAAGATGAATATCTCAGTCCAGTTTCAGAGAGAAATAATGTTATGACAAGGTCAATGACACATTCTTCATTCTTACAATCCACTTTGCCCTGTGGCACATGAGGTTCCTTGTGGAAGTAGGTGCTATCGAGAACCTGATGAAGACCTCAGGGAATATTTCTGTCAGTTACACTTTGCTTTCATAGGCATTCTCAAGTAAAATTTAAGCTTCTGTTCATATGAAATTTATACCAGTTTTATACAGACATATAGTTGAAATCCATATGATAATATTCAAGCTTTTCACTTGCCACTCAGGGCCTTCTTCGGTAATGTGTTCCTAGGTCATTCCGGTCTATTTTATTTTATTCCCAATGTAATCTCTCAGCTCTAGCCAAACTGGTCTTCTCACTGTGCCCCTTCCTCCCCCACCAAAAGAAAAAATTCTTCCTATTTTTTTTTTATCTCTGATAATTTGATTTTTCTTTACAAGATGTATACAATCACTCTCTTTCCACCTAACTCCTATCCTTCAAAGTCAACCTCAAATCCAAGCACCTTTTGTGAAATATTCCTTGCTTGCCTTAATCTAGCACATCTCAAAGTGTGATTCTCAGTCCCTTTGGGGATCTCCAAGGGTCTCCAAGACTTTTATGAGACCCTTGAGGTCAAAACTATTTTCATGATAATAATAAGATATTACTTGCCTATTAAAATATTACTTCCTTTTCTAGCTCTGTAGGAGTTTTCCAGATCTGTAGGAGGCAGGATATTCCTAACACACTTCAGTCAAAATAATAGATTGGAACAGACTGCATGCAGAAACCAATATAAGAATGGATCTGTCTTCTATAAAGTTAGACAGTCGAATGACTTGAAAAAACATGTAAAACAATTCCACCCTTACCATTATTTTTTGCTTTGAAAATATTGCTATTTTTCATAAATATATGTTAGATTAAATTATTTCATTATTTAAGGAATTAATATTTTAGATCCATTTTAATTTCTAATACAACAAATATCAATAGATATAATGCAATAAACAAAATTTCTTTGGGATATTCATTAATTTTTATGAATATAAAGGTCTTCTGGGACAAAAAAATAAGAAACCTGCTGATCTACTCTATAGACATCTTTCATTCCTTTGAGCTCCTAAAACATATTGTGTATTTACATATTATAGTAATAATAAGTACATGAATTCTATTCTTATTGACGAAGAAAAGTCAAAAGATACAAAAAGAGTTAGATAGAGAGATCGTTTTATCATGTTATCATAAAGGGTTACCAAGGGTCATAGCCACATCGTCCATTTCTTTTCATCATGACCCCTGAGATCAGCTGATTGTGACTCATCCATTGGCTCTGCTCACTCCTCCTGATTATCCCATGTTCTGATGTTTGTCTACAGCAGAGGTTTCTAATTATTTACGCATCTACATTCTGATGGACAGTTTTAGCAAACAGATGACAATTATATCCTTTTCTCAGAACAAGACAAAAGTAAATTATGAAGAATAAAATAAGCAAAAATAACTTTCAAACAATTGAAAGAAATGCTAAATTTAGGTCAAAAGTTTGTAAAAGCAAAAATGTCATTTACTTTTCCAAACAAAGTTCATGGACTCCCTAAAATCCATATACCAGGTTTAAAAAAAAAATAACCTTCTTGGAGTTGGGTTTTTTAAAATTTTTATAATTTGGTCCACTTTGGAAGTCTGAAGAAACCTGTGATTCCCTCTCAGATTAATGTGTTTTAATTTACAAAGGATTAAAAAGGAAAAACATACTGAAAAGCAATTATCAAAATATTATTAGAAATAACATTTACATCTCTTAGCTCATGGTCCCACCTATTTCTTAGAAATTATCAATCAAACACCCTTATATAACTGACATGATTTTTAAGGAGTTTAATTAGACTTGTTAAAAAATCATTACCAAAAAAAAGGAAACATTATTTTATTCTTCGAGTTAGCTAACTCCCCACAGCAAAATGCCCATTAGGCTGGAAGTCATCTCAGAACTCACCTCTCAGCTTTAGCCCAGGACTCATAAGAAGAACTAACACAAACTTCAGTGTCTTCTTTTAGGTGTCTCATTCTCCCAGGAAATGAGAGTGAATGCATCTAATTTACTCACAATTAATTTTAAAAGTCCTGTATACATTCAGTTGGATACTCATAGAAGGGAGGGAAAATGGGAAAGGTTGGGGTTCCCTGTTCTGTTGGTACCTTTTTTTGTCTCTCCTTCCCTCATTTCCTGAAACTGTGTGGCTGGGCCATCTCAGATGGGGGTAATTAAGTTAATTACTTACAGAAAAGTGTGCAAGTCCTCTAGTGAAAGAAACACAAGAAAGATATAACACCCATTCCTATTAAAAACATTAGAGAGCATAGAAATTAAAGTAGTTTTCCTTAAAACGATGAGTAGCATCTACCTTAAACCATAATTATATGTAATGGGGATAAGCTAAAAATATTTTCAATAAGATTGGAGGTGAAATAAGGGTATCTGTTGTCACCACTGTTATTCAATATAGTACTAGAAACATCAGCTTTAGTAGTAAGGATTGCAAAGCTGCAGTATATAAAATAAACCCACATAAATCACTGGCATTTCTATATATTACTAACAAATCTCAACAGCAAGAGGAAGAAAGAGAAATTCCATTTAAAGTTACTGTAGACATTATAACATATTTGGGAGTCTAGCTGCCAAAACAAACCCAGAAACTATATGAACACAATCACAAAACACTTTTCACTCAGTCAGATTTAAATAATTGGAAAAATATCACTTGCTCATGGGTAGGCTGAGCTAATATAATAAAAATGACAATTCTACCTAAGCTAATTTACTTTTTCAGTGCCACACCAATCAAACTACCAAAAATTATTTTATAGAGCTAGAAAAAATAATAAAATTCATCTAGAAGAACAAAAGGTCCAGAATATCCAGGGAATTAATGAAAAGAAATCTCAGGAAGGGTAGCCTAGCCATACCATTACTTAAATTGTATTATAAAGTAGCAATCCTCAAAACTACTTGGTACTGGCTAGGAAATAGAGTAGTGGGTCAGTGGAATAGGTTAGGTACATAAGACACAGCTGTCAATGACTACACTAATCTACTGTTTGATAAATCCAAAGACTCCAGCTTCTGGGAAAAGAACTCACTATTTTGACAAAAGCTTCTGGGAAAACTGGGCGAAAGTATGACAGAAACTAGGCATAAACCAACATTTTACACCATATACCAAAATAAAGTCAAAATGGATACATCATTTAGATATAAAGGCTGATACTATAAGCAAACTGGGAGAGTAAGAAGTAGTTTACCTGTCAGATTTATGGAGAATGGAAGAATTTATGACCAAACAAGAGACAGAAACATTATGAAATGCAAAATGGGTAATTACTGTTACATTAAATTGAAACGTTTTTGCACAAAGTCAATGCTTCCAAGATTAGAATGAAGAAGAAAACTAGGAAAGAATTTTTATAACTAGTGTCTCTAATAAAGGTCTCATTTCTAAAGCATATAGTGAACTGAGTCAAAAGTATCATAATACAAGTCCTTCTGCAATTTATAAGTGGTCAATATATATGAACAGGCATTTTTCAGAGAAAGAAATTAAAGCTATCTATAGTCATATAAAAATGTTCTAAATCACTACTGATTAAAGAAATGCAAATCAAAACAACTCTGAAGCATCTCATTATACCTATCAGATTGGCTAACATGACAAAACAGGAAAAGTATAAATGCTGGAGAAGATGTGGAAAAATTGGAGCACTAATGCAATATTAGTGGAGTTGTGAACTGATCCAACCATTCTGGAGAGCAATTTGGAATTATGCCCAAAGGCTATAAATGTGCATACCCTTTGGCCCAGCAATACAACTTCTAGGGCTGTATCCCAAAGATATCACAAACATAAGAAAAGGACACACATGTATAAAAATCTTTATAGCAGCTCTTTCTGTGGTGGCAAAGAACTGGACATTGAGGGGATGTCTATTGATTAGGGAATGGCTGAACAAGTTGTGGTATATGAATGTAATGGAATCTTATTGTGCTATAAGAAATGATGAGTAGGTAGACTTCAGAAAAACCTGGAAAGACTTCAGAAACTGATGTTGAGTGAAATGAGCAGAACCAGGAGACATTGTATTCAGTAACAACCACATTGTACAATGACTGACTTTGATAAACTTAGCTCTTCCCAGCAATGCAAGGATCTAAGACAACTCCAATGGAAAATGCAATCCACATCCAGAGGAAGAACTCTGGAGTCTGAATGGAGAGGAAAGCATTCTATTTCCTCTCCTTTTGTTATTTGTTTCTTCTTTCTTGTGCTCCTCCCATTAGTTCTAATTCTTCTTTTCATCATGTCTAATATGAAAATGTGTTTAATATGAATGCATAAGTAGAGCCTATATCAGACTGCATGCCATCTTGGGGAGGGAGAGGAGAGAGAGAGGGAGAAAGTTTGAAACTCAAAATCTTATGGAAGTGAATGTTGAAAACTAAAAATAAATTAATTAATTGAAAAAAAAACACCAAAATACAAGAAGGCAGTGTTTTCTTGCCTGAATGCTTGAGTATTAAAGCAATAATTCAGACTCAAGTATTATTACTTTAGGAGCTCAGAAGAAGAAGAGGCCCCTATCCAATTCTACTAGGATTGTCTAGGAAAGCTTCTCAGAGGAGATCGGATTTGACCTTGAAGTTGAATAGATAGGTTGTTAAACAATGTGACCCCTATTCTCTTCACCTCCAAATCACTGGTTCCTTTCAGTTAGGACCCTAATGTCCTAACTGCTAGCTGCTTCTATTTATTTCAGTTCCTCTTGCTAGCTGAGACCATAATATTCCGATAGACCAATAAAATCACTTGGCTCAGCTCCACGTATACTGTCCCGTGCCTTTTCTTAGGAATTGTCAACAAAATGTCCCTAAACTAGTCCTTATGCTGTGGCCTTCTTGAATGAGTAGGAGAAAATTGTCTGGAGGAATGTTGGGGCCTCTTCTGGACCACTATGGGCAAACTCTGGGGGACTCCCATGCCACCTTTGCCAAGATGCCACTAGATACAGACTGCTGCTATGCCCTCTAATATATTACCTGTGAAAACATGAAATCAAAGAGATTTTTAGGCATTCTTCTGAGCAGGAGTAGGCATTTCACAGTGGTGGCATCAAGAAGATAGGGGAGGAGATGGGGCATAGGCTCTGGTCTCAGAGAACCTGAGTTTCCATACCACCCTGCATGGTTACTGCCAATCCATCTGGGCCTCAGTTTCTTCATCTGTAAGATGAAGAGGTTGAATGATATGACCTGTCAGGTCCCTTTTAGCTCTAGATCTAAAATTCTAAAGTCCTTTGTTGAAACATGAATCATAAGCAAAGAACTATGAGGAAGGGAGTGGCCACAGAATTATGGAAAAGAAACTGAGGGACAAAGGAAAGGGTAAACCCATAATCTCTCAGGTCAGTGTAGCTCTTGTATGCCTCCCAGCTTATGTAACCCCTTCCTGGAGGTTCAGGGAACCCTGACTTGCTACGCCCAGTGGGGAGAACAGGCAGACTACTTCCTGCCAGACTGGAAGGACTGAAAAATGCTCACAGGAGGAAGGTGAGTTTTTCACCTCCAAAAAATATACTTCCCCCATTTTGCCCTAATAGTTTTGATGCCAAAAAAAGCTTTGAATCTTCTGCATTTTCTTGGATTAATGAAAACAAACTCTTCTCTCCCTTTCCCTATTCCCACCTCTGAGAGAAGTGTGCTATATCTTTATTAAACTATTATGATTATCTCCTTCCCTTTCCCCATGATACCCCCCAGTTTCTCCTAATCCATTTCCTTGCTGTCAACTTCTAATTTCATTAGTAATTCTGCTTTGTAGTTCTGTGTAGAAATTAAATCTTATTGAAAAGACCCAATATTTCCAGAGGTACCCCTTCTACCTCCTTGGGTCATTCATGTGGAAACAGTTTCAGAAAAAGAAGAATCAGATAAACAGACAGATAGACAGATAGATGATAGACGATGGGCAGATGGATGAATGGATGGATGGATAGAGAAGGAGAGAGAGGCACATATGCATACATAATGCATATAAACATACTTACATTGAAACAGAAGATTTGTTATGATTACATCACATATGTTGTATATTTATGTGTGTGTTTTAGAAAATTCAATGATTCTCATGGTTGCTATTGCCCAGATAATAGGTCAGAAGACAGTAGGATACTGGTTTCAGGTTACTAGAAATAATCTCAGCAGGATCTGCAAATTTGCCCTGCATGGATTACCCCTACCATCCCGGCCCTGGAAATGGTTGAATAAGAACACGAGACTTCCTGTCAGGCTGTTGTAAATCTAAACGACGGGTGGAGAAGGGGAACGGAAGTCAGGTGTACACCTTGGTGCTGTTGTGTCCCTCCAAGTTTTCACCTGGCTTCCCTTCATACTTCAAGGGGAGATAGGAATTCCTCATTCAGCACTGGACGTCTAATATCTTCTTTACTTTCCAATCAATTTACATTTTACCCTTGTTGTAGGCTGCAGTACAACCATAGTGAAATGTTTGCTATTCCTATCAATATCGCTTCATCTCTTGTCTCTGTGCCTTACCGCTGGGCTGTCCCTCCTGCCTGGAATGCTCTCCCTTCTCACATCTGCCTCTTAGACTTGCTGCATTCCATTAAGATTTCTTTCTAAAAAAAGGTTTTGTTTTGCTTTGTTGTTATTACTGGAGGGTTTTTTGCTTGTTTCTTCTTGTTCCTTTTTCTTGGTCTGTTTCTCTAGCTTCTAGTACCTTTGTCTCCAAGGTAACTTTTCACCTACAATGAATGTATCCTGTAGGTACCTATTTAGTTATATACTTTCTCCTCTATTGAAATGTGGGCTTATTAAGATGAGACTATTTCTGCCTTTATATCTTTTGGACTTAACATAATATCTGGCATATAGTAGATGCTTAATAAATACCTTTATTCAGTCTGCAATAAACCAAACCCTTAAAGTATATGCAGACAATGATAATGTACAACACACACAATGAAAATGAAAAGAACATTAACATGAACCCAAAGACTACTCTTGATCCCAGAAACAGATGAACAAAGTTGGGGATGGAGCAATAGAGCCAGAAAAGCCTGTGTTGCAAAAAGGAAAATAAATAAATGCAATTTATTTTAAAATTCTGTAAAATGCTATCTTGTCCAGACACATAATTAAGGTACTGGGCCTAATATAAAATAACAAAAGATTGTCATTTATATCAGAAATATTAACAGGATACATGAATTCACTAATTGTTCTGTTATGCCTCAGATATGAGTTTTTTCCACTTTTAGTTCTAAGTGTAGATGAATATATTATTTTCAATGTTTACCGTCAGTACCCTCTATTGAGATCCCCAGTTCTTTTTCCAAATTTCATAAATCCATCTAATATTTTAAATCAATAGCTTGATATTTCTGAGAAAATTAAATGTCCTATGACAGCCAACAACATCAAATTCAGACCTTCTTATCATTTTGGGATATTGACAAGATCGTTTGACCCAAAATAATAATAATAATAAAAGGGCTAGTAATTTCATTTTCTTCACTTTCATTATCTTTCAAGACCCTTCTTGAAGGATAGATTGGAAATATATTATGTGGATGATATTAGAAAACTCCTCAAAGAAAAATGGCAGTGTAAAATGACAGGATAATGACAGGCCAATATTTTAAATATAACATGACTATACATGGGAAAATAAAAATTGTATGTTTCCCTTTCAATTAAAAGAATACTTATTTACTTTATCTTTACAACAGTCCCAATGAGACACATAGCACAAGTATTACACCCATTTGATAGATGAGTAATCCGAGGAAAAGGAACTTGTCTAAGTTTGTAATGACTTTTCTAGAAACTTCTGCTATTTTCTGATATTTCCTCCAAATTTATATCTATCAACTCTAATTTTTCTACATCCCATGGATGTGGCTTATAATTTATTATGCTTTATTTACACATATGTAATCAAATTATTACCTTTCATATTGAGGTAATGTGAAAGCTTGACTCAAAAATTTAGTAATTGTCAGTCTTTACTCAAAATATCAGTTTTTACTTTTTAACTCTACTATTTCCCAGTATACTATAAGCTCCTTGAAGGTAGGAGTTAGATTCTTTTTGCTTCTGCATTTTCATTAAGTTATCAAGTATCTTAACTTATTAACTTTATTAACTTATCAAACAATCATAATAGGTGCTTGATCAATGTTGAATTGAAATGTTGAATTGAAATTAATCTTAAGTTAATACATTTAAATTAATCCAATTTAATACACTATTCAATATTTTAAGGGCTGGGGGTTTCATTGGTTTAAGTGCTATCTCTCCCCAGGGTAGAATACAATCCCTTCTATGTTTTAAATGTTGATTTTATGAATTCCTGTGACAAATACAATATAATCATCTGATCATAAACTAGCCTTGCCTGGGCCTGGGCCTGTTTCCTTCAAAAACCAATATTCACTCCAGAGCCACAGAACCAAACTATGATAAAGGATTTATCTGTAATAACAGTGATAACAATATGAACGTAAGTGCCGTTAGCATAACACTGTGATCTTTATTAGGGGCAGTCAACTACACACACATGTATACACACACACACACACAAAACTAATTCACACAGTAGCAAGACTGCAAGACTTAGTTGTGTGGCGCAAAACTAGCTAGTCAACCCACTCTTATCCTCAGTTTCCTCTTCTGTAAAAAGGGAAAATAATAGCACATACCTCACAGTGTTGTCATGAGAACAAGATGATTTATGTAAAGCTATCTGTAAATCTTGAAGCACCGTATAAATGCTAGCAATATGTTTTTTTCTAAATAGAATGTTTTTTAAAGTGTTCCAAAATTATATTCCTCTTTAATCTCAAAAATATTTAAATGCTAACAATCCAAAGAGTCCCTCAGATGAGCAATGGGATGGACATAGCATCTTTACCAAATTATAATATCCAACTAAGGAAAAGTAGTAGCTGTTCATCATGTGGTGCCTGTGTCAGAGTGGATTTCCTTGTTGCCAGAGTCCTCTTCGTGGTGATTATCAGGGTTCTGTAATCTCCAATGGAGGTATACTCAAAAACAACAGGGAAGGGCTTATAGAGTATTGCCAACAATAGCAGTTGTTACTTTGGGAAATAGAATTATCATTGGCCAGTCCTTAGATTCTTTTAATGTCCAAGACCTCAGAAAGCTTATGTATGAGAGAAAAGGGAGGAAGAGAGGGAAAGAAAGAAGGAAGGAAGGAAGGAAGGAAGGAAGGAAGGAAGGAAGGAAGGAAGGAAGGAAGGAAGGAAGGAAGGAAGGAAGGAAGGAAGGAAGGAAGGAAGGAAGGAAAAAACAAAAATGTTCAAGATATCCCCCCAGAGATTCACAAAGTATAGATCTATACAAATGCAAACACAGAAGGGAAGTTACCCAAAGTCTTCTCAGATCTACATTGCTCTATTACAAAGATCTCTCACGTGGTTTTCTCCTTATCTCTCTCCTTTCAAGATTTTCAGGTTACAGACACTAAATAAGGACCTACTCAGAGTCATCCTTTTGGAGGTTTTGATTTTCTTTGCTTTTTTCTGCTACTTATAGACAAAGGAGAAGAGAGGAAGATGTCATTTGTGTAAAATGGGAGTAGCAGGTATTGCCTTCTTGCTGCCATACGGCTAGCTACGCTGCCTCCCTGATTGTACTGACAGCACTGATCCTTCTAAGTTACCTATCCTTTTCTCCTCCCTAAGAGGACTTTCCTACATACACCTTTGGAGATTTGGCTCATGCCTACAAAGTCATGAGAGCATAGCACAGACATTCTTCCTCTTTCCACTGGAGTATAACAGTTACACTTGACAATAGGTTGCTCTCAGCCAGCTTCCCTACCTAGTCAGCTGTTCAGAGGTCATAGAAGTCTAAACTACACATAGTAGTTTGTATATAGTAGTTTACTATATAGAAATATATTTCATATAATATATATTTAATATATATTAATATAGTATTAACATAGTAGTTTCCATATCTAGAAATGATTTTAACTTTTTTTACACATCTTCCTGACCTTCTCACAGAAGAACCTGTTTTCAGTCTTACACTTTCCCCTCTTTTACTTCCGGGTTTTATGATTTTTTGAAGGCTGTCATTTCACTTTCTCCTCTTCTCAAAACTTTTACAAGTGAGATAGAGCAGTAAATTTCATTTTAAAATTTTATCTACAAGTTTGATTTTTACCCTTGTCAAACAAAAATATATGCACATGATATTATGAATAAAACCAAAAAAATCGAATGGTCAGTTCTGTCTTGTGTAAGGATAACTACTAAAAAGCACTTGGTAGCTTCTACCCTCGGGTGACATTGTGATTGCATTCCTGTTACTCCTGTAGAATTGGGGCGGCAATTGGGGTATAAGCATTCTTGACAAATTAGTGTCAGTGCATTACCCTGATTTCCCACTGTGACAGGGACAGTGCTGCATGAAGCATGGAGTTGTATGAGTAGGCCCATTTCATTGAAAGCACAGGCCCTGTCTAAAAAACAGAATTTTTTAGAATAGAATAGAATACATCAGTGGGATCAGTTAGGTACATAAGACACAGCAATCAATGATTACAACAATCCAAATAAAAACTATTTGGCAAACCCAAAGTTCTGGGACAAGAACTCACTATGTGGCAAGAGTTGCTGGGAAAACTAGAAAATAGTATGGCAGAAACCAGGCATAGATCAGCTTCTTATACCACATACCAAGATAAGGTCAAGATGGGTACACAATTTAGATATAAATAGTGATACCATAAGCAAATTAGGAGAACAAAGGAATAGTTTATAATAGATCTATAGAGAAGGGAAGAATTTATGACCAAACGAGATAGGGAATATGCAAAGTGGGTAGTTTTGATTATATTAAATTAAAAAAAAAGTTTTTGTGCAAACAAAGTCAATGCAACCAAGATTAGTATACAAGTCATTCCCCAACTGATAAATGGTCAAAATATATAAAGAAGCAGTTTTCAAATGAAGAGATTAAAGCTATCTATAGTCATATAAAAAATGCTCTAAATGCCTATTGATTAAAGAAATGCAAATTAAAATAACTCGGAAGTACCACCTCACATCTGTCAAATTGGTTATGATGACACAAAAGGAAAATGATAAATGTTGGAGAAAATATGGGAAAATTGGAACACTAATTCATAGTTGGTGAAATTGTGAACTGATCTAGCCATTCTCAGAGCAATTTGGAATTATGCCACAAAGGCTATAAAACCATGCACACCCTTTGATCCAGCTACTGTGTCTGTATCCCAAAGAGATCATAAGAAATTAAAAAGGAAATACATGTACAAAAATATTTATAGCAGCTTTTCTTGTGATGGCAGAGAATTGGAAATTGAGAGCATGCCCATCAATTGTGGAACGGCTGAACAAATTTGGTGCATGAATGTCATGGAATGCTATTGTGCAATAAGATATTATGAACAGACAAAAATGCAGAAAAAAAGACTTACATGGACTGACACTGAGTGAAATGAGCATAACCAGGAGAATATTCTACATAGAACAGCAACATTGTGCAATAGCAACTTTGATAGACTTGACTCTTGTCAGCAATACAATGATCTAAGACAATGCTAAAAGACTCAGGATGGAAAACATTATTCATATCCAAAGAAAGAACTATGGAGTCTGAATACAGATCTCAGTACATGATTTTTTCTGTTTTGTTTTTTCTCTTTCTAGTGTTTTTTTTTCCTTTTGTTCTGATTCTTCTTTCATAACATGACTAATGTGGACATATGTTTAATATGACTGCACATATATAACTTATATTAGACTGTTAACAATCTTGGGGATGGAGGGAGGGGAGAGAAGGAGAACTTTTGAAACTCAAAATCTTGTAAAAGTGAATGTTGAAAGCTATCTTTACATGTAATTTGAACAAAATAAAATACTATTAAATTGGGGGAAAAAAGAAAAAAATACAAAAGAAAGCATGGACTCAGTAAAACAAAGAAGTCTGCATAGTATGGAGCTGAGAATACCCCCTACTGACCTAGGGCCAATTCTATCCTGGCTTTCCAAGCGCTTCCTGTTCCTATTTCAATCTTGGACACACAATGTTGATATAAGTGGTCAGAGGATCATTTCGCTGAAACATGAAAGTCAGTCATTACCAGCTCATCTCTATTACATGGTCTCAAGTCCTTCCCTATCCCTTTCCACAATCCACTCCTCTGGAAACAGAAATCAACTTTTCTGGATGTCCAAGGGAACCATTTAGTTATATCAGTTAGACCTGCCAGTTAAACCTGTTAGGTTATCTGAAGAAGGCACTTTCAGTAGAATTCAGAAGCTCTTTATGTGACCTCTTCTTAAAGATTTCAATTGAAACTTCCTTATCCTTGATCTGCATTGACTTTGAACCAGAAAAATTAATTTTAGTATCTAAGGGATGACTTTTTGACTCTGCCACTTATTAGAGGGATCTATCAAGGTCCTATTTTAGCTAGGTATCATGGAGTTCTGAGTCTGCGATCAGGAAGACGAGTTCAAATTTGGATTCAAATACTTCCTAGACATGTGACCCTGTCCAAGTCACTCGACCTCTCTCTGCTTCAGTTTCTTCAATTATACAAGAGCTAGGATATTAATAGCACCTAAATCCAAGGTTGTAGTGAAGATTAAGATATTTGTGAAGTGCTTAGTGTAATGCCTGCCATATAGTGCATAACTTACTTACTAAATGTTTTCATTTTTCCTTCCTTCTGTCTCCCCAGAAGATACTAAAATATAGCCAGGAAGGCTACCAGAAAAAGCTTTACCTTCTCAATCAGAGGAAAAGTCAAATGCAGGAGGCTCCATAAACCTCCAAAATATCAAGCCTAGAGACTACCTTTTATTCATTCTCTCTCATTGGATAGATTGTTATGATGATATTTTTGAATGTATGTAAGTCTTGATGAAGACATTCCAGAATAGGATTCAGTTAGCAAAATATTGCCTCAGAATCTTACCATCTATAGGAAATCTTCTTTCATTAGGCTGCTCAAATGGGATGTTCACTATGACGGTGGGGAAATAATCAGATTGATTCGATGCCTAACTCATGATTCTTTGCTTCCGAACTTAGTTCAAAAATTCAGCTGTTCTGTAATGACTTAAGTTTAGAAATCCAGTTTTCCTTCTCATCACTGTTCTAGCCTAGCCTTAAGGAAATTTGTTATCCATGAGGCATGCAGATGGGCCCTGGGGAGTCTGGTCTTGTAGCTTTACACAATCAAGCTACTCTTCAAGGGCATCTGGTTTTCTCTCCAAAGAAGTCTGGTCCATTACCTCTAATCTTGCAGGTAGGCTTAAACAATGAACACTTCTAAGTCACAGGAGGGAAGTAGGGGGTTGTTGCTAGCCCCTTATTCCCAATTTCTGACCAATCATATTGGTCCTCCATACCTCAGTTCTATAACCAATCATATTGATTTCACCATTCATGATACCAAGCTCTTTAAAGTAAATCATATCTTCTTTCCCACCTACCATATTCTTTTCTTTGTTCTGTATTTCTCAAAACTATGAAAGAGATCTGTCCCCTATAAAAAAAATAGAGGAGATGGGGGCAAGAGAAGGGAGGGGGTGTGATAGAAGGGAGGGCAAATTGGGGGAAGTGTTGGGGAAGGGGAGAGATGGAAAGAAAATTTGGAACTCAAATGCTTGTGGAAATGAATGTTGAAAACTAAAAATAAATAAAAAACTTAAAAAATAAATTAAAAATTAAAAAAAGAGATCTCTCCTCCTCATTCAAGGATTTAGCTTTGCTGAGGAAGCTTAGATGCACATATTGATAAATTCATGCTTTACTAATAAATTGATTATGCTTAGAACTTTATGCCTCAATTTACCTTACTTTGATCATAAAATCTGTGAGCATGTTTTTTTTTAAATTTATCTTCCTTCCTTATTTCCTGTTATTAATTATCAAGGATCACTCAACAGCTATCTTTATGTTTGCATTTGCCTAAGAATCTAGTATTATTTTAATACATGTATGGAAGACATCTTATTTGAGGAGGATTTTATATATTTTGTACCACTGACAAATTAAAATATAAATTAAAATTAATTTTAATTAATAAATTACTTATAATAATTTAATATATAATTATAATAATAAATAATTATTATTAAACTTAAAATTAAACAATAAACAAAAAGGGATATTGTATTTGCTACAAGTTTCAGCTACTCATGTGACCATGAAGTTGAGTTTAGTACATTTACATCCAAAAAATCAAGTGAATGAAGAAAGTCTACTCTATGAAATGCAGTTGTTTGGACAATATATCAATAAACTGAGCTAAGTATTGAATAGAAAATCTTAATTGCACTTGGGAAATTACACAGCAATTTTTAAAAAATTAATTTTTTTGGTTTCAGTTTTCTATAATCACTTCCATAAGTCTTAAATTTTCTCCCCCTCCCTCTCCCCTCTCTCCCAGAGAGGGCATGCAAACTTATATGAGTTCTACACATACATCGTTATTTGCACTGCACTTTCAGTAGGCTCAGGCTTCTATAAGTTCCCCAAATCTACCTTTTTTGCATTGCTGATATCCTCCGGTCCTGCTGTGTGGTTGTGAGTCATGAAACATAACAGTCTCTGAAGTAAAAAATGGGAGTGGCCTACATGGCAATGGAAAAAGTTAATGGTGGGAAGAGGTTTTCAGCGATGACTTGGAGAAAAAGATAGAAGTCCAACTCTAACTACCTCTGTTGTTAAATTTTGGGTCTGAATCTTAGAGATCAGCTCATACTGATTTGGAAAGTCCAGTGCCTCTTTCTATAAGTCTTTTTAATGGGGGTGAGTGATACCATGGTACCTGACCCAGAAGTACTGGTGGAACTGTTACAATGACCAGCAAGTGGCCCTCAGACTAAAGAAAAATCAAATAATAGTCAATATTAATTAAATTCCTTGCAATTCCTTTAGTTGTTCACCCGTTTCATACATACCCTCTTTTATATCTATATCAATTACGGAAGAGAATAGATTTTGTACTATATATGTCAGAGTTAGTGCCAGAATTCTAAATTTCATGAGCACCAGGTTTTTACAATCAATAGAACAGGGATAATGTCAGACAATTTTCTTAAGGATGAAGGTGTCAATCACTGTTCAGCCCTTTGTTCTACTTTCTTTTTAAGCCCTCACACAGCTTAGAACAGAGCTAAGCACATGACACTTCTCTAAGGCACTAAAGAACATACGGGAACACAAAGAAAATGCAAATATCCACTGAGGGGGACCTACTTCCCAAAGACATACTACTTGGCCAAGAGGAGGTTGCACAGGATTTCATTGATCTCTCTCTTCTGAACAAAATCTACTTCATAGACAGAGTACAAAGTCCAATTTATAATCCCCATCTCAGAAGCCTGGCCTCTTATCTGTTTTTATGTGATACCTACAGGAAACCTCTCAGGAAGGAAAAGGAGTTGTCCCCACTGAGGCTGTTTAATAATCAGCTACCTCCCTACTCTCACAGTCTCACAACTGTAAAGCCTGCCCAAATATGCTTAGACTTGGGACAAAAGCTTATTTTGGCACAGCTACATTGAATTAGAAATATGTGGGCTGTCATTTCTTCACAATGAATGTGTTAATGATTTAATAGAACATGTCATTGGTAACATTATGTAATGGAAAAAGGTACTTGGCTGGAAGTCAAGAACCCTATGTCTTAATTTTGTTTGCTAAATAGAAGAGTAAACAATTTATGTGCTATTCAGGTGTGGTGCTAGTAACTATACTTCTTTGAGTTTTTGCTAGTCTTATTTAATTAGAACGGTGATAGCTGAAAGCTGCAGCGCTTTGGGACTGACATTTTGCCCCGAGTAGTTTTACAGCATGAAAGAAGCTATTGGGTAAAAGTCCAATCCTTTCCTTGCATGTCTACTAATAACCATTTTCTATTTATCTACTTCCTTCCTTCTTCTACACTTTCATCCATTCAGTATACATTTATTAAGTACTTATTATGTGTAATATTTTGAATTAAGTAGTGTGGGAGACATAAAACTAAATAAAACATAATCCCTTGTCGTCAATTCACAATTCATTAGAGGATATGACACATATACAAAGGAAGTACAAAACAAGTGAGAATGCGAAAACCTGTAACAAACCAGGCATGAAGTATTTTGAGAGTTCCAAGAATGGATCCGTGTCAGCTCCACCTGATTCCAGGTACATCTATCCATAGTTATTGCTTTAATAAAATTTCCTTTCAGTCATATTAAAAAATAGTTTGGGGAACCTAACTTTTTATTAATGAATTGTTTTTGTTCTGGTAAAACCTCTTCTCCTTTTGAAATACTTGCCCTACCTTCCTATTCTATAGTCCCCATTTGTAGAATTTTCTACACTGGAAACTCCCAGTTTCCATTAGGAATAAATTCTTGTGTGCTTACCTCTAACATAAGAGACCTAAGTGAGATCCCACACAGCTCCTTTAAAAAAAAAAAAACCCTGATCTTTTCCCCCTCTATTTTAACTTATTATCTGAAACAAACCATGTGATCCACACCACAGAAGTGGAAGAATCACTTAAAGTCCGGTATCACCTACCTGGGTTATAAGACAAAAGGGCACCTCTGGTTTTGATTATCATTTCTCATTCTCTTCCTGTCTGGGGTGAGCTCCAAGCTGTGTCTCCTGACTCTTGCATAGATTTGGCTGTTGAACTTGCCTTTTGGGTGACAGTAATCCTTAATCTTTGTCTCCTCTACCCTTGCTCTCCTCTTCATCCCTAAATCTCTTCTCCCTCCTCCTCCCACCCCTATCCTTTCCTCTGAGTGTCTAAAGGGATACTCCTTCACTTGTGTAATATAAAATATTCCCCTAACACAAAGTCAATGTTTTTAACATTTTTTGTTCAGTTTGCTTCTTCTTCGAAAATCTCTGTATCTCTAAGGCAGTAGCAATAAACTGGGGCACTTTCATTACCACCCAGGTTAGCAAAAAGAAAATATGTGTAGGATGTAGTCTGCCTGACCTGGGTAGCTTGTCATTATACACAGAGAAAATTATCTCTCTGAAAGTCTTCCTCTACACTTATGCAATGTTTGTAAACTCTCATTATTCAAATCATTGGACTGTCTAAGAAATTTGGGATCCCCCCATTTTGCTTACACATTTCTCTCTGTCCCGCAGTGAGTCTGTTTCCACTGAAAGGTAGCAACTTGTGGCTGAAAGAGTTGATATCAGACATCTAGAATAAAATCTTGGCTGAATCACTAATAAATGATTTGCTAGACCCCTATGCCTATTGTGAGTATACCCCAAGTCCACAATGGAAAGTAATGGAAGCAGAGAGGAGAAGAGGAAATACAAAACAAGTCAAGTTTTCAATGATTTCATCAGGTGTTCCAAATTCTTCTTCATCATCATCATCATCATCATCATCATCATCACCTTAAATTTAGGACAGGAAACTCATGGAATTCATTCTCCTGATTTTACACTTGAAATCATCACTTTTGTCTCCAAAACTCCACAAGAGTACATATTGAGGTTTTCCAACATGAAGATGTTTTTCTCAAAATTTCTCCCATTTTACTGATAGTAACAACTAATAGTTGTGTATTGTTATTTACAAAACTTTTTTGCTTATAATGAGCTTAGAAAGTATGTAATTCAAGGACTATGGCATAAGATGAAATGACTTTTCCAAGGTCACATAGCTAGTAAATGTCAGAGACTGAACTAAAACTCAGATCTCCCACCTTCATAGTACATAGCAAACTTGAATCAAATAATCGAGTGATCACTTGATTACCTCCACACATGCCCTGCCCCCCCCATATTCCCCTAATGCACATATCATATAGGTAGAAGGATAGATAAGAGAGACAGAACACTTACTATGTGCCGCATGTTATGCTAAAGACTGAGGTTATCATACAAGTAAGCAAGACATCCTCTGCCCTCAAGGATCTTGCATTTTAACAAGGGAAGTCAATATAGAGAGGGAAGTTGCAGTGGGGCCGAGGGGTAGAGATTACTCCCTGTTATAGCAGTATTCCATAGGAAAGGTATGAAATACTAATTTAGCATGGATGTAGCCAAGATATGGCCAAAGTTAGCCAATGGTCACACTTGGGGTGTAGTGCAAATTTTAATTGTGGAAGAGGTAGAGGTGATGGCTCAAGAAAAGACTGTATGATACGGGGACGACTGGGAATTATACAGCACAGTAGTACTGTGCATTGAAACCATCTGTATTGATGATATTCATTGTATCTTCCCTTACAGACTATGAGTTCCATGAAAGAAGCACTCCTTTCTCTTTGGAAATTCTTATATTTCCTCAGCTCATAGTTTGGTTTGGTGCTCCTCTGACATTAGGTACTTAATACATGTGTGTTTGCACATATATATATGCACACACATATATACATGTATGTATATATATGCATATATACATACATACATACATACATAGTTAATGTGGCTGCATCTTTGTGACCCAGAGCAAAAGTTTTATAAATGATGTAAAACCTAGAATGAACCTTTCATGGTGTCTGGAAATTGGGAAGGTCATGGAAAGATGGGAGAATATTTCAGGTGGGGGGTGACTGGGTAGACATTAAGAAAGCCATAGAGGCTAAAAAGAGATTCCTTTTGGAAGATGTACTAAGCAAGGGCTCTCAGTAAAATGAAATATACATACTGGGGAGTAACTGGGAAAAGGTTGGTAGGGAAAGGGAAGGGACAGATAATAGAAAGCCTATGAAAGCAGGGAATATGAATTTGATATGGTAGGATATATGTAAATATCAGAGAATAATAATTTTAACAGTAATAATAAAATAATCTTTGGTTGCTAGCACCATGTAATTTCCCCTCCTAACAGTTACCTGGTCATGGCACAGGGGCTTGCATAGCTCATTCAAAATATGAGCTACATGCTGCAGGGTTGCCCAACACAGAGAGATGGTAATGAAGAGTTGTCACAGAAAGTAATCCACTGGAGAAGAAAATGACAAACCATTCTCGTATCTACCAGGAGAACCCCATGGAGAGTATTAAAATGATAAAACATATGACACCAGAAGATGGCTCCTTCAGGTCATAAGATGTCCAACATATTACTGAGGACAAGCGGAGGACAACTCCAAAGAACTCCAGAAAGAATGAAGCACAAGGGCCTGAGCCTAAAAGAAGTTCAGCTGTGGATGTGTCTGGTGACCAAAAAAAAAGTCTAGTGCTATAGAAAGATCAATATTGCTCAGGAACCTTCAACGTAAGCTCTATGAACCAAGATGAGCTGAATATGGTCAGGCAGGAGATAAAAAGATAAAATATTGACATCTTAGGTGTCAGTGAACTTCAGTGGATAGGAATGGATGAATTTCATTCAGGTGATAATTGTATATATTTCTGTGGACAAGCATCTCTTCTAAGAAATGGCATAGCCTTCATAGTCAATAAAAGGATGAGAGAAGCAGTACTGGTATATAATCTCACCAATGAACAAATTATGTCTGTTTGAATCCAAGGCAAATTGGTCAACATCACAGTAACACAAGTCTGTGTTCCAATCACTGGTGCTGAAAAGGGCAATATTGCTCAGTTTTATGAAGAACACAACATCTTCTAGACATAACATCAAAAAGAGATGTTACACAAGACTAAGGTGAAAATGTATTTAATAGGAATGTATGTGTAGAACCTATATAAAATTGTATGTTATCTTAGGGAGGCAGTGGGAAGGGAAGGAGGAAGGAGGAGGAGGGAGGGGGAAAAATCTAAGTTATGTGGAAGTGATTGTACAACACTGAAAACAAAATTTTTTTTTTTAAATAAAGAAGTTACAACATGTTCCTTGAACCCCCCCCCAAAAAAAAGAGATGTTACAGTCATGATAGGGGATTGGAATACTAAAGTAGAAAATCAAAAGATAATTGGAATAACAGACAAATTTGGCCTTGGAGTACAGAATGAAGCAGGACAGAAACGAAGAGCTTTGCCCATGCAGCTCACTGCCAACATAAATCTCATTTTCAACAATCCAAAAGGCATCTCTCTACATACGGACACCCCCAAATGATGGAATCAGATTCATTGTATACATTGCAGCCAAAGGTGGAAAGGCTCTATACAATCCATTAAAATAAAACCTGGAGCTGACTATGTATGGATCAGATCACAAACTTCTTATTACAAAATTCAAAAAAATTGAAGAAGGTAGAGAAAGTCATCAGAACATAAAGGTATGACCTAAATAACATCTCTTATGAATATGAAATGGAAGTGATAAATTGATTTAAGGGATTAGATCTGGTAGACAGAGTGCCTAAAGAACTATGGACAGAGGTTTGCAATATCATACAGAAGGCAGCAACAAAAAATATCAATTGTGAAAGGACAGCAAGAAAGCAAAGTGATTGCCTGATGAGGCTTTACAGATAACCACAGGGGAAAAGGACATCAGAAGGGAAAAGAAAAGAGAAAAGATAAATCCAACTGAATTCAGGATTGCAGAGAATAGTAAGGAGAGACAACAAGGTTTTCTTAAATGAGGAATCTAAAGAAATACAAGAATATTATAGAATGTGAAAGACAAATGATCTTGTCAAGAGAACTAGAGAGAAATTAGAGGAAAAATATTGAGGGAATCCTTCACACAAAAATGGGTATGATAAAAGACAAAAATCGTAGGGACATAACAGAAGTAGAAGAAATTAAAAAGAGGGGCCAAGAATATACAGAAGAATTATACAAGAAAAATCTTAATGTTACCCATAACCAAAATAGAGTGGTTACTGATCTAGAGTCATACATCCTGGAGAACAAAGTCATGGGCCTTAGGAAGCATTGCTAACAAGACTGGTGAAGGTGACAAAAGTCCAGATGAACTATTTAAAATCCCGATAGAAGATGATGTTAAAGTGTTATATTTAATATAACAGCAAATTTGGAACATGATGGCCATTAAATTAGAAAAGATCAGTTTTAAGTCCAAATCCTAAAGAAGTACTAAATACCAAAAATGCTTGTTACAAAACAATTGTGCTCATTTCACATGCTAGCAAGACTATGTTTAAGATTTCACCAGTTAGGCTTCAGCAATATGTGAACCAAAAATTACTAGAAGGGCAGGCTGGTTTTCTAAGACATAATGAAACTAAAGATCAACTGCCAATATTCACTAGATTATAGAGAAAGAAAAGGAGTTCCTGAAAAACATAATCTTTGCTTCATTTTCTACACTAAGGCCTTTTGCTGTGTGGATCACCACAAAATGTGCCAAGTTCTCAAAGATATGGGAGTACCAGATCATCTTACCTGTCTCCGCAGGAATCCGTATGCGGGGCAAGGAACAACAATTACAACCAAACATGGAACAATTGATTGGTTTAAGATTTTGAAAGGAGTATGACTAGGCTGTATATTGTCACCTGGTCATTAACCTTTTTGCAGAGTACATTATTAAGCTAGAATTAAGATTGCTGGAAGAAATATGAAACAATCTCACATATGAAGATGATAACATTGATAGCAGGAAGTGAAGAAGAATTGAAAAGCCTCTTGATGAGGGTGAAAGAGCAGAGTGTAAAAGATGGTTTGAAGTTTAACATTGAAAAACAAACAGACAGCAACAAAAATAAAATTATAGCAATGGGTCCCATCACTTCCTGCAAATAGAGGGAGAAAAAATGAAAGCAGTGTCAGATTTTATTTTCTTGGGCTCAAAGATCATGCAGATGGCACCTGCAGCATAAAATTAAAAGAAGCTTACTCCTTGGAAGAAAAACTGTGGCAAATCTGCACAGCATACTAAAAAAAAAAAAAACATGCAGAGATAACACCTTACTGACAAAGGTCTACATAATCCTAACTATGGTTTTCCAAGCTGTAATGTGTGGCTGTGAGTGTTGGACTATAAAGAAAGCGAAAAGCTGCAGAATCAATGCTTTTGAACTGTGGGGCTGGAAAAGACTTTTGAGAGTCCCCTGGACAGCAAGACTATCAAATCTTAAAGGAATTTATTCAGACTATTTGTTGGAAAGACAAATACTGAAGCTGAAGTATTTCAGCCATCTAATGAGAAGATAGGACTTAATGAAAAAGACTAATGTTGGGAAAAATTGAAAGCAAAAGAAGAAGATGGTAAAAGATGAGATGGATAGACAGTGTCATAGAAACAATGAATATGAGCTTGGACAGACTTCTGGAGATACCGGAGGATAGACGGGCTTGTCTTGTTACTGTCCATGGGGTCACAAAGAGTCAGACATGACTGAATGAATGAAAAACAGAATGTATAATTTATGCCAAATTTGATTCATTTCTGTTTAAATTCTTATTCCCCCCATTTCACTTCTTTGAATTCCTGCCATATGAGTCAGGGTTTACTCATATGACATATTTTATAATAGTGCAAAAAGCAATGATTTATTTAAAATTAATCCTAGAAGAATACATTAAATCAGCAATCACACTCCATACCTATTGTCCAAACCAAATCACCTTCCATCTCTCAAAATGTGAGGTTGCCAATCTAGGCAGTACCCACCGCTTGCTAATATGGTTTTGCTAAAGTGTTTTGGAACATCTTGGTTATAAAAGAATTAAGTAGTGCTTTAACATGCCTATTAGATGGTTGTGAACAATTTTATGTCTGTGATTTTTCTCCCAAGGCCAGTGAGTCTTCAGGATTTTGTTTGTCATGTTCCTGGTGAGGTCTCAAAGAGTTGACAGTGTATTCTGACATTGACACATGTTGGAAAATGCTTCAACGTCCAAAAATGTGCTATGTACTGATGCTCCCAAACCTGGCATTGGCATGAGGGGATGGATGAGAAGCAGTATGAACAGAATTCTTTAGCCCTGGCATTCTTCTGTTCTGTCCTCCTACCTCCTTATTTCTTCTCATTTACTCTTAGGTGGCATGGTGCATAGGCCTCTGGAGGAAAGATCTAAGTTCAAATTTAACTCAGACATTTAGTGACTGTGTGTCCCTAAACAAGACATTTAACATTCTTGCCTCAGTTTCCTCGACTCTTAAATGGGAATAATGATAGCACCTACTTCTCAGGTTTATTGGAAGGATCAAAGGAAATAATATTTGGAAGTGTTTGTCACAGTACTTGACACATAGCAAATACTTAATAAATGCCTGCTTCCTTCCTCCCTCATTCTTAGCTTCTCCTACACTTCTTTAGTGATATTGCACGCTTATGCAGAGATCCTGATGATTTTGGTTTCCAAAAGAATAGGGATTCTAGGCCAGGAAGGAATTTGGTAACCCAAAGACTTGTTAATATTTATTATTGCTAGTGGATGTGATGTTAATAATAGTAAAGATAACAATAATGCACATTTACATGCTGATTTGATAGTTACGTTTTTTTCTCATAACCACCCTACAAGGTAGACTATAGGTAGTTTCTAATCCCCATTGTAGAGATGAGGAAATTGAGGCTTTGAGAAGGGACTGAGGTTCCACAGCTAATACACGAGGAATAGGAGTCAAACTCAAGTTTCTCAACGCAAGGTGAAGTATGCTTTGCTCCACAAATTATCTCCCATTTGCCTTTTAAGTTTGTGACTATGTGACAATATGGCAGGTACTTGGACCAAAGACTTGAGCTTCTGGTTTTGGTCAATTTCCTCTAAGAATATGACCAATAACTCAGGAGCCGTATTAACTAGAGTAAGTTATCTGGGGCATATGTGTTTGGTGGAGTGGAGAAGAAGAAGATTGGTGATAATTTACACTAAGAAGTCACTCAATGAACCTGAAAGTGACTAATCTAGCCTAGAAAGAAAATGCTTTACTGTTGTTTAGGTCCTTGAGACAAGGAGAAGCCATTTGTACACAGTAAACATTTCACCTTTATTTACTGACCAGTCTGTACTAATCACAGATCTTTATTCATTCCAAGTTTAATTTAAGCCTCTTTCTATAGGTTTTAAGGTTACAAGTACTTAATTATCTTATTCAACACAGCAGGGATGCAAAACATAAAAGCCATCTTCCGCTTTTTCTTACTTATATCTAGGCAGCAATTCCAGTTGGTGATCTCACATGTTTCAGAAAAGATCTGAAGCAAGGTAGAATGTTTTAATGTTCAGGAATCTAGACGGCACTTAGAGCCAGGAGCCCTACCTACAAATCTGACCTTTGCTACTTCTTAACTGTATAAATAAAAGTCCTTTGTCTCTTCCTCTACAAACTGGGGTTAACGTTACCATGCTGCACAGTTTATCTGCATATTAAATAAGATGACTTATGTAAGACATGGTAAAATATAGCAATAATAGAAAAGTAGTATTATTACTGAGCTAGATGACAAAAACATGAGAAGACTTAGTGGCAGACTTTATCTTTAGACATTTAAAGGGGGAAGAAATGAACGAAACAATTTACCAACAGTATTGACTTGCTATCTGAAGAAACAATGCTAGTGACAAACCAAGCTCCTGTGTAAGGAAACAATTCGTACATGAACTTTGCTTCCTCGAAAGCTCTAGGGTTGAGAACACTTTGCATGAAGCTCTCTTATGCAACTGAACAGTGCATGGGGTAGACTTCCAGGCATACCTGTAGCAAGGTATCCCCAGTGTTTACTAATATGATTTTGCTAAAGTGTTTTTGGAATAACTTGGTTATAAAAGAAGTGACCACATCTGAAACCCCCACAAACATCTCCCCAAGACTAGCTTTAGATGTGAACTTAGAAGAAAGCATGAGAGGACAGACTATAAAATAGACCTTCAACCTAAAAAAGGTCTCTCTTCACAGCCTTCCACATCGCCTGAAATCACACCATTAGTGTTTAGCATCGGTGGATATTGAAAGGCACCGTAAAGTTTCAAAACCAAAGCAAGAGCACTGGATTTGGGGTCAAGAGACCTGGGCTTGAATACAGTCTCCACTGCTGGCTGACCTCTGCGACTGGGCATGTCACTTCATGGCCTGTCTGATTTTGCACATCTCTAAAATGAGGAGAGAGACACAAAAGCAATCTCTAAATGCTCAGCCAGTTCTAAAGCCTGGGTGATTCATGAAGAAAATTAGCACTATTAGGGTAAAGAAGGAAGTTATCAATAAGGAGAACAATTTTGTAATTTAGTATCTGTGATGTATATGGAAATTAATCATATAGAAATATACGTATATACATATATATACCTACACACATACATATGCATGCATATATATATACATATGTGTATATATATATATATATATACACATACATATACTATCTGTTTCTCTCTTTCTATACACACACACAGGTGTGTGTGTGTGTATTGAAATTTGACCTATGAACCATTCAATTGTACAAGAGAGCTTCATGTATACTTGCTCCATACTCTAGAGCTTTGGAGGGAGCCAAAGTCTATGTACACACACACACACACACACACACACACACACACACCACATGCATATCAATCAATTAATATTTAATAGGTACTTTATATGTACCAGGCACTGAACTAAGATACAAAAACAGACACAGTCCCTCTTATCAAGGAACTTACAATCTAATGAGAGAAAACATGAAAACAGGCATATTCAAACCAAGCAATAGACAGGATAAATAAGAAATCATTGAAAAAGGGAAGACACTGGTATTAAGAGAGGCTTGGGAAAACTTTCTGTAGAAGGTGGAATTTTAGCTGGGACTTAAAAGAAGCCAGGGAGGTCAGTAGTTGGAGTTGAGGAGAGAGCGTATTCAAGGCAAGGGAGTCAGCCAAAGAAATTACCTGGAATATTGAAATAGACAGAGTTACTTGTTCATGGAACAACCAGGAAGCTATTGTCACTGGATCTAAGAGTACATTTATGGGAATAAAATATAAGAAAATTTGAGAGTTAGGAGGGTGCTAAGTTGCATTATATATATATATATATATATATATATGCATGTGTATATTGTGTGTATGTATGTATGTATACACAAATATCCATACACATGTATGTGTGTGTATATATGTATATGTTGTTCTAAAAGGTTCAGTGTAATTTTAATCTACTTAAAGTTGCATTAAGATTTTTGGAATACTGCTTCAGACTAAATCCCATAAGATTCATTCATGGGTTTTAGGGAGAAAAGGAACCATAGAAGCTAGTCCAATTTCCTCTTTGTAGTGGAGATGAACTTAAAGCCAAGGAAGTTAAATGACTTACCCAAAATCTTACATGTAATTAAGTAGCAAGAAACAGGATTTGCACCCAGCTTCCCTAAATTCAATTCCAGTACTATTTCTTTGTGACCAAACAGAACCATTCTAGATCTTCCTCCAAATGACTCAGCTTTCAAATATTTGAAATCAGCTATCGTTTCTTCCTCAAAATTGTCTTATCTCTATTAAATAGTCTCTGACTTCTTCAATTGATTTTCCAATCATATGGACTTGAGAACCTTTACTGTTCTCCTTGCACTTCTCTGGACTTACTCTACTTTGTCAAAAACTTTGTACCTGGAGCTAAATGCAATAATCCAAATGTGGCCTGATCAGGACAGAGAGCAGAAGAACTATCAGTTTCCATACTTATATTGAATCTGACATCATTATTTTTATTATCCCCCTCTTTGTTTATGTGGCATTTGTTTATCGGGTAACATTGATGAATGATTTTAAAATTAGGTTGCCTTACTTTAGAATTGGGTTGCCTTATTCATAAGTTAATGGATCACCCACTTTGGTCATCAAGATGATAAAAATAATGTAATCATAGGAGTGTTAATTCAGTGTTGGAAAGGGCCTTGAAGGTAAACAAATTCAACCTGCTCATTTAACACATAAAGTGACTGAAGCTCAAAGAGATGAAATGGTTTGTCTAGAGTCATAAAATTACTAAGTAGGTACCATAGAATCTGAATCCAGTTCTTTTGATTCCATGCCCAGAACTTTGTTTAATACAGCACCTAAGCATGAAATGCTATTTATTTTTGTTATCTTGATGACCCATTATAATAACCCATTTTCTATAATCATATGCTTTTAGAGATAGGGATTTCAAAGGTTAGCTATCCCAGCAAGAATCCTACACCTTCCAGACTAGTCGTTCTCATAGCCATTCATATATGTTCAGTAAATAGGAACTTCATACCAAATGTAATTGTCCATGCCATTTAAAAAACAATTTAATTTCTAGAAAATTTTTCTTATTAAACTGGGATCTGATTCTATATAACTCATGTAATTGACAATTATTTGTACAATGGATAGAGGAACTGGACTTGGAGTCAAAACAACCTGAGTTCAAATTCTGACTCCTGTACTTACTAGCTGTGTGACATCTGGTCCTTCTTAAAATTTTAAAATTAAAAAAAAGATCCTTTTAAATTATAAAATACATAAATCAAAGGTGGTAGCTCTTATTGACTTTAGACAGGAGGGATTTAGGTTTGCATCTAAATGCAAAATGTTGTGTGTACAGATGTGTGTGTGTGTGTACATATATATGTAAATATAAATATGTATATATGTATATATATGTTTGTATTTGTGTGCTACATATATACATAATCTTTCTGTGTCTCAGTTTCCTCATCTATAAAACAGTTCTATGTCACAGAGTTATGGTGAGGATTTTCACAGATCTTAAAAGCATTATTGCTAACGTTATGATCAATGATACTGATAATGATGTTGATACAACTTCAAGAGGTCAAACACAAGTCTTCTCTCTTTTACATAAAAGCCTTTTCAGAGAACTTGAGACATTAATACTAACAAAGTCATACTAAAGCCTTCTATTTTTTAGTTTAACTATCTATATAACCAACCTTGCCATAGCATGGTTTCTAACTCCCCATATAGATTAGCCTTCTTCAGATATGCTTCAGTTTGTCAATATCTCTCTTGGAATATTATGCCTCGAACTGAACACAGCACTCTAGGCATCCCTCTAACCAGGACAGAGGAGAGTGGAACTATTTCATTCCTAACTTCACATAGTATATTGTAATTAGTACCACCCAAGTTCACATCAGTTTTTGCATTGTTCATTAATGTTGAGTTGGGAAGCACTAAAATGACCAGATTTTTCATTGTTTTTGTTTTAATGAATAATTAATAATGATAATCCACGTTTCACTCTTGTTAAAAATCACTTTTACAAAGGAATCTAAGCATTGAACTTTATATAACATATATTTGTGTGCACACATACATATATATGTCTATGAAATTTTATCGTCATTAAAGACAACCTTAGAAATAATTAAAATAACAAATAACTCCAAAGGTCATGGAAACACATGTGGGTGCAAACATGCTTTAACATATTTCCAGTAATTATTCATACACACTGAAATGTTACAATTTCCTCTTATCTTAAAGCTAAAATCTGCTTGTTGGTAACTTCCACCCACTAGTTCTGGTTCTATCTATTGTCTGGTGTCAAGCAGGATAAGCTCAATACCTTCAATTTACAGAAATGGAGGGTAAGACTCAAAGACTTAAAGTGATTTTCCCAAGGTTGTTCAGGTTAGTTTATTTCATAAAGTACTTTTTTTCCTTTAAAAACAAGAACAATAGGTATCAACTTATATACCTTTGTTGGGATTTGCATCATTAGAATCAAGTCATTTCTTAGACTTTTTGGAGTAGAGGAAATAATTGAACACAAAAGATTATTAGTCACAATTAAAGGATGAGATGAATTTATGGGAAATCTTTTATTCTTCCATTGTGTATGATTTGAAGTAAAACACAATTGATCATTCTTCTGTGCATCCAACTAACTAAATCATGTACAAATCCATATTTGCTGAAAGCAGATGTGTTTACGAGAGCCTGTAGCTATCATCTCTGAGAATGACAGCTGCTTCTCTCAGTTCAATTGGCAACAACCATTTACCATTATTTATTTCTGAAACTTACATATAAATGACTTTCTATTTTATTAGAGAAATCATTTTAAATAAATACAATTAAACATCCAAATGGCATTTGTACACTGAACTAGTTGGGAAGAGTAAAAGATTAAAAAATACAACATCAGAGCCAAGGATAAATTAAATTTGACTCTTTGTGCAAATTTTCTTTCACTAATTAATGGAAGATTAAACCTCAGTTCTGTCAAATTTGCCGTGCATACATGGGACAATGCAATGCAAGTCAAGAGAAAGGGATTCTGGTTCTTGCCCTGATATTCACTAAGTATATGATTATGTATATGAGCATTTTCACTATCTGGTACATTTCCATCAAATGAATGGATGGGACTAGGTGATTTCAAAGGTCTAATTCAATTCTAAAATTCTGTTTTCTGTATCAAAGACCTATTAAAAAATATTTTCTACATTTTATATTCTTTTCCAGAATATGTTTTAAAGTAACTTTAAACTCAGTCTAAATTCTAAGGACCTTTTCAGCTCAAACAATGTATGCTATGCCTTTAAACAAAATGTTCTCAAGGCCAAACTTCACTGAGAAGCATTACACTAATATAATGTCTTTCTCCTCCACTCTACAGGTAAACTACTTGTAACATTTTTAAAAGTGATTCAAACCAGTTCGTACATTTCCCTAGATTGATGCTGTTACTTTTATAAATTACACCCATTGGTATTTGCATTGATCAAACAACATAAGGCTATGCCATCCAAATACTTTCATTTCCAAAAAAGGGTTCCTTAAAATTAGAAAATATATAATTCAAAGGTGGTAGTTTTTTACTGACTTTGGATAGAAGGGATTTAGATTTGCATTTAAATGCAAAGTAGTGTGCATGTGTGTTTGTGTGTATACATACATACATATTCATGCATATATACATACATTGGCTTTTCTAAGCTAGTCCCTTTCTCCTAATGATGGATTCCTTATGCACACTCATGCAGGGGTGGCAGCTAGGTCTTAAGGCCTACCTGGATACTGAAGGAGATAAACGCCTATGTATTTCACTTTTACAATCTAACCACACTTGGGTAAACTTTTGAAGGTCAGATTGATTTGCAGGCCTTTTGCTGTAGTTATGAACCATTCTCAGATATAAGGCTACAGATAAATCTCAGATCAATTCTTATCAGTGGTCTATTTCTACTTTAATATTTCAATGGATCCATGACTTCACTGGGTGTTTCCTTACTTTGGTGCCAATTACAACCATGCCCTCTCAGGTCATGCACATCATTCTCATACCTTTCTGTTAATGCTCTATAGAGATTCCAATATGTTGAATGCCTTACTCTTTACCTTTTAATAGTTTGTGTATGCCAACATATTTCTACAGTCATCTGCCTGTTATCCCTCATTCGTGCTCCATGACTAACTGTCCTTTTATAGACATCCTTCTTGTTGACACTTTTAATGCACATCTCATGAATTTATCAATGCAGACAATATATATTGCAGCTTAATTATATAACTTCCATAGATAGGTTATCATTCTGAGATTATGGTGTTCTGTGATATCCCAGAATATGGAAATATTTGGGTGCTTAAAAGGTAGGTGGTTTAGCCAGTAATACCTCAGGATCATTGAAACAACTGTGCAAACTCTCACATTTCATCCAAATTATGTTGTCTACTTGTTCAATTCTGAACATAATTCATTGGCCCCCAATCAATGAAACATTGACTGTTTTAGTAAACAGGTCCTTAGTAAAAGATCCTCCCTAGGGTTTACCTGGAAATTCCTTTAGAATCTCACACATGCACACAGACAAACCATGAATTCACATAGAAAAACTGTTCTTTTAAGGCTGATGAGAATTCAAATAAGTTCCTGTACTGTGAATAAAAAGTACTCTCCCAGAAAGAATGAAACAGACCCATGATGATGGAAAAAGTAGAGCTGGTCAATAGATTGACTGGTTGTTGCCCTTTGCTCTGGAAGAGGACCAAAATGACATCATTATGCTAGAACCAAGTTACAGTGTGTCAGACTGTGGCTAATTAGACCAAAATGAGTCCAGAATGCTCTACCACAGGTCAGGCACAAGTAGTCCATGGGAACACTTGGGGTGAAATCTTTAACTTTGCACATCTTGCATTTCTTTTGAGCTATTAGATACCGAGTGATAATAATCAAAAGAGTTAACATATGTAAACTGTTTTGTAAATCTTAAAACACTACATAAGTGCTAGTTATTTTATCATTAATATCCTTACCATCATGATTTTCTTCATTATTATTCTTTACAGCATAAGTCATGGTTCATTGTAAATGGATCTTACTACTCAATAACTCTTCTAATGTAAAACAATGGCAGAATTCTCAACTTCATGGGCTGCTTCTAGGCAAATGTCTTTCTTGTAACTGAGTTTCTGGTGTGATATTTATCACTTTCAACCTCTTTTTGTTCACTCTTTTGTTGTTCTTCCTTACCCCATGGCATTCATGTCACCTTGCTAGGTGACAAGGGATCTTATTGTGATATCCCGTGGTGCCTGTGCTGCCACACAACTGATCTCTTCCCTAGATAATTTTGCTTTCCCACTCTTCATGTCTTCATATATATCAGAGGAGGAAGATGGAGAAAGGGAGGGGAATCTATTTTCCTATGGCATGACCTTATGTCACATTTTAGATCACAAGGAGATAGGAAAAACAGAAATGAAAAAGCATGGTAGGTATTTGGGGAATAAGTTGGCTGAAGTATATCATGAATAAATGGGAGCAGAGTAAGATGACACTAGGAGGTAAAGTCAGAGAAAGTCCGTGAATGACTTTAAATGTCAGGTTAAGACATGTTTCTTTGGAAGAAACAAAGTAATTTCAAACTATCTTTTGCATGAGAACCCTTCAAATATTTGAAGACAGTTAACATGTCATTCCATCTGATTATGATGGCATCACCTGGGGGGGTATAAAAACAACAATTTGTATTTGTAAAGTCCTTCAAATTGATTTTTTTGTTCTCTTATTTTACAAAATACATACATGAATGAAAAAAGTATTCATCAGTTACTGTTACTAAGGAGTGTGCTAAATTACAACGATGCAAACAGAATAGAAACAGTCCCTATTTTCAAGGAATTCACACTTTAATTGGAGAGAACTAATTGTCTGAGGTTTAAGAACTAATATTACTTAGGGTTGTGTCTTGGGGTTCAGAAGAGCAGACAGAGAAGGAAAATAACCTCCAAGGTAAAAATATTCAAATGTAATTTGATTTATTTGAGATACTCTAAATGCATTACCACTGACAAGTTAAAAAGCATTTCAGGCCACTTACATCCTTTACCCATGTTAGAAATCTCTTCCTAATCAAGAGGGTTTAGTTAAATTTTGAGGATCTCTCATTCTCTGTCCTATTGTGCCCACCCATGTAAAACTTGAACACACAAGAGTTCATTTGGAGGTAAATCCAAAATGGCAGAGAGAATCTAGGAAGTTGCATGAGCTCTCCCCAGTTTCCCTAGGATACAATGTCAAATCAAACCTCTAAAAGACTTTTTGAGTGACAGAATCCACAGAAAGATGGAGTCAAACAATTATTCACCCCAAAATAATTTAGAAGGCTGTCAGGAAAGATCTTCCTCACTTGGGTAAAACGGTAGTATGGCCCAATGCAGGTGGTATCCAGGCAAGCCAGCAGAAGGTTCTGAGTCACAGAGCAGATCTGCAGCCAAAAGCCCTCAGTTCTAGCTCAATAGTCTCCTGGAGCAGCAGGTCAACTGTGAGGCCTCCAGCCCCAGCACATCAGCCAAATTGCCAGTCCCAGAACTCAGGACAGAATAAGCACAGACAGGCTAAGCTACCCTAGCCCAGTGGCCAGCTGCCGCTTCTCAAGGCCTGGTCTCAGAAAATCTGAATATTCAATGCAATAGGGGACTTTCAAACTTTGTTGATGAAAACCCAGAGCTGAAAAGAAAACTTAATTTCCAAATATAAGACCCAAGAGAAACATCAAAATGTAAACAAGAAAGAAAACAATAACATGATATTCAATGAGATTAAATTGTTTACTTCACTGCATGGGAAAATGATACTTACAACTCCTAAGAACTGAATCTCTATCAGGTCAGTTAGAAGGAGTGTATTTAGACAGAGGTTGTAGTATAAGCTGACCTCCTGAACCCCAGTGCAAGAAGCTTGGGACAGTGCCTCTGTACCCTAGGAGCAGAGCTCAACTTTATAAAATGAGCAAAAACAAAGAAACAAAAGAAAAGAGACCTAACTATAGAAAGTAACTATAGCGACAAGGAATCTCAAAACACAAAGTCAGAAGAGTACAACAATGTCAAAATGTCTACAATCAGGGGGGTGGAGCCAAGATGGCGGAGTAGAAAGACGCACATTTACGAGCTCCGAACCCACAGCCCATAGATTTAATGTAAAAAGAGATCCCCATAAGTTCTGGATCACTGCAAGGTGTGCAGAAACAGAGTGGAAGAGATTTCCGTTCCAGAGAGCCCTGGAGAGCCGTCCCCAGGGTCCATCGCACCCCAGAAAGCGGACACCACCCCAGCGCTGCCCTGGCCCCGGCCCCAGAGAAGCTGATCCGAGCAGGCTTCAGGGACGGAAACTGCGGCGGCCGGGAATGTCCCTCCACCCACAGACTCTACAGGTCAGTGAGAGAGACGGCTGGGCTGGAAGAGGGGAGAGGGGTGTCTCCGTGACTCGGGGCCCCTCAGGAGGAAGTGGTGGCAGCAGAGACGGGGGCAGGAAGAGGCAGAGGCGGGGGCGACGGCGGAGGCAGCAGCTGCGGAGGCGGCCCGGGACTCCCCCAGCAGCAGGCAGGATCTTCATTACTGAAAGTCTCTGCATAAACCCCCTGAGGGAGCTGAGCCTGGGAGGTGGCCCTGCCCCCACGCCAGCACCAGAACTAAAGCTCACATTGATTAGCAGCCGCATGGGGCAGAAAGTCAATTTGAATCTCAGACCCCAAGCACTAGCTGGGCAGATCTAGGCGGGGGTGGACAGGAATCTCAGAAGTCAAGTAACTGGCTGGGAAAATGCCTAAAAAAAGGAAGAAAAATAAGGCTATAGAGAGTTTTTTCGAACAGATGCAAATGATCCCGGCTTTCGGATCTGACGACGATGAGGACATATTCTTGCCATCAGGGAAAGGACGTTGAGGGCAGGGCCTCAGTACCCCAGACATCCCAGGGGGATGTCGGGTGGGCTCAGGCCTTGGAAGAACTCAAAAAGGATTTTGAAAATCAAGTTAGACAGGTGGAGGAAAAACTGGGAAGAGAAATGAGAGAGATGCAAGAAAAGTATGAAAAACGGGTCAATACCTTGGTAAAGGAGACCCAAAAAAATGCTGAAGAAAATAACACCTTGAAAAATAGGCTCACTCAATTGTCAAAAGAGGTTCAAAAAGCCAATGAGGAGAAGAATGCTTTCAAAAGCAGAATTAGCCAAATGGAAAAAGAGGTTCAAAAGCTCAATGAAGATAATAGTTCTCTCAAAATTAGAATGGAACAGATGGAGTCTAATGACTTTACAAGAAACCAAGAAATCACCAAACAAAACCAAAAGAATGAAAAAATGGAAGAGAATGTGAAATATCTCATGGGAAAAACAACTGACCTGGAAAATAGATCCAGGAGATACAATTTAAAAATTATGGGACTACCTGAAAGTCATGATCAAAAAAAGAGCCTCGATATCATCTTCCATGAAATTATCGAGGAAAACTGCCCTGACATTCTACAACCAGAGGGCAAAATAAGTATTGAAAGAATCCATCGATCACCACCTGAAAGAGATCCAAAAAGAGAAACTCCTAGGAACATTGTGGCCAAATTCCAGAACTCTCAGCTCAAGGAGATAATCTTACAAGCAGCTAGAAAGAAACAATTCCAGTATTGTGGAAATAAAATCAGGATAACTCAAGATCTAGCAGCTTCTACATTAAGGGATCGAAGGGCATGGAATAGGATATTCCAAAAGTCAAAGGAACTAGGACTCAAACCAAGAACCACCTACCCATATAAACTGAGTATAATACTTCAGGGGAAAATATGGTCTTTCAATGAAATTGAGGACTTTCTATCATTCTTGATGAAAAGACCAGAGCTGAAAAGAAAATTTGACTTTCAAACACAAGAATGAGAAGAAGCATGAAAAAGTAAACAGCAAAGAGAAGTCATAAGGGACTTACCAAAAGTGAACTGTTTACATTCCCACATGGAAAGACAATATTTGTAACTCTTAAAACTTTTCAGTATCTGGGTAGTTGGTGGGTCCATACACACACATGTACACACATGCACACGCACACATACACACATGCACACACATATAGAGACAGAGAGCACAGATTGAATTGAATTGGATGGGACCATATCTTCAAAGAAATTAAGGTAAATGGTGAGAGAGAAATGTAGTGGGAGGAAAGAGGGTGTAATAGAATGGGGTAATTATATGTTATTTAAGAGGCAAGTAGGAGACTTTTTAGTGGAGGAAAAAGAGGAGAGCTGAGAAAAAAAACAATTAGTTTACCCTCATCACATTTGACTAAAGGAAGGAATAAAATGCACACTCATTTTGGTATGAAAACCTATCTTACAGTATAGGAAAGTGGGGGAGAAGGAGATAAGCAAGGGGGGGATGATGGAAGGGAGGGCAAAGGGAGGAGGGAGCAATTTGAAGTCAACAGTCGGGGAGGGACAGGATCAAAAGTCAGAAGAGAAACAATGAGGGGCAGGATAGGATGGAGGGTAATTCAGTTAGTCTTACACAACACGACTATCAGGGAAGTCATTTGCAAAACTACACAGATATGGCCTATATTGAATTGCCTGTCTTCCCAAAGGGAATGGGTGGGGAAGGAAGGATGGGGAGAATTTGGAACTCAAAGTTTTAAGAACAACTGTTTAGTATTGTTGTTGCTACTAGGAAATAAGACATACAGTTAATGAGGAATAGAAAGTCATCTGGCCCTACAGGACAAAAGAGAAAATGGAGACAAGAGAAGGGAGGGATGACAGAAGAGAGGGCAGATTGGAGATAGGGAAAATTAGATAGCTTGGGGTATTGGAGTGGGGGGAGGGGATAAAAGGGGAGAAAATTTGGAACCTAAAATTTTGTGAAAATGAATGTAAAAAGCTAAATAAATGAATGAATGAATGAATGAATGAATGAATAAATAAATAAATGGATGGATGGATGGATGGATGAATGAATGAATGAATGAACAAATAAATAAATAACTAAACAGATGAATAAATAAATGAATGAATGAATGAATGAATGAATGAACAAATAGATAAACAGATGAATGAATGAATGAATGAATGAATGAATGAATGAGAAATGTCTCTAATCAAAGCCTCAAATGGGGAATATGAATTGGTCTCTTGCTCAAAAAGTTCTCATGGAAGAGTTCAAAAAGGATTTTAAAAATCAGTAAGAGAGGTAGAAGGAAAAAATTGGGAAAAGAAATGGGAGCTATGCAAGAGAATTATGGGGAAAAGTCAGCAGCTTGGAAGAGGAAGCAAAAAACATTGACTGGAGAAAACAACTCCTTATAAATATAATTGGCCAGATTTGTGGGGGGATGAGCGCTGACGAAAACAACTCTTTGAAAAGTAGAATTGACCAAACGGAAAATTTTCTTCAAATTCATTGAAGAAAATAATTCTTTAAAAATGAGAATTGGAATCCCAATGTCTGTCTTCCAAGGCAAAATGCCTTCCACACTCAGAGAAAGAAATGTGGAAGTCATTGGCAGAATGGAGCAGATCATGTTTGTGTGTGGGTGGGTTTCAGTGTATTATGTTTTGATTTGTTATATGATTTCTTCCATTTATTTTAGTTCAACTACGTAGTGAAAATGTGCTCAATAGGAAAGTATATGTAGAACCTATACAGAATTGTATGCTGTCATGGGGAGGGAGGGGGGTAGTGGGGGGAAGGTATGGGGGGGATAAAATCTTAATTTTAAGGAAATGATTGTAAAACATCAAAAATAAATAAATATTAAAAAATAAATTAAAAAAATGAGAATTGGGCAAGTGAAAGCTAACGACTCTATGAGACATCAAGAATCAGTCAAATAAAAACAAAAGAATGAAAAAAATAGAATCTAAGTTAAAGTACATTATTGGGAAAAGAACTGACCTGGAAAATATATCTAGAAGAGATAATTTAAAATTATTGGACTATGGGAAATCCATGATCAATGAGAGAGAAGGAGAGAGAGAGAGAGAGACAGAGACAGAGACAGAGACAGAGACAGAGACAGAGACAGAGACAGAGAGAGAGAGAAGAGCCTGGACAACATCTCTCAAGAAATTATCAAGGAAGAATACTCTGATATCCTAGAATAAGTGGATAAAATTGTCATGAAAAAATCCACCAATCACCTCCTGAAAGAGATCCCTAAAGGAAAATTTCAAGAAATCTCAGTCAAATTTCAGAATTATCTGGTCTAGGAGAAAATACTACAAGCAACCAGAAAGAAACAATTCAAATATCAAGGATCCACAGGCAGGATTACACAGGATTTACCAGCTTCTACATTAAAGGATTGGAAGGCTTAGAATTCTGGAAGACAAAGAAGTTTGGATTACAGCCAAGAATCAACTACTAGCAAAATTGGGCATAATCTTTCAGGAGAGAAAATGGACATTCACTGAAATAGGGTACTTGCAAACTTTCCTGATGAAAAACCAGAGCTGAAAAGAAAACGATCTTCATAGACAAGGCATAAGAGAAGTATCAAAAGAAAAATAAAAAGAAAAAACAATAGGGTATTCAATAAGATTAAACTGTTTACATCACTGCATGGGAAAATGATACTTGTAACTCTTAAGAACTGTATCTCTAATAGAGCAGTTAGAAGGAGAATTCTTAGAGGTTCTGGATATAAATTGACTTTTATGTGATGATAAAAAAATTAAGAAGTGAATGAAATGATTGTACTGGGAGAAGAGGAAAGAGGGAGGCAGAATGGGACAAATTATACCACATTAAGAGGCATGAAAAACCTATTGTAGTTGAGGGAAAGGGAGAGGGTGAGCATTGTTTGAAATTTACTCTGATCAGATTTGATTCAAAGAGGGAATAACATACACACTCAGTTGAGAGAAATCTGTCCTAACATATAGGGAAGTTGCGGGGTGAAGGGGGGAAAAAGAGGATGGGACTGATAGAAGAGCAGGCAGATTGGGAGAGGTGGTGGTCAGAAGAAAAACACCAGTGAGGAGGGACAGGGTGAAGGGAGAGAGAAAAGCATAAAAGTGTGGGGAAGAGAATGGAAGGAAATACACAGTTGGTAATCACAATTGAATTTGAATGATATGAACTATCCCATAAAATGGAAGCAAATAACAGAGTAGATTAAAAATTCAAATCCTATAATATGTTGTCTAAGAGAAATGTATTTGAAACCAAAAGATATGGACAGATTAAAAGTAAAAAACAAAAAAACAAAACAAAACAACTGGAGCTGAATGTAATATGTTTCAGCTGAAGTAAAAAGAAAAATCAGGGGCAGCAATTCTGATCTCAGATGAAGCAAAAGCAAAAATAGATCTAATTATAAGAGACAAGGAAGGAAACTACATATTGCCAAAAATGTACTTTGGACAATGAAGTAATATCAATATTAAACATATAGGTACCAAGTGGTAAAGCATCCAGATTCTTAGAGGAGAAGTTCAGTGAATTACAGGAAGAAATAGAGCAAAACTGTATTAGTGGAAGACCTCAACCTCCCCCTCTCAGAACTAGATAAATTTAACCTCAAAATAAACAAGAAAGAAGTTAAGAAGGTGAATAAAATTTTAGAAAAATTAGATATCTTAGGCCTCTGGTGACAATTGAATGACAATACAAAGGAATATACCTTTTACTCAGCAGTACATGACCATTACACAAAAATTGACCATGATTTAGGACATAAAATATTCACAATCAATGAAGAAAGGCAGAAATATTAAATACAATTTTAAAAGTTAGAAAAAGAACAAATTAAAAATCCTAAATTAGATACCAAATTAGAAAATTCTAAAAACCAAAGGAGAGATTAATAAAGTTAAAAGTAAAAAAACTATTGAACTAATAAATAAAACTAAGATCTGGTTTAATGGGAGAAACAATAAAATAGATAAACCTTAAGTTCATTTGATTTTTTAAAAAGAGGAAAACTAAACTATTGGTATCAAAAATGAAAAGGGTGAATTCACCATCAATGAAGAAGAAGTTAAAGTAATATTTAAGAAATATTTTGACCAATTATATGCCAACAAATCTAACAAACTAAGTGAAATGGCTGAATATTTATAAAAAACAAAAGTAGCGCAGATTAACAGAAGAGGAAATAAAATATTTAAATATCCCCTTTTAGAAAAAGAAATTAAACAAGCCATCAATGAACTCCCTAAGAAAAAATGTCAAGGTTCAGATTGATTTACAAGTGAATTCTATCATTTAAATATCAATTAATTCCAATACTTTATAAACTATTTGGAAAAATAAGACAGAGTTCTATCAGTTCCTTTTATGATACAAATATGGTGTTGATACCTAAAACAGGAAATATTTAAACAGAAAAAGAAAAGTACAAACAAATTTCCCTAATGAATATTGATGTGAAAATAAATAAAAGATTAGCAAAGAGATTACAGTAATTTATCACCAGGATAATATACTATGAGGAGGTGGGATTTATGCCAGCAGTGCAGGGCTGGTTCAATGTTAGGAAAACTATCAGTATAATTGACCATATGAACAGCAAAACCAACAAAAATTAGTTATTGTTTCAATAGATACAAAAGAAACTTTTGACAAAAAAACAGTATCCATTCCTATCAAAAAAGCACTAAAGAGCATAGGAATAAATGAGCTTCCCTTAAAATTGATAAGTAGTATCTACCTAAAACCATCAGCAAACATTATATGTAATGGGGATATGCTAGAAGACTTCCCAATAACATCAGAGGTGAAACAGGGATGTCCACTATCACCACTATTATTAAATATTTTACCAGAAATGTTAGTGTTAGCAATAAGAGAAGAAAAAGAAATGAACAGAATTAAAATAGTCAATGAGGAAATAAAGCTACCATTCTTTGCAGATTATATGATGGTATATTTAGAAAATTCTAAAGAATCAACTAAAAAATTACTTGAAATAATCAAAAATGTTAGCAAACTTGCAGAATAACAAATAAATCGACATAAATCGTCAGCATTTCAATATGTTACAAACAAAGCTCAGCAAGAAAAGATAGAATGAGAAATTTCATTTAAAATAACTGTAGACAATATAAAATGTTTGGGAGTTTAATTGCTAAGATAAACCCAGGAATAATATGAATACAACTACAAAACACTTTTTACACAACTAAAGTCAGATCTAAACAACTGGGAAAATATAAATTGCTCATGGATAGGCTGAGTTAATACAGTAAAATTGATAAGTCTATCCTAAATTAATTAAATTAATTTACTGATTTAGAGACATACAAATCAAACTGCCAAAAAGTATTTTCTAGAACCAGAAAAAAATAATTTAATAATATTCATCAGGAAGAACCAAGGGTCAATGATATAAAGAGAATTAATGGGGACAATTGCAAAGGAAGGTGGCCTAGCTGTACCAGATCTAAAACTATATTATAAAGCTAAGAAATAGGGTGGTAAGAGTGGTAGATCAGTGGAATAGATATACAACACACAATAGTAAATGACTGTATTGATCTACTATTTGATAAACCCGAAGACTCCAGCTTCTGGGATAAGAACTCACTATTTGATAAAATCTTCTGAGAAAACTGTAAAGAAGCAAAAATAGACATAGACCAATGTCTCACACACTATACCAAAATAAAATCAAAATGTGTACATGATTCAGACATAAAGGGTGATACCATGAGCAAACTGGGAAGGAAAGGAATAGTTTACCTGTCAGATCAATGGAGAAAGGAAGAATTTATGACCAAACAAGAGATAGAACATTATGAAATCCAAGTGGATAATTTTGATTTCATTAAGTAGAAGGGTTTTGCATAAACAAAACCAATACAACCAAGATTAGAAGAAAGTAGAAAGATGGGAAACAATTTTTCCAAGTGTTTCTGATAAATGCCCCATTTCTCAAATGTATAGAGAACTGAGTCAAATTTAAAAGAATATAAATCATTCCCCATTTGATATATGGTCAAAGGATATGAACAGGCAATTTTCAGATTAAGAAATTATAGCTATATATAGACATGAAAAATTCTCTAAATCACTACTGATTAGAGAAATGCAAATTAAAACAACTTTGCGCTTCCACTTCACAACTGTCATATAGGTTCATATGACAGAAAAGAAAAATTATAAATTTTGGAAGTGTGAGAAAAATGCATTGTTGGTGGAGTTGTGAGTGATTCAACCATTCTGAAGAGCAATTTGGAACTGTGCGCAGAAGGCAGTTGATCCAGCAATACCACCATTAGGTCTGTATCTGAAAGAGATCATTCAAAAGGACCCACATGTACAAAAATATTTATAGGAGGTCTTTTTTGTGGTAACGAAGAATTAGAAATTGAGGGAATGCCCATCAATTGGGGAATGGCTGAAGAACCCATGATATATTAATGTAAGAGGGTACTATTTTGCTATAAGAAATGATGAGCAGGTAAATTTCAGAAAAACTTGGAAAGACTTTCATGAATCAATAGTGAATGAAGTGGGCAGAACCATGAGAACACTGTACACCGTGACAGCAACATTGTGCAAGGATCAACTGTGATTAACTTAGCTACTCTCAGCTATACAATGCTCCAAAACAATTCCAGAAGAGGCATGGTGGAAAATGTTATCCACATCCAGACAAAGAACTGTGGAGTCTGAATGAAGACTAAATCATATTATTTTCACTTTGGGTGATGAGGGGATTTTTGTGGCTTTCCTCTTATGTTCTATTTCTTCTTTCACAAAATGACTGATTTGTAAATATGTTTACATGATTGCCCCTGTAAAAACAAAAAAGGATACTACTTTGTCAGCATAAAAAAATTCATTTGTGAGAGTGATGTAAAGGTTTCAAGTCCTAAGTAGGGCAGAACTTTGGGACAACATCTCATTTGATCCTCACAGGGGTTCAGAGAGCTGATACATCACTTACCCAAATTTAGACCTAATCACAGTGATGGAGACAGTATTGAAAGCTAGGTCTCCCAATTAGGCCCAGCATCCCCTTCTCTACAGTATTTCAGTCTTAACCTAATGAAATGAATAAGATAGAGAATTAAAGCACTGAGAGAGAAGTTAGAGGGGATACATTTTACAGTTTTAGGGTCTTCCAGATTTCAGTGAATAGGCAGCTTACTCATATTATCAAAGGATCAATAATACGAAAGATTACAAGTCTCTTCCATACCTTTGCCAATAACTGCTGATTCTCTCTCTCTCCTATATTTTTGAATACTGATAATCTAGACCAACTTTCCCAGGAGAAAATGAGTGAAGAAGTTACTGGGGGATGAAGATGTTCTTCCCAATAGCTCTGTCAAATACATAGAGTATTTTTGTCCATATATTCCTGATCATAGCTCTAGAACTAAAAAGGACTGCAGAAACTATCTATCTAATCCAATCTTCTTATTTTAGAGATGATGAAACTGTGATCCAAGGAAGTTAAATGATAAAACCAGATCACATATGAAATGTGACAGATTCAAGATTTGAACTTAAAATATTTAACTCCAGAGCTCTTTCCTGTCTATCATTAAGCAACATAGTACTATTGCATAGCGAAGGGGTATCTTCAGGAGAATCTTAGGTCAGGTCTCCTAAATCCAAGTCCAGAGTTATTTTCTACTCTGCCATGCCCCTAAATTTCAAGACTCAGGTACTTGGTGTTGACGTAAGTAATATATGACTGGTTAGGTACTGGGAAAGAGAAGAGGAAGACAGTATTATGCAATATTATTGGTAAGATAGAAAATTCTAGAGGTGCCTAGATAGTGCCCTTTCTTGAAAGAATAGTCCAAGAAGGCAGTTCTCATAGTACCTTGAGAACTTTTTTAATATCAGAAGGTCATGGCTGTAGTACTCATGTATACAAAAGATTCTCAAAACACAGGCTCTCCGGCCCTGAGATGTTTTTTGGGAGTGAAACTGTGTGTGTGTGTTCATCCTTTGTTGTCAAAGAAGACCATGCCATCAGAGAAATAATGACATGACTTGCACTTGACCTTGTTTTGAGTGGAGGAGGGCTGTGCAGGTCACCAGTCTCACTTCTCCTCCAGAGTCATCTGAATCCAGTGACCAGATCAGGAAGACTGGAGATGCCCCAAGACGAGGTAATTGGGGTTAAGGGACTTGCCCAAGGTCACACAGCTTGTGAGTGTCAAGTGTCTGAGGTGAGATTTGAACTCAGGTTGTCCTGACTCCTGCACTGGTGCTCTATCCACTGTACCACCTAGCTGCCTCCAAGTTGAAACTATGGTAAGTCAAGGAAGGGGCCTTTGTTCTACACAGAGCTCTGTCTAGAGAGCTGAGCCCCAGGGGAAAGGGGCAAGGACCATCTTCTAAGGAATGAGAGCAAATGAATTGAGCTAAAGGAAGTAAAACTAAGAAGGAAAGTGGTTCCCTGGCATTTGACCTAAGAAATTAGAATTAGACTAGTGCTTGGAGATAATCCACAGGAAGAAGAGTTGAGGAGGGCAAAGATTAGGTCTAATGAGTGATGGCTGCTTTGTGCTGGCTGTGGAGAGAAACTATTGGAGGTAGGGAGCAACCAACTCTGCCCCCACCTTGGCCCACAGAATTATTTTGTTTGGTGCTCTCCCTTCTCTAACTAAAGCTTTTCTCTTCTCCTGATACATGGTTATCATGCCCATTTGCTATCCCCTCTACTTTTTTCCTATGGCCCAACCCTGAGATTACAATTGCCCATTGTTTGGGGATAAAGGAAATCTTTTGATTCTTTATGGCCTCTGATACCATTGGTGTGTCTATTAATTTGTAATGAAACCTCTCTTATTGAAGCCCTATGTCAAAGTGTTCAAAAGGGGAGCTGGTGATTGTCCGTGGATGTTGTCTAAATGTTGACTGAATGTGTAGATACCACCTGGTTGATCACACTAAGCCAGAAATGAGAGACCCTCAACATAAATCCAACCCCTTTTTCTGAGGAAGAAGCCTCTAAAACTGTAAAAGAATGATGTAGTCTGGACTACTTTTGAAGAAACTGATGTGGTAATGAATTTAAAGTCCCTCATCTAAACCAAAATACATTTGAATATTTTTACCTTGAAGTTGGTATTTGCCTTCACTGTCTCCTCTTCTGAGACTGAAAACACAGCCTTAAGTGGTGATCATATCTTAAATATCACATCTTTTTTTTTTTATTTTAACATCAGAATTTTTTAAAATATATTTTGTTCACTTAGCCAACAGGAAATGTTCAGCTCTCAGCAAGTCATTCCTGGCTGAAACCTCACTGGGCAGCTTCAAAGCATCATCACATCTCAGGGTATGGAGCCACAGAAGCCAGCAGCTGAACAGGAATGTTGCTGTGGGTAATATTTTTGAATTTTATTCAGCCATTTAATTTGCCTGCAGTCTGATTTCTAATAAGGAAATCTTCATTATTTTTAGGCTTTGCCTATGTGTCTGTTTTCATTTTCATAATGGATTCTGCATTACTTTGAGGGTCTTTCAAAACTGTGTTCCTACTCCACAGCACCAAAATGATCAGGGTTTTAATAAGAAAAGAAAATTTGCTGATTCTGATTCCCTGGCGTGCCTGGGAGAACATATTTGGGCTTGAGAAAAACTGTAAGGAGTGGAGATTGTCTTCAGCTCTTCTAATAACTTTCACTCTTTCATAACCCCAAATGTGCACTATTAGAAACAGAAATGATGTATGACCCTCGCTCTCACTGAGCAATTAAACAAGTAAGGTAGTTAAGACAGGCAACTAATTAAGTTTAGCAGCAACACTAAATTCTATGAGTCCAGGCAAAGATTTGGAAGGAATTCATTCCAGGAAGAGGGAGCAGTATGAGTAAATGTACAGAGAGAGATAAGAGAAAAGCCATGAATGAGGGCTCAAAAAGTTGGTCAGTTTAGCTAGAAAGAGTGAATTAGAGAGAATAGAATGACCCACAGATGAACAGGTAGCTTGGAGCTAAATTGTAGAGGGACTTGAATACTATATTCAGGAGAGTTTTTGTTTGTTTTTAAATTTCATAGAAAATAGGAAAATAACGTCTTTGAGTAGAAGCATGACATGATGCTTGTCATGGGTTGGAAGATTATTAGAGCAATGATATGAAGAATGGGTTGGAGAAGAAAGAGCCTGGAAATAGACGTATTTGGGAAAGATTCTTATAAGTAGCTTAAGCAAAAAGAAACAAGGACCTAAACTAATTGCAGGTAGAAATGAGATCTTCTGGGCTAGAGAAGGAAGAGGTAGAAGGAACAGGACTAAGAAACTGACTGAAAATGTTTGGTGAGATGATTCTAAGGTTACCAGCCTGAACGGCTAGAGCAATGGTGGTTATTAGCAGAAAATAATGAGCTACTTCTTAGACAGTGAACTCCCAATCACTGTAGCTCCTCAAGGAGAGGCTGGACAAGTATTGGAAGGCATTAGGTAAGTAAAGGTTGGCCTAGACAGCCTCTGCAAGGGAGTCCCCTTCCATTTCTGAATTTCACAGAATTGTAGAATTTAAGAATTAGAAGGGACCTCAGTGACCATATAAGCCAAACCATATATGAAGAAAAAATACCTGTCACAGTATTCCGAGAAGCCCATTTTTCTTCAGGGTTTGAGGTACATAATTCATTTTTAATATTAACTTTTCAAAAGCTAAATTATTTGCATTTTATTTACTTCTAGCAATGGAATAGTGGGTTTTCAAAATTTCATTTTCCGACCGATGAGTTGGAACAAAGAAGAGTTGTGAAAAACCTCTTCTTTCAATTTCAGGAACAGAATCAAATTGTACAGCTTCGACTAATTTCCTGTCTCATGAAAATGATGCAGGAAAAGATACCATATTTTATATTATTGTGTTTAAAATTTTTATTTCCTTTATTTCTATTCAAACTATAAGACCCTGCCTGTCTCAGGCAATGGTGTTATTGGCATGGCCCCAAATTATAATTTTGGCCCTTGTCTGACTTGTGTGAAATTCTGATTCATTGTTCAAAAAAAAAATAGGTCAAGCATAGTTAGTTATGTGTTCTTCTTGGAGATGATACTACGCCCATTTACTGCTTTAAAGTTACAAATAATTTCATTCTTATTGATACATTTTATCTTCATAAGACCTCTTTGACATAGATTATTCCAGTATAATTTTCAGATGAAGAAATCAAAATTCAGAAGTAATTTTTCCAAGGATATGAAGCAAATACTAGATTCCAGGTTTTCTTTACCTTCACAGTTAAGTTACCCCTCCTCTTTCTCCTTCTGGTGAGGTAGAATAGAAATTTTTTTTAAAAATACAGTTTTTTGGGGGGAAGAGCCAAGATGGCAGAGTAGAAAGACTCACTGTATGCTAGCTCCGAACCCACAGTTCGTATATTTCCTGTAAAAAAGAACTCCCCACAAATTCCGGAGCAGTACAAGCCATGCAGAAATGCAGTGGAGGAGATTTCTATTCCAGAGAACCCTGAAACACTGACCCCAAAGGTCCATCGCACCCCAGACAGCGGAGCCCACCCCTGCACTGCCCTGGCCACGTGGCCCGGAGAGGAGCAGAACAGAGCAGGCTTCAGGGACAGAATCTCTGGCGGTGCGAAGGTCCCTCCACCCACAGGCACTACAGGTCAGTGAGAGAGACGTCTGAGCTGGCCAAGAGGGGAGCAGGGTGTCTTCATAACTCAGGCCCCATCGGGAGGCAGTGGCAGAGGCAGCTGCAGAGGGAGCAGCGCTCCCAGAGAAGACAGGAGCTCCATTCCATTACTGAAGGTCTCTGCATAAACCCCCTAAGGGAACTGAGCCTGGGAGGCGGAACTGCCCCCCACCCCAGCACCAGAACTTAAGCTCACATTGAATAGCAGCCACACCTGCCCCTGAAAACCCTGAGGCTGGGGAGCAGCATTTGAATCTCAGACCCCAAGCACTAGCTGGGTGGATCTAGGTGGGGTTGGACAGGAATCTCAGAAGTCAAGTAACTGGCTGGGAAAATGCCCAGAAAAGGGAAGAAAAATAAGACCATAGAAAGCTACTTTCTTGGGGAAGAGATGTTTCTTCCTCCTTTCATTTCTGATGAGGAAGTACAATGCTTGCCATCAGGGAAAGACATGGAGGTCAGGGCCTCTGTATCCCATACATCCAAAGTGGATGTCTGGTGGGCTTTTTAGTCCGGAGTCTGGAAAAAGAGGAGAGCTGAGAAAAAAACATGAAGTTTACCCTCATCACATTCGACTAAAGGAAGGAATAAAATGCACACTCATTTTGGGAGGGAGCAATTTGAAGTCAACACTCGGAGAGGGACAGGATCAAAAGACAGAATAGAAACAATGGGGTGCAGGATAGGATGGAGGGAAATATAGTTAGTCCTTCACAACATGACTATTATTGAAGTATTTGCAAAACTACACAGATATGGCCTATATTGAATTGCTTGCCTTTCCAAAGGGAACGGGGTGGGGAGGGAGGGATGGGGAGAATTTGGAACTTAAAGTTTTAGGAACAACTGTTTAGTATTGTTCTTGCTACTAGGAAATAAGAAATACAGTTAATGGGGAATAGAAAGTTATCTGGCCCTACAGGACAAAAGAGAAGATGGGGATAAGAGAAGGGAGGGATGATAGAAGAGAGGGCAGATTGGTGATAGGGACAATTAGAATGCTCAGTGTATTCGGGTGGGGGGAGGGTATAAATGGGGAGAAAATTTGGAACCCAAAATTTTGTGAAAATGAATGTAAAAAGTTAAATAAATAAATAAATAAAATCAAAAAAAAAAAATTAAGCTTTTGGGGACCTTATATCCTGCTTCTAACCTCTCCTGGCCATGTGATCCTGGACAGGTCCAAATTTCTTAGTCCCCTCAAACAGCTACAGTAATTCCCTAACACAGTAAACTGTAGAATACATCACAGGTATGGCCCCAAAACAAAAGAAAACAAAAAGACCACAAAAAGGAGTCACCTTCACAGCCTTGAGTTTTTGATAGAATCCATCACAGAAAGTCCCTCGTAGCTATCAATGAACAAGTATTAGAATCTGGATTCAACAGTGTTTTAAAGTTTACAAAGCATTTCCCTCCTAATAACCCTATGAAGTAGACAGAGAAAGAAATATGATCTCTATTATATTGATTTCAGAAAAATGAGACTGGGAAAATTAAATGACTTGCCTGAATTCTCACAGCAAATAAGGTTCTAGTCTCTTGACTACATGCACAAGCCCCCTTTCTACTATAATGTATTGGACTAGAACACATTCTTAGTACTGAAGTAAAGAAATAAGAAAAGAGGCAAGAGAATGACGAAATATTTGTTTACAATAAAGGGTTTGCACTTGAAAAGAATCAAGAACTTGGCAAAGTCAAGTCATATTGGAAGCCTGGGCAGTGTGCCTAGAGTCCCTTTCCTTGAGGGCTTGCCAAAGGCAAAACTGTGAAGCAGGCAAAGTTTGATTCTGGCACCTGTGGACTCTCTCTGCTGCTCTTTTCCCAACTTATTTGTCTCTCACCCTTTGTTCCTTCTCCTCTCAAGGATCAAGTGTTTTCCTGTACTTTCTTCATCGTATGATAATAATAATAGCTACCATTTATCTAGTACCTACTAAATGTCAGGCACTGTGCTAAACACTTTAAAAAATCGTTTCATTTGATCCTTACAACAGCCCTGAAAGGTAAGTGCTAACATTATTCTCATTTTACAGTTTAAGGAACTGAGGTAAAATAGAGGTTTTTGACTTTCCAAAGGTTACACAACTAGTAAGTTTCTGAGACCAGATTTGAACAAACTCCAGACCCACCAACCTGTTCACTGGGCCACCTACTTGACTTCACTCCTTCTAATAAATATTATCCTTAGGAAAATATAGATTATCAATTGAATCGTTCTATGATAAAAGTGACCAGATTTCACAATCCAAAGAAATCTTAAAAATCATTTAGAACTATTTTCCACTTAGAGCAAAATATGTGACTATGACAGCCTTTAAAAGTTAAGCAGCATATGGTACAAAGTAATATTATTAGATTTCAGTTTTGAATTGGTCTTTATCTGCTATTTTCTACCTATGTGAGCCATGCAATTGGCATGATTTCTCTGTGTCTGGCTTTTCTTATCAATAACATGAGGACTTTCAAATGACTAGATAAATTCTGATATCCTTCAATGAATTAAATCCCATGATCATATACGAGTGGAATTTTGGGTCTCAGCAAGCCAGTGGGGGGAGCATTTGGGAGGATGAGAGTGGAGGTAGGACCTCCTACCTATGAACTCACCCTATGTAGGCAAATACCACCTCCCAACTCTGACCTTAATGATTTCCTTCATTAAAACATCTTGTTCCATGAATCACTTTCAGTATTTTAAAGTTCACTTCCTAGGCTGAGCTCCCACCTCTCCACTTCCTCTCTTTCCTTCCTCTTTCTCTGCTTGAAAAATACTGAAAATAGCAGTCCTGGCTAGGCACACCCACACAAAACAGTCCTGACTCTGTCTGACTCTGATGTACACTAACTGCCTAAACTCCTCCAGACAGAAATCATAGTGAACCTAACTAGACTGTCTTCCTAGATCAAAAGTTTTCCTGAGTTAAAACACCATTACCATATTAGTGGATCCATGAAAAGTACAGACATATCCCAAATTCTGGAATTTGGAAGAAAGAAATCCCTTCCTTACTACCTTATCTTACAGAGGAATGCTTAGCTTCCTTTAAGAAATAAGCCATGTCTACAAGAAACCTTTCTTCCTTCTCCTAATTATTAGATTTTATTCCTTCAAGGATCTCCTATTTACTTCTCGGGGCAAATTTTGTGATGCTACCAATAGTAAGTAAGCACCACACCACATTATTGACGGAAATCCTGATCCGTAGTTCTTCACGGAATTATTTTTTCATCATTCATCCGGTGACTTTGTAGGGGTGCTTCTCCCTTGCCCTGATACTGTTCTGTAAGCACAAAGAAAGAAGGAGCTTTAGACAGGCATTGGTTGACCTTAGTTTAATTAGCTTATTGCAGTCCAAATGGTACACAAATAATTAGCTCCCAAAGCAATCTGAATGGTCCTGGTTCCTTCTCATTGTTCTCAGATGAGCGACTCCTGCACTGCAAGGTCTCCTCTTCCTAAAGAACAACACACAAACAGCACACACAACTCTGGGATCAGACCTAGAGTGGATAAAACATCAAGAACATTCACAAATTTACATAAAAATAATATGTGACAGAATAATGGAATTTCAGCCTTCCAAAATTCCAAAATTCAACTTCATTAAGAAGCCACCTAGTACAACTCTACTTTAACAATCCCTGCTATAATTTCCCAGCAAATACTCCTAAGATTATTTGGGCAGAAAGTTATCTGGAGCTCATAACCTTGCTCAGGTGTCTCCCTGGAAAAGAAATATGCAACTTAGCTGTGACTTTGACTTGTCCCAATTATAACACCAAGGGAAGCAGCCAGACCAAAATCAGATCACGAGTACCGGAGTGTCCCCACCACTGGTTCTTAACATGGAATGAGTACTTTTAGCCAGCATGGTTGGGGGTGAATTGAGGTCATCCCAAATGCATAAATTCATTAGAATACATACTGGATTGCTATGTATTGTCTGCCAAAAGACTGTATTCTCACACTTTCTTAATCCTGGCATCCGTGATATCTGACTCAGCCACTTGCAAATTTATCTGAATTTCTTTCCTTTTTTGTCAGCCCTGTGTCACTAAATGGCATGTTATTCTATAGTTAACTGTTTCCAAATAATTTTAGCTGTTTTGGTTTCCTTAACTGTTACTGTGAAATAAATTCATTATAAAGTCTTACTCCCTTATCTAACCTTTCAACAAGCATCTTATCACCATGTGCCCATTTTTTTACCAGGAAATGTGAAGGCACTCTTCCTCCATGGTTAAGATGTTTGTATAAATCTACTATTATTCTGTGGAATGAAAAAAGGTTGAAAAGTGCTGTCCCAGGGAATAAGGTCATAGATATGCTATTTATAGGAATCTTATTTTCTCCAATGGAAAATTGCGGAGAATCATATTTATCATGCCAAGAATAGCATATGATGTGCCTAATATAAACACTATCAATATATTGGTAGCTTGAACAAAAAAAAAAATTCTTAAGCAGAACTCAAACTTTTGATCAACCCCTGTGGTTTATACAGGAAAATGTTAGCATTAGAGATAGAGGAAATGAAGCATAAAAAAGTGAACCGAGAGTCAATTGATGAACACTAATAGCGATTCATGGAATCTGGATGGGGAAACTACTGGAAGGGTTCTCAAGAAATCATGCAATCCTCCTTTCAGGTTAACAAGGCACCTTTAACCTTTACATTTTCTATGTAAGGCTATTAAAGTCCAGAGAAGTTGTGACTATCCAAGTTTACACATATAATTAATTGCAAATGAAATCATTAAAATCCTGGTTTTGGACCACCTAGTAAGAAGAAAAAAATATTATAATAGTTGACATTTACATAACACTTAAGACATGATATTTTTTCTACATTTTCTTATGTGATTAGTTTAAGTTTAACATGTATATATGTTATTGACTACTACGGGCCTGGGACTAAAAAGATACAAAACAAAATAGAGAATTAATGGAAGGGGAAGAAAACATGTATGCAGATAAGGAAATAGGTGCTACAAATATTGCTTCCATTTTACACACGAAGACACAGGCTGAGGGAGATATTATATTGACAACTCACCATAGTAGACAATATGTAGTACTTAGGGGAAGATAGAAGTGGGTCCAAATTCCACCTCTCACACTGACTAGTTGTGTGTGTATGGACAATTCAATGTCTCTGAGGCTCAGTTTCCGTCTATAAAATGGGGATAATAAAATCCATAAGATTTTATTTACTATCCATAAGATTTTTTTTTACTCTAAAGCACTAAACAAATATTAATTAATTTGTTTCAATGAATACCAGATCTAAGTGATGGAGTAAAGATTTGAACTGGAGTCCTTTGATTCCAAGCCAGTCTTCATTATATTATGTAACATATATGGCAGAACTTGACAACCCAACTGTAATAATTCCTAGTCCAGAATTTTCCCAAGTATGCTGTGTTGTTTCACTTATTAGTAAGATTTACTTTGAATATTTTGTCTAAGGTAAGTTTTTACCTCATTTAACACAATAGATGTTCTCTTGGACATGGACACATGACTAAGTAGCTTAGCACACTTTTACTTTTATTGTAAAATTACAGGAAAACCTGCTTCCTAAAACTGAAATCTGAAGTTTCTCTTTTCTTATTTGTTTCTGCCTCTATTTTGCTTCCTCTGTGGATTCTAACCCAGGAGGAGGAGTAAAGGGACTGGACTTGAAGCCAGGGGACCTGGAATAAATCACCTGCTCAGAAACGGGTTACATACAAGGACAGCTGGGTGGTACAGTGATTACAGTACTGGACCTGCAGTCTGGAAGAGCTGAACTCAAATATAACATCAGACAGTTACTAACTGTGTGACCCGGGACAAATCACTTAGCCCTGTTTGCCTAAGTTTCATCAACTGTAAAATGAGCTAGAGAAGGAAGTGGCAAACCATTCCAGTAATTTTAGCCAGAGAATGCCAAATGAGGTCATAAGGAGTGGGGCATAACTGAGCAGCAACAAAGATGTATTAATTTGACGACTTTGGACACATCACCACCTCTTGTACATTAATATCCTCATCTGTACAATGAGAATATTTTTGTATGACTTTAAAAACAGTATTTGGTCACCCTTACCACACTGTATAAATGATAGTCATCAGGCAAAATGGCTAGGGGAGAGTGTTCTCATTTATTCCTATTCTGATGATCTGAGTACAAATCCCACCTCTATTTACTTATTATTTGTGTGTCCTTCCCTAAGTTATTTCCTTTTCTGGAACTCAGTCAAATCATCTGTAAAATGATGGTATTAAATGTATTGATCTTTAAGATCACTTTTAGACCTCAATTTTATACTGATGGTATAAAAAATGTTTTTGATATTTACCTCGCAAGAAACAGACTAAAAACATTTAAAGAGTTATGCACCTATAAGCCATTATAATTATGGAGCTGGGATCTGTAAACGAAAACTTAAATGTGGGGAGGGTTCATTCAAAGTAAGCCTGTGTTAAATACTTTTGCAGAGCTGTGGTAGATAGAGTTCTGGAAGAATTGTCTTCTTTTAATGCTATATCAACCTTTGCTACTCCAGCAGAACTCTAAATGCCCTAGATTTATTTTTTCCTCTGACTTTTCAATGACTTTGCTGATTTGCTGCTAGCAGGAATTACTTTACGGGTCCCTTTCCATACCTTTGATATATTCATCAGTAAATCAGGATCAGTTTATTTTTTTTAATCATAGACCCCTTGGAATGGACGATCTGGTAAAGTCTGTGGAGTCCTTCATAGGATATTTTTAACCATTGTTCCAAGATAACTTTATTGTTTTTATGGGATGGTAGATCAAGGAAATGTAGGTATACTTAACCCAGTTTTTAGCAAAGTATTTCATAAAGCACCTCATTCTATTCTTACCGATCAGCAGGAGAAATGTAGGTTAGATGTCAGAACAGTCAAATGGCATTACAACTCATTAATTCTCTCTACCAAAAGAGTAGTCACTAAAGGTTCAATATCAACTTTGAAAGATATGTCTAGTGGAGTGTTCCAGAGATTGGTTTGAGATAAAGGCATCAATAGAGTACTTATCCTTGAGGACTGTATACTAGACAACATATTAGGGTCCAGAAAGATTCCAACAGGTTAAGACTATGAAAATAAAATGTAGTTGGGAAAAATGTAAAGTCCTACATGTGGGATTAAAAAATTAAATTCTTATATATGAGTATGGGAGATGAATGAAAAAGAACTGAGGTTATAAGTTCAATGTGAGTCAATGGTGTCATAAAGAAGCCAAAAAAAATTCCCTAGGGCAAACAGTCTGCATTAGGAGAAGCAGCGTCCAAGTTTAGACAAGAGATACTGCCTCTGTATGGTGCCCTGATCAGATCCTGCTTAGAGTATTTTCTTCAGTTCTAGGCACCATAAAGGAAAAAACATTGATAAGCTTGAGAATGTCCAAAGAAGGGCAACTAAAATGGTAAAGAGCCTTGAAATAATGTATTAGGATAGGTGGAAGAAACAAGGGCAGTTTAGCCTGGAAAAGAACTTTTTAAGAGGCATAGTAGCTATTTTCAAGTATCTGAAGGACAGTATTATAGTGGAGAGATTAGATATGTTCTGCTTGGCCAGCGAGAGCAAAACTTGAAAGAGTGGCAGGAAATTGCAAGAATAGGAGATTTTGGCATCATATAAGGGAGAAAAGTTTCTAATAATTAAAGCTTGTCCAGAAGAAGAATAAGTTGCCCTGAAAAGTAGTAGAAGGGAAGACTGGATAACCATTTGTCAGATATGTTCTTTAAATTCAGGTTAGACTAGATGATTTCTGAGGCTTCTTCTAACTCGTGATATTCAGTGAACTTTTTCTCGTTGTGGCACATATTTAATAACTGGATGCAGCGATTTGGGGTCTGGAGAACAGCTTCACTCACTAACAGTCAAGTCAGGTCCTCTCCCAGAATAATGTTTTTAAAGGCATAAAATATATGATTACAAAATAAATTAATTACATTGAAATGCAGTTATCAAAATATATACTCCCTGCACTCCCAAAATGCCTAGACTCCCTAGATTAAGAAACCTGCTTTAACATCTCTACCAGCCAGTTGTCTGACTCTCTAACTATATCAAATATGTCTTGATTTGAGCAATAAAGGACTGGGGGGGGGAGAAGAAGATGAAGAAGAAGAAGAAGAAGAAGAAGAAGAAGAAGGAGAAGGAGAAGGAGGAGGAGGAGGAGAAGAAGAAGAAGAAGAAGAAGAAGAAGAAGAAGAAGAAGAAGAAGAAGAAGAAGAAGAAGAAGAAGAGGAGGAGGAGGAGGAGGAGGAGAATAGAGAATTGAGAACTTTCTAACAATTAGAGCTATCCCATAATGAAACGAGCTAATATATAAAGTAATGAGTTCAATGTCATATGGACTCTTCAAGCTTTATTTGACAACCATTTATCAGGTATACTGTAAAAGGGAATCCTATGTGGGTACAGATTGGACTAGATGGCATCTGAGATGCTCTCCAGTTCTGAGATTATATGAGTCAATGAGAAAGTTCTTCCCTTGTATTTCATATCTTCATGTTGCTGCAGTATCTATATCATAAAATGGTTGACTTTCAATGTATCAAGACACCTTGATAACATCCAACCCAATCTGCTACTAAAAAAAGCAATCCTTTCTACATCTTTCCAGACAAATAATTATGATTTCACTTTCTGTGGTACTTTGAGATTTGTAAAACCTTTTCCTTAAGCAATGGTGTAAGATTATATTATTGTGTCTACTTTACAGATTTTTTTAATGGAAGCATAGAGATATTAATTAACTTGACCCTATCACACAGTAAGTGGAAGAGATGAGTTTCAAAAGGGTGTCTTGAGTTCAGTAATTTGTTTGTTTTTGGTTTTGTTTTTTTTGCCTACATCAAATTTCCTTCCATCATAGCCATAAATTCTGATTGACTAGTTCCATTGATTCAGAGAGCCCTATCTCTTAAAGCAAAGTTTAAACTTCTCTCCCATCCTTTCAGGGTAATTTGTAGAGACCCAGCCTATGTCCTTGCCTGTCTTAGTGATATGTCCTTTGGATTGAAGTGATAGCAGGTTCTTAGACTTCCCCTTTATCTCTCAACTTCTATCTATGCTTCTTATCTTGTCTTTGCCAGTATCTTATCTGTCTTTTTCCATCCTATGTTTTTGTACTGAGACCTAGACAAAGTGGGTCAATGAGATTGTTTCTTTACTAACTCTCTTCTCTGCAGTCTCAGTCCAACTTGAACAGGCTGCAAGTGCCAGCAATGTTCCTCTTCTGACTTCGGTGTAATTTAGTTTTTGGTGGTGCTGTTCCTAGTATTTCTTCCCCACCTCCAACCCTAACTCCCACACACTTTTAGCTTAATGGTGAATGATGTTCAGTGACTGTGTGGGTGATGATTCAGATTGTCTGTTTTCCAAAAGGGGAGTTTAGGTCGGGTCTGTCTGATTTGGAATACAATGCACTTATGTTTTATTTCATCACTATTGAATTCATACTTTCATTTTACACTGAGTTATCATTAATAAAACTGGGGAAGTTTTTAGTACTATATTTCAAAGAGCTGGTCTTGTTTTGTTTTGTTTTGGTAAAAGACTGTGGCATAATAAATGAACATGTTTTGCTTAGTGGGGAAAAAACTCTAATGTTAAAAATGCCAACATAAAATAAACCTATTGAAGTGTGATTAGGGATTAAAAACTCTAAATCTAGGGTGATAAGATCTGCGTTTGAATTCCAGATCTGCCAGGTTCCCCCTTTGTGATGTAAGGTCCATCAATTCATCTTCCTAAGATACAGTTTGCTCATCTTTAAAGTGAAAGACTCAAACTAAATGACCTCCATCATCTCATGTATGTCTAAATCGCTGATCTTGTAATCTTATGATTGTGAAATAGATCTATTTTTCTAGAGGAATCACTAGAGATATCATTTAAACAGTCCATTTAAAATCATGTAAGTTTATGATGCATTATAGCATTTACTGGGGCAGCTAGGTGACACAGTGGCTCACTAGAACCCCAAATGGGATCACAAAGATCTGAACAGGAATGAAACAATGAAACATAGCATTTACACGTATAGCATTTACTCAATTTAGCACAGTACCTGGGATGTAGGAGGCACTTAATAAATGCTTTTAGCCTGACTGACTCATTTGAGGGTCACAGTGGTGACCCTCATAGTCACTTTGAAGTTAGAAGCACATGGATCCAAGCACTACCTATGACATACATTGGTTTTATTACCCTCAGCAAGTAAATTAAACTCTGGGCAACTCTCTATAATCACAAATTACAGAAAAGGTACAGAACTGCTTGGGTGGGAAATGTTTTAGCAAAGGTCTATGTATGAGCATGATGCATGAACAGGAAAAATAAAAAGAGTTTTATTGGACTGCAAGGCCATAGACACCACTGAATCCAATGAACATTTCTTAAGGGCCTTTGCTGTGCAAAGTGGCAAGAAGTCTGTCCTATCCTTAACCATATCCCACACTCTCATCAGGCTGCTCCCCTCATTATCCTAAGAGCTCTCTATTCTCAGTAATTTCTTTAAACATTTACTCCTGTCCTGGAAGGTGCTCCCATCACCCCAATCCAAATCTTTTAAGAACCATCTCCAATACTACCTCCTCCATAAAGTCTTCCTTCTTCACTAGAGGCCATATGATGCAGTGCAAAGGAAAAGATCTCTGGAGTTAAAAGGTTTGGATTTGGTATTCTTTTTTCTTCCATCAGTAATCTGAAAGACCTGGAACAGGTTATTTGACCTTATTAATTTTCTGATTTATAAAATAATTGTAATTTCTATGTCATATTGGTATTGTTAAACTCTAACAAATACTACCACCACTGCCACCACCATTTTCCCAATTATAGCTTATCTCTTCAACCCATTCTTTTTAGAACCATAGTCCTGGGACAGTTTCAGTGCTCTCTAGTGATCTAGGCAATAGGCTGAATTCCCCTAGTGTGGGCTTCCATGTTGTTCCTTTGTACGAAGGGCTGCCTCCATTCATGGCTCCCATCATGTGATGGAAAATGGCAGAGTCCCAGAAGGCTGTCCTTCACAACAGGACGCACTCTCAGTACACAGTATTTCACAGACTTAGGTGCTAGGGCTCCGTTTCCTTGTCTCAATTCTGTTAAAAATAGTTAATGCCACCTTAGTTAATAAGATGAAGCTTTGATGCCACAATATGGATCCTTTTCCTGATAAAATGCTATGAAGTCAGTGAAGTAGGAGCACAGGTTAATAAAGCAGACCATTGAGAAGTCAAGTCTGACTGATAAAAGCAACAAGCCTTCCTGGCATACATACTGACTCAAGGTCATTTTTCAGACACACCCAATGTGGCAGTGTACTTTTGATACACTCAAGGACTGAGGTCACCTTAACTGCCAGTAAGTCCTTTTGAAGTGTCTAAATATGCATCAGCCAGCCCTTAGAGTTACTGAAGCTCTCTCATCTAGATGAGTCCAATGTAATCCTCAGGCCCCAAGAAAATAAAACTGGAATTTCAAAAGCTAGAAGACAGGAATGGAGTATGCTTCTATGAAGTTAACATAAAATGGGAAGCTACAAGAGGAAATAACATTTAGTCCAGGCCCAAGACAAATGAAAGGCTTGGAAGAGGTATTTTCTGTATAGAATATATTGATTTCCTTGTCCATGGAAAGATGGGGGTAGATGAGGACCAGTGGAAGGATATATACATACACACATAGATAAGTTTGTGTACGTATAAGTATTTATGTATATGTACATGTAAGTATATGTACATACATACAGGTATACTGTATATATATATATATCCCTTTGCCTCTGAAGTTCAGAGCTGTAGTGGTCTGAGCTGGGCAGGTGGCCATCTTAAGTACAGCATCAATGTGATAGGACCCTTTAGGGGCCCCAAGTTTCCTAAGGAGGAAGTAAACTGGATCATGTTAGAAATGGAACAGGTCAAAGCTTTTACTTCAGATCAAGAGTCAGATCATACCTAAAGTTGCCTGGGTGAGATAAGGAAAATTAATTTTTTAAAAAAGTAATTAGTGCTAAAAAGTCTGTTGTATTAAGAGGTAAGACACAGGGATACAGGGATCCTTTTCCTAACTCTACTGCTAAGCAGTTTTGTTAGCTTGGACAAGTTAACTTATTGTCTCAGAACCTCATTTTCCTCATCTTTAAAATGCATGACTACCCAGGTATAAAGGGTCTACTCTCCCTGCTGCTGAGTAAGTTGAGATTGGTGAATTGTTTGAGTTCAGGACTTCTGAGATAAAGTAGACATTAAAGCCTACTAGGCATTGACATCAAATCTTGTACCAATATGGTGGACTTTCAGAAGCAGAGGTCCAACAGGCTACGTGGAGAGGGACAAAATAGACCAGTTTGGAAAAGTGGCACAGATTAAGCTTCAGTGCTGATTAGTTTTGGAATCTGACAGTAAGTGACCCTCCACTTCTAGCCTGGGAGAGATAGGGAAACACAGACTGAGCATTAAAATAAATTAAAATAAAATGGAAGTATTGAGTTAGAGGAGATAGCCTATGGGAAATTCTTGGTAATGAATGTTATAGAGTGTTCTAGAAGTGCTAGCTCTAATATCCTTACAACACTAAAATTCTATACTTCTGCAAAACATGATGATTAATAGCACTACTTCTTTAATTATGAATTAAGATTTGCATTTTGTTAGCTCCAGAGAGATTGGTAATCATCACATTTGGGATATAGGTAATAATGACCAATCAGGAAGTTGGACACTGTACTTGGTTTTACATCAAGATCAAACCCCTAAGGAATGAGCATTAAATGTTTCATGGAATAGCAAGACAAGAGGGAATATAACATGGATTATTGTGAAAATGCCCTGAATTTGGACTCTGAGGACAAAAGGTTCAGATCTTGGCTCTGTTACTTACTATTTATATGACCATAGTTGTCACTCTGTCTTGGTGGGCTTTGCTTCTTCACCTGTGGAATTAAGTAAAGAAACTAGAGGAATTATAAGATCTGTTCTAGATTTATATTCTGTGAAACTGTGAGGTAGCTAGAGTGGGATGGAATTAGTCAGACTTGACATGGGTATGTGTGTGCACTTTCTTACATAGGGTGAGGGCAGGGTACAGATGGCAGGTGTTGTCCGATTTTGTATGAGAATATGGAGATAATTACAGGACTAAGGTCCAGGTTTTGACTAATTAAAATAAAGCTAAATAAAGCACTAAGGAAAGTTTGAAGTTAATACTGAGTCACTTGGGTTGGAGTCAGGGTAAAGACAGATTAGGGCTCAGAATGACATAAAAATGTGGACTCTTTATTGAACAGGTAAGGAATGGAAAATAATCAAGGCAGGGAATCAGTTTTGGTCCTGTTAGCTGTTGAAGTTGCATATAGCTCCCTAGATAGAATATATGGGTTGAATTCATGAGACACCCGTCATATACAGACTAAAGCATTTGACTTAGAGTCGGAAGATTCGTTTTCAAATTCCATCCTACTACTAACTAGCTATGTGACCACAAGTAAATAATTTCATCTCTTTGAGCCACAATGTTCATGTCTGAAAAGTGAGAAGAATGGACTCAGTAATCTCTAAAGTCTATGACAAGTCTAAATCTATGGTATCATTTGTATAACCGAGGCAGGATAACTGGTGTTCTCACCAAATGACTATCCTCTCCCTTATTGGGACAGACATACAACTTCCCAATTGTCTTTTAAAAATGAGCTTTTGTTTCAGGGAGAAGTTTAGGATCATTAACAGCCTGCCTCAATATCCCAAAAGGAAACCAGTCACTTCCCTCCTGTTCAGATATGAGCTCTTTTCAATTACCATTGACAATGTCTGTTCAAAACATATGCATGGATAGACAAGCTTGCCCAAATGCATATCATAAATGAGACAATATATGCATTTTTCACCCATTTAGTTTTTAGTTCTGAAATCTTTTTAGTGCTTATGAATTTAATTTAGGAGTCTCTATGATGCAACAATCAACATAATGTTGTCCAGACACAGGAGCACTTGGAAGACTTCATCACCCATAGGGAATCAGTCTTCCATTTGAACTCACTGGTGAACATCCTCCATGACTGAAGGAAACATACATTTCCTACGTTGGACCTCCCTTGATAATAAATACAAGAGTACCAAGGAAAGATACCAATCTTATAATGTTCAAAGAAATCCTGTATGATTTTGACATATAAATGGGGATATCTTGTTAGAGGAAAGCCTTTAATTTGACTTTTTACTCTATGAAATTAAATGCACTTTATAATCAATTGTTAGTGGTAATAGATACAAAAATATATCTATACCCATATCTGCATGTGTGTGTACATAAAATTCACATATCTGTGTATATATCATATATTCTCAATAGAATATAAGTCTTGTGGGGTCAGGGATTGCTTTATTTTTGTCTTTCTGTCCTCATTGCCTGGTCAAAAGGCCTACACATAGAAGACCCATATTTATGCCTGTTGATGTATTGATCACAAAAGTTGACCTTAAAAGATATCTAGTTCAATTATAAATCTAATTCCTCCTATATCACACTTAAGAAGGGATCTTCTAGCAACACAGATTTTATTGAGGAGAATAATAGAATCTTCAAAGGAAAAAAAATACTTTTCTAGATCATTTAGTTCAACTCCTTTGTTTCACATATAAAGAAACATACTCAAGCATAATGGATTGTTGAGAGTCATGTAGTAAGTGAGGGGCAGAAAGAGGACCAGATATTCTGATTAAATAACCCAGTGTTCTTTCCATTGCATGTCATTATGTCAACTGATAACAGCAATCTACATTTCATAAAATCAAGAGGTGGGAGTAATAATTTAAGTATTTCTATCCCTATAGTTATATAATATATTATGTATACATGTATAGTTTAGAGGTACAAAGTAATTATTTGAGTATGCACAGAGAAAAAAGCCTTTCTAATGCTTTCTCCAGTGTTTTCCCCAATATATTAGGAAACTCTTCTAATGTAAACTCTTCTCTATACATGGTCAAAACATCTATGAAAATGATCAGATTTAGGAATACGGAGGAGCATTCCAGAAACAGGATTTTACATAATGGCTTGACTCTGCTTCACTTTAAAAAGAAATTTCATTAAATTTTTCTCTCCTGCTAAACACAATTTATTTTATTTATTATGCTCTCTGATATGCTGACATACAAGTTGAAGAAATAATGAAAATTTAATGATGCTAGTATCTTGTTTTAGCTCTGTGCTGTCAAATCCCTGAAGAGAATTCATATTTGAGGGCAGATTTAGGACAAGGATTAGTGAGATACAACAGGATGAATTCATGGGCCACAGAGGTTAGAACGTCAAAGTAAGGGGGGTGGGGGTGGGAAATACCAAGATAAAAGTGAGAAGGCCTGGACACTAATTAGCACTAAATTGAGGTAAATTGAGGTAATTCACTTAGCTTCTTTGAGACAACCTTTCTTCATAACTGGCATTCTGCGTTCTAGGTTTTAAGGTCCTATCTAGCTCCAATAGTCCATGTTCTATGTTCTTATGTCTCTTGCAACTTCTAAATTCTCTATATTCTCACGGTTTTTCCAATTATAATAGTCTGCATTCTAGAGTCCCATCCAATTATGAAATTCTACATTCTAAAATTCCTTATAATTCTAACATTTCATACTACATGTTTTAAGGTCTTTTTCAACTCTAACAGTTCTAGATTCTAGGTTCTTAGAATCCTTATATATTTGACATTCTATAGTTGGTGTTTTAAAGTTCAAAAATTACTCCTTATGTCTAAACTAAGATTTTTTCACCTATCAAATGAGGATAGAAATACTTGAATTATTAATCTTACCTTTGACTTTGTGAAATATAGATTACTGTTATCATTTCCTCTGATCTTTCATTCTATGAAAATGATGTAAATGGCTTACATTTAATCAATTTATAACTCTCATTACAGTTATATGCTTTTCTCCACTATAGTAACCACAAATGTTTAAAGTACAATAAGTCTTAACATTTTTTATCATTGCTACTGCTAAGCCAAGCATAGTGCCATGTGCATTATAGGCTGTTGAAGTGAATTGAGGTTTAAGACAAGAACTTTTTTGTGGATGGTAAAGAAGTAGAAGTCCATACTCTTCCCTGCAGTCCCCCTGGCTACCAGCTGAACATATTTGTTAGAGTCCACAGCATGTATAAGAATGGACTTTAAATATCAAGCATTTCTATGTACAAAGTGTGACAATGGATGGTATAGTCAATATGAGTCATTGTTTCCATCTTCTAAGACCTTTTTGGGAAGATGAAAAAGGCAAGGGAATATTTATTAAACACTTACTATATGAAAATAATCATGCTAAACTCTTTACAAATGTCATCTTAAATATTACACATATTTTATGGAATCAAAACTAATAAAACCATATAGAATTTGTTAAGTGCGTTGTGGTAAGGTATTTGGAGAGCTGGATTTGGAGCCAAGATCTGTCTTTGAATTCTATCTCTCCCATTTACTCCCTGTGTGACCCTGGACAAGTTCACTTTGCTAATCTATACATTTGAGGGAGCTGAACTCCATCAGCTGTAAAATCACTTTCAGTTTTAAACCAATGCTCCTAAATAAGGGCTACTATTTTGTAGGAATTCATAAAAAGGAGGGATCCTAACAGGTCAGCTGCTCAGAAAACATTTCCTGGAAGAGGTAGGGTCACAGAATTTCATGTTTGTCCTTCATTCTCGAAGAGGACCATGACATCAAGAGGATGACATGACTTGCAGCTGATTTTGATTTGAGTGAGGGAGGGCTGCACAAGGTCACCAACCTCACTTTCTTCTCCTGAGCCATCTGGGTCCAGTGGCATGATATTCATCAGGATGGCTGGAGTTGGCTTAGGTCTTATCACAATCTTACTTTGAGAGAGATACATCCATTGAGTGAATAGGCTTCTTTAAGTTACTCAAGGGATGGCTACTTTAATAAAAAATAAAAAATCAAACTGGGAGGGGAAGACCCTCAGGGTTCCTGGGTAAAAGAGTCACAGAATTTAGAGCTGAGAAGAACCTTAAAAGTGAACTGATCTTTGTAAAAGAGGAAGCTGAGGCCCTGAGAAATGAAATACCCTTTCTAGGCTCATGTAGGTGACAAATATAGGAGCCCAGATTCAAACCTATGTCTTCTGATTCCAGAGGCATTGCTTTTCAATAACCTAGATCTTGAAAGATAGGTTCAAAATAAAAAGTAGTATCTCTAACATCTACATAGCACTTTAAAGATTGCAGTACATCAAGCATTTGTTAACTCATTATTTTTACCATAGCCCTCTGAGTATTTAAGTATTATTACCTCCTTTAAACAGGTGAGGAAACCAAGACTGAAAGAGGTTGTTATTAGCTGAAGGTGACACAGCTACTTACTTTCTGGGATAGGACTCAAAACCCAGTTTAATCTTGATTCCAAATTCCACATTGCATCCACTAAACCGTGGGGTAAAGGAAAAAAATAATTAGTTGACCCTCACTGAAATTAAAAGAAAAACACTGGGACCATTGATTAAATGTATTTCCTGAAAATATGTATGCCAAGGTCAACTTTTTTTTTTCCTTATTGAAAGTCCAAGTGAGTAGGAAATCAACAAAAAACGTTCAAATGTCAAAGATGCTCCAGGTTGGCTGCTCTTAGTCACAGAGAAACAGCTTTAACTAAGTCATATGTGAAAACAAAATCAGCTCAAAGAGTATTAAAAAAAGAAAAAAAAATGCTATGTTTATTATCAGTGAGAGTGATAATTAAGCCCTGTCCTCCTGGGGCTCAAATCTAATGCATCCCAGGGAGCTGGGCCCCGCTTCCTTTTGCCTTTGTCACTGCTCTCACAACAGTACAATTAGCTGGGTGTGAATTCCTGCTCCACTCCCTTCAGATACAGGAAGCAAAAGGGGAGGAAACAGGATAGTAAGGAGAGTGAGCTGGTGATTACAGAATAGCCCACTGAAATGAAATGAGGATTTCATTCATTATGGAGAGATGATGAGGTTGGAGGAGAAAAACACAGGGGCAGAATAAAGGATGGCCTGGAATTCTTGTTTAGCTTAGTTCATCAACTAAATGAATGTTTAGTTTTGCTAGCTGTTAAGATCATCTACTAAAAGTAACCTCTTGTAACCATCTCTGATGTTCATCTGGAGGCAGTGTGGTAATTGGTCAGAAATAGCTTAGTAAGCACACGCTATGCCTTTTATACTGCACAAAGCACAAGGGATGTTAAAAAACAGAGAAATCAAAAACACGCAGTCCCTGCCCTCAAGTAACTTACATTTTAATAGAAGAAGCAAGATGTGAATAATTAGGTATATATGAGATATATACAGAGTTACTGTGGAAATACCAATAGACTCTATCTATTCATTCACCTCATTCATTCAACAGTCATTTATTAAATATTTGCTATATGCTAGGCACTGGAGAAACACAGGAACAAAAACGAAACTGTAGGTTTTATTCTATCATATTCTGTTAGGAAAAAAAACTAGAAGACATTAGATCATGGATTGAGAGCTAGAAAGAAAATTAAAGATGATCCAAGCCATCCGTTCTCCAATACTTTGGTCTCAGAACCCTTTATTCTCTTGAAAATTATTGAGAATGCCAAAGAGCTATTGTTTATAGGGTTCACAATGATCAATAATACTCTATTAGAAATCAAAACTGATATTAAATGTTAATTCATTTAAAATAATCATTTTATGAAAAATAACTATATTTGTTTAAACAATAATTAGTTAGAAGAGTAGCATTATTTTACATATTTTTTGCAAATTTCTTTAGTCTACTTAACAAAAGTGAATATTTTCATATCTACGTCAACATTCAATCTATTTTGATATGCTGTTCGGTAAAATACAGGGGAAAAAAACCTTGCAAATCACCGAAATATAGTTGGAAAAGAGAGGAGCATTTTAATAGGTCAATCACACTTTAGTATTATTATGAAAATAGTTTTGGCTTGCAGGACTCTCTGAAAGGGTCTCTCCATCAACGGTCCATGGACCCCACTTTGAGAATTACTGATCAAATTCATAAGTCTTATTTTAAAACCGGAGAACTAATTGTAGCCAAGACATATAATACAGTTTTCTCCTACTTCAGTCTAGTCGTATTTTGTTTTCTCACTGCACCACCCTGCTTATTTTCTGTTCCACAGTTAATAGCTGTGTTGTCTTTGAAAAACCATGTAACCTCTCTGACCCTTAGTTTCTTCATTTGTATAATGCACATTATTAAAATCAGTACTTGGCGTTTCAGAAAATTGTTGGAAGTAAAAAACAGATAATGTATGTAAGTTGCTTCATAAACTATAAAGTGTTATATAACTGTGAACTATTATTTTGTTAGTGATAATTATAATGATAAATTAATAAAGGAAAGAATCTTGTAAATAATAATAGAATACATTTAAATGACAATTTAAGTCAGGGGTTTCTATATTTTTGGGAACCTCATTGACAGTCTGGTGAAACCTATGAATCTCTTCTCAGAGTAATATTTTTAAATGAACAAAAGACACAGACTTACAAAAGAAACCAATTATATTGAAATATGCATATATATGTATACATGTGTATGTCTGTGTGTGTGTATAGGCCTGTGTATACACACAAGCGCACAGAGTTAGGTTCTGATTAGTGTGAATAATGAATCACCGGAAGGAGTTTCAAGTATTCTAATTCATACTATCCAAAATTATAATTCTGTAAATTATGATAATTGGTTCCAGACCAATGGAAATAGGTGATAATTATTTGAATAATGCAAATACTTAAGGGGATTCATTATTCACACTAATCAAGACCTAGCCATATTTTAAACAAGTTCACAAACCCCAGGTTAAGAATTCCTCCTTTAAGTTTTTCTTGAAGTCGGAAGATGTAGTGGCTGATCAATCAGCCTGGTGATTTGGGTAAGTTAATGAATTATGTCTTAAGAGATACTGGTGAAATGGATATACAAGAATGGTGCATGGTTTACTGAACAAGAACTGCAAAGAAAAGAAAAATATTAAAAGTTATTAATAGGATGTACCAACAATGATTAAGCATGTTCTGTTTTGGGAAAGTGGAGTGAGGGGAAGCACTATGGCAACTCTGGAGTCAAAGGATTATCTCATCTGTACCATTTACATTCTGACAGTGGGAATGTTCCTCTTGGCTCAGACTATATTGTGGGAAGAGGTTTTCAGATAAAAAAGGGAAATTAAATGAGATCCAGGTAAGTTAAGGGATTTGCTCAAGGTCATCTAGATAGAAAATGGGAGAGATGAGATTCAAACTTAGCTTCTCCAACTCAAAGATTCCTTCTTATACCCTGCAAAAAAGACAGACAGAATTCTAAACTAATTGAGATTTACAAAACACTTTCCTTAATAGTCCTGTGAGTAGAAACCCAAGGTTTAGTATCTTCATTTTAAAGCTTAAATCAACCGAATCAACATGGCCATGATGATGCAGATAGTGTTGAACTGGGTTCAAAGCCATGTCTTAGGATCCTAGATTTAAGGCTAGAAGGGACTTCAAAGACCATGTAGTCCAACCTGCTCATTTTGCAAAAAAAAAAAACACACTCAAACCCAAGGAAGTTACTCTCTTCCCATTTCATTCACCTTTAAAAGGAAGGGGTTGAACTAAGTTCTTTGTGATCCTTTCCACCTCTAAATCTATGGGCCTATTAACAATATAGTGAGAAAGGATCTTAGACCTCCCATAGTCTCCCCCTCCAAACCTTTATTCACCCTATTTCATGTATGAGAAAGCCAAGGTAAAGAGAAGGAAGTTACTTTTGACAGGTCTCCTGACTCTTAGTCACATCCTACCATCCTGGTAGATGACTTGACCCTGTTTTCATCACTCAGACATATGAACAATAAATGGGAAGATTCGATTGGAACTCAAACATGACATCACTTGGTTAGGTATATGGTTGGCTTAAGTATAAATAATTTCTTTATTTTTATACATTTTCAGTTTTTAATCACTTTCATATCTATTATAAGCACAGATACTTCCAGGCACAGATAAATTTTGAATGTGCAAATTCTGATTCCTATGCCATATATTTCTAATAAAGAAAGAACATGAGAGCTGTAAAAAAAGACACATGTGTCTTCTACTTACAAACAGAATGACCTAGAGCAAGTCACTTAATATTACCAAAATTCTTCAGCTAAAAAATAAGGATAACAATACTTGTCTACACCACATTTACAGGAGAGCAAACTGAAATATTAATTGGAAATATTAAATAACTTGCCCAAGATCAACCAGCCACTTATACTGAGGGGCAACACTGGGACAGGGAAGGGAGAGCTAGAACCCAAGTCAGAAAGATATGAGTTAAGGGCCTGACTGTGATACAAACTGGCAGTACAATCCTGGGCAAGTCACTTAACACAGCAGTGCTCCAAGCAACTTCTAACAATATGTGAGGCAAAAGAGGTGCTGACCTGTATTGTATACCCAGAAAATCACAGGTCTAGTTAAAAATCTCTCTCTTTTCTTTCTTTCTCTCTTTCACTTGTATATGATTTGTCCATCTGTCTCTGTCTCTCTCTTTCCCTCCCTCGCTCCATTTTTCCCTCTCTCTGCATGTACCATCCATATCTTCTTAAATATAATGTAAATACGCATAAATAACTCATTTACTGCCATGTGCTATGTAAGTATGAGTTTTTAATGCTGAAAAGTGAGAAAACATATGTTTGTGTTGTTACATATGTACATATAATTATTAAAATGTTCCACTGAAGAAAATCTCTTTCAAAGATGTTTGTTAAGCCATGAGTTTGCAAGAATCCACTAGGTGTGGATTGTTACTTCCTTATGAGAAGAACTGTGATCTTTCAAAGAAACTGGGTGAGGCAATTATGAAAAAACTAGTCAATAGAAATTAAAACAGTTTCTTTATGCAGTATAAAGGCTGGATTAATACTTCCAAAGAGATGGATATAGTCTGCAAGAAGAGAGGAATATGGTCACCTAAATCAGACCTTTGCTATAACTAAGAGAGAGCAAGCTTCAGTATGGGCAAACACCAGCCAGTCAACAAAATGAACTCCCATTCCCTTTTTAAATGTCAGAGGCAGGAACTGCCTCTGGGTAGCTGCTACCTTTCTCTAAGGTTCTTGGAGGAGACTGGGTTTATGCATTGGTATGAGTCTGGCCCTAAGCATAAGTAGGGAAGATGATTGCCTGTGGAATATAATTTGAAAGCTATTGCAAAATTCTTAACATAAATCACTTCAGTTTCCACCACCCTGTACCAACCAAGCAGTCTCTACCCCTGCCATCATCCCTACCTTCCCCTCTCACAAGAACCTTGGCCTCTACTCCCTGGTACTTCCAGCTGTTAAGGGAATTTTCATCTTATTTTGCCTGAATCCAACTGCCAGCTCCAGGTCATATAAAGAAACACAGGTAATCCTGTATGGGATAAAAGACCCTTACTCAAAATTTTAAATAAATGAAGAGGCTTTTCAATAAGAACAGAAAGTGATTTTATTCAATTCTCATGAGAAAGGGGCATCCCTCCACCAGGACAGGGCTGATGGAAGGAGGCAACTTACAAAGGATAAAACATCATTAAATACCCTAATGCAGAAAATCCCATCTCTCTACTATCCCATCTTTCCATTGGCTGGGAGGTGGGCTTACAGTCTAAACAAGACCTGGGAAATATTGACCTATCCCAACACACTTCCTCATCTACTACCTAATTAACTGTTAATGTGGGTATTCTATAACTAAAGTAAAAAGGAGGGGTGGGGGAGAAGGAAGAGCTGGTAGCGTTGACGTGGCAACAGTATAATAAACAAAGGAGAGATTTGAGTAACTTCCAAATTTCAGCTACATTCCATAGCACTACCACAAAGAGAAAGGAGGGTCTCTAACTGCCCAAAGCCCTGGACTCCTAGAAATAAGGTATCCAGAAAGAGAGGTCTTATGGAAAAGAAATTTTATTTAGAAAATACAATATTTCCCATATTTTTTTATTATGAAAAATCTTCACAATATCCTTATTTCACTCAATCCTTTTCCCCTCTTTCTAATCTCCCTTTATTTGTATATGGTGTAAATTCCTTAATTTCAGGGATGGCTTTGGTTGTATTTGTATCCCCATTATTTAGTACAGTGCCTGACATTTATTAAGTACTCAATAAATGCTCCATTTCCAGAATCATTAAATGAGAAAACATTAAAGGTGACTACGGGCCTTAAGAGATTTCTGATTCAAGTCATTCCTTTTTTTAATGCAAATACTTCTGTTTCTAGACATGCTTTTGTTTTCCCTTCGTGAGCATGAGTTTAATTTGAATTAGTTTATTATTATTACAGAAAGAAAGGGGAAGAACTTCAAAAAGGGAAAGGTCATTGCAAGGAAATGGAGGACAGAGCACATAATAAAGAACTGGTGAAAGTGGGAAGCAAAAGCAAGTATCACTGACATCAAAATTGCTAGACAAGGACTGCTTAGGTATCCCTAGGGAAGTTTAGAGCAGAAGGCAAAAGGACAATCTCATCTTCCCCTTGAGTTTTTACTACCTAGACATTAGCAATAGGTAAATAGAGGAGATGCCAAGGGAGTGGAAGAGTTATACAAAGAAGACAACTCACTCCAACAATAATCTCCTGATCTCAACACCCACATTCTGCCCCTTCTACACTAGCTCAATTATAGATAAGAAATACCTTGGGAAGTATACTACAGAAAATTCTTTAGAACTATAAATATAACCACAGCTGAACATTGTATGTCATTGTACAGTTTCTAATGTGTGTTTTACATACATAATCTCATTTGATTCTCAAAATTACTGGTGTTTTTTTTTCATATCGAGAAACTGATTCTCCAAAAGATAAGGTAGACTGAAGCATTGATTCCTAGATACTATATTTGAGTGATACTCTGCCATCACCAATTTTTGATGAAGTTATGGTTACTCCTTTTGATCTCAACCTTCTTTTAGAGAATCAGTAACATTTTCAATTAGAGAACTCTGGAGAAGAGAATGGGTCTGATGACTGCTCTGCCTCACTTAAGTCCAATTCACTTGTAAGTCAAGACATCATGGTCCTGACACTATGGATCCTCTTCAAGAACAAAGGACAAGCAGAGATCTATCATTAGCTGCCCCACTGGGGATGGGAAAGGCTCGTATCAGTTGGGCAATATTGTTATTTTTTTCTTCCTCCTCCTCATTTTCCTCTTCCTTCTCCTCTTTTTCTTTACCTTTCTTCTCCTCCTCCTCCTTCTTTCCCTTCTTCCTCTGTCCATGTGGGAAGTCACTCCCTTACATGTAGGCACTCTTTTCAAAAGAAAGTACATGTGAACCACTTATACTTCCCAAGGTATATTGAGGATTGGGGGCTAGAGTTTTTTCTTCCCTACTTATTCTGTGTGTGTGTGTTTGTGCGTGTGTGTGTGTGTGTCTTAAGTTAGGACAACGGACTCTTTTGTCTCATGTTTTCAATTATGATTTCTTGAAATATAGTTCAGGTAAACCAGGCTTTGATGAAGCCCACCAGCATTCAAATGGAGCTACTTGACTATGCCTAAAACCCGAATCACTCTGGTTCTCACTGATTGACCAATATTAGGTCCTAGCCCAAGCATAAATTGCTCATCATTTGGGTTTTGATGGCTCAGAGTGAGGGTAAATAGCAATTGTTTCTGCTCTGGTCAAAAACTCTCATGGCCTTCCCTTCCCAGAATGATTCTTTTGTGAAGGCGAACTAGGCAGTCTTTTATCTCAGTTCTTATCTAGCCTTTAACTACTGAACAGTTTTTGTCTCAGACATACTGAGGCCTGGGAAAGATCTTAGCTTAAAAAGACCAAGGTCCCCACTGCATTCTGGGTCATCACCAGTAGTTCTGACAGGTCTTGCCACTGTACTTTGATGACTCTGGATGAGAGAGTTAGACTGATGACCCTGCCCAGCTCTGCCTCATTTAAATTCAATTCACTTACAAGTCAAAGCATCAACCTCCTGATATCATCGATGCTCTTTGATAGCAAAGGATGGACAACAAAAATTACTTTCTGAAATTTTGACTAGAACCTCACATCTTTACATTAAGATAAAAAATACATTTCATTTGCCCTTTTCCAAACTTTGGCATCTTCTTTAATTCTCCAGGATCTTTCAGAGATTATAGGATTACATATCCAGAGCTAAAAAGGACCATAAAGAACCACTAACTCCATTTTCCTTATTTTACTGATGAAGTGACTGAAACTGAGAGACTTTAAGTAACTTTCCTGGGATGACACAATTAATAATTGACTGAGGAAGGATGTGAACTCATATCTTCATGATGCTAAGTCCAATATTTTATTCACTACGCCATCTAAATGCTCCTAAAGCTAGAGACAACATCGACCAATTTTCTCCTACTTTATGCCATATTATAGCTTATCTTGGCTAATTTACTAGAATTCATGAAGGACAACCAGCTACTCTTTTGCTATCCTCGTTTGTCCTGAGTCTCCAGTTCCATGGATGATTTTTTTATTTGTAGTGCAAATTTACCCTCTTTGACAGAGAAAAGAGAAGCAAGATGTGACCTAAGTTATACAGTACTACCTCTTCTCAGTCCTCAGTTACCATTGTCCTACACATTCCAAGCAGTGGTCATTTATATTCTCTTTCCATCAATACAGTTTTTTTTTTTAAATCTGCCTTTTGATGTCATTAGTATTCCTTGCAAACCTCACCTCGTGTTGAGTTTCATTGCACTAGACAGTTTATTTGCAGTGACTTGCTTTGCTCTTGTTTTAATTTTGTTTTAACTTTTTATCCATTTTATGAAAGTCTTTAAAAAAGAACAAAATATAAATTTTGCCGATGAGCTCACTGTGTACATCCACATTCATCAATTCCTCTTTCTCACACTAATTGTGTCCTAGGAATTTATTTTTTGAGGACCTCTCATATCTAGTAGAGTTATCTACCTTGTAGAATTTTAGCCTATAGAGCCCTACTCATTCTTTCTCTAAGCTATTTGAAATCTATTTTTCCCCAACTAAGACATTAGTCACATGTTACATGTCTCTTTTCTCTTCTATCATAACTTCTAAAATGTCATATCACTCCTCCTCATGATTCCCATTATTTCCATCTCAGCAAACTAAACTCTTTCCTTGATTCTTCCTTATTGCAGAAAATCACATCTAAAGCAGAAAGTCTATTCTTCCATTCCTTCACCATTTAAATGATGGAATCCTTATCATTAAGGCAAGTCAAGAAGTGATTTGCTGATTTGATTTTCTTGGAGAGAATTCCAGCAGGATTAATCAATCATCTATATATAATTTCCTCCATGCCAAACTTGTAATCTCTTCCATGAATTTTCCACCTATTTCCTCTTTCTGTCATGATGGTCTGTAGTATAGTACAATGGCTACATTGTTTCAATTTCTTTGTCCACTGGGGTTCATCCAATACTCTCCCACAAACTTTCTCCTCTGGTTCATGTTTCTCCTCACTTGAGTATATCTTTGTACTATGTCCACCCAGGATTTCATAATCCTTAACACCAATTCTAAGAAACGTTTTGGTGTTATCACTTATTCCTGTGTATCACTTATCCCTAAATCACCATGAGTGAGGAGTAGGTTGTTAGACTTGACATGTCTCAGGAGTCTTTTTTATGTCATGTCCCTCATGTGTTCCAGGAAGAAAACAGATCTATATTTTATGTCAGGTTAACAAACAGACTAACTTAAACTGACTCCATATGCCTCATTAGGAAGAAACTTCTCACCATCAGCATGACATCATTTAATGTCAGCTGTGGACAGGTATAGTAGTGATGATGTTGTCATGTCCAAGTTAGGTGAAGGAGGTAAAGGGGTCTTGCACCTTCCATAAGGAGCTATAATACAGGGCTGTCAGTAACTTCTGAGAGTTAGAGACATATTCTACCATGATGAACACATGAGATGGAAGCACCAGTAACTTTACCCTACTTTAACCTTCAGAATTTCCTGGATATGGGGGTGAGAAGGATTACCCTTTGCCTCTTTATATATGTATTTTTTCTTTTTAGCATTTCTTTCCCTAGTCTTTTAAGGAGCATTTCATTCTTCCAATAATCTGGAGAGCAAAGATGAATTTATTTCTTTAAGGTGGAGGTCAACTTGTACTTTTTACATGCATCATTTCTACTTGGTACCTATATGATCACAAATACAGAAAACATTGCAGGTCACTGCAAAATTCTCTAGCCTCCCTACCTGTCTGCAATAAGATTCAGGCTTTATTTTCTTTGTGGTCCATTTCTTGGCTAGCCCTGATGGATAATCCTTTGTCAATTGCCTAAAACTGTCTACAATGCAAGAGATTCAGTCATTTTTGGAGATAGTGAAAAGCTATGTGCTCAGAAGTTTTGGGTAATTAACATAGTCCTGCCATGCCACAATACTATCATAACAGAAATATACTGAAGTCTACAACCAGAAATTCAATCATCTAATTAAGTCTAATTATTCCTTTGCTCTCCAGAGTTTTTTTTCTTATACTTTCCTGCCTGGGTGATTCTGTCATTGGAAGAAAATTCAAAGTTCTTTTGCAAACCCATAATGCAGTAGAGTGGGATTTAGGAGGGAAGCTGAATAATACATTGCTTTTATCTATTCTGGGAGATTTTACAGCCCTGGGAAAAAGGTAGTACAAATAGGATTATCCCCATTTTGCAGATGAGGAGACTGAAAGTCAGGGAGGAGAAGTAACTTACATGACAAAGTCACTAAACTAATTAATGGTAAAGTTGGGGAGTTTCTGACTCTAAGGATTCTCTCAATTGTACCACTGCTTTCTGTGTTCACAGTTATGGTCCTCCAAAAGACCATATAAAGTATAACATAAATAGAATTCTATTAATTGTTTTTTTTTTCAAATTTTGTTAAAAATGAAGTTGTTGGTTATTAGATCATTCTGAAGACAGATACATTATTTATGAATGGATACCTAGTCACTGATTTTGCTACTTTTAAAAAAGTATTTATCTAAAAAAATAAAACAAACCAGAGTGTTTTTTAAATGCCCAATCTCAGTCTCCATTGATCAATCATTTTTTAATTTATCTATGCAAATTTCAACTTGTTTCACACCAGAGTACAATATTCATCCCCCAGACAGCATGATTTCTTCCTTCATATCCTTAATTTCCCTATTGAGGATTTTCCAAATGACTTTGGAAAAGCAAACATTTGGGGCTAGAAGGAGCTCTGAAGGGAAAACATCCTGTCCCTGTGGAGGCATCTTTGAAAGAACAGCTTTGTATGGAAGAGTATAAGGGAGTTTTGCTCCCTAGAAGCATCACAACCCCCTTCCTCCTCCAGAGTTGTTTGAAAGGGTGGCAGAGCCAATTTCTCATCATTTTCAAATGCTCCCCAAGTAGTACATGGAGAAGCATACCTGATGGAAGGAGTTCCCAGTGGGATGAGGTTGTGCTTGTCTTGACTACTAAGGAAACATAGGGAATTATCTCTGCCTGCAATCTTTTCTCCCTGCCAGCTGTCTTGCCCTGAGTGCTAATGTGTCACAGGTGAGAAGCTGCTTTGCCAGCTCTAAGGACATGAAATAACCTAAGCCTGTCTACTTCTGGAGGAGAGACAAGATGCCTTGGGCACTGTAGTCTTCAAATGAATGTGTCTCTCTCCTTCCCCTTTTCTCCTTCCTTCTTCCCTTCGCTTGATGGCTTTTATTTTATTTTCTCTTCGTTCATCTCTCCCTCTGCACCTTCATCTTTTCTACTTTCTCTTCCCACATAAAAAAATGTTGCATAAGTGTGTATATGTGTACATGCATTCATACAGGCATTAAAGCACTATGAGGGGGTCGGGGGGAGTCAGAAACTGAAATTCCTAGATGGGGGTATTCTAGTGGGAAAAATCCTTTAAGAAAGCAAATCAGCCACTCATGTGCAACTTAAATTTTAGAAAATTACATTCACTGAGCACAAAATCAATGTGCGTCAGAGACAGGACAGGAACCAAGATTATCTTGACACCAAAGCCAATTCTCCATCCACCCCACCCTGCTTCCTCTTTTTAGTATGCATCCACAAAGCATATGAACAGCCATTCCCATGCACAGACATACTGGTATATGACAAAAACATGGACATTAAACAAAATTTTAGCAGACTCAGAATGCTTTAGGGCATAAAAAGTCAGTTTTTAGCTTGAAAATTTGTGTATGGTAAAGTATTCCTGTTCTAAATATGAAACTAGTTTTGTTGGTTCCTGGGATGATGAGAGTCTTTTCTTTTCTTTCCTTTTCTCTAAAAAGGAATCACTTGGCACCCTTCTTTTGGCTTAATTTCCAACAGACATGTGTCTTCATGTCATCCCTGGGTCTCTTTCCGTCTCATTAAATAGGGGGAATAATAATTGAACTGCCTGTTTCATCAGTCAATGATATAAATCACAGGGTCATAGTACTTAATTCAGTGAGCAGGGATGTGCTGGAACCAAATGTGTAAATATAACATAATTTAAGGAGGGCCAGCTCACCAACAACTTGAATTATAAGAGAAGGCTTCCCAGAGGAACTGGTACCTGAACTGAGCTTTTAATGAAATTAATGATTCTCAAGAGCAGAGCTGAGGATTCCAAATATGATTCAAAGTGTGATTCCTTGGAGATACAAAATGGAATGACAAGGCTTGGAATCTGCTTTGTTTAGAACTAGAGTATATGTAGGGGTATGATAAAAATAAAATTGGAATGGTAGACAGGAATCAGATTAGGTAGTTCCTTAAAGGAATGACCTGAAGAATTCGTTTGTTACACTAGAAACAGTAGGGAGTCTCCATAGATTTGTTTGTTTGTTTGTTTGTTTGTTTTAACAAAAGCATGGACTAGGAGAATATTTAGGCAGCTGTATGGAGGGTGAATGACAGAGGTGAAAATCTGGAAGCAGACAGAGAAATTAACATTATATTATAGTTGTCCAGGCAGTGTGCATGATTGGAGAGATGGAGGATATTTGACTAGACTTGGGAACTGATTGGATGTGAAAGGACAGGATGAGGTAACTGATTGGATGAGAGGAGACAGGGAGAAAGGGGAAAAAAAGCTGAAGAATCACTCTGAATCTGGACTAATCTGGATTATTTAAAGGGGGTAGTACCCTCCACAGAAACAAGAAAGTTGAGAGGAGTTACTCAACTCCTCCCCCAATCCCACCCACTAGCAATCTTCCTGGCCCTCAGGTTTGCAATCTTGGAGGAATCACCATTTTCTCACTCTCCCACATTTCCCACATCCAATCAAATCGCAAATGCTATTGAGTCTACTTCCATGACATCTCCTAAATGTGTGCTCTGTTCTGCCTCCTACCATCATAATCTCACAGTGACCATTCTTTGGTCTCCAGCGTACTCCTCCCTTCTGCCTCTTAGAAGATTTAGTTTCCTTCCTTCAAAGCTCACCTCTAGCTCTGCCTTTTAGATGAAATCTTGTTTGATTTTAACAGCTTCTAGTGTCTTGCTTCCAATTATTCACTTGTAGTCACTCTATATACTTTGTAGATATTATATTGTATATGTTTCCCTTGCCATCCTAAGAATATAAGCTCGTTGAGTACAGGAACTAATACCATCTTTCTTTCCTTCCCTCCTTCCTTCCTTCCCCCCTCGCCCTCCTCCTCCTTCTTTTCTCCTCTCTGTCTCTCTCTCTCTCTCTCTCTCTGTCTCTGTCTCTCTCTGTCTCTGTTTCTCTCTCTGTCTCTCTCTCTCTGTCTCTGTCTCTCTCTGTCTCTGTCTCTCTCTCTCTCTCTCTCTCTCTCTCTCTCTCTCTCTCTCTCTCCATCCCCTCCACTGCTTTGCCCTTGCAGAGACCACTGCAGCTCACTCCTAGTCTCCCAGCAATAGGATCTTTCAGAGTTCAACCAAATACTGAATACTTACTGATTGATTGATAAGATGAATAAATGGAAACATTTGTGTGTGTGTGTGTGTGTGTGTGTATTAAACACTGTCACTTTTCTGAAGGATCATGTATTCAAGACAACACATATAAAGGAGAGGTGGTCATGGGAAGCTGCAGTGATTGTCAGTGGAACTATCGGAATTATCCAGGAATAATGGTTCCTAGAATTGCTGGAGGAAATTAAGGAGGGGAGTCTAGTGGGAGCAGCAGCATGGTTGCTGTTGGATCTGGCTAAAGCTAGCAATAGAGAATTCCCATTCATTTAGAGAAGACTCCAGAGTACACAAATACCAACTAGGTTAGAGGCATGGTATGGAAACGAGGCATCTGGAGAGCATGCCCAAGCTGCTGCTCTAATGGTGGGCAGTTATCTATCAACAGGCATCTCTTGAAAAGATCAATACAATGAATGTGAGCTAAGTGCATTTTTAAAACCAACATAACTATATATTCAGATGTCATTAAAAAGCATACACTAGGAAAACATCTCTACAATGTCTTGAAAGCAACTGCATTTTTATTGGTTGAGTGATAAAACATATACATCTTTGAAAACTTTTTGAAGAGCCTCAAGAACTTCCCTTAAAAGCAAGAGCATACCAACATGTCAGAAAAAGACTTTACAAACCTAGGTGCCATCACAGACCTAGGTACCATTAGGTCAGGCCTGGAAATATTCTGATAAAAAAAAAAGGCAGATCAGTAGAATATAAGCTCCCTGAGGACTAGGACTGTTCCAAGGTTTTGTTTTTGCTTTTTTGTTTGTTTTTTCAGCTTATTTTTCTCTTACTTCCTAGGGTTTAGCCCAGTTCCTTGCACATAAGTACTTTATAAATGGTTATTAAATGTGTTTAAATAGACAAACATTTTCAAAAGAATTTTTATTTTATTTTTCTCAATTACATGTGAAACTATTTTTAACATTCACTTTTTATAATTTTTGAGTTTCAAATCCCCTCCCCACCTTGAGCAAAATGCAAACATTTTGATAAAAATTTCATATGTGCAGTCATGTAAATCATATTTCCATATTAGCTATGTTGCAATAGAGAACACAGACATCCCCCCAAAACCACAGGAAAAAATAAAGTCTTAAAGACATGCTTTTATATGCATTAAGACTCCATCAGTTCTTCGAAGATGGGTAGCATTTACATAATAAGCCCTGTGGAATTGTCTTAGATCATTTTATTTCTGAGAATAACTAAGTCATTCACAGGTTGATCATCATACAATATTATACTTAAAGTGTACAATTATCTCTTGACTGTTCACTTTACTTTGTATCAGTTCATATAAGTCTTTCCAGGTTATTATTTTTTTTCTGAAAGCATCCTGTTCATCATTTCTTATAGCACAATGTTATTATATCACAATCATGTACTTCAACTTGTTCAGTCATTCTGCAATGGATGGACATCCCTTCATTTTCCATTTTCTTTTTGCCAACACAAAAAAGAGCTACTATAAATATTTTTGTACACACAGTTCATTTTTTTTGTCTCTTTAGGGTACAGACCTAGTAGTGGCATTACTGGACCAAAGGGTATGCAGTTTTATAGTCCTTTGGGCTATAATTCCAAATTGCTCTCCAAAATGAATCTGTTAGGGACAGAATGGTACTTTTTCAATATGGGAGTACATATGTATGTGTGTGTATTTACATCTATATGTGTGTATATACATATATATGTATGCATGTATGTATGTATTTATTTATTAAACAATTCTTTTAGTAAATCATTCCTTTTATAACCCTATTGGCTAAGTGAGGGTTCTAGCCACTCCAGTTATGGAAGTAGAAGATATCAGTCAGCAAATATTTATTGAATATAAATGAGAAAAGACAGAAAGAAAAAGAAAGAAATTTTGATGCTATAAACAGTATAATATAAAGAGCACTGGACTATAGGTCAGGAGACATGTGTTTGAGTATCAATCTTATCTATTCTTGACTTCAATATTTTTGGTAAGTTACTTTTCTTGTCTAGGCATGAGTTCCTCATCCACAAAAAGAGAGGGTTATATTAGGTGACATCTTATGCTGACTTTCATCACTATGAATTAAAGAAGACCACTTTTCTAATGATTTAGGAGAGGTAGCATGGTAGCCAATGAAGACAGTTAACCTCAGAACCAGGAAGATCTAGGTTAAAGTCCTACCTCTCAGACTGGTGGTGGTGTGATCATAGGAAAATCACTTCATTTCTCAGCGCTCAGGTAACTAATTCTATAATACTATAAGTTGCAAAGAAGTTCCAATTCTGAATGTCAGGAATTCCCTCAACAGGAATAGCCTATACCATAGATCTAGCATAAAGGTACCACAGGAAGGAAGAGGTACCTATGAAAAAAAGGTATTTGGTAAGCTTTAACCCATGATCTTATCTGAAATTCACAAGTGTAAGGGAATTGCCAACCCCCAGCCTCTTGGACGACATTCACTGGTCACGACTCAGGTAAACTGAGGGGAGACTGGTAAGGCATGAACAAGATGGCACTGGGAGAAAGGGTTCCACCCCTGTTTTGCTCAAGGATATTTTCCTGGGCTTTCCAGAGAACAAAGAAGCCCAAAAATGTTTTTCTTTCTAGGGGCTACGTGTCAGTCCTGGGCAGTCCTGGTTTAAGGTAAATAACTTCCTTATCAGGGCAAACTACTAGCTGATAGGTTCACTTAGGGCACTGGTGTCAGAAAAGAGATAACAGCATCACTCACTGCTTGAATAAACGGAGTTCTTACTATCTTGTCTCCTGCCTCAATCATTGCTTACAGCTACACTCCACCAAGGCCTACAGGCCTCTGCTGGTCAGATAAGCCTGTGGGCCTGAGAGATCAGGCTCAGACTCCCTGGGTCCCTAACACACAACAACCCTTTGAGGTTGGACAGAATAATTACAATTTTATAAGTAAACAAACTAAGGCACACTAAACAACTACAAATAAAGCATCCAAAGAAAAATGTGAATTAATCACAAGCCTAATAAGAATTCCTGGAAGATTTTTCCCCAAATTAAATAATAATGATAGAGAACAATTAAGTAAAGAAATGGAAACAAATGAAGAAGATTAGGAAAAGACAACAGCTTAGTAAAAAAAAAGCACAAACATACTGAAGAAAATAAAATCTTAAAAAGCAGAATTGACCAAATGGGAAAAGGAATTACAAAAATTCACTGATGAAAATAATTCTTTAGAAACAGAATTGCTCAGATAGAAAAAAGGAAGCACAAAAGCTCACTAAAAAAAGCAATTTTTTATAAATTGGAATTGGGCAAATAGAAGCTCACGACTCCATGAGACACCCAGCAAAAAAGAAGTCAAAAGAATGGGGAAAATAAAGGTAATGTGGAATATCTTATCAGAAAAGCAACTTCCTTGGAAAAAAAGATCAGAGGGAGATACTTGGTGATTATTGGAATACCTAAAACTCATGATCAAAGAACCTGGAAATCATATTTCAAGAAATTATCAAGGAAAGCTACAATAATACATCCTAGTACCAGAGGGTGAAACAGATGAAAGAATTCACTCATTGCCACCTGAAAGACATCCTCAAATGAAAACTTCCAGGAATAATAAAGTCACACTCCAGTGCTCCCAAATCAAATAAAAACTATTTCAAGGAGTTAGAAAAAAAACATTTCTGTGAAGCCACCATCAGGATCACACAAAATTTAGTAGTCTCCACATTAGAGAAGTGGAAGGCTTGGAGTATGATATTCCAGAAAGCAAAGCAGTTAGGTTTACAACAAAGAATAACTCACCCAGAAAAACTGAGTATAATCCTTCAAGGGAAAAATGAATATTTAATGAAGTAGAAGACTTTTGAGTATTCCTGATGAAAGACCAGAGATAAACAGAAATTTTGATGTTCAAATACAAGACTCAAGAGAAACATAAAAAGATAAACATGAAAGAGAATTCATAAGGGACTTAATAAGGTTAAACTGTTTATATTTCTATATGAAAAGATTATACATGTAACTTCTAAGAACTTCATGATAAGAACATTTAGAAGGATTTTGCATGGAGGGCATGGAATTCAACAGATTATGTTGAGCTAATGTTTAAAAAACAGTTGAGGGAAAAAGAGGGATGACCTGGGAGAAGGGGAAAAGGAAAGGAAAAATGGAGAAAATTAAATTTGAGGAGTATGGAATATTTTGCATGTCAGATCTATGCATAAGGGAAGAATGTATGACCAAAAAAAAGAGATAGAATACATTTCAGAATGTAAAATTGATTGTTTAGAATAAATTACATTGAAAAGCTTTAGCACAAAATAAAAATGAGTGCAGCCAAGATTAGCAGAAAATAGGAAATTGGGGGCAGGAGGGGAAATCCAGAAAGTTTCTATTCTAAAAGCTTCATTTCTCAAATATATAAGAAACTGAGCCACACACACACACACACACACATACACACACATACACACTCACACACACACACGGTCAAAGTATATGAATAGAAAATTTTCAGAAGAAATCAAAATTGTAAATAGTCATTAAAAAATGCTCCACATCTCTACTGATCAGAGATTACAAATTTAAACAATTCTAAGATTATCACCTTACACCTATCAGACTGACTAACATGAAAGAAAAGGAACATTACAAATGCTGGAGGGGATATGGAAAAATTAGGATGTTAACGCACTGTTGGTAGAATTGTGAACTTACCTATTCATTCTGGAGAACAATTTGGGACTCTGTCTTAAGGCTATAAAATCGTACATACCCTTTGATCCAATCCAACTATCCCAAATATATATGTAAATTCACCCAAATTCATTGACAATTACAACAAAAACAGCAATGATGATAAGACTAATTACTAAACAATATGCTAGAACTTCCCTGTACTTAGAGATTTTCTTACTTAATAATTTATTAGCATCATAGGATCATAGATTTAGAGATAGAAAAAAATATTAGTCAATGAATCCATCCCTTCTTTTTTACAGGTGAAGAAATCAAACCATCAAATCACAAATCCATAATTTTAAAGCAAGTCCTCTATTTTTGAAATCATTGTTCATTTCCTTATGCAAAACAATGGTTCTGTGATCTCATATGTGTAGGCATTCAAAATCAGAATATCCTATTGGATAAAAAACAACATTTTTTGTAATAACAGTTTAAAAAACATGACTCATCCCTCTCTGTCAACTTTTTTCCAACATTGTTGGGTGATGTCGCCTTGCCTGGAGAAGTGGAATGGGTTTATAGAGGACTGAAAATGATTTTGCACTTTTTGTTTCCTAATCATATGGCCCACTTTTCAGCCATGAGCCTTTTTGAACTTAGCTAGGCTGGTCCTTAGTAAATAGATACACAATCTGTCATTGAACCTGCACTCACATCTTTTCAGCTTATCAGGACTGCCTGAGCCTGTACTCTGTTATGATTACTACCTACAGGGCACTGTGATAGGCTATGCAGGCAGCAAAGGTTTTCACAATCAAACAAGAGGATTGGGATGTGTATCAAACAAAGTAAAACAAAACTCCAAATACTAATTAACTAAAGGTAACTCAAAGTACTAGAGAATTAATTTATTGTTTGTGAAAAGATTGCTATTGCAACTATCACTATTATTCATGCATGATAAGGATGGCATTGGTGAAAACTACAAAGTACCTTGAAATAAGCTCTAAATTAGAGTCAATATGTCAATTTCAACTCTTTACTGCACAGCAAGGATTTCAGAGAAATGTAAAGGAGTATCACCTCTTTCCATTTTTTTTAAGTCTTGAATAAAAAACACATAATTGCTTTTATCTTTCTAGTTGATTGGTTAGTAAGGTGGTTGGTTGGTTGTTGTCTTCATTATCAGAGAGTACCGAAATGCCATCACTTCTTGGGAGTCAAGGTATAGTGTGTGTGACTGGCTGATCAGATCAATATGAGCTCAGAAGGCTCAGGCACAAATAGTCCATATGCACATTTGAAGTAGAGATGTCTCTAAATCTACTTAGTGGAAATAAATTTTCATAAAAAGAAACTTCCTTTGTCTTTAAAGCCTCTAAAAACATGGTAAGGATTGTTTTTACATCAGCATTGTACAATGACCTAGATCTCCCACCCACACAGTAGAGGGATTTCAAAAACCAATAAAGAAAGCATAGGTCATCCAGAAATGAATCAGGAAAGAAACGCAGATAAAGGACTGTGCTTGGTAGAAGATTGCTAGCAGTTAACATCTTTCCCTCAATCAACCAATGAATCAATCCATGAAAAAACAAACATCATGTACTTTCTAAGTGCTAGATTCTATACTAGTCTCTTGTGATACAAAAATGAGTCCTTGCCTTCTAAGGACTTACATTTTACAGGTTAGTATAGAATCAGTTATAGGCAAATCCTAGTGCTAATGACATAAGTTTTAGTTACTTCATTCTATATGAACAGGATGTGTGTGTTCATCCTTCACTGCTGAAGAAGACCATGCTATCATAGAAATAATGACATGACTTGCACTTGACTTTGTTTTGAGTGATGGAGGGCTGTGCAGGTCACCAGCCTCACTTCTCCTCCAGAGCTATCTGAATCCAGTGACGAGATATTCATCAGGATGACTGGAGATGACCTAGGATGAGGCAATTGGGCTTAAGTGACTTGCCCAAGGTCATGCAGCTAGTGAGTGTCAAGTGTTTGAGGTGAGATTTGAGCTCAGGTCCTCCTGACTCCTGTACTGGTGCTCTTCTACTGCACCACCTAGATGCCCCCTATGAACAGGATAGGTTTTTACTGAACAGCTCTGTATGTGTGAGTGTGTGTGAGAGAGAAACAATGAGAGAGAGAGAGAGAGAGAGAGAGAGAGAGAGAGAGAGAGAGAGAAAGAGAGAGAGAGAGAGGACTGGAAAACTCCAATGACAGTCAGAAGCAAGGAGTTCCTCACCCGCAGCATAGCGAAACCTCCTATTTTGTCTGTTCTCCAGCTTAGAACCTTCTCATCCATGTCTCTCTAATATTTGAGCTATCCAAAAGCAGAGTGAGCTACTTTAAGACTGGTGTGTTCTCCCTTCCTTCAAGAAAAAGAAAATGCCCACTTACCAGGCTTGTTATAGTGAACATTCCATCTATGCATGGATAGGACTAGCTGGCAGTTATGATTTCTTCCAAAGCTTAAATTTCATCATTTTGCATCTAATATCTAATTCCAGGGAACTATTTTTTTTCTGTGTATTTCTGGGAAAAAGAGGATTTTAACACAAGCAAGGAAGCAATGAATCTATCATACTGGAAGGCAGCTGCTTTTTCTAATAATCATGAAAAGATCACCCGCTTCTCTACCCCAATGAGCTTACCCCACAGAACTAGACCAAGTTCCTAAACCAGCTTTTCTAAAATGGTTCTCATGTTGTAGAGCTGATTGTGGTTTTAGAGGTAGATTAAGGGAGCCAGATAGCCAAGTGAGAGTTCTGTTGTAAACAGTTCAGCTCTGAGATGTCTGCTTATCTGACTATCTGTGTGTGTGTGTGTGCGTGCATGCATGTGTGTGTGCGTGCGTGTGTAGATGTTACTCTATGCTGTATGTATTCTTAGGAAAAGGCTGGTATAGTTAATTATGCTATAAATTAATGAAGACCTTCAGATTCAGCAGATACCAAAAGGTGGAACTGTGATAACACTATCAAAACACTCATGACTGACAGTCTGGGACCTTGACAATATCTTCCATGTCCCTGCTCATTCTTTCTGCTCTTCCTTTGTCAAGGTCTGAAAGAATCTGGTAGTCAAAGATATCCCATGGGGGGAATCTTTTGGAAAGATCCGCATGTCTATCTTGAGCAATAGGAGAAACCTGGGCAATGGGTCTGATTAAGGCCCTGCTAATGAAACCTAGTTTCAGCTTAGACTCAGAGGGCATAAGACACAGAAGAGATACTCTGAAGTACCTTTGAACTCAATTATTTCCCTACAATACTTTGGAGGACAGAGACACTTTCCCATTAGGGTTGAATAATTAACCAGAATTGGCAGCTCACGTCCAAACAAAGCAAGTCATAATTAACCAGAAGTAGGAGTCTATATACAAGCAAGGCATGTCATTTTGACATTAGATCAACTCAATTCCAAAAAGGACTATGGCGATGAGTTTGTAAATATTGCTGAAAAAAGAAAAAGACACAAAATTTTTGGTAAATTAGCTATATTGTCACCGGAATGTTAAAGCCATAAAATATTTAAGAGCTGCAAGGTTGCACCAAAGTACACTCTTTAATTGTATGGCACCAACTGAACAGTAAAGTGTGATATAATTTGCTATATAATTTGCTTGTGCAACAAAGCTGAAAGATAACTCACTTACTGCCTCTTTGTTTCTATGTCTCTCAGTAACAGGCATAGCTCTATCAATGAATGGCTTTGTCATTTGGTGCCAGAGGAAGTAGTTCGAACCAAAAACACACAAAAATAAGAGTCCAGTGCCTGAGTATTTGCAGCGCTTTCCCTCCATCCTCATCATGTTTATTTCTGCGTGGAGACAATAACAGCCCTTTGTTTTTCTAACTTGATGAAGTCACTCAGCCTTATTCTGCAGTAACACAGCTCTGGGAAAGCAGCATGCTCAGCCAAATTTAGAACTATTTGGAGCTCACGAGTTGTGAATTTTGAACCAAACTTGAATCTTTGAAGAGCTCATCTGTTCTCTGAAGCGTGCCAACATTGCTAGCGGCCTCGCAGTCTGTACTGGCTCCAGGAGGCCTTTGCCTGTTGTCTTGTGAATCCCCTGTGTGTTTCCCCAAATTGCCAGTGTTGCCGAAAAGGGCCCTTTGACTGCTGCTCTGTTTGATGCCAGCACCTAGGAAGATCACAATGGATGTATCTGAACTACTAAAACCTAGGCTGGAGAAACAGAGATTTCCCAGGGGTGAAATCAAGGGGTCTACATGGTTGCTGTCATCTTTATCAGGTTTAAGGCTCCTTTTTCTCCTTCATGTTGTCTATACAAATCCATCCTCACTTTGCTGCCACAGTCACCAGCTTCTCCTAGCTCCTTATTACATGAAACCTGTCCTGTCACTGTAATTTTCTAGCTAGTCTCTCTGTCTCTAGTGTCCACATTATATAATCCAACCTGCACAGTGTGGCTGTATAAATATTCTTACAACAATGTTTTCAATTGGGTAGCCTGTGAGAGTGGAAAGACCCTATAGGAAGCAGCACAGTACAGAGGCAAGAGTAGTCACTGAACTTAGAGGATCCAAGTTCAAATTCTACCTCCTATATTGCATGCTGGGGAAGTCACATAGCTTTTCTCAGCTGCAGTTTCCTCTTTTCAAAAATAAGGGGATTGGACCAGATAAGAGGTATTAAACATGCAGTAATGATGCAGTCTGAGCCAGATTAAAACGTAATTGGACAATACTTAACAAAAATAATGAAAATACAATGGAACATAGATAATGTTAATATGTGGTATTCTAAGTCACTATATGAACTGCAGAGATACCTCAGGGGCCTCTGTCTCTATCTGAGTTTGATTCTACTAGACTAAAGACTTTCTAAGTTCCCTTCCAGCCCTAAACCTCCAATGACAGTCGCCCTTTCCCTTGTACCCATTTAGTCAGTAGATCTAGGAATATCCCAGCTCTCCTGATTACTCATGGATTAGATGGTCTCTAAGATGCATTCTCTCTGAGATGCTGTGAGAAGAATACTTTTCCAGAGAGCACACTATGCAAAGTTTCTGGATTCACAATGGTTTACCCAGCTTCTGACCTCTCAAGTTATCTCAGTATATCTGTCATTACTTCAACCCCTGAAGCTACACTGACACCAATTGAAATGAGCCGGTTTGCACTCCTGCTCTCTGGTTTCCATTGGATAATGTTACTTCTGACCTCTTCCCCTTGGCATCAGTTATGCAATCAACAAGCATATATTAAGTGCTTATGAAACATGTTAAGCATTGGCTAAGCACTGGGGATAAAAAGCTAGGGAAACATAGTCCTGTACAGAGGAGGTGAAAGATAATCTTAAAGGAGAAGGCTCCAAAAGCAGCATGTTCCTTCTATAACTCTGGAGTAAACACAATATTCCTACTCCAGTTCCTCACCACATACAAACAAAAGACACACAAGAAATCAAATCACTTCCATGGTCAGAGGTAGATACATCAGGTTAGCCTCCCTTGAATTCTATAACTCTTAAACTAAAGGAATGTCCAAGCTAATGACCAAGGATCTGGAGAGAGAGATCTCTAATTACCAATTTTTTTAAATTTTCTTTTTTCTGGAAGAAAAGTAAGATCAACCAGCCTTTATTAAGTGGCCATTATGTGCCAGGAAGTACATGAATGACTTGACAAGAATAACCAAACAATTCGTATTCAGACAAGTGCCCCAAAGGAAATGGCCTGATGCCATAGAAAAGAGACTTAATTTAAAGTGGGATCCAAATCCACATCTCACACTTCCTCGTTAAATGAACTTAAGTAAGGCACATTATCTCTGAAGCCCCTTTACCTTTAAATGGAAATAAAAATACTTATCCTATCAATCTTATGGGGTTGTTATGAAAAAAGCACTTTGTACACTCTAAAGTCCTATAGAAATATGCACCAGCATTAACAAACATGCTTATTATGAAAAGGAAGTATAATTTCTTGGAATAACAAGTGCTAGCCAACACACATATAGGGTGATAGGCACTAAACATGAAATTATCGTTTTTTGAGTCAAGAATTTTGTTTGGAGTTGTAATGCAGAATTTTTAAAGTATAATTACTTGGAAAACACAGTTTAATTTGTATCAGTTGAAATTTACAGCTTGTATATGTTTATATAAATGATCACGAATTGAAACCTCTTGTGCCTTCTTTGATGCATAAGAAAAAATGATTATCCAGCTCTTGTTGTGGGCGAGGGTGACATCAGCTTTCTTGGTGAATTGGCAGTGATCAACCCTTTAATCAGGAACAAGATTATCGACAGCCAAAGTATGCAAATATGCCATCTGAAAACAACAGTACAACATTTTATAATGACAGGTTTTGGAAAAGACTGAATGATGTAGAATTAGAAAGTTCACAAAGATCGTCAAATTTCAGAGTTTGAAGGAAGCCTAGAGGTCATTTACTCCCATAGGTGCCTGACCAAGAATCCTCTCGAGAATATCTACATTAAATAATCAATATAACCCCCGATGGAAACTAGGCAATGAGGGTAAACTCATCATCATTGCAGACAGTGTATTCTATATTTGGATATCTTTAAGTCTAATCCTTAGAAAAACTTCTCCCTATATTAAGTTTAAATCTGGCTCTGGAACTTCCATCCAGTCACTGCTAAGTCTGCCCAAAGGGGAGATGTTTAAGTCATTACTCTTCCATATGACAACCCCTCAGATAGCTATCTTCCCTCTTTGGTCTCTAACTCTTCAATTCTTCGGGTTTAATATTCCCAGTCCCTCTTTTCCAGTTTATCTTCTTTTGATACTGTGATGAGGTTTTGGGAAATGCCCAGTTCACCAAATATGGAGGTACCCTGTTTCACAGCGTTTCCCTTCCACTTGGGTAAAATTTTTTGCTATTATTGTTCAGTGGTTTTCTATTGTGTCAGACTCTTCATGATTCCATTTTGCATTTTCGTGACAAATACTAAAGTGGTTTTCCATTTCCTTCTCTAGTACATTTAGTAGTAAAGGAGGCAAATAGGGCTAAGTGATTTGCCCAAGGTCAGACAGCTAGGAAGAATCTAAAGCCAGAGTTGAGCTCAGGTCTTTCTGACTCTACGTCCAACATTCTATCCACTTCACCATCTAACCTCCCTGTGGGTAAGAGCAGCCTCCTTCAGTTGGCTGCATAACCCACACAGGCTATATATTTAAAACTGCCATATCAGGACACAGTATTTCTCTTCCCTATGGGCTCTTTTCTGCTGAGTCCTAAGATGAAGTTAGAATACAGTTCACCACAGAGAGGGAACTGTGAACCGAATGACTTCCTCTCACCTCTCCTTTTAGACCTCATGATTCAGGGGTACTTATGTTTCTGATCCTTTCTGTCCTCTCAGTTTCAGGTATAGGCTGTAATCTCCACTGAAACTAGGAGGTCAAGCCATGATGACCTTGGAACCAGAATGTTACAACCAGTCAGCTTTACAATGAAGGGCCAAGAACTCAAAGTACCTGGGACTCAAGCCTGAGATGGGTTTTGCCCTTGGAACTCGAGATTTTGGTCTATGGGTATTGAGTTAAGTTGTGAACCTACTCCCTTCTCCTCCTCATAGTAAGAGGTGGAGCAAAGTGAGAAAATAAATTTGTATATGTGCATAAATATTTGTTTGTATTAATGGCCAAATGGAATTGGGGTATAGGAGATGTACCCCTATAATTGAACAAACATCATCTGTAGAGATTGGAGTCAGTGACAAAGATCTGATACTCCCCAAATCCTTCCAAAGAATCCTGGGCATGATGTGTAAAAGGTAACATAGTTGGCCTTCAGGAAGTAGGGGAGGTGGACTCTACATGATAGAATAAATTGGTTTAGAAGTTTCCCTCTAAAAAAGATGGTGCAGTGGAATATATAATGGACTGGCTTTGAGGAAATATAAATACTAATTCAGGTTCTTATGCTAACTGGCTTTGCATCAATGGGCAAGCCCGTTTTCAAATTTTACTCTCCTGACAGTAGAATGGGGGCTTAGGGCCAGATCTCATCTGTCCATGTGTAATGCTGCAAGGTCTTACATAGTCCATGGTCTCTGTTAGTCCATGCCCTAAACTCCTTTTATACCTGGAGTGGAATGGGAGATTAATAAATGCTTATAATAAATGAATAAATGCTAATAAATAAAGGTCTTCAGTGAACAAAATGATCTCAATCATCAATCTGATATTCATAGCATTATCTGTTATTAAATCTAGAAGGAACCCTATGCTCTAAATTCTTTATTTTGCTGGTGTAGGAAGTGAAGCTCACTGAGGGGAAGTGGTTTGCACATAGTTAGTAAGTGTCTGAGTTAAATGTCAAACCCAGGTCTCCTGACTTCAAGTTAATTACTTTTCCTATCAAACCACACACCAAATATATAGGACTCCATTTACTGCTCCATAATTTTACTGCATCAAATCCTAAACCAATTTCTTCCACAGTCTTGAGATTTTAACCTCATTCTTGCCTTGAATAGCTCACTTCAGCAACAGTCCAGCAGAGAAAACAAGATACCTTCCTATTAAAACCCCAGTTGATTACTCATCATGATTAGAGTTAGAGGGAGATGTTTGACTACTCCACAATGCACTTTTCAAAGTTTGTTTTCTATTAAATAACAAACAGAAATGGCCTTTTCATGTATACAATGAACTAGCAAGAACTTTTTTTTCAGAGTAACTCTTAGAAATGGTTGGTCATGGAAAGTTTTCAGAAATTGTAGAAGGAAATCTCTGCAACCTAACTCTTGACAGAAGCCAAATGAGTAATACCTACTCTTGAGTGGGTCAGATCCCTCATGCCCTAAAAGCATTCATTCTGGTCAGCAAGTACTCTGTACATCATGTTCCTCAGTGGATAGGTAATGTACTATTTTTCATGAGCATAAAAGAGATTGGAAAGAAATAGAAGGAGTGTCTAACTGCTCTTAATAGGACAGCCAGCCTTGAGCACCATTATTATTTAGCATTTATATAGCACTTCACAGGAACAAAGTGCCTTTCAATCTTTACTCCCTTATAGACTTAATAATGCTATCTACATCACTCAGAGCTCCTGCCTATGTCTGAGGATATTCATGATTTCCTGGGAAAGGTAGCATGACTTTGGATCTGTCTCTCTCTGTCTGTCTGTCTGTCTGTCTGTCTCTCTCTCTCTCTCTCTCTTTCTCTCTCTCATCTCGTGTATGCATGTGCACGCATACGCACACACAGGGTTGACTATTCTTTAATAGTTTCCTAATACTATATTCCTCATCCTTTGTAGCCGAATGAGCCCCATGATTGGGCATTGTCAGCTGACTATGTTGTTTGATGTCAAAACTTGGTGTACGAAGCAGAATAATGTAATGAAAGGAACACTGGTCTGAGAATCAGGAAATGTGAGTTCTAGTCCCAACTCTGAAACTAACTTGCTACTACCTAATTAGGGAGAAATTGCTTAATCTTTCTTTTGTTGTTGATTAACTTTCAGTCATGTCTGACGCTTCATGATCCCATTTGGGGTTTTCTTGGCAAAGATGCTGGAATGGTTTGCCATTTCCTTTTTGAGCTCATTTTATAGACGAGGAAACTGAGGCAAATGGGGTTAAGTAATATGTCCAGGGTTACGTAGCTAGTAAGTATATGAGGCCAGATCTTAAATCAAAAAAATGAGATTTCCTGACTCCAGATCTGGCAATAGTTTCAGTAGATTCATTTGGCAAATGAAGACATTAAGCCCTGGGGCTTCCTTCTAATGGTTGTTGCTATGCTCCAATGAGGTAATGTATGTAAAGTCAAGGCAATAAGCATTTATTAAATGTTTACTATATTTCAGGAACTGTGAAAGAGTTTGGCAAAACAGTATATAAATATCAGTTATCTCTCTTTTGGGGGGGAGGGAGAAGAGAAATGAGAACGCAGATACTGATTTCATTTGGTGTAGGTCAGTGGTCAAATTGAAATGGAACCCTGCAGTTCACATACTGACTTAGAAAACATCAAGTTAACATTATCTGTGTTGGATTGTATCTTTATTTATTTGGTTAAACATTTCCCAGTTACTTTTAATCTGGTTCACCAGCATTTGGGAGTTTGAGAAGTTTGACATTTCTTGTATAGGAGACACCTAGTATAGAAACTCTTTCAACATATGAAGATTGACAACTCAACTCACCTGTAACTCATGGTCTTAGAAGGCTGCCTGGGGCAATGAGAGGTTAAGTAACTTGTCCATCGTTTCACAGCTAATATGTGTCAAAGAAAAAATTGGACTCAAGCCTTCTTGATGATAAATCTGATTCTCTATCCATCATGCCACTTTGCTTCTCAACTCCCTTGTAAAGGTGAAAAAAATTGAGGTTCAAAGAAAGGGGCTAACTTTTCCATGATAATGCAGAGGAAAGATTTCCACCCACTGCTCTTTATTCCTAGTCCTAGCATTAAAAAAAATCAATCACTTAATTACTAGATGACCTTTGGTCAATTGCTTCTTTATAACTACTTTCTCTATCACCTATTTTGACAAGAAATCACACACTAGTTTCTACAATCTCTTGGTGTCATTTAATGCTTGTACTGTGGTGTGAAGGAACATATAAGTTTGTTAGCTGAGTGACCGTGGGTAAAATGCTTCAATTACTTATCTCAGATTTTGTTTTATTTTCTGTCAAATGAAAATAATTGTGCATTTCTCATCGTTTCCCAGGTTAATTATGGAAGTCAAGAGAAGTGATGGATATGAAGGTATTTGAAAATTAACATGCACTTTTCAATTGTCAGGAATAATTGTTTATTTGGCTGCTATTAAAGCTAGACAGTAAGCTCCTTGAAGGTAGGTACCTCTGAAATGGGTACATGTCAAGAATAGAGGACTAAAAGGTATCTGATATTTCTTCCAAATCTAAGACTCTGATTCTAGGACTGTATATCTCTAAGACTTTATAATTTACAGAATATTTTCTACATGATCATCCCTGTGAAGGAGATGGTAGAAGAATTTTTTGTTGTTTATTCAACCTGTGATTTTATCAGTATGGGAATTTCTCACTGAGGAACTTCGTCTCTCAAAGAAGACTGGAATGCTCTCTGCCTCAGAGCTTCCTAGATTTGCCTGGGCCACTGCAAAGTTAAAGCACTTGTTGTGGATCATAGAGTGGCAGAACTTAAAGTCAAATCTTTCTGACTTTGATGCCAGTTCTCCCTATACTATAACACATTGTTTCTCACTATTATATAGTATAAACAGATTCACATTTTGGATATAAGATGTAGGAGGCTCAGAACCCCGATTCTGTGCCTACATGGACTTTTCAGTAGATTGTCAATCAGTTACAACCTCCTCCTCTCCTTCCAAGTTGTATTTCTTTGACCCATTTTGCATACTTCTATACTTCTAGAATATTTCAAAAAATAGGTAGAATATAGGTTATGTCTAAGTCACTCACAAGTGACCTTTTGATTGAGTCCAAGTTTTATGCAATAAATCATATTATTGAGGGAATTTGTTCTGTGATGTTTGGATTTAGTCAAAGGGGTCCACTTAAGGACCTAGAGGACCACATATGGTCTCAAGACCACAAGTTCCCCACCCCTGGGTCCCAGGACATAGGGACAGGATAATGTGAAGCTGCAATAAACTTATGTCCAAAGATAGCCATTAATGCTTCCTGGGATTATGGGAGTCTGTAAAATCTATCTTTTCCCATTGTATTTCCCATCCGGAGACCTAAGGCCCCTACTCTTACTTTTCCTTCCTTCCTTCCTTCCTTCCTTCCTTCCTTCCTTCCTTCCTTCCTTCCTTCCTTCCTTCCTTCCTTCCTTCCTTCCTTCTTTCCTTTCTTCTATCCCTCTAATCTTATTTTGTCTCTGTTCCTTTCTTTTCTTTCTTTCCTTTTCCCTCTTCCTCTCCCTTCCTATATATTTGATCTTACCTTTACTGCCCTCTGTTCTAATCTCAGCTCTCTCCAAAAAGGAAACAGAAAAGGGAAGAAACAGAAAATAGGTAATCTCTGCCAGAAGACTACTCTTGGTTTAAGGCCTATTACAAAATCTCTGACCCACAACAGCCTAGGGCAACCACATCATCAGTTGTACTGTTTCCTAGTGCCTTCCATTCACAGAAGAAGACTGTCTTTGAGACACAACTCTTAAATTCTTATACATTCCCACAATGAACAATCCTTCCTATGGCTTCAGATCTGCCTGCATTGGTCAGAGCCTTATGCCCACCCCCTCAGTATATAACTATGCAAAGTTCCTCTAGGTCTATTCCTATCTTGTATCTGTAAAGGTCTGCCTCAACCATCCAGAACAAGGAAATAATAAGAATAAACAAAAACATAAGTAAAAACATCTATCCACAACAAGATAAAAGAAATGAACCAAACTCCCTGGCTCCCCACTCCACATACACACTCAGTCAGTAAGGGGAACTGGAGTTGCCAGGATGTGTAGCAGCTTCTCTTTGGGGGAACCCGAAGTCGTGAGGAAAGCAAGGTTCTTAGCAAGTAGTTAGATAACTTGTCCTGCGACCTTCCATGCCAATCTGTCAAAGTCAGGATATAAACCCAGGTCTTCTGACTATAGCGTCGATGCTCTTTTCATTAGTACATGCTGCTTTTCCCTCATTAAATGTTTATTGAATAATGAATAAACGAATGAATAAATGAACGTTTGCTTCCAAGATCATTTTTATGTTATGTCAATATATAATGTTGGCAGAAGAAAATGTAGAAAGGAACAGAGACTAAGAGAGATTAGAGGGAGGGAAGGAAGGAAGGAAGGAAGGAAGGAAGGAAGGAAGGAAGGAAGGAAGGAAGGAAGGAAGGAAGGAAGGAAGGAAGGAAGGAAGGAAGGAAGGAAAAGGAGAGAGAGAATGAAAAGCCAAAAAGAAAGATACAAAGATAGGCAGAAACTGAGAATAGAAGGTGGAAAGATACAAAAAAGAGACATGCAGAAAAGGGAGAAGGACACAGAAAGAGATATATACAGTAACACCCAGAAAAACAGAAAGAGAGGACAGGAAGACAGAGAGACAGAGAAAGATAAAGACAGAGTTAGGGATAGAGCAGAAAACAGAAAGAGAAAGACACAGGGAAAAAAGTGGGATGTAAAGCAGAGGGGGAGATAAAACCTGAAACAGAGAGACAGAGAACTGTATAAACTGGGTACTTCACATTCAGTCAGCGTCTACTTTGGTTAAGTATTCCCTAGGTATAGATACTTCTACCCATAACCTCCTTCACCTGTATTAACATGCTTAAGGCAGACCCTGGGGTGTTTGTAAAGGGGGAAACAAATCTGAGATTTAAAAATATAAATACTGAGTTAATTGGGTGGGGGACCTATCTGTATGAGCAGCCCAAGAGACTGAAGCTGCCCAATTAGAGAGTGAGCCAACTGACACCTAGAATTCTCTGGAGGCCAGAACAGAATGGTGATTTGATGGCTGTCCCAGTTTTGAAAAAGACATCGCTAAGCTTAAAATGGCAAACTCAACTTCTCTTATTTCCTGCATAAGGTAGGCAGTTTTCTCTATGGAAGTAAAACTGTTTATTTTTCTATTCTAGTAAACAAAATGTGAAGAGAGGGAGAAAAAGCTAGGGAGAGGAGGACGGAGATAGAGAGACTTATCTATGACTGAAGGCAGAGATTCAAATTCCAACTTGCTCAAAGTTGCATCCCTCAGCATTCTAGGCTTTCCCTTCATCAGTCTTTATCAGATTTAGGGACTTTGGTGGATTATGTTGTTATTTCTCAACGAATAAGGATTAAAAAAGAGCAAAGTTCTAGTTACCAAATGGAAATTACTAGCCCGTGGATTAATTTCTAAAAGAGAATTTTTTGAGCCATTCTGGTCAAACGATTTATGAAATGTCTCACAATCTGTCATACTCTTACAGTCCTCTGAGCAATGAAACTTTGTGTATTAGTGTTTGTTTCTGCATATTTATGCTTGTGGATGATGCTATTAATGTATTACATTCATTCATTTCAGAAATATGTGTCAGTGATTTCTCTAGACAGAGCACTGGATACCATGTTAAGAAAATAGAAAGATAAGGAAGATGTAATCCATGTCCTTAAGAAGTTTGAAACCTCCTTCGATGGAGATGACAGGATGATACAAATATAAGGTAGAAATTTAATTCAGTATTCCCATGTATGAAGCACCTACTATGTGCTAGGCATTACTCTAGGTAATAGAGATATAAAAATAAAAATGGAATAGTTCATCCTCTCTAGGAGCTTAAATTATTTGGAGGAAAGAGGTAACTATGCATTATATACAAATATCAGTATATATACAAGTAACCAGATGGAGGAGACAGTAAATGGTATGGGAAAAGGATTTTTTATTAATGAAGATATCCTGTAGAAAATGGAAATTGGAACTTAAGCAGTCTTGAAGGGTTCCAAGGGTTCTCGAGATTCCAAAAGACAGATATGGGGAAGAAAAGTAGTCTAGGCTACATAAGATAGTCTAGCTGAATTTTTGAAGATAGGCAAGAGAATGTTTAATATGAGGGATGATAATTAAGACAGATTTGATTGGGACATAAAATGTATGAGAGGGAGTAGTCTTTAATCAGCAGCCAAGTGGTGCAGTGGATAAAGCAAAAGACCTCAAGTCAGGAAGACCTGAGTTAAAATCTGGCTTCAGACACTTACTCATTGTGTGATTCTGAGCAAGTCACTTAACCCAGTGTGTCTCACTTTCCATATCTGTAAAATGAGCTAGAGAAGCAAATGATGAACCACTCCAGTATCTTTGCCACGAAAACCCCAAACCGCATTTCTCATGAAGAGAAAGGCACAACTGAAAATAATTGAATGGCATGGCAACAAAGTTCAATCAGTCTAGAGATTCAGAACAAATTGTAGACTGTGTTAAATACCCAAACAGAAGTGACTGTATTTTATAGGGGAGTTATGTAAGATCATGGAATCAAATATTTAGTGCAGGAAGAGATGTCATAGATCACCTAAATTCTAGTACAACACCGCCATTTTATGGATAAAACTAAGGCCCAGAAAGATTATTACGTAACCAAGATAACATGTGGTAGTGCTAATGTCTTCACTCCAAGATTTTCCTCCAACTCCAGTGTTGTTTTTCATCCTTCATTCTCATAAAGGACCAAAAACATCACAAAGGTGTTATCTTGACTTTGGAGTAAATTGGATCTAAGTGAGGCAGAGCTGTACAAAGTTGTCAGCCTCACTGCATTTATGTTGCATGTATATTACATTACAATGTAAGATTCTTGAGGGAAAGAAAGTTTTGTGATTTCCTTTGTATCTGCAACACTCAATATAGCTAGTATCACAGCTGGGACTTGAACTCAGCTCACTTGTCTCCAAATCCAACAATCTCACCACTATAAACCTTTATATTTTCCTCCTGATTTTAGGCCCTCTGTTTTTCTCACTCCATCTCACTCCTAGGAAAGCTGGCCCAAATGTAGGAAAGAATTCTGTCCTTTGTTCTCATAGAGAGAAGGAACCCAATATTGAAATATTTCTATGGAAGTACAAAAAAATACATATCAAAAGTGCTATTGCACAATGTTGGGAAAAAACCACAATCAACTGGCAAACCATTTACTGATTCGGCCAGATGAAGAAATCTGTGGGAAGTTGTATGGAAAACATTGGCGCTTGTCATACACAGTCTGCAAATCTGTTAACTGGTGCCTGTCACTATTGCACAGATATGTTGAATAGTTATTTTTGAAAATGAAAAATACAAAAAAAAATCATTCTAGCTTCCATGTCCAAAGAATTCTTCAAAATGAGTGTGATTTTTTTTTGCTGTGTCAGTACTCCTTACACTGAACTAGATTACAATGACTACAAAGTTTGCCTTGATAAGCAAGTTTTTGTGATAGCTATCACACACACACACATGCACACACAAACAAGAAATGTAATTCATCCATTAGCCAAGTTTTTATTGATTAGTTTCTCCCATCTTAACCAAATTGCTCCTTGCATACAGTCCTTATCCAGGCCTTTAAAACTCAGTTCTTGTTTTGTTTTGTTTTGTTTTGTTTTGTTTTTCTCCAGTAAGGCTCAACATCACTGATATGTGCTCAGTTGATTCGACCTTTGAGAACTCAAGGTTATCAGCATGCATGATGAAGGAAGCATCAGAGCAGACTATTAGAGGAAGGTGTGAGTGGAGTGTTCAGTTCCATTCAACAAGCAGTTATTAAGTAAATATCACAAATAGAGACTACAAGGCATTCTGCTTGATAAAATAATGAAATTCACACCTTTGTTTGAAGGACCTAAGAGCGACATACATCAATGACTGTAATGCAAAATAATACATTATAAGCAGATAATTCCTATTAGAGATCCTTAGAGTATTAAAAAAAGAGAGAAAAATGAGAAATAAACAGATTGCAATGTATATTCCATGTCTGATGCTACAGAGGATACAAAAAGAGACACAACATAGACATTGCTTTCAAAAAGCTGCCAATAAAATGATAGTAGAGAGAGGTTTATAATTATATAATGTGCTTTTTTTAACTGCAGAATTTTAGGAAAGGGGATATAACTTTCATCAGTAGAGAAGGGCAGAATCAAAGAAAGCTTTATGAGGTTGGATAATATTTGAGCTGATTAGCTACAAATGTCAGGCTAAAGAGTCCGAATTTTAGGAGGTAGGCAATCTCATAGTCATTGAGATTACAGAGCATCCCAAATGTGAGAGCTGAGATAGTTTTCTCTACGACTGGCACAGGTTCTAGGAGTGATCAGTGCTGTTATCTTTCATCTAAATGCTACACATTTAAGAGTAAAAAAAAAAATTAAAGAAAAATTTCTTTGAACCTGGATATAAGAAAACTGGGGAGGAGGAGGGGCAGGACAGACATCATCTGAAAACATTGAATCTTGTGCTGCTTCATAAGCTCAAAAATAATTCTGCTCAGTTACAGGTTTTTTTAAAGTTAAGTAATATAGTAATATAGTCATTTTCTTGGACTTCTATAATACTCAAAAAACGAGTACTTAATTACATAGAATCTTACCCTGATTTATTTTTCCTATGTGGTATAGTATAAGAAACCCAAGGCTGCAAATCATGAGACTGATTCTAGACTAGGTTTTGACAATAATTAGTTCTGCGCCTTGGACAAGTGGCTTAACATACTAGTGTCACACTTTCCTCAGTTGTACAAAGAAAGGGGTGGACTAGAAGATCTTTATCATTTCCCCCTTCTCCAACATTCTGTCTTTTATAACTATCTATGCAAGTATAATTTCCCTAATTAGATGAAAACTCCATTTAGATCGGGAATCATGTCAAATCTTTCTATTGTACTACTCAAAAGTTCTCTAAAATTCTCATCTAATATATCATTGTAACAACGAGATGACTCTGGTTCTCAAAAGCTAAAGCAGTGGAACACAAGCTCTCAAACATCCTGAGAAGCTAGAAAGGCATAAGTATGTATAATTCCAGTGATGAACTGCAAGTCTTAAGTCTGAGGTAGCACTAGACTGTTGATGTTTAGACAGGCACGTCAACACATAGATTAAAAGACAACGAGGTGGGGGGGAGCGTATCCAAAATGGCAGAGTAAAAGCAGGAACTTGCTTGAGCATTCCCCCAAACACCTCCAAATACCCACAAAAATAACTAAACAAATTCTAGAGCTGCAGAACACACAAAATGAGGAAGTGGAAGAAATCTCTAACCCAAGAGAGTCTGGAAAGTTGTCAGGAAGTGTCTATCATACTAGATAGGGAGAAGAGTATAATTTGGCATGGGCTGCACTAGGCCAGGGAAGACCTCAGGACACTGCATCACTGGCAGCTGTGGCGATTTCCAGACTTTTCAGGCAACAAACACTAAAGGAGAAAAGTCTGGTCCTACTCCCAGGGCAGTGGAGGTGGTGGCAGTGGAGCAACAGCAATAGCAGCAGCAGCAGCAGTAGTTGTTTCTAGAGCTCTAGGCCCACATACAAGTGGGGATTGAGCTGCTGAACAGAGGTGATTGCAGAGATCTCTTTGCTGGTGCTAAGGCAGAATTCTCTTGCTTTGTCCTCCTTGGATCTGGGTCACAATACTGGGTGGTGGTCCTGGGGTGAGAAGGAGCACTGGTGGGGTGGAGTTTGTGGCAGTGGTGGAGAATAAATCCTCCTTACAGTTCCAAGGCAGAAAAGAGTGTTTCTGATCACTCACAAATAAAAGCATAGGACAGGAAAGGAGTAAACACCTCCTTTTTAATCATACTACCTTGAAAGAACTGAAAATTTGTAGGACCCTAGAAGCATCATTGAAAATAGCTGCACAAAACCCATGAAGTTTGGGACAGGACACCCTACATACTGGAAACCTACCTTAACAAAGAGTTAAAAGTCAAATATTTGACTGGGAAAAAATGAGCAAACAGTGTAAAAAACTCAGATTATAGAATCTTACTTTGGTGAAAAAAGATCAAAACATACAACCAGAAGACAAGAAAGTCAAAGCTCCTACATCCAAAAGCTCCAAGAAAAATATAAAATGGTCATAGGCCATGGAAGAGCTCAGAAAGGATTTTGAAAAGTCAAGGAAGAAAAGTAGTGGAAAATTTTGGAAGAGAAATGAGAGTGATGCAAGAAAATCATGAAAAATGAGTCAACAGCTTGCTAAGAGGCCCAAAAAATACTAAAGAAAATAACACTTTAAAAAATAGTCTAAGCCAAATAACAAAAGAGGTCCAAAAAGTCACAGAAGAAAAGAATGCCTCAAAAGGCAGAACAGACCAAATGGAAAAGGAAGCTCAAAAGCTCAATGAAGAAAATAATTCCTTAAAATTTAGATTGGAGTAAATGGAAACTAATGACTTTATGAGAAGTCAAGAAACTATCAAACAAAACCAAAAGAATGAAAAAAATAGAAGACTTTGTGAAATATCTCATTGAAAAAACTGCTGACATGGAAAATAAATCCAGGAGAGACAATTTAAAACTTATTGAACTACCTGAAAGCCATGATTAAAAAAAAGAGCCAAGGCATCATCTTCCATGATATTGTCAAAGAAAAGTGCTATGATATTCTAGAACCAGAAGATAAAATAGAAATGGAAAGAGTCTGCTGATCACCTTTTGAAAGAGATCCCAAAAGGAAAGCTCCTAAGAATATTGTAGTCAAATTCCAGAGTTCCCAGGTCAAGGAGAAAATATTACAAGTGTCCAGAAAGAAACAATTCTAAGTATTGTGGAAACACAATCAGGGTAACACAAGTTCTAGCAGCTTCTACATTAAAGGACCAGAGGATTTGGAATATGATATTCCAGAGATCAAAAAAGCTAGGATTAAAACCAAGAATTACCTACCCAGCAAAACTGAGTATAATACTTCAGGGAAAAATGGATACTTAATGAGATAGAGGACTTTCAAGCATTCTTAATGAAAATATGAGAACTGAGTAGAAAATTTGACTTTCAGATACAAGAATCAAGGGAAGCATGAAAAGGCAAACAGGAAATAGAAATCATAAGGAACTTATTAAAGTTGAACTGTTTATATTCCTACATAGAAAGATTATGAGATCTTTCTTACTATTAGGGTAGTTGGAATGAATATAGATATAGACAGAGGATGCAGCATGAGTTGAATATGAAGGGATGATATCTAAAAAATAAAATTAAGTGGTGAGAATGGAATATATTGGGAGAAGGAAAAAGGGAGAGATAGAATGGGGTAAATTATTTTACATAAAAGAGGCAAGAAACAGCTTTTATAATGAAAGAAAAGAAGGGGGAGGTGAGAGGGAATGAGTGAACCTTACTCTCATTGGATTTGGCTTACAGAGGGAATAACATACACAATCAATTGGATATCTTGCCCTACAGGAAAGTAGGGGAAAGGGGATAAGAGGGGTGGATGATAGAAGGAAGGGTAGATTGGAGAAGGGGGTAGTCAGAAGCAAACACTTTTGAAAAGGGACAGGGTCAACAGAAAGAATGGAATAAATGGAGGGGTAGGATAAGATGGAGGGAAATATAGTTAGTGTTTCACAACATAAAAAATATCAATGAGGTGTTTTTGGCTTTTCTTTGTTTTGAGAGAGGAAGGGGGACACAGTAACACTCAAAGACTATCTCACAAATAGTTAAACAAGTGTTCATATCAAGAAATCCAGAAGTCCTTGTAATTTTATAATATATTCTCTCTGATACAGTGATGGATACATAATGAACATTTCAAAAACACATCCTAATTTGTTGACTAACCTTCTGATCAATAGAGCCTGTAGTTTAGGGGAGTGATGTTTCTTGGTATTTATAAACTAGAGAGCTAGATTGAGACTGGATCATTTATAGAATGCAAATATGAACAGAAAGTATATTTAATCTTCTCTTCTATCTGTTTATTAAAGGGAGGCAAAGGGAACACATGAGGATCAAAGATTTAAGGATATAATTTAATGCTTGCTACAGAGACTTCCTGCCTGAGAAGCCCACATTCTTAATAGTAATATTCTCTCAGTGAAGCTTTGTGGTGGAGAATCCTGGAACACACTGACCTTGGGAGAATGAAAATTATAACTGACCCAAAGAACAATGAAGAAAGATTCGTGGTCAATGTAGGAAGGCAGAGCCACATTGCCAATTATGGCTTGCTTGTGAGCAGTGAAACATTGTCTTCAGAATATTGAAAACAAAAACTGATTGGAAAAAGAGATGAGGTGCTCATATCAAGAGTAAGTCGTATGCTACAGTTTGCTAACGGCCAACTTCATATGCGGAGTAGATCCTCCATGGAAGATTTACAGAAAAACATGGACAAGAATTACACAGACAAAAATTCATGGGTGGGCTATGATTTGAAGCAATGGAGAAAAAAACATGTCCAACTTAATAAGATCACATTGATGTATTGTGGTATACAACTGGAGGCCACCATTATGAAGCTTCAAAATAACTTCACTTTTGAAAATTAGAACCTCTGTATTCTTAACTTACTCAAATTCATGTTCCTCTTGGTAAAATAGAAATATGATGCCTTCAAATAAGAGTGCTCTCTTTTGTTATCCATCATAAGTGAATAGCTGCATGTGTGGATTTTTCCAGATAACTGAAACTTACTTCTCTAAAAATATTTTAGAAAAAAAGTTTCAACCATTTTTTAAGAAAAAAACAATGAGGAATTTCATATAGACTTCCCTGGCTTTTTCAATCCATTCTTCGTGAAACGCCATTCATCTTGTTCTTGATGGCTTTAAGGTCAGAATTCAAAACATACAATTCTTCTAGACAAAGATGCCAATAGGGGAGGTGGGGATACAAAGGTTGTTTGTCCTTGTACTAAATGATCATAGTCTATAAGTAGGTAGTTAGTCTGACATATAAACTATATAAGGGCAAGTAAAAAGTAGTCATCCTAAAAGAGTAATAGTCTGAGCCCAGAATGATAAGGGATTTAAATGCCAAGGGAGCTCAAATTTTCTTCTACAGACAATAGGGAGTCATTGACACTTTTGTGTGAGGTACAGACACGATTATACATGTATTTTAGGAAGATTTATTTGCCTGAAATGCAGAGTATGGGCAGAAAATGAGAGAGATTTGATTTAGGGAAAATACTCAGGATATATTTTTTTTAAATAACCGAAGCAAGAGATGACAATGACCTGATTTCAAGTGGTTGTACTTCGAGGTGAGAGAAGGGAATAGATGATGTGAAAGTAGAAATGAAAAGGATTGGCAACTAACTGGATATCTGGGGTAAGAGATAATGAAAAATCAAGGATGATTTGAAGGATATGACCCTGAAAGATCTGAGGAATGTTTGCACCCTAAGGAGATGGAAAAGGATGGGAGAATGTAAGGACAAAGATCCCAAGTTCTGCTTTGAACATATTGAGTTTGGAAGACCTAGGGAAAAATCACAGAAAAATGTCCAGAAGACAATTAGAGATACAGGATTAAATTTCAAGAGAGATATTACAGCTGGGTTCCTGGGCCTTGCCATCCATCTTGGTGTTGAGTCTCTAAGATTTCAGAGCCATTCTCTTTGCCATGCAGCTGAATTTTCTTTTACACATTCTCTCCCCCAATCAGAGTATGAGCTCCTTGAGGGCAAAATCTTTCTCAGTTTTGTTTTGTGGTTTTTTTCTTTGTATCCCCAAGGCCTAATACAGTGCTTGGCACATACTAAACACTAAGGAATGTTTTATCAACCATCCATTCATTCTTATGTACATATGGGAATAGTCATCATAGATGGGATTACTGAATCCATGAGAACTGATGAGATCACTAAAGAAAGATTATAGAGCCAGAAGGGTGAAGTTTCAGAGCAGAAAAACACATATGTCACAATAGGATATGGATAATCTAGTGATATCTACTTCCCCAAACTCATTACATTATTTTCTTCAATGCTCCAGCCATTTCTTGAAAATTATCAGTGTTCTTCTATGTCCATGCCCTCAATTTAAGAATTTTCTTCCTCCTACCTACCTTCTAGATGTATTTCACTTTACTCAGTTTCAGATATTCTATGTTCTATAAAAACCGGCAACTAGCAATTGCTCATTCTCATACCTCAATCTGAACTTTTCTGCCTTCAAGGATTTGTGTATGTCTTGAACATATTCCTCCTCCCATGTTAAAAAAAAATCTGTCAACAGTTCACATGCAGCTTCCTGAATGGTCGATAACTACCCTCCCTGTCTCTCCCCCATACCTCCAAGCTGAAAGATCCTCACTTGATCCAAGTCCTCTCTTTGTCCCGGCCACGTTCTACATGATATATATAGTTACCTACCTGACCCTTTCACATGTGCGCACACACACACACACATACATACATACATGTAAGTATAGAAGAGTGGAAAAACCTCTGGATTTGTAGTATAGAGACCTGTATCCAAACCTCAGCTCTGACTCTATTTATAAAACCATGGGTAAGTCATTTCATCTCTATCCAGGGCAGTTCCTTCATCATTATCATGGTGATAGAAGTGATGCATTGCCTACATCAAAGCACTGACATAAGAAAATTGTTCATAAACCTTGAAGTGCTATAGAAATGAGTAATAGTTATCATATTTATAATAAGAAAAGAAGTAATCACAATTACTTGAGAATATGAAATTTGTTGATCCATTTCTAAACCATAGACTTTACATAAAGTGGGCACCTAATAATTATTTGTTGAATTTTGAATTTAATTAGCCAAGAGATTGACAGAGCTTCTTTGCTCCTACCTAATTAAGAAAAAAAATCCTTTTTGAAGGCTTAATCTTCTTTTATTTGTACCTCTATTACATAGCATAGAAATCATCATCATCTGATTGCTCATGTAAAGTCTACAGCATCTAAATGTGTTTATACAAAAATAATTTTTAAAACATTTCCTTCGTTCTAAGTGTGAAAACATTTCTGGTTATGTCTTCGTATGTGTGAAAAGGCATCAAATGAGTAAAGAAAGGGATTAAATGTTCTTGATGCAGAAGTTAAAATAAAAGACCTCCTTTTCTTTGTTAATTAAGTTACATCTAAGTGTTGGCACGCAAAGGCTCAGTGACGCACATGAGATCAAATTGCCTCTTTGTGTTAGAAGCATTAATTCCACATTGTTGTTGCCAAACATTGGGCAATAGTGTATAGACAATTGAGGAAAAGAAATTTAATACTAAATATTACTTACAGTTTTTTCCCCTGGGAATTCATTGTAGCTACTCTCTATGGTATTTCATTGGGGGGCGGGGGTTATACATAAATAGCTCCTCTATACTTTTTTATTATCATTTTAAAGCCACTTTGATTAGCTAGGCAAGACATCTAATAAAAACATATTCTTAATTAGCTTTTTGTTAGACATCCTCCATCTCTTAGTACTTTTTGACCTAGTAATTTCATAGTTGGGAATATAACTGGAAGCACCAAGAAAAACAGAAACAAATAAACAGAAACAAGCACAAAAAAGAAATCATTTGTCTAAAGATTCTTATAACATTATATATGTGTGTATAATATAACATACCATAATGCATATAATATGATGTAATGTAATGCAATATGACATAGGATGGTATTTCATGCTGAAATATGATGTCATAGTAGATTTGAATAAAATAAAAGAGAATGGAATATTGAAAAGGGAAAACAAGCAGGAATATTGGAAGAAAATAAGTGTTCTTCAAAAGAAGAAATGGCTAAATGAATCTGATAGATAAATTTAATGGATTACAATCAGGAAATTAAGACTTTCAAGTATGAGTATTACCCCAAATCTGGTAAGGCTGACATAAGACTGAAGAAATAAAACAAATAAGACCAGTCATACCAAAAGAACTGAATCTATAATAAGTTCAACCATAAGAGAGAAAAAGCAAATTAGAATAAGTGGATTAATACAGAATCCTGATAGGGATATAGAGATTATATTTGAAAACTCATAATGATGTTTTTCATGATGAAATGACACTAACTACAAATAGCTTTTAAGAAGGTTTAGAAGTATTTAGGGTCAATATGGTTTTTCAATAAAACAATAGGAGAGCTAAATAATTTGACATCTGATTCTCCGCATTCAAAGAAAAAAAGAACAAACTTTATTCAACCAATACATCATGCCATATGAAATGTTCCCCCTTCAATTATCTAGATATCTATCTATTAACTCCTCACTTGTTCTGTATTTCTAGACATAATCTCTGAGAAGACTATCTTAAAACAAGTATAACTGTGGTTCCAGTGTTTATACTGAAAGTCTCTTCTCTTTATTATCCGAAAAGGGAAAATGTGGTTACTTTATACGACTCAGGGAAAGAACATACTTTGTAAATAATTTACACCTCACATTGACTGAAATCACAGCAGGAGGTTTATAATAATCAATCATTTGTAACATAATAAATTCTTGCTGTAGGACGCACATAGTGTCAGGAAACTTTTCCACAGTCTTTACTTGGATGATTCATTTCACAAAAGGTATTTGCCCCATCAACATTATGTTCCGCTTTTCCTAGCCAAAAATAATCAACTTCTCAGCTGACTTACTTGATATGGAGATCCTCTCATGCTTAATTGCACTTTCATTTATTTAGATCTTACATATTCATAGAATTTTAAAGCTGGAGAGAACCTCAACTAGTCTGCCATTCCATGCTGTTTTATGATGCAGCCTGTTCCATTGTTAGACACTTTTGGTTATTAGAAATGACTTCCTTATATTGACTTAATGCTTTAGACTTCCCTCTAGAATGATGACAATGGGAAAGTCTAAACCTGTTGTTTTTTTTTTTTTTACTTTATATTCCTTCAAAAAGTTGATGATAATGCTCATTTCTTTTCCGATTATTTTCCTTCTTCAGCATGTTTTCTTCTTCCTTCAATTTTTCTTCATATGACAAACTACCTAGATCCCTCCACATCCTGGTTAATATCCTATGGATAGAAGATAATTTGTCAACATTCTTCATAATATGTCTTGTCCATAATAAACACAAATTATAAGTGCACAGATCACCATAGATTACCAGTGGACAATTACTTATTTCTTATAATCCAATCACTTTACAACATGTAATATGTGTATATGTATATATGTGTATATACATATATCTAAATATTATATACAAAATATATATGTATATATTATAGAGTTAGGGACTAGATTTGATTTTACCAGAAGCTGATGGAAAGGAATTGCTTTTCTCAAAGCAGATTGGCACCTCCATTGCAATATATATCCCTAAAGAGCTGCCTAGAGCACTAAAAATGACTTGTTAAATAATGCAAATCAGGAAATTTATCCAGAGCCATAAAGCCAAGTATATTTCAGAAGAGGACTTGAGGCCAGGTCCACCTGGTTTTGCAGCCGGATCTCCGTCTTCTATATTATGTTGTATTTTATTGTATAATGTATGTATAAATGCCATTATTTATATGCATCCTATGTATTATATTTACATGTATGTGTATATATGTATATGTATGTTTCTATATACAAATTGATATAGTAATACATTAAGTAGTAGATATTAAAGTGTATATGTAGCATATAACATATATACAACATACTTTTTTCTGTCTTCCTCCCCAGGGAGGTTGGGAATCCCCAAGGAAATAATCAATAGATTTTAGATTACTCATCAACTTGAATAAGAAAATGTATTTTCACTCACTTCTACCTGAAATATAAGATTTCTTCTTCTCATTTACAGACATTATTCTGAGAAGGAAGTCTGTAGAATTCACCTGACTCTCAAAGAGATCACACACACACACACACACACACACACACACACACACCCTCAAACAAAGGGAAAGAATCCTTTCTCACATAGTTGTCTGAAGCACTGAGATGTGAAAAGGGATTCATTGTATACATTAGAGGAAAGAGCTGAACTCAAGTATCTTTGGCTCCAAGATTAGAACTCTGTCCACTCTACCATGTTGCCTCTCAGTGGTTTTTTTAACGTTGTTTTGTTTTTTTCAACTCTATGACACTGGTTCATGTAGTCGCAGGAAGTGACTACTAACCAACAGAAAAAAAAACTGAAATACAACCAAGCATTTCTGCACACAAATCCATATGGTACCAAATAATAATATTAGAAAGTAAATAGAATCTTATGCAGATGACTGTCTTTGCAGGCAAAATAGTTCACACTGGAAGAGATTACTACTCTTGCCACCATTCCTATCCAATTATTGATATCTAGCAAGGCATAAAATAAAGAGACATGCTCATCAAAAGCATTTGTCACTATTATGGATAATATTGGGCAAAACATTGAGATGGAAGTGTCATTCTTTATACAAGAAATCTTTCTATATATTTATACCAGATAATTAATCAATCATCAAAAATTTATTAAGTATCTTCTAAGTGCCAGGTACTGTATTAGTCAATGGTCACACAATGACAAAAATGAAACAGTTTATGCCCTTAAAGTAATACGGCAAAAGATGAGATCTAATATGTACTCAGACAAGTAAATGCATATATGGGTGTGTGTGTGTGTGTATGCACGTATGTATACATAAATACATACACATTTTATATATACATATCATATATAATATATTATATAGCTATATAATCTATCATATGTGATAGATTATATATAATAATATATGCATATGGGCACATATTGAATGTTTGCATATTATATCAATCAATAAACATTGATTAAGTGGCTACTATATGTCAGGCACAGTAGTAAGCACTATGGATATACAAAGAAGAAAAAGATGGCACACTTGAGGACTGCTGCTATGAATATACACACACATACACACATATGTATGTATGTATGTATGAATATTTCCAGGGTTGAATCATGAAGTATAGTAAACTATTTACTCAAAACTAAGCCTTATTCAAGAAACTAAAGCATTCACAATTCATAAAACATAACAACTTATTACTAGGGTGGCCACATGGCCTTAAACAGACACAAAAGTATACAACATAACGTAACACACTTGTTTATACAATCAGGGTATCCCAGGCCAGGGTCTTCTCTAACACGGGACATCCCCAGTGGTAGCAGAGAACAGCATACTCCACCCCTAGGTCACAGTAGTTTACAATTCCCTCAGTCCAAACAGAGTGTCCAAGTGTCAGAAGTCTATTAAACATCCAATCTGAGATGTCTGAAAGGTAGTTGAAGATGTAAGATTGGAGATCAGCAGAGAGATTGGAGCAGGAAAGGGAGATCTGAGATGCACCAGCTAAAAAGGATGACTAGGGAGACTATTATGTCATGGGGAAGACAGATTTAAGTAAGAGCTAGTAGATAGAAGGAATGGGAGAGGAAAATATTTAACATAAAGGGAAGTTTGCTGCCTATGGAACAGGCATTCCAGAGGTCACAATGGAAAAGCTGAGCAAAGTTAGAATGACACCGGCGGGGGCGGCATGAGGGGGAAGGAGAATTAAGGGTAAGGGGACAAACCAATTGGTTGGTAGGGGGTGAAGACGGAGTGTGGATGATTCAGAGACACTGGGATATGAAAGGGTATGACCAGGTGTGAAAATGTTCATCATCGAGTAGAGGGTATCACTCCTCTGTCCTCAAAGGATAGGCATGGGGAGGGTCACTTTTCTTTATGTTGGGGGTTCTCCATTCTAACATTACAGTTAGGACACTGGACTGGCAGCCAGAAGTGGTAGATATCTTGTGATGGTACAGATAGAAGGTTTTACTTTGGTGCTGATGGAAGGTACTTTGTCGGGCCCCTAGAGCCTTTCCTCGAGGGGATACACTGCACCTAGCAGGAAATGGAAGACAGAGAAAAAGTTCAGGTGCAGTCTCAGGTGCATCATCACTTGATGAGACTGGCTATGAGGTGGCATCAAAAAGTGGTATGTTCAACTGCATTATACTTATGTATTTATCTCTCTGCTACATATATGTGTATCATACACTACCTACAAATATTCATTAATATTCAAGTGACATATGCAGAGGGGCAGGTAGGTGACACAGTGAATAGAGGGCCTGGCGTTAGGAAGATCTGAGTTCAAATCCAGTCTCAGATATTTACTAGCTGTGTGGCCCTGAACATACTTAACCCTTCTTGCCTCAGTTTCCTAGTCTGTAAAATGATCTGGAGGAAAAAATGGCAAACCACTATGCTATCTTTGCTAAGAAAACCCCAAATGGGATCAGAAAAAGTCAAAAACAACTGAAAATATTGAACAGCAACAAAATAGAAACATCATATATTATACAAATGTGTATATGTGTATGTAAATATAATAAATTCAAAATACTTTGGGGGAGGGGAATACTAACATTGGGAGAATCCAGAAAGACTTCTCATACAAATTATACTATCAGCATGTTAGCTGATCTTTGAAGGAAGCTAGGACTTCCAAGATGGAGGCAGAGTATTCTAGAAATAGGGTATGTCTTTAAAAAAATTTGGAGACAGAAAATGGATTGTATATGGTAAGCATCATATTTGGTAGCATGGCTGGGGACACAGAGTGCTTGGCAGGAAGTCTTGTATAATTAATGTGGAGAGATAGGCTAGAACCATATCCTAAAAAGATTTAAATGCCCAACAGAGGGCTGAATTGTTTGTTTTGTTTTTGTTTTATTTGTAATTCATCCTAGAGGCAACTTTTTGAGTCGGGGTGGGGAGGGGTGGCATGGTTTGGAGGTGGCGTGGTGAGTCCTTCTCTTCAGGAATGTAGCTATCTTTACTTTAAACAAATGTCCTCTGGTTGATTGGTTGATTTGTCAATCTTAATACATTGGTGAAGACTTAAGAATTGTGATTTAGCAGTAAGCTAAAAGTCAAAGGACCTTAAGCCTGGATCAGCTTTTCTAGTACTCTAACATCTAGGTTCAGTGTATCCTTTCAAATTAATAACTCTTTTTAATGACCCTTTGCCATTCTTTGCTTAGTTATATCTATGGCAAGACCATGACCTTTATTCACTTTTTATCCCTCAAAAGTACCATCATGGATCCACCATCATCCATTCACAGATTCTGTGTATACAGTTCTTATTAGTTGACTTCAAGAAGAATTTCTTGAGTATCTACTATATATCCCTGCATAGCATTAGGTGCTATGTGAGGAACAGCAATTAATAAGGCATTGTCTCTAAACACTCACTAAATATTTAGTGACAGACTGCTTAGTCCTATTTCTCTCAAATCATGGAGAAGGGAAATTGAGAAGAAAGGGAGGAAGTAGAATGAGATAACAAGGAAGAGGGAAGACTATAGCCTGAAGATCTGTACCTTCTCATATCAGTGATTTCATCATCAAACTACTTGCAAAAGAGACTGATGTCACATGAGCCTGAAATGGGTCAACTAACAGGTAAATGGAAAGGTGAGTATGTCTTAATCATAAAGATGCCTCATAGTCAAGTGAATTGATCTACTTAGCATATTTCTGAAGAGAGTTTCATGTCACCTAGATATGATGTTACACCAGGAAGAATCACATAATCTACTAAGGAATCTTACCAAGGAAATGTTTATTTTTATTTTACTGACCTTGTCTTTTAAAAGAAAGATCAGCTTATGACAATGATATGGCATTTTTCCTTCCATTGTTTAAGATTGAATTCAAAGTTAATAGATGACCTGATATCCTGGATAACTAAAGATGAGTCATGTTTACCTTTATACATCCTTATTATTAATGCAGTTATCAAAGACATTGCTGTGAAACTGCTTTCAGAGAAGCTTCTGAGTCACTAATTAGAAAGTCAATGGAATCTGCAGCAACCAAAGAATTTACCACAACCACACCCTCTATCCTTGCCTATAAAATTAACTCCAGATGAAACTGGAAATTCAGGTGAACCTGCCATATGATATAGATTAAGAAAACACATAGGACTTAAATGTCAAAAGAGGTAGGTTCCAATCCTGACTCAGGGTTATTAATCTTGTTTCTCTGGAAGAGTCATTTAAATCATTTGAGGCCCAGTTTCTTCATTTGTAAAATGATATAAAGATAGGGAACTTGTCTTCTTAGATATACAAGAAAATATTATTACTATTGATGGGCAAAAAAGCCCAGAATTACCTTAGAGATCATTTCCTCCAAAGCATTCTTAAACAAAGATCTTCTTTACAGTATCCCTGAGAAGCAGTAATCCAGTTTATAGTTGGAAACAACTAATATTAGGTCAAGTGAACAAGTATTTATTAAGTGTCCATGATATATGAGCCACTATGCTAATCTGCTGCCTCCAGAAACTGACCATCCTACTTCTAGCATCTCTAATAATAAGGATAGTGTAGAGGAGTGGAGCCAAGATGGCAAGGTAAAAGCAAGTGCTTGCTTGAGCTCTCCCCTAAACTTCTACAAACACCTATAAAAAAAATGATTCTAAACAAATTCTAGAGCAGTGGAACACAAAATTGCGGAGTGAAACAAATTTCCAGGCAAAGACAACCTGGAAGATCAACCAGAAAGGTCTATTGTACCAGCCTGAAAGATAAACACAGTCCAGCCTAAAATGTGCCAACACAGACTGGGCCCCAATAAACCCAGAGCAGGTCTCAGGGGACTGAATCATTGGCAGTTGTGGTAGTTTCTAGACTCCTCAACACACAAATGTCAAAGGCAACTTAGAAGGTCACTAGGAAAGGTCTGTCTGACCTGGGTGAGAGAGGAATTCCATCTGGTTGCAGAGGTAGCATCAGCTACTTCAAGAGCTCTCAGCCAACACACAGTGTGGGGGGATCCAGTGACTCATCAGAAGTGGATTGAAGGGATTTCTTTGCTAGTGCCAAGGCAGGATTCTCTTGCTTTGCCTGTGCTTAGATCTGGGTCACAGTCCTGGGGGGCAGTCCTGGGGTGAGGAGAAGTACTGGCATGGAGGAACTTGTGGTAGTGGAGAGGGAATCCACTTCACAGTTCCAAAGCAGAAAAGGGTGCTTATGGCAACCCACAGATCAGGGCACAAGCCATGAAAGCAGGAAATACTTCTCCTTAGATCATACTGCCTTAGAAGAACTGAAAATTTACAGGCTCCTAAAAGTATCTCTGAAAGCAGCTGCACAAAAAGCCCTGAAGCTTGGGACAGTGTACCCTCCACACTGGAAACAGAACCCTATCTTAACAAAGAGTTAAAAAGTCAAGTAATTGGGACAGAGCCAAAATGGCAGACTAAAAACATAGACCTGCTTGAACTCTCCTCCCAAAGCCCTTAAAATACCTATAAAAAATGACTAAACAAATTCTAGAGAAGCAGAAGTCATAAAATGACAGAGTGATACAGATTTCCAGCCCAAGACAACCTGGAAGGTTGACAGGAAGTGTCTATTGCACTAGGCCCAGAGAGGAGCACAGCCCTGTGTAGTCTGCACTGGCAGATCATACTGGAGCAGACTTTAGTGTGCAGAATCACAGGAAGCTGCTTCAGGTTCCAGATTTCTCAACCCACAAATTCTAAAAACAACTTCAAAGGTTAGTGAGAAAGCTAGCTCACTTAATTGAGAGGGGAACATGGTCTGGCCTCAACCCCAAATTCAGGATGGCAGCAGCCACTACCTCAGCAGTCACTTCTGAAGTTCTCGGTCTACAAATCGTGGGGGTATCAAGCAACTGATCTAGGTCTCAGTCCTGAGTGTAGTCCCGGGGTGAGAAAGAGTGTTGGCATGGCAGAGGTGGTGGCAGCTGTGGAGAAGGAATCCTACTCACAGCTCCCGGGCCAAAAAGAGTGCTTGTGGCTTCTCACAAACCAGAAAAGGAATAAAACACCTCTTTCTTTACTATGCCACTTTGGAGAAACTGAGATATCTTGGAAAACAACTGTACAAAACTTCTGAAGCCTGGGATATATGCCCTCCACTTGACAAAAGACTCAAAAGTCTAGTAATTGACAAGGAAACTATCCCAGAAGGATGGAAAAAATAAGCCTATAGAAGGTTACTTTCTTGGTGAAAAGTATTTCCTTCCATCCTTTCAGATGAGGTAGATCAAAGCATATAACCAGAAGATGATCTAAGGATACAACTGGAGGAAGACAGCAAGGTCAAGACTCCTACTTCCGAAATCTCCAAAAAAAATGAAATGTTCTTAAGGCATGGAAGAGCTCAAAAAGGATTTTGAAGATCAAGTAAGAGAGGTGGAGGAAAAATTGGTAATAGAAATGAGAGTGATACAAAAAAATCATGAAAAACAAGTCAACACTTTGCTAAAGGAGACCCAAAGAAATGCTGAAGAAAATAATACTCTTAAAAATGGACCCAAATGGCAAATGGCAAAAGAGGTTCAAATGTGATGTATGTATTGCTTATGTTTAGACAATTGGAAGCCCCTTCTGTTGGTCTTTATTTCTCTGTTTGTATTTTCTCTGAAGTTCAGGATACTGACTTTTGCCCATGAGCTAAATGTGCTTGATTAAAGTGATTGTTGATCCCTCAAATTTGCTTTCCTTTTAGAAAAGCAGATCTAAGAACCTATACAGCAGGCATTCCTGTGTATGCCATGGTACTTACTACTACATCCTTTTAGGATGGGCTTTTAGTTGTGTGTTGAACTATAATTTCCTCTAATCAATTCACATGACTTACTAAATAATAAATACCTCTGCCTTTTGACAAAGTTTTACTTTTATGTGTATTTATATATATATATATATTACTAAAGTTTGACCCACTGGTTCTCAAAGCTGATATCATTGACCACTAGTGTGTTTAGAAGTCTTCAGTCATTGTCACAAAGTTTAGGATGTCATGTTATTGTAAGTAAAAAAAAAGAGTGAATAACTTTGTTTCCTATATATTTTTGCTTACCATGCATATGCAATATATAATTACAGCATTCACAAAATGAACAAAGAACCTATTGCACATAGGCACTAACCTCAAAACATGCCAGACCTTAAACTTGCAAAGAACTCCATAAGAAAAATTGTTCTTTTCACTTTTTGTAAAGATCAATTTATTTGTGTGTGTGTATGTGTGTGATTGTGTGTATGTAAATAGTATTTTATTTTTTCCCAATTATAGGTAAAGATAGTTTTCAACATTAATTTTTATGAGATTTTGAGTTCCAATTTTTTCTCCCTACACCTCCTCCACCCTCCCCAAGACAGTAAGCAATCTGATATAGTTATACATATGCAATCATGTTAAACATATTTTCACATTAGTCATACTGTGAAAGAAGAAACAGAACAAAAGTGAAAAACCATTTAAATAAAGTAAAAATAGTATGCTTCAATCTGCCTTCAGGCTCCATAATTCTTTCTCTGGATATAGAAAGCATTTTCTATCATGAGTCTTTTAGAATTGTCTTGGATCACTAAATTGCTGAGAAGAGCTAAGTCTTTCAGAGCTGATCATTGGACGATATTGCTGTTACTATATATAAAGTTTCCTGATTCTCCTCATTTCACTCAACATCAGTTCATGTAAGCCTTTCCAGGTTTTTCTGAAATCCACTTGCATATAATTTCTTATAGCACAATTTTATTCCATTACATTCATATACCACAACTTATTCAGTCATTCCCCAATTGATGGGTCTTCCCTCAGTTTTCAGTTCTTTGCCACCACAAAAAGAACTGCTATAAATAATTTTGTACATGTAGGTCTTTTTTTTTCAAATTTTATGATGTCTTTGAGATACAGACCTATTAGTGGTATTGCTGGATCAAAGGGTATGCACAGTCTGCCCTTTGGGCATAGTTTAATATTGCCCTCCAGAATGGCAGAACAGTTGCTCTCACTGAAGAGAAATTGTGTATATGTGAATCTCCCATAATGGTGCCAGTTTCAACACTCTCTATGCCACAGTTGTAAGTATAAGAAGTCTAGGTTGTAGCAGGGCAGGGGATGGACCCTGAGTCAGTGTGTGTTGGAAGTGAGACTCTCCCTAAGTCTTCCTGTGTTCCACAGTCTCTCTAGCCACTATATTATTCTGCCCCAGAAGTTACCTGGAGACATATCTATCCAAGATATTGGATGATTATTAGAAGACGTACCCTCCATGATCACAAAGGGGAGAAAATTCTAATATCTTTCTAGATTAAACTGAGACTATACCTCATCAATTAGTTCCAAGGGAGAACCACTAAAACAGTATAGTCAACTGCTTACATGAAGCATTCAATTTCTATGAGAATTCTTCTCTTCTGCCACAAGATAGATGCCTTCAGGTAGCAAAGTTCTCTGCCTCACACATAACAGAATAGGCAAAGAGGGAAAAAGCAGCAGGTATACAGAATATGATTTTCTCTTTTGTCTTTCTAAGTGGTAGAGAAATGAACAATACACACACACACACACACACACACTCACACACACATGGAAAAGGTCATGATTTCACAATTTACTTATTAAATGGACATTAGGGATGAAATTAAAGTCAAACAGGAAGTTTTGCAATTATTTAAGAATTAATTTTTACTGATAACTGAAAAACAAGTAAAACCAGCACATACTTTAGAGCATAGATTTGTTAAATCTCCTGCCAAGATTATCATGATACCTGGACAAAGCAAGAAGTGGAACAAAGTTTCTGTCAGTTCTATTAGTTATCTCTAAATTCGGTTCAATTCAACAAGTTCTTATCTAGTGCATTTTCATACCTAATGTGGACACTAAATATCATTATTTTATACTACATTAATCCCTTAGTTCCTTAGAATTCATGAAATATGATTTCTTTACAATAAGTCACGATCCCCTGACTTAACTAAACATATATGGTAAAAGAGCTTGTCTCTGGTTTTCCATTTCACCCTTTACCTTATTTCCAATTATCTACCTAATGAAGATATACTCTTCCTTTCCTCTACTCTAAATGCATTAGATATACTATTAGTTTTGTGAAAAGTAATTAGACCAACTTTTATTCAGTTGTTAATTAGTGTTAAGTACTTAGGTATCTAAGTGATAGAATGTTAAATTGTAATGTTGGACCTGGAGTAAGAAAGATCTGTGTATAATTCAAACTCTGACACTTAGCAGCTTTGTGATCCTTGGCAAATCACTTAATTACTGTCTGCCTCAGTTTCCTCATCTGTAAAATGGGTATAATAATTACATTATCTCCCAAGGCTGTGTGAGGGTTAAATGAGATAATATGTTTAAATCACTTTGCAAAGTTTAAGGCTATTAGGAACTAGGAGAGATAAAAATATTTGTAAAGATGTTCTTACCCCCTTAGTCTTAGTTATCCCTGAATAAAGAACAAATGCTATTAAATTGATTATAACTTAAGGGGGGAAAGTATAAGACAGTTGATTGCCTTGAAGTCACTTTCTGTCACATAGTAGGCTCTTAAATGTCAGTTAATTGAAAGGAAACAGTAATTTCAAATAGAAAGCATACAGTCAAGTTCAAGAACACATTATATAATATTAAACTAATTTGATTTTTTTGACAGGATTATAAAACAGGTAGGCAAGCTATAGACAAAGTGGATAGAATATTGGGTCTGGAGTCAGAAAGATTCATTTTCTTGAGTTCAAATCAAGTCTCAGGAACTTATTCGCTATGTGAACCTGGAAAAGCTATTTAGCTGTGTTTGCCTCAGTTTTCACATGTATAAAATAAGCTGGAGAAGGAAATGCCAAATCAATCCAGTATCTTTGCCAAGGAAACCCCAAATGCGGTCACAGAGAGTTAGACACCACTGAGTACCAATGATAAAATAAGGAGGAGGAGGATTCAAGATGGCAGAGTAAGAGCACAGACCTTCTAGAGTGCTCCCCACAAGCCCAGACAAATACCTGTAAAAATGACTCTAAACAAATTCTGGAGCTGTAGAACCCACAAAATGACATAGTGAAAATAAATCTCTAGCCCAATGAAGCTTGAAAAGTGGCCAGGAAGTGTGTATCGTACCATGCGGGTAGCAGAGTGCAGGCCAATGTGGGCCATGCTGTAATAAAGGGGACCTGAGCAAGCTTCAGAGAACTGAATGTTGGGCACCTGTGGCAGATTCCATACTTCATGACCCCAAAACGCTGAGGACAAATTGGAAGGTTGGTGGAAAAAACCTGTGGGACAGTTGTAAGAGAGTGGTTGGGCCCCAGACTCAGGGAGGCAGACAGAGAAAGGGGTAGAGGAATCTGTGGTGACCACAGCAGCAGAAAGGGCAGCTTCAGTCACGGTTTCTGGAGTTCTAGACCCACATATGGTACGGGGATCAAGCTGCTGACAGTCTACCCCCCAACCCTACTGGAAGCAGAGAACTACCTTGACAAAGAGCTCAAAGGTCAAGAAAATGCCTGGGGAAATGAACAAAAAACAGAAAAAGGATCAGAATCTAGAATCTTACTTTGGTTACAAGGAAGTCCAAAGTACACAAACAGAAGACAAAAAAGTCAAAACTCCTCTATCCAAAGCCTCAAGAAAAAATATGAATTGGTCTCAGGCCATGGAAGAGCTCAAAAAGGACTTTGAAAATCAAGTAAGAAAAGCAGGGCAAAAATTGAGAAGAGAACTGAGTTCTGCAAGGAAAATCATGAAAAACAGGTCAACAGCTTGATAAAGGAGAACCAAAAGAATACTGAAGAAAACACCACTTTAAAAAACAGATTAACCCAAATGACAAAAGTGATCCAAAAAAGTCAATGAGGAAAAGAATGCCCTGAAAAGCAGAATTGGCCAGATAGAAAAGGAGATCCAAAAGCTCACTGAAGGAAATAATTCCTTAAAGATTAGAATGGAGTAGATGGAAGCTAATAACTTCATGAAAAATCAAAAAATTACAAAACAAAACCCAAGGAATGAAAAAATGCCAAATGTTGTGAAATATCTCACTGGAAAAACAACTGATCTGGAAAATAGATCCATGAGAGACGATTTTAAAATTATGGGACTACTTGAAAGTCATGATCAAAACAAAAGCCTACACATCATCTTTCAAGAAATTATCAATGAAAACTACCCTGATACTCTAGAACCATAGGGCAAAATAAATTTTGAGAGAAATAACTGAACACTTCCTGAAAGAGATCACAAAAAGAAAATTCCTAAGAATATTGTAGCCAATTTTGAGAGCTCCCAGGTCAAGGAGAAAATATTGCAAGCAACCAGAAAGAAGTAATTTGAGTATTATGGAAATACAATCAGGATAACACAAGATCTAGAAGCTTCTACATTACGGGATCAATGGGCTTGGAATATGATATTCCAGAGGGCAAAGGAACTAGGATTAAAACCAAGAATCACCTACCCAGCAAAACTGAGTATAATCCTTGAGGGGAAAAAATGGTAATTCAATGAAATAAAGGACTTTCAAGAATTCTTGATGAAAAAACCAGAACTGAATAGAAAATTTGACTTTCAAACACAAGAATAGAGAGAAGCAGAAAAAGGTAAGCAGAAAATAAAAATCTTAAGGGACTCAATAAAGTTGAACTATTTACATTCCTACATGGAAATATAATATTTGTAACTCTTGAGACTTTTCTCAATATTAGGATAGTTGCAGGGATTATATACATATATACAGAGAGCAAAGGTGAGTTGAATAGAAATGGATGGTGTCTAAAAATAAAATTAAAGGGAGAAAGAGGAATATATTGGGAGGAGAAAGGGAAAATGGAATGGAGCAAATTATCTCTCACAGAAAAGAGGCAAAAGAAAGATTTTTCAATGGAGAAGAGGAGGGTGGTGAGAGCGAAAAAGTGTTTACTCTCATCACATTTGGCTTAAGGAGGGAATAGCATGCACACTCAATTTGGGGTGAAAATCTATGTTACACTACAGGAAAGTGGGAGAGAAGGAGATAAGCAGAGTGTGGGGGATGATAAAAGGAAGAGCAAATGGAAGGAAGGAGTAAGTAGAAGTAAACACTTGGGGAAGGATAAGGTCAAAAGAGAGAATACAATCATTGCGGGGTAGGATAAGATACAGGGAAATATAGTTAGTCTTTCACAATATGAATGCTATGGAAGTGTTATGCAAACATAACTACACATGTATAACCTGTATTGAGTTGCTTGCCTTCACAGTGGGTATGGGTGGAGAGGGAGGAAGGGAGAGATGTTGGAACTCAAAGTTTTAAAAACAAATGTTAAAAATTGTTTTTCCATGCAGTTGGGAAATAAGATATACAGGTAACAGGATATAGAAATCTATCTTGTCCCAAAAGAAAATCGAGGAGATGAGGTTAAGGGAAGGGAGGGGTGTAACAGAAGGAAGGGTAGATTGGGGGAAGGGGTAATCAGAATGAGCACTGCCTCATGTGGGCAGGGGGAGAGATGGAGAGGAGATGTGAAACTCAAAATCTTGTGAAAATAAATACTGAAAACTAAAAATAAATAAATAAATTTTAAAAATAGAAAAATTAAAAAACAATAGAAGAGGTTGAACAGAGAATATTATGCGGTCTACCTAAATTTCATAAAAAAATTTTAAAAGTGTTTCACATAAATTTTGTGGGCAAAATGATGAGATGAAGACATAGTTAGATGAGTTTGGAATTGCTTTAGAGATCAGATCCAAAGAGTATTCATCAATGGTTTGGTGTTAAGTTGAAAGACCTCCAGCAGAGTGTTTCAGGAATCTGTGCTTGGTTTTCGTACAGTTTTCACATGATACAAAGTTTGGGTACATTGGATGGCAAAGACAAAATTCAGAAATATTTTGACTTTTTTAACACTGGGACAATTCAAATATGATAGCATGTAATAGATATGAATGTAAAATCTTACATTTTGATTTTAAAAAATCAACTTCACATATGTGAAATGGGGAAATATAGAAATGTCATGATTTCTTAGGATGATAAGCTCCAAATGAGACAGCACTGGGATATTGCAGTAGCAGCAGCAGCAACAACATAAACAATCACTACCACCATCTAATTCAATCTTACTTTTTATTAGATGATGCATACTACAATGAACGAGAGAGGTCATACTACTAAACTCTGCCTATTGTGAACATTGTTTTCATTTTTCCTTCCTCATTTTAGGAAACACTTTTCATGAGTGTCCTAAAGGATGGTGAGAAGCATAGTTAAAGTCCTCCAGATCATGCCACATGAACATCACTTAAAAGAAGGAATATAAAAACAAAAAAGAAATAAGATGCTTGGCCCACAGAAGAAAATACTTTGGGAGGATGTAATAGTTGCTGTCAAGTTCAAGGACAGTCACATATAGAAAGGGAAATGTTTGTTGTACATATCCACAGAACATAGAATTTGGAAGGATAGATAAAAGTTGCAAAGTGGCAGGTTTTGGCTTGATGTAAAGGAGAAAAACATTCTTGATGAATCTTAATGATCCAAAAGTGAACCAGGCTACGTTGCAAAATCATAGGGCTTTAAACAATGATTGAATGATTCTTTGTGAGTACTGACACATAGCTAATTCTTTTCAGGGTTGGGGTTGAACTAAGTGACTCCTGAGGACCCTTCCAACTCAGAGATTCATGAAATTCATGCATAGAAGGAGTTCATTGGACAAGGGGTGGAATGCAGAGGGTATTCCAGAAAGGGAAAACTCAAACAAAAAGACAAAAATAAACAAATGCAGAACATTGATGCTGATGTCACTTTGTCCAGAACATGAAATGGGAGGATGGGGAAGAGTATGAGATAGGGCTGGAAAGGTCAATTGGAGTCATATTTTGAATGGCCATAAATAAGGAAGTTGGGTTTGTATAGACAGTAATGAGAGAGAGAGAGACAGAGAGAGAGAGAGAGAGGAGAGAGAGAGAGAGAGAGAGAGAGAGAGAGAGAGAGAGACAGAGAGAGAGAGAGAGAGAGAGAGAGAGTATTATTTGGGTCAGGTAACTTTTAAAATACTTTACTCTTTGTAAATTATTTTATGCTAAGTAATTCAATTTTCATTTTTGCAAGCAGGTTACCTTTGCTTTCTTACAGTGTCTATATATTGAGAGACTGAGAGCTAACATCAGGCAGCACTTTCAGAATGGCTAATTCTTTGGTGTGGGGATTCTTTCTAATGTCAAGAAATGATTCCTTCCTTGGTATTAATCAGTCAGTCAACAACTATTGATTAAAGACGGACTATGTGCCAAGTGGGGGGCAGGTAAGTGGTACAATGCATAGACACCTGGTCTTGAAGCCAAGATCTAGGTTCAGGTCTGGACTCAGATACTAGCTTGTGACTCTGAACAAGTCACTGGAACCTTATTTACCTCAGTTACTCATTTGTAAAATGGGCACACACTCAAAAAGGAAATAGTGAACCACTCCATTATCTTTGCCAAGAAAACCCTGTGGGTTCATGTGGAGTCTGATGTGACTGAATAACTTAATAACAATGTGTCAGATAATAGAAAAAAGCCTAGGGATTCAAAGAAAAGCAAAAACACAGTCCCTACCTCCTCAAGGAGCCCACATTTCAGTGAGAAGAAGGAGAGAGAAAGGAACAACATTGTGCTAAACACTTTTTACAAATACTGTCTGTTCTTCATAACAACCCTCCAAAGGAAGTGCTGTCCATTTTATCGCTGAGAAAAATAAGGCACTTGGCCAGGATCACAGTGGCAAAGGCTGGACTGAACTCAGTTCTCCATGACTGAAGGCCCAGAAGCAGTGACCTCTGAAGAGGTAACATGCCAACAACCCATGTACCTTCAAGATACATGTAGTATTCATGGGAGGTAATCTCAGAGAAAAGACATTAGAAGGAGGGAGGAGAAAGTTGTGGTCAGGACAGGCCCCTCTCTGAAAGTGGGATTCAAGCTGAGTATTGAAGGAAACCAGTGGAACCAGCAGGTGGAAGAAGAGGAATAATATGGTATCATTGTGTTTTTGGATTTCAATGGATTTCTAGAAGTTATTTAGTTCAAATCATGTTATCTTGAGAGGATGAAATTTTGACTTTTATTGAAGCCACAAGTTTCATGCATAGATACTAGAGAATGGGTGAGACTTAGCACTGAACATCACATTAAGGCTCTGAGATAAGTGATGTGTGGGGTCTGCTGGCTTCATTTAAGAGTCAGTCATTCAATAGGCTTTTAAGTAATATTCTTGGTACTGGAGGAGATATAAAAATAAGAAAGAAATGAATCCCACCTCCAAGGATCTTGAAATCCAGGATTGAATTTGGACTTATATTGGTTGGATGAGTTTTATAGTTGAAGGGGGAAAAAAAAGAGGGGATGAGATATTTGAGCAGAGTAGTTTGATCAAGTTAAAGTGTGACAAATGAATAAAAGTATCATTGTAGCTGAGGGTTTTTGTTTTTGTGCTTTTTGTTTTTTCATACTAGCCTTTCTGAAAACAGGCTGTCTTTGCTCTAGATTTGTGCCCATGAACTTGTTTTAAAAGTATTTTTATAACTCTGTTTTAATTGCCATGGTTTCCTTTGCAATCATATATATTTTTTCCTTCTTACATATTTAAAAACATTATTCTAAGAAAGAATCCATAGGCTTCATCAGACTACCCAAAGGACCCAAGTAAGAATCTTTACTCTAGAAACAACCCTTCTGCCTTCCTCTTATCCTCACTCTGTCCCTTTTCTGCAGTCTTTCAGGTTAGAAATATTCAACTTCCTAGCTATTTGGCACCTCTTTCCTTGTTTTATGTGTCTGTGTGTGTGTGTGTATACACACACACACCCACATATGCAAAGATAGTATGTATGTGTATGCATATATGTATGGGTATGTATATGTATGTGTGTACATATATACTTGCATACATACACATATATGCCTGCATATATACATACATGTATGTATGTGTATATGGAAGTCAATTCAACACATCAGAGTAGAACCATGCCACTTAGACCTCTTCAGTTTCCTTGAATTGCCATTATGGATGGAGTGAAGATGAACCCACAAGTCCCACCTATCCACTCATTCAACAAATTCATGTAAAACCATTATAATATCTTTACTATTGCCAGAGAATGAAGATGCTCATGCCCACAGTTCTCTGGTGATATTCTTTGGTCGTATCCCTTCTATAGTCTTCCTCCATCAGGTTTAGAATTAAGGGGTAACTCTCAGGCTCATTCTTGGGGGGTCAGTATTTGACCCTAGTTTTGAATGCATCAGCTGCTGTTTTAGATATAAAAGGGTGCTTCCCTACTATACTTCCCTTTGCCCTGTTATCCCTGATTCCTTCTCTGTGCTCCCAGTGTCTCCAGTGACCTCCATCCAAACCTGCCAAATGAAATGACCTGTTGCTTTCCAAATATACTGGCTCATTTGGATTTTCTCTGAATCTCCTTTTCTCATGGCAACAGACACCTTATAAGTATAAAATCCTATGAGATCAAATGATGGAGAAATCACGTTCAACTGTGAGGATCTGGGAAAGCTTACTGAAGAAGGTGACATTTGTTTTGGGTCTTAAAAAGATGGGTAAGATGAAAAGTTTGAAACGTGGAAAGGAATTTAGACACAGAGAACAAAGCATCTGTTTCTGTCTCTAAATTTAAATTCAGTAAAAAAAGGAAAGAAAGAAAATGAACAAAAACCCAGTTATATGATCGCATATAGATATTCTCCTTGATGGAGCAGTTGGTTCAGTAATCAATTAACTAGCTGAGTTTTGCTGCTAAACACCACCGTTCGTTAACTATTGGTCCAATAGATGTGAAAGTAACCTCACTGTCATGGCTGATATAGCCTCGGTGCTTCTTACTGATTTAAAAAAAAACCAACATTCACAAGCACCTCAGCTCTGAATTTGGCCCAAGGTCTTGCATTTGCTTCCAACTTTAGTCAAATTATTATTGTAACTGAAGTGGATTTTTAAGAGCTCTCAATGATACAAATCACCATTGTATACTGCCCTTGATAGCTTTCCCTACTCATTTCCTTTATTATTAATTAATATTTATGAGTGTCTACTAAGGGCATGTCACAATATTCGGTGCTATTTTATGAAGTGCCTTGCATAGAAGGAACCGTATGCGTGCGTGTGCATGTATACATTACATCAGAGGTTAATTTGTGGGTTTATTTTATTCATATTTCATTAACTATTGGCTTAGTGGAAGGCACCCTCAATGACCTAAGTCCTTAATAATCAGAGGGATAGAATATTAGTATTCATTCATCATTGGGGCAGGTCACCTAGGTGGAATGATTTTCCTTCACCAGAATAACCTATGACAGGTAATGAATGAATAAAAAACCTTCCCAGGAAAGTCACAAAAACCCCAGTGATACTAACTGCCAGCAAAAGTGGAATGGCATTTCTTAGGCAAACAAATATTATTGAATAACAAATAATATCGAACAATAAGTGTTCGATAATGCATGTGGTATACAAGCCATATCTGCTAAAAATCTCAACTACGTAATTCAGTCCTCTTCACAGCAACATCAACTCATAGAAGAAACTCAAAGATGAGCTGCTCCAACTCTGTTTTCTAATGATTTAAATAGGGAGGAGAGGATGGGGCGGCCTCTAAATCTTGATACTCCTACAACTGTGACATTATTATTATTGGAGTTTTGTTTTGTTTTTTATTTCACCATACTGTCTTTAGGGTATTTTTTTCTTATTTTGTTTTAGTTTTCTCTCTTCTTCCTCATAATCACACCAAAAGTATCATTGCTTTTAGAAAGGTTATATCAATTGACCTCCCTATGGATCAATAGGTCATGCTGATGAATATAAAATCAAACCTCCCTGCTATGACTCCCTGTATGTGTCATTTCCCCTATTCAAATGTAAGTTCCTTTCTTTTACATCTAACACTCTATAAGGGCAGAGATGATCTCAGGTTCTTAGGGTTTTATATTACTATTACTAGTGCTCGGCATAATGTTAAGTATTTGATAATTTTTTTCATTCATTCATTCATTCATTCATCAGAGCTAGTGTCCTAATGACCTTTTCACCAATAAATCAAAGAAATACATGACTTAGGGGATCTTTGATTTCTAGCAGGGTAGACACCTCTATTGACAAAAGACTGTGACCTCTTCATGCCCGATGAGAGAGTCTTCCAGAGTCAGTATGTCTCAACCATCCATCTGTCTGTGGTCAACCTGGAGAGGACTTTCTCTTCTAAGAATGCCTGCTCAGCTTAGTAGGCTATCCCTGAGTTTCTGCTCTGTTATTTTAAATTGTGGAAGAAGTGAAGACCGTCTATAGAATTTTAATCAGAGAACTTCAGGGACAGTTTCTACCTGAGGACATTCACCAAAAGAAAATGACCATGACCATCAACAACACCAGAGTAAAGAAGAGTCTGTTCCTGTCCAGTGTGTGTGTGTGTGTGTGGGGGTGTGTGGTGTGTGTGTGTGTGTGTGTGTGTGGTGTGGTGTGTGTGGGGGGGTGTGGTGTGGTGTGTGTGTGTTTTGTGTGGTGTGTGTGTGTGTCTGTGTAAAATGAAGGTACTAGGGATGGGTTTATATAGTTGAGGCAAATAAGTAAATAATATAATTTGAATATCAGTTACACTTTGGAACTACTAAGGGGAAAAAAGGGGGAGGAGGAACTTTCCAAAGGGTCCTGGGAAATAGAAGGAAAAAGCAGCTGATTTTGGAGCAACTAAAGCCTGAAAAGTTACTTAATAAAGTGGAGGATAGGAGAGCAGTATAGCTGCCCTGCCAGTTAATAAGTCACATATTATCAGGACCCATTCCAAGGAGATAACCAGAGAAAAGGAAGCCAACGAATCATGATAAGAGCTCAGGTGCACTAAGAAGCTGTGGAATTGCAGAGAGAGACAAGTAATAATTTCCCAAACTTACTCAGGGAGTTTACTTGATACTTAACAAGGAAGAAAAAAAATTTTAAAAAGGCTCTGGCCATTCAGGCACTTTTTTCTTTTAAATCCTACTGATATAAAAGACATTGTATAGGACTTTGATGTAAACCTATGGCATATTATGTATGCTTTGTATAAATTTGCACCACTATTAATGTTATTCAAATAGCCTTGAAGTGCTTCTTACAGATCTATTTCAGAAACTTCTTTTATTCTCTGAGGGACTCTCCTCCTCCCTGGTATTTGAAAAGAAATGGAAAGTTAAGAAATATGTGACTTTACAAATGTAAATTTTCATAGAAATGAAGCCCTGAAATCTAAAATACTAATTAGTAGGACCCCCAAAGTACACACTCTTTTCCGTTGCTTCATTTCCATTTGGCTTAAAGAGGAAGGGGATGTTCTCATTGGAAAATATTGATTTCTGGCACACACCTTCTCTGAATCTTGTTAAGCATGAACCCTGAGCAATGGCATCTGCACCTCAACATTCTGTTGTTGTGTCTCTGTGAATAATGCCATCACTTTCCCTGAGGGAAATTGGAATCTCTCTGCAATTTAGGCAATACTCTTCAGAAGTATTTATGGTTCAAGTGTTGACTGTGCTTGTAGCAAACCAGGTGAAGAACCCTTTGGAACTTGTCTCTTTGTTCATCCACACATAAATTGTCATCATTGTCGTGCTTGACGACTTTCTAGCTTGATGGCACCTGTCAAACCTGGACCTCTGCTATCCTAACTTTGAGAATCTACAGCCATCTCTACCCTGATGAAGACATCAGAAGAAAATTTTAGTACAGGAAGATGATTTATTTTCCTTAAACCATCTCATATAGATAGATATTTGATGAGCATGCCAGTGTAAGTAGTAAGGAACATCCCAAACATGGCTATGTCAGACGTCTGCCTAGAACATACTTTAAATATCTACTCTACTTCAAGCAAACTTAAAAAAAAGACTGATATTAGGGAAAGACCCTAGTGTCAGGGACTGAGGTCCTAGACCTGAAAAGATCCGAAAGAATTACAGCTAGGTGGCACAATGGTCCTGGAAGTAGGAACACCTGAGTTCAAATTTGACCTAAACACTTACTAGCTGCATGACCTGGTGCAAGTCACTTAACCTCTGTTTGCCTCAATTTCCCCAACCATAAAATGGGGAAAATAATAGCATTTACTTCCCAGAGTTGTTTTGAGAATCAAATGAAATCATATTTGCAAAGTGCTCAGTACAATGCCTGGGACATAATAGGCACTTAATAAATAATTGTTCCTTTCCCCCTTCCCTACAATTAAAATAAATCTTATTGTTCTAAAATTAAAAGAGCTCTTGTATCTGCTTTAAAGCTATATGGCTGAGTCGATAGGAATCTAAACTTCGAACCAAGACCTGAGTTTGAATTCTGACTCAGGAAAGTCTTCAAATAGCTGTGTGGCACTGCCTAAGTCATTAACCTTATTTAACCTCAGTCTTCTCATACTAAAATATGAAGAAGTTGAATTTGATGGTGCCAAACATACTTTCCAGTGATAAATTTATGATTCCTTGGACCTGGAAGAGCCTTTGGAACTTATCTTTCTAGGCCCCACATATCTAGAGAAAAGAAAAGTAAGGCCTAGAGAGACAAAATTCCCTGCATGTGATGATGCGGCCCCAGGGATGGAGATGGACTGAGGTTCTAAGTGCTCTTCCATCAATTTCTTGTATCCACAGAAATTTAGGCAAATTGTTTATGGAAACAGGATGGCGACTTCTATTAATTTTTCTTCTACAGAGATTATTTGAAGTAATCAAATCATTTAACAGTTGAGCACAGTGCCTGGCACATAGTAGGTATTTAATAAATGTTGACTTGACCCACAAAGCTGCTGAGACAACTCTACAGGTGGCACAAAAACCAAAGTTCTCTTGAACAACCAGATCTTGCATGGCATTTTCACTCAACCTTACTTTCAATAGATAATATCTGATAAGGAATTTAGAAGGGATAAGTGTAAAATTCTACTTTTGAAGAGAAAAAACAAACAAAATCAACTTCCCAGGGACACAGGATGGGCAGATATAAGTAGTATACATGAGAAATATCTACCAGGAAGAGGAGGTATTTGTGAACTAAAAACTCAAAAAAGAATCATTAAGTAATGGAAAAAGTGTTGGATCTGAAGTCAGAGGACCCAGGTTCAAATCCTGATATTAACTACCTATGTGATTTTGAGTCATTTGTTTAATCTTTTCCTCAGTTTCTTCATCTGTAAAAAATAAGACGATTGTCTTAGGTGACTTCTAAGGTTTCTTAGGTCTAAACCTATGATCATATGAACAGTGACTATGGCAGCTAAAACTTCTAATGTGAATTCAGGATGCATTAATAGAGAGATGGTCTAGAATGATGGATGTGACAATCCTATGCTTTCTCCCCTGATCAGACAAAATATTATTATTGTACTGAATTGTGTATGTCACATTTTAGAAAAGACTGGCAAAATGGAGCTCATCTAGGATGATAAGGGAATCATGATATTGGACAATTGGTTGTAGGAATTTGGGTGTTTAGCCTGGAGAAGGAAAGACTTTAGGGGGCTGCTGGGGATAGAGACCTTTGATTATTTGAAGAGTTGTCCCACAGAAAAGGGATAAAAATGTGTTCTGCTTAGGTCGCAGAGGACACAGCGCAATAGGTGAAAGTTATAATACTATGTAAGGAAAAACTTCCTAATAACTACAGCTGCCCCAAAAAAGGAATGAGCTATCAAGAATCAACAGAGTGGTTTTCTGTTTGGGTATGGATTGACTGGCTTCTGAGATTCCTTCCAACTCTGAGATCCTGCTACTCTGTCACCCGCCTTGAAGATTTTAAAGTAATCTCTCCTGAAGAAGGGAAAGTCTATCTACCCTGAGACATTGAGGAAGGGCTGAAAGGAGCATAGCAAATTCAATATGTCAATGAGATCCCACACCCTAGTTTCCCTGATTCACTTAAATAGTAGTTAATAGGTGAATAGTTTCAAAAGATGAAATCAAACCATTTATGACTCACTGAGCAAAAAGATATTGTGGTCAGTCTGATTGAAATGGGTTCCTTTTAGACAAAAGTCTAACTAAAATATCTGCCAGCCCTCTTACCACACTTGGAGCCTAACCAAATTTGTCAACAGATCTGTCCTAATCTCCTTATAACAACTGTGATGAGGGTTCTGGAGTTTTCTTAGTCTATGTTTTCATGACGCATCATCTTATTATTGAAATTCAACTTAATGAAAATTCATCCCTTCCCATATAATTTCTCCCCTTGTCTTTCTTTTCCTCTTCCCCCCAGAGTACAATGGAACTCTCCCACCAGGGTTCTCAAGCATCATCAGTTATAATTCAGCTTTCCTAGGATGAGATTGATGCCCTCTCATGGAATCCAGTTGCTAGAAATGGTTAAGGAACTAGCTCAGTTGGGGAGTCACAGAGTGCATAACAGAAAAGAGTCATAAAATAGGATTAAAAAAGAAAGAAATTAGCCTGGATTAGGAACCTAACATCAGATGTGATATGTAGTGCCACATCAGGATGACTGCATCAGGAGTCACAGAAGTTCAGAGTTGGAAGGGATTTTTAGAGGTCATCTGGTTCTACCCAGATCAAAATGACACCCTCACCCCAAAATAATAACTGACAAGTGGTCATTCAGTTTTGCTTGAAGAACTCCACTGAGTCGGCACCCGATACCCATTAAGCTAACTTTTTTAAAACTGTAATTGTCAGGATGTATTTTTTTTTTCTGTCTAAACTTGTTTCTTTGCAGCTTTTACTCATTTCTACCATTTCTGCCTTCTAAGGTCAAGCAGAGCAAACCTAATACCCTTTCCCCATCAGAACCCTTCAAAATACTTGAAGACAGACACTAACCACACCCCTCTTACACACACACACACACACACACACACACACACACGCATACACACACGCACACATGCACGCATATCTTCAGTCTAAACACTCCAAGTTCCTTTAGTCAACGGCATACACTTGAGACATTTCAAGATCTTGGTTGTCCTTTGGAAACTCTTCTAATTATAAAAGTTATCCCTAATATGTGAGGCCCAGAACTGAAGATGCCATTCAGGATACAATCTTTTCCAAGTCTGAGCACAGTGGGACTATTGTATTCTCATTCTTAGAAACTGTATTTCTAAATACTTTCTAAAATGGTATTAGTTTTATCACACTGTTGACTTCACATTGAGCTTGTAGTATATTAAAATCCTCAGAATTTTTTCAGAGAATATTTGGGCCACACTTTGTCTCATTTTTATTGTTTTGTTTGTTTATTTTAATTAAAAGAACTGACTTTGGCCTCTGGCTCTGTTTCACAAGTCCAGTGTTGCTTTTTCGCTTTTGTTCAGTCTTCTAGTCATGTCGGATTCTTTATGGCCCCATGGACCATCACATGCCAAGCCCTTCCATCCTCCATTATCTCCCTAAGTCTGTCCAAGCTTATGTTTGTTGCTTTCATGATACTGTTTATCCATCACTTCCTCTGCCATCCCCTTCTCCTTTTGCCTTCAATCTTTCCCAACATCAGTCTTTTTCAGTGAGTCCTGTCTTCTCATTATTTGGCCCAAGTATTTAAGTTTCAGCTTCAGTATTTGACCTTCCAATGAATGATTTGAATTAAATTCCTTAAGTATTAACTGATTTTATCTCCTTGCTGTCCAAGGGACTCTCAAAACTCTTCTCAAGTACCATAATTCAAAAGAACTGATTCTGTGACATTCAGTTTTCCTCATAGGCCAACTCTCACAGTCATAAATTGCTATTGAAAAAACCATAGCTTTGACTGTACAGACGTTTGCTGGTAAGGTGATGTCTCTGTTTTGTTAGTATACCATCCAAATTTGCCATAGCTTTCCTTCATAAGTTTAGAGCCATAGGACAAATCACTTTCTCTTTCTGGGTCTCATTTATTGTTGTATTCCCCCTAGAACAGACTGTATACATAGTTATTTACAACTGCCTGGAACAACTGTTGCAGATATCTTATCTGATGTTTACTAGTGCCCAGAAATAGTAGTTTAAGTCACCAGGAGAAGAATGAAGAACTCATAATCCTCTAAAGTAGCTCAGGATACTTGATTTTGATCAGATCTGTTGTTCTTGTACTGACCTGTGATTTCCTGGGCAGGGCTGGATTTAGGTTGGATCTTTCCCAACACATTTGTTACTTCATGACTTAATAAGCCTCTCCCTTTGAAACTAAAGATATAATTTAATCTCTAATGGGGTTTGAGCTTTCATTCCACATGGGTACATCCTATGTGTCTGACTCTAAGCGGTGATGTCACAATATTCATGTGCCTCTATTGCTCAAAAAACTAGACGGAAATTTCTGATTCAAAAGGGCTGACATTCCCTGAATTGGACCACATGGAACCAGAGGAGAGTACGAATTCAATTTCCAAAATGAGCCCAGTTGAGTTAGGTGATCCCCAAGGTTCCTTTGAGATCTAACATTACATTTTTTTTAAGATCCATGACATCTCTGGGTTCTCTGTTCTCTCTATGATCATGACCATAAAATAATCACCAGACATCAAAGATTGGATGACAGCTGGAGATGTACAACAAATTCAGTCATCTAGGGAGGACATATTTCTGAAATGACAAGAAGGCCAATTGATGGACTTGATAAAAAAGCATCTATTATGTGACCAACACTGTACTAATTGTTGGAAGTACAAAGATCAAAATGAAGCATTTTTTTTCCTCAAGGAGCTTATCTTCATGGAAAAGACAAGACATATCACTGTAAGTGAGGTTATACAAGGAAAATGAGTCTTCCTGAAACCAAGGCCAGTGCTCTATCCACTACACCACCTAGCCATCTACTCTATCTGCTACCAATCATCAAAGGTATCTCTACCAGCTTTTCAGCCTTATATGATGAGCATCCCTTCCACACTTTTATGTGAGGATTCAAGTAATAGGTTTTAGAGTTAGAATTAATCTTGGAAATCATCTTATCCAAGTCTCACATTTTATAGGTAAGAAAATTAAGGACAAAACTGATTAAGTGGCTCACAATCCTGGAAAGAACATTGGTTTTAAAAGACCTGGCTAGGAGATTTGACTGATTCTTAAATAGCACCCTTAAGGCTGCTTCAGGAAACGTGATTTCTTGATCACTGGATGTATTGAGTAGCCAGTTGGTGCAGTGGATAGAGCACAGGGAATGGATTCAGAAAATCTCATCTTTCTGAGTTCAAATCTGGCCTCAGACACTTACTAGCTGTATGACCCTTGGCAAGTTGCACTTGCCTCGGTTTCCTCATCTATAAAATTGAGGTAGTAACAGTCACTGATGACTAAGTCACTCAGTAGATAGAATGCTGGGTCAAGAGTTAGAATGACTCATCTTCTTTATTTCAAACCTGGCCTTAGGCATTTACTAACTTTATGACCCTGGGCACACCACTTCACCCTGTTTGCCTGTTTCCTTATCTGTAAAATGAGCTGGAGAAGGAAATGGCAAATCACTCCAATACCTTTGCCAAGAAAACTCCAAAAGGGGTCACAAAGGGTTACACATAATTGAAATGACTCAAGAACAACATCTTTGAAGATTAGCTAGAAAGAGGCTGAACTACCACTTGTTGGGGATATGACCATTGGTTTTCATCCAGTAGGGTTGGAAGTGGGGGCAGAAATAATTACTTTTTTAGACAATTTATAAAACTAAGAATCTATGATTCAGTATAGAATAGGAGACAATAATATGTTCTGTCCCAAGGAGAGAACCTTTTTCCCTTAGAAAGTTACCCATGCATAGCTGTTTGACCTTTCACACAACATTAGATACACAGTAGATACTCAGAGTTTCATGGATTTAGTGCCAAAAGAGACCTCAGGGATCCTGAAACTTGAAGATACCTATTTAAGGTTCTGGGAAGTCAAATGCCTTGTGTAAGATAAGCTCCCACAATGGGCAGATCACAGATCAAAGCTTCAAACACGGGTCACTTGAAGCCAAACCCAGTGCTTTTTCTATAGCACTGTATAGCTTCTGTAAAATGAGGATAAATGTTCTCACTCCTAGATTACACAAAAGTCACTGAGTACTTGCAAACTGGGTATTTTCTACTACTCTAGACATAATGGATCCTATAAAGGAAGTAGGAATGAAGAGCTACCAGCTACAAGGGCCTGTGGTGACCAAATTATTTTAATCAACCAATGAGTGTTTATTAAACATCTATTTTTTATGCTAGGCATTGTATTAGACACTGGGAATATATAAAAAAATCTTCTGCCCTCAAGAAGCTTATATTCTAATCAGGAGATAATATATCATGTCTAAATGTTTTCAAAAAATATATATGCAATAAGTACAAGATAAATTGTTTTGGTGGGGGACAAGAATTGGGGGAGTCAGGTATGAAGGTAATGAGAATTCATTAAGCACATACTATGCACTAAATTCAGGTGATATAAATAAAAGGAGAAAGGCAGTCCCTGGTCTCAAGGAGGTTATTTTCAAAGGGGAGAAACCACATAAAAGGGAGCTGAAAAGCAGAGTATGTGGGGAGAAGATACCTGCACCTGATGTGTTCTGAGGATCTGAATAAGAAAAGGCCTCATTCAAAGGAGACACTTGAGTTGACTTCAGAAGGCAGTCCACTGACTTCAATACTAAGGATACTGAAAGGACTTTACACTAAGCTTTATTTGTGGACAGAATATCAATACTTGACCTGAGAATATAGGAAGGTGAATATTGCAGCAGATGCCCTGTGAGAGCTGTATGAAACTATGATGTCCAGGGACCTTTGCAGATGCTCAAACAGAAAATCACTAAGAGGGGAGCCTGGAAGTCCTTTATTAAGCCCTGTGAGGCTAGGTAGAGGCTTGTCAAAGATTTTAAAACCACCATGGCGGAAAGAACAGGATGGACTCAGGACAATGTAAAGATCTACAAAATGGAAAAATGTTTCTTCGCATCCAGGGACCAAGTGTGCCAGCAGCAGTAGCTAGTCTCAGGGTTCAGGTTGTCCCCCAACCAGTACTATTAAAAGGATAAGATAAAAAAAAGCTACAGTTTTTCATCATGTTCCCCTGACCCTTACCCTCGGTCATTCTCGCGCTCAAGGGATTCTAATTCTTTCCATCAAATAAGGAACATTTCATCTTGACTAGTCATAGATGGGGTTCAGAAGTGACAGGAGAGACTGAGGCAAAGAAACATAAAAAGGTAATGGAAAGTCTCAGGGGATATGCCTTTAATCTTATATATTTTTTGAAGATTCAGTATTCCAGGGTCAAGGCACTTGTTTGTTTTGAGTTGATAGATGGTCAGTTGGTCATGCTGAGAATACACAGGGCATCAATGTCAGGTTCTTTGATGCCTTCCAGAAAGAAGAAAAGTTTTCTGACCTTATATTAAGAGTAGAGGGACTGCTTCAGAAGTCAGTGATCAGAAGGGCAGTGCTTATAAAGTAAGTGACCCCCACTACATATACACAAGTAACTAGGAGTTATCCATAAATTAAAAATACATTAAATATAGATTATTTATGTATTGTACACTAAATGCATTTAATGTTACATTAAAAAAACATACATTTTATTGTTCTTCAGTCATTTCAGTTGTGTTCAACTCTTCGTGACCCCATTTGGAGTTTTCTTGGCAAAAATACTGGAGTGGCTTGGCATTTCCTTCTTCAACTCATTTTACAGATGAGGAAACCAAGACAAAAGCAGTGAAGTGAATGACCCAGGATCAGACAGCTAGTTAAGTGAGATCTGATTTGAGCTCAGGTCTTTCTGATTCCAGGCCCAGCACTCTATCGGCTGCACCACCTAGCTGCCACTCTATGGTTACCACTATCAATATATGTATGCCAAGGTTAGTCCTTAAGTTTCTTAGAGTGTAAATGTCAGAACACTAGACACAAAGATGGTGGTTGTGTTGAATGGATAAAAGTGACAATAGTTGCCTCTTTATATCTCCAGATTTTCTTCCATATAATGTGTAGAGACTAAAAGAGAATCTAAAAACCCGCAAGATTTAACCAATGAACCTTGGACCAGATCTTATGAAAGATGAATCAGCATGCAGAATTAAAAGGACAAAAAGGTACTGGACAAGAACCTAGTTGGGCCACTTTGAGATAGCCATTAACAAAGCTGACAGACAAGAAGCTAATCAAAAGTCTACCTAAAAAATGTTCTGTCCAGTTTTTATCAAAATGTATTAATTGGTTTGGATAACAATATTTTAACCTAAAAATGCAGAAAACTAGAAAATATTTTTATCATAGAGCTTATCAAAAGAAAGAAACAATGAACTCCATTTTTATTGAATGTTGACTCAGAATATCAGTCTAATCTTCTAAGTTAAAAGACAAAACAGTTTATTAGCAAGAATGTTGAATTTGGAGTAAAAAATGACCTTGGCTTCAAATCCACATCTAAAATCATTTTTGTTATTTAATAATCGTCATTCATGTCTGAGTCTTCCTTTGGGATTTTCTTGGCAAAGATACTGGAGTAGTTTGCCATATCCTTCACCAGTTCACTTTACAGATGAGAAAACTGAAGCAAACAGGGCTACGTGACTTGCCTGGAGACACACAACTAGTAACTATCTGAGGCTGGATTTGAACACAGGAAGATCATATTTACCAACTTCAGGCCCAGTACTCTATCAACCATGCCATCTGGTTTTTCCCTCTAACACTTACTTGTCGCATAGTAGTAGGGCCAATGCCTTGAAATGCCTTGACCAGAGATTAAGTCTTTAAATACCTAACATTTTCACACCTAGAATTCTTACACTGGAGCCCTAGTATTCTGACTGGCGATTGCTTAACTTTTCACTATGTCTATGGCTGGCTCTAGACATGCTTCATTTCCATCCCCAAAACATGACTAGTCACCATGCTTTTGCCCCTGACCTGTCCTCCGTCCTTTTTCCATCGTCAAATTGATTCTATATCAGTCCCCTCTCTAGAAGCAATTCGAGGCATAAAGGTCTGGAGTCAGGAAGCACTGAGGGCAAATCTAGCCTCAGACACCTACTAGCTGTGTGACCCTGGGCAAGTCACTTAACTTATGCCTCAGTTTCTCTAGTTGTAATAGTAGCATCTACCTCTCATGGTTGTTGCGCAGAACAAATATAATAGTTAAAAGTGCCCAGTGCCTGGCATACGGCAAATGCTTAATAAATGTTTGTTCTCTCCTTTCCTCCCACTCCCTTTCCAACATGTTCATTCACCAACAATGTTTATTCCCACCCCCTTGTAGGTATTTTCTCTCTTTAATAGAATGTAAGCTTCTTAAGAACAAGGATTATTTTTTGTGTCTGCATTTGTATCTCTAGTACTTAGCATACCATTTAAAAAGAGCTTTTCTTCATTCATCCTTTGAACCCTCTGACTCTAAATTTCATCATCTCTAAAATGGGAATGATCATATTTGCGTGAATGACTTCACAGCATTGTTGTGATGAATGATTGAGTTAAAGGATAAAAGTACTCTGTAAACCTTAAAGTCCTGTATATTTAAATATATGTACATGTTATATAAGGGTGTGTGTATATATACACAGGTATACACACATATGTTTACAGCAACACTGGCCCACAAAGTAGCAGTGAGATGGTACAAGGGATAGAGTACCAGGCCTTGAGTCAGGAGACCCATGTTCAAATCCAGCCTCAGACATTTCACCAGCTGTGTGAGCCTGGGAAAGTCACTAACCTCTCTTTGCCTCAATTTCCTGCTCTGTAAAACAAGAAAAATTATAGTACCTATTTCCCAGGGTTGTTATTAAGATCAAATGAGATGGCTATAATTGTAAAGCACTTAGCACGGTGCCTGGCACATAATACAAACTACATAGATGTCAGTTATTAGTATTATTAATTACATGCACATGTATATTTATGTATATATATACATAGATATATACAAGTTATTTTAAACTATTAAAGCTTAATTACACAAGGACATATATACATATCTACCTGCATGTCCATATATATGTGTGTATGTGTGTGTGTGTACAGTTGTATGTGTACGTATTTGTGTGCACACATGGATGTTAAACATAAATACGTATAGCTGTATATACGTATGTGTAGATCTCTCTGTAACAAATCATGCAGCATTGTGTGATTATCTGATCCCCATTTCTCTTATATTAGCACTGAGAAGTTCTTTCGTTAGTCAAAGAAAACACATTAAAATCCCAGAAAACAGTTTTATGTTCATCAAGACAAGCATGAACTTGTTCACCCTAGGAGTGTTTCATTATCGTGGTCATGGCACACACAGGATGTGATTAAACTTTGGAAATATCGATCTGAGCTTAACTTCACTTAAGTAAGGATTGGGTGTAGACTCTGACGTGTGAGCTAAGAAAAATCCTTGACAAGTGTGGTGAGATGACAGATTAGTGATGAAATGGACTTGGGGAGTTACTTTTGTTTAAAAAAAACAACACTAAAGCAATGAGCTTAACTAAAATAAATTAAATTAAAATTTTAAAAAAAGTTCCCATAATGATTTACTCTTTCTCATGGGAGCAGCCATAAAGATAAGAAATATAACCCAACAGCAGTTAGAAAATGGAATGAACATATTCTGCTTTGCATATTGATTTTAGAGAATGGACCAGGAATCACGAATAGGAAGGAACTGTGAACTGTGAGGCTGAACTCCAAGAGAGTTTTAGAGCAGGAAGGGGGAGCTTCAAGGACTGGTGAAGTGATGTGACCTCCCCAGGGTCATGCTTCTAGCTAGTGATAGCTCCCTGGTCTTCCAACCCTCTTAGAGCAAGGTTCTTTCCAAGGAGCATTCCCTGTCAGCGCAGGGAGAGAATGATGTCCATCAAACCTGGGTCCAATATTTGTCTCTCAGAGAAGCACAAACAAAGCTAAGACAGAAATGAAAATCCAGCGTAAGAGTGATTCCCACTGATTTCTGCAGTCTTCCTCACTATGTACAAAGATATGAAGGGCTGGTCATCGGTAAAATGGGATCAATGGGATCATGTTGGAGTTTGGTTCTGATGACAAACCTACTACCCCTTAACCCTCCCAGACTTCTGGGTATATTCTTTTGGTCTCCACTACTTGTTAAAATTTGATTTTCATATATCATCCTTTTCCATATATACCACTTGTTTATATGTATTCATGTATGTATATGCACACATGTATATATAGAACCACAGGTGCATATATGTATATATTACATACAAATGTGTATATCTTGTTTTTCAATTCAACTGATGTTCTCAATGTCATTTCATTCCTCAAAGTTACATTTTTCTCATCAACAAAAGGGTGGTCTTTACAATCCCTTCCATGTCTAACATCTTATATTTTAAGGTCCCTTTCAGCTTTAGCATTCTATTTTCTGAATCACTTTTACCACTAATATTGATATTATATGTACGAAAGCCATTTCCAGCCCAAGACTCCATGATAACACCATGCCAAATACTACACAGTAAGCTTCTTGCCTGCATTCTAACACTGTCTCTTTAAGATTCTTTCTGTCCCACTTACAAACCCTTTCCAGATGGTACTTGCCTGTTTGAGTGGGATTGTTTCTCCTAGGGGCCTGAATATCCCACTGACTATACCATCGGGTGCGCTACTGGGGAGCTGGGCCTCCTGGTGCACTGCATAGGAATGGGACAGCAGGACTGCTCAGCAGTCCCCAAACAAGCTGTGTGCTAATTATACTTGGCAGGCCACCCCGAGAGTCAGAGTGAGGCACCCTGGCTGCTGGGCTTCAGCACTGCAGAATGACAAATGCCAGGATTCCTGTTGCCTGCAAAGTAGGTTTCGATTCTGTAGAAAGCTGGAGACATGTATGCTCTGTGGGTTGGTGACCAACGGTGGGTTTGGATCAGTGATCACAAGGATTATCACGTGCATTTGAAAACCAGGAACCCACTCTAAGTGTGCTTCAGCTAACACAAGTAGACAGATGATACAACATACCCTCCAAGTGGTCATTCGGTCTTTTCTTGAAGATCTCCAATTCAGCGATCCCATTATCTCCGGACATAGCACATTCCTCTTTTAGTTAGCCCTATTAGGAAGATTTTGCTGACATCAGGATCAAGCTTTCCTCATTGAAACTTTCAACCATTTCTATCCTCTAGGACAAACAGAATAAATCTCTTTTCTACCTTCAACTTTTCTAATATTTAACAGAAGCTTTCAGTCTCCTCTGACTTTTCTTATCTATCTAACAATGCTGACTGGTGTTGGTGGTTGCAGGAGGATAGGGTGCTCACAATCTTCTTCTCCACTAAGGTGTTTCTCCACTCTAGAACCAGAAACACATAGACTAGATGCAATCCTAGGGAATTCTGACCTCAGAAGACAGGGATAGAGCCTTGTATCCTCAACCCTTGGGCTTTTGATGTCTATCACCACCTTGGAACCCCAGAGAAAATTATGAAAGACTTTTAAGTTCACGTCTAGAGTGTCCCCAGAAGCTTGGAAAAGAAAATTATACAATATACAAAATAAATCAAATATAGAATGGCTATTGATTTCCTTCACATAAATGACATGTTAAGCTAAAAAGACTAGCAATCATATATGAAAATAAATAGACTACAGTAATTTGTAATCACTGTTGGTATTTTACAGTATTCTGAGACTTCAAGCCACCAAAATAGAGGGTATCCCACAAATCTTAGTGCAGTTTTAAGTTTCAATAACTAAAACTGCACAAATTCATTTGGAATTTCCTTGTGTAAGGTATTTTATGGGATTGCTCAAGTGGCACTTTCCAGTTCACTTCAGCTTTCACTAAACAATTCCCCTCAGAAATGTTTTCTGAAAAGTCAAGCTGTGGTCATCTTCTTGCCAGGGGTTTTCTTCTTCAAGAAAGCCTAGGGAAATTGTGGAAGCCCCTACCAGAAGTCAGACAGATCTTACTAAGGAACCTGGTATCTCAGGTCCTCTTGAAGTCACCAGTTGCTTCCAAGGCTGAAAACACCCATCACAGTAACTCTGTTCAATCCTTAATCCTCAGGAAATGAAATACATTAGAAGAGACAACCCCCAAGCCAGGCTCAGACTAATACAGGTGTTTGCTGTAGCTGCCATGTGTTCACAGCCTCTATTCTGCTGGGGCACTGACCCCAGCCTCATCTCCTCCCCACCCCCAACAGATGAAAGTCCTAAGTGCAAACAAAGCCAATGCAACCAAGATGAGAAGGAAATCCGAAAGCTAGGAAACATTTTCTACATCCACTGTCTCTGATAAAGGCCTCATTTCTAAAATTTGTAGAGAAATAAATCAAATTTATAAGAACACAAGTAATTCTCCAATTGATAAACAGTCCAAGGATATGAACAGGCATTCTCAGATGAAAAAACTAAAAAGCTATAATCACATGAAAAATGCTCCTAATCACTGTTGATTAAAGAAAAGTAACTTGAAACAACTCTGAGGTGCCACCTCACCTCTATCAGATTGACTATTATGACAAAAAACAAAAGGAAAATGACAAATGTTGTAGAAGATGTGAGCATTAATGTATTGTTCATGGCATTGGGAACTGGCCCAAACATTCTGGAGAATAATTTAGAGCTGTGCCCAAAGGGCTTTAAGACTCTGTGTACCCAGCAGTTACCACTAGCAGGTCTGTATCCCAAAAAGATCATCAAAAAAGGGAAAAGAAATCCACATGTACAAAAATATTTAGAGAAGCTCTTTTGGTGGTGGTAAGAAATTGGATATTGAGGGGATGCCTATCCATTGGGGAATGACTGAACAAGTTGTATGAACGTCATGGAATACTAATGTGTTATAAGAACTGATAAGATGAATTTCAGAAAAACCTGGGAAGGTTTACAATAATTGATGTTAAGTGAAGTGAGCAGAACCAGACCATTGTACATAGTAACAGCCATACAATTCCAAAGCACTCATGATGGATAATGCTGTTCATATACAGACAAAGAACTATGGAGCCTCAAGGCAGATCAAAGCATACTATTTTCTCATTTGTGACTTTTCCCTTTTGTTCTGATTCTTCTTTCACAACAAGATTAGTGTGGGAATTAGGTTAATATGATTATATATGTATAGTCTATATCAGATTGTTTGCCATCTTGGAATTGGGAAAGGAGAGGGAGGGAGAAAAATGATTTGTAATTCAAAATCTTATAAAAGTTAATGATGAAAACTATTTCTACTTGTAATTGGAATTGCATGGAATTGGGAAAAAAATAAAGCGCTATTAATTCCTAAAGGCCCTGTCATGTTCAGTCAATGGAAAGAAAGAAAGACACTCTAGGAGGGACCATTCCTTTTTAAAGGTCTCCAAATGATAAATTTTCCTTGATCAGTGGTCAAAAAGGAGGTTATTTTATCATTTCAAAGCAAAGAGTCCTTTAATTGCCGAATTTTGCCTCTCCAGAAGTTGCCAGCAAAGGTCTGGCCCAAGTTCCCTGAGATACAACCTCAGTTTCATGTGTACCCCTAATCTTTTGAATTGATTTTTATAAAGCATGGTTTTGAAGCCCTTTGTTAATTCAGGCTATCCTCCTTTGGATACAGGATAAGACTTTCCACCAACACAAATTAGAACCCTCTACAACTTAATACGTGTTTTAAAAATCATCAATCTGTGGCCAACCTGCAGATAAGCTCTTCTAAACATAGCTACACCTATCTTTACAGAAAAGGTCTACAGGGTCTCCTTGGATTCATATACAAAGCCTCTTCAGCTTTGGCAGGGGTTGCCAAAACTCATGCTCAATTGATGTGGTCTTTGAAAGCTCAAGGTTATCCATATGCCCTGGTGCTCTACAAAAAGATATCAGAGGAATGGAGGAGACAGACAAGTGGATGGTGAATTTTGTTCTTTCTCTGGCAATGACTGTTTGCCAATGCCAAATGTCATATCATTTGTATGGCTCAAAGAGAATAACTGAGATAGTTTTACTACATTAATTTGGGGATTAGATTAATTTCCTAGGTCCTGGAACACTTTCTAAAATTGAGCTTCAAATACAACCCTGGCTTTAAAAGCCAGAAACTGCCTCATCCCCCTCAGTGTAAGTTTTGGTGGCAGCATAGTTTTGCCTCAGGACTTGTATGCCTATGAAGCTTTGTTTCCAATATTAATACAGATGTTTATATAGATCTATCTATTTATCTAGGCACATAAGTTGCACAGTATAGTGCCAAGCCTAGAGTCAGAAAGATTCATATTGCTGATTTCAAATCTGGCCTCAGTCACTTACTAGCTGTGTGATCCTGGGCAAGTCACTTAACCCTGTTTGCCTAAGTTTTCTCATCTGTAAAATGAGCTGGAGAAGAAAATGGCAAACTACCCCAGTATTTTTGCCAAGAAAGCCCCAAAATGAGGTCTCAAAGAGTCAGACACAACTGAAAAATGACTGAACAATATGATGGACAGACAGATAGATAAGAGATAGATAGATGACATACATAGACAGACAGATAGACAGATAGATGATAGATAGATAGATAGATAGATAGAACATATATCCTTTCATGCTTTACTTCTTCCCATTCCCACCCCTCCCTTTTACCCATTTGTACCAGATTCTCTGTTATAGGAAAAATCTTAGTCCCTTCTCTCTCCTCCATTTGTTATCATTGCTTGATTCTGTACTTACTCACATGACATGATGACAAAGGCAGACAGTTGTTTCTGGCTATAACTTACCTGGAGCAAACTCTGTTTCATTTGATTCAAAGCGCTGGAGTCAGCCAAGAATCCACAGCTTCTTGACACTGCATTTTTTCCCAATGAATAATAAATAAGGAAGTCTCTATCCATGCAATAGTTTTCTTGCTGCCTTTCCCTTCTGCATGGTTAGTCATGCCGTAGCCCAGCTCATCCTCTGCCTGTCACTGGGTGTGTTGGATTGTAAATATCCTTAATCCCTTAAATGGGGTCACAGCTTCACTAAAATACTGAGCATGGAGACAGATCAATAATTAATAACAATAACCTACATAACTATCTTTCATTTATTATGTATGTATATGTATACAGTGTGAATGTATATATATATACATAATAGAATATTTTGTACAGTAAGAAATGGCAAATATAAAGAATTCAGAGAAACATGATGATATTTTTATAAATTGATGCAAAGAGAAATCAGAGCAATAAATATATATACACATATATGTATATACAGATGAACATATATGCAAACATATAGCTACAAGACTCTTATAATTTTGGTGATATAGGGACTTCTCAGTAAGGAAGTGGATCAGAATGTGCACTGTTCTATCTCTTATAGTCTTAGAAAACTGCCTTGATCACTGAAAGATTGCAGATTTGCCAAGAGTCATGTAATCAGTATGGTTCTCAAAGGTGGGACTTAAAATTGCATCTTCCTGACCCCAAATCTGCCCCTTATGACTATAGCACTGTCAATGGAGTCCAGCCACAAGCGACTGAAAAGCAACTGAACATCTTGAAGGGCAGATAATAAAATAAACATCTGCTTCAATGACAGAGAGGGTGGGGAATTACCAGGATAGAATACCGCATATACTATCAGAAGTGAGCATTGTATAAGATATGTGTGTTTAATTGTATTCTATGTCACCAAGGAGGATTCAGTAGTTGGCTCATATAGCTATAATGTCAACTCAAAAGGCGTTAAGGAAATCCTTTTTGCTTGTTTTGTTTTTAGAAATAAGAAAAAAAAAAAAGCGAGTGATCGTCAACACTCAAGGGACTTCTTTGTGTGCAAGGTCCCTTGCTAGACAGTTTGCTAGACTTTGCCTTTGAGATGGTGCTGTTTTCCATCCTGGTGCCTAGAACAATGGCTGGCATACAAGAGATGCCTTAATAAATGTTTATTGGAGTAGGCAGTTCCTTCCACTACTACAGATAGAAACCTATTAATAGCTTCTCAACTTAAATGATTCATATTGCTATCTTTTCATAAAACTTGCTTAGAGGATTGACCCAACATACCAAAGACCTTCCGATGCATCTTAATATTTTGTTTATTCTTGTACAGCGCTATGGCTATTCTTTTACCACTCTTGATTTACGTTATGTGCAGAAGTCCTTGTTGGGGACATGATAAAGCCTTTTGCTAAAGATAAAATAAGACCAGGTCTTACCTCATGGGGATTAGAATCTAAAAGGGGAAAAAATTCATAAACAGCATTAGTGCTAATTAGGACAGTCTAAGTATATAGAAGGGATTTAATGGAAGTGAGATCCCTTTCACTTCTGGAGGGGTCCGTGAAACGGGGAGGGACGAGAGAAGACTGAGAAGATTAGGAAAAACATGAAAGAGGGTTGTCACCTAAAAAGGACCTTGAAGTAATGGAAGGACTTCAGAATTTGAATTTTGGAAGACAGCAAATTGCAGGAATGAGAGACTATGGGAGAAAATACTGAGAATAAGCCAGGGCTTAAGAAGAAGAAACGAGCGTACTGATCAGTAGTGTTAGTTCATGAAGAGGAATCGTATGAAATAAGCCTGAAGGGTAGATCAGTGTCAGATCATGGAGGGCCTTGAGTTCTAGGCTAAAAAGTTTGGACTTAATTCATTAGGCAAATGGATCCAGTAAACATTTTCTGAGAAGTATACAAAACACATCAGGACAATCAAGCAGGTAGTGGTATAAAGACAGGATTGGAGCAAGTTAAAACTGAAGGAGAGGGGAAGAGTTAGGAGGCTTTGGCAGTATTCTGATGAAGGGTAATCAAGCCCTGAACCAGGGTAATATCAGTGGGAGTAGAAACTAAGGGATGAGTTTGAAAGACATTTGGAAAGGAGTGTGTGAATAGAATTTTTAGGATTTTAAAATTTTCGGGGGATTGGGGAGATGGAGTCTGAGGACTCCTAAGACTAAGAAATGGAGAAAATGGTAGTAGTAGAATCATAAATAAAAGAAATTGGACTGCAACCCAAAGGTAGACTCCTCACTGATGTCCTTTGCAATTGTCTTATAGTAAAATAAATTCTTGCTGGATTTATATAAACTTTGGCTTCAAGGTGATAAAACACACACACACACACACACACACACACACACACACACCTCTAAACTACCACCACTCATTCCAACATGGACATTCTCAAGGTTGTTTTATGTGTATTTCTCCTTTACACATATTCATTGTCAGGCACATAAGCAAATATATACATATACACATGTTTATACACAATCACTGAAAACAGTTGTGATAGGTCATTGCTTAAGCATGTTTGGAAAGGCTGTTGAGACTTATGGAGTATCACCTCAAATGCTTCTGATTCAATTCACTGCATAATTCATGTACATTTCCTGCCCTTGCTGCCTCCCTCCTTCATTGTTTCCTCTATCAAACATTCACAGCAGAAAGGTATAGGCAATAGACTATTGGAGTCAAACCCAGAATTTTATCAACTGATTAGAAAGGCAACGAGTTTAATGCCAACATTAATCAAGATCTGATTGCAGCATGCACAGGACGTACAAGTACCATGTGGAAAGTTCCCTTGAGAGTTCTGTTACAGTGTTTTGTTTTGTTTTGGTTTTCCATTTGCAATAACCTTGCGCAAAGTAATTAAGAATGTCACAAAATTCAGATCATTGATCCATTGTGCTATTGAGAAACTTGGTAATTGATAGCTCAGGTTTTAATTGTTCATTGAAAAACAAGTTTGGGGGCTTGATCTGTAAGCATCGTTATTTGAGGGCTTGTGGGCTTGTTGGGTTCTGTCATGGCTATAGGTTTTAATTTTCAGCTCAGCCAAGGTATTGATCTAATCTTATGTTCTGCCCAAATGAAGGTTGGTCCAATACAAGGAGTTTATTCCAATAAGAGGATACATGATGTCCTCGTCGCTGGAAACTCCTCTTGTGGGAACTCTCTATCCACCAATGCAGATTAAAATCTCAACATGATTCAGCAGATCATAGAGATCATTAATTAGAGACAATTTGTTCCAACTCCCTCATTTCACAAAAGATGAAATTGAGGTCCTGAATGTTCGTTGCCTAAAACCATAAAGCTAGTAAATCATGGTTGCTATAATTGTCCTTCGTTCTCAAAGAGGACCATGACATCAAGATGATGACATGACTTGCAGCTGACTTTGATTTGAGTGAGGGAGGGCTGTGCAAGGTCACCAACCTCACTTTCCTCTCCTGAGCCATCTAGGTCCAGTGACCTGATGTTCATCAGGATGACTGGAGATGGCCCAGGATGCAATGTGGGACTCTGGCCCTTTCAGGCTTAGGTCTTATCACATGTGATCTTACTTTGAGTGAGATATACCCATTAAATGAAAAAGCTTCTTTTGATTACTCAAGGGATGACCCCTTTAATCAAAAAAAAAAATCAAACTGGGAGGGAAAGATCTAGGGTTCCTGGGTAAAAGAGAAACAAATACTCTTTCGTTACTACATCCATTCTGTGCTAGGTAGGTGGGGTCTTGTTGTCCAGTCTGTGAGTTCCAGAGTGAATGAGTTTAAGGCTTGATCCTCAAGCAAGAAATGCAGCAAGTAAACCCAGAGGAAAACAAACAGCTTTTGGCCATGGAGTTTACTTTCCCCTGGGCAGAACATCAGAGGAGAGGAGAGCTGCCTCAGGAGAAGAAAGTGAGGTTGGTGACCTTTAACAGCCCTCCCTCATTCAAATCAAAGTCAAGTGCAAATCATGTCATCATCCTGAGGTCATGGTCCTCTTTGAAAATGAAGGACAAACACAAACTGTGAGTGAGTAGCAGCTCCTCCTCTCTCCTCTCATCATTTCTCTTCTCTCCTTTTCTCTCCTCTCCTCTCCTCAACCTTTCTGACCTTTCCAGGCTGGGTCTAGATTTGAACCTAACCAATCAATCAGCCCATAAACATTTATGAAGCACCTATTATGTGTCAGGCACTGTGGTAAGGAGGTAAAAGACAGTATCTGTCCTCAAAACACCCAAAATTTAACGGCAGAAAACCTCCAGTCCTCTGATTCTAAACTGGGGTCTCTTTTCACTATGTGCTTTTTGCACACAGTAGGTCTTTAGTAAATGGTCATTGAATGGATACAAGTGAATGACTGAATGAATCAAGTCCCCTAAAGTAAAGCCACTGAGCAATAATGAGGCTAAGACATTATATCAATTAGGTAAAAATCACATGACCTCTCTCAGACATGCATGAATCACCTTGTGACTTTCATAAGCAGTAAACCTGAATTCACTGAAATACTATCCCAAAGGTAAATCATAGGTAGGAAAATAGACACTTTAGACAGCTTAAAGATGGCCCAGGATCGTGACTGTTGTGTAGTCAATTGTAGATATAGAGCACCCACTCCTGGGACCAAAAAGAAAATTGTTCCTCTTCAGAATATCCATGAAAAGAGATTCATGAAGTAGCAAATATTGCCCTGGGCCCTGCTATCCTAAGAGCTCTGCATGCTAATAAAGCCATTCAATTTCCAGTTTCACTAATAACTCATTTATATTTTAAACTATTTGTGGAACAAATTCAAACTGCATGGGCCAAGGCATTGATATAAATGAATCTATATATCACAACTGTGTAACCCTTTGTGATTAAACATTTTCCACCTTAGCTGAAACCCTATAGTATAAAGAAGTAGAATATTGATGATATTGAAACTAACAAATATATGTATATGTGTGCACATATAGATACATGTAAATATATGTGTGTATACATATATGTATAAGCACATATGCATGCATATATTTAGTTTACATATACATATATATACGCAAATATATACATATACTTACATACACACACATATGCAGCTAGGTGGCAAGGTAGTGAAGTGGATAGAGTGCCAAGCACTTCCTGGTGTTAGGAAGACTCTTCTTCCTGAGTTCAAATCCAGTCTCAAACACTAGCTATGTGACCCTGGATAAGTCCCTTCACCCTGGTTACCCCAGTTTCCTCATCTGTATAATGAGTTGGAGGATAGGGCAAACCACTCCGGTATCTTTGCCAAGAAAATTTGAAAAGATATCACAAAGACTTAAACAATTAAAAAATGACTAAACAAACAAAAAATAGATATAGATGTAGCATTAAGATTTACAGAAGCTTACTAACATGCATTTCAGAAGCATAAAATACAGGACTCTTAGAGCTGGAAGTAACCCAAAGGGAGTGCAGTGGAATCTACTAAATATAGGAATCCCCTTTACAAAAATACAGCCCTGGCTTAAATACTGACAATGAAAGGCATCTTACTGCCTCAAGAGGCAAGTCATTCCAAGTTTGGAGAGCTTTAGCTGTTAGTAAGTTCATCATATTGAACAAAAAAAAAAAAAACGTTTTGTAACCTTAGTTGAGAGGTAGCATGTTGTAATGGGAAGACCATGGAAATTAAATCCCAGGTCTTCTCCCTACTAAAGAGCTGTATGATTTGGGGTAATTTCCTAGACCTCTCTGAACATCTGTTTTCCTACTTGAAAAATCAGGAAGCAACATGGTATAATGGCTAGAGGGTCAACTTTGAGATTAGGGCAATGTAGGCTCAAGCTATGCCTCTCCTACCATTAGGTAGGCTGTGTAACTCCATACAAATCACTCAGCCTCTCCGTGCTCCAATTAACTTGCAGAAAATATATTACAGATGATTTATCCAACTGTATCAGTGGAATAAGATTCCAAACCTGTCATTCCCCATACCAGTGGAATAAATATCCCAGGTGGGAAGAAGCCAAGTGATCCCTAAATTTAATTCCAGTTCTAAACACTAATTTGGGCCTTTCTAAGGGTTAGGTGTTCTTGCCTTCCTTTATTTTTCTAACTGAAAAGAGTTATCCCCTTTCTTACTTGTCTAATAATATAGTTGATTTCTGTTATACATTCATCATATTCTACAGCAGTTATTTCTCTGCGTCTCATTCCTCTACTAAACTATAAGCTTCTCGAGGGTAAGGACTGTGGCTTATTTTTATCCCTCTCAGACTCTTACCTCTAATCCTCATCCAACTCCTATTATAAGGCTTTGTATATGGCAGAAACATAACAAATGGTTGGTGAATGAAAGAAATCACATATTTTTCTATTTCTCCCATAAACTTGTCATTATTTGGCAGAAATGGTAAAAATAAATACGCCTTGTTTCAAAGTATCCTAGACATAAGAGACTAGATAGCAGCAAGATGAATGTTCCTGTCTCTCTCAGACAGATGCTCTGAACACAGACGTTCAGCAAGTGAGGAGAGGGTTCTGATTATAATGTGTTCCATCATTTCTTTGACCTCAAGATAAAAGAAAACAAGAAACCCAAAGCATGGCACTCCTCAGGCTATAAAAATGAAGGCTGCCACAAGACCCTGATTGATTTCACGAGTTCTGTCTTTGAGACAGTCTGTCTCTTTAGTCTCTGACTCCCTATGAAACGATCATCATTGGGTAGGTGAGGCAAGAATCAAAGTAGGGTCCATTTTTAATTTTGTTGGAAATTAAACCTATATTTTATTAGCTGAAGGAACATGAAAAATAGGGTTATAGGAAGGGCATCTTTAAAATTAATTTAAATTGAAAGCCTTCCCAATTGACAAATATTTATTGAGCACCTACTATATGATAGACTCTGTACTTGGTAAATACCGAAAGAAGTTACAAAGAAGCTGAAATCTAATTTCCTTTGGTTTTCTCCTAGGGGAACTTACAGTCTAGTTGGGCAGACAGATCTAGACATACGGAAGAAGTAGAGAATACAAGACAAGGTTTCTACATAACAAACAGTGTGGCATGCATGCCAACAAAAAATGTCAGATACATAAATGTGTGTATATGTATGAGTACATGTATATGCATGCACACAAAGAGAGGTATGTGTTATGTTAGTGTGTGTGTATATATGTATGTATTGTATATATATGTGGGTACATATGTATGTGCAGATAGATGTATGTGCATATAGAGATGGGTGTTTATGTTTATGTGTTTGTGTGTATATATGTATATGATTTTATTTTGTGCATATTGTGCATTTTGTGCATATTTTATGCTCACTCCTATGTTTCTGTCACTTTTCCCTATGGAAAGTAAACTTTGCTGGGATGGGGACTGTTTCAATTTTTTTTTGCCTTTGTAGTCCCAATACCTAGCATAGTATCTGGCATACAATAGGTTAATTACAATGACAATAATAACGAACATTTATATAACACTTTCAAATTACCAAAGCACTTCACAAACAATATCTCCTTTGGGGTATGCAACAAACCTGGAAAGTAAGCTCTCTTTTCTAGCTGAGCTAATTGAGAGCAGAGAGAGGGTAAATGCCTTGTCCAGGGTCACACAGCTAGCAAGAATCATGTTGATTTATATAATACTGTGCAGTTACAAATTGTTTTGAGATGCATTGTCTTATTTTTTTCTCACAGCAGCTACGGGAGATACGGAAGCAGCAAATGTGAGCACGTCTACTTTATACATAATCTCTATCAGTGTGTTTTTTTTCTGTATTGTTGATTACGATGTAGAAATGACCTGGAGGTGTCATGTTTGACAGGCAGAAATTCAGAGCTTAAAAACTGAAAATAATTACATGGTCCTGACAATAAATTGAGTATTCTTAAAGGACAAGCCTAGCTAGGCTCAGAAAACTTCATTAATAAATACTTATTAAATTAATCTTTAGGAAATTGGTTGAAAATAGTAATAATGTGTTTATGGGGGGGTGGGGAGGCAGTGCACAGTGATTCATGAATACCGTCAATGGTGGGAAGAGTTTCCCATTTGTGTCAGAGGGTCAGTATGATGTAGTTTAAAGGATGTTGGATTGGGAGTGCTCTACTTCTATACCTGTACAATGAAGGGTTTGAATCTCCGAGGTCCTTCTGTGCTTCCATTGTAAAGAGTTTGCTTTGACCTCACTCTCACAGAGAGAAGCCTGTTGCACCTAATCCCCTGGGTTCTAGTGTACCTCAAAGGGTTCAATTGATTTCTTTCATCTAATATGATTGGTTTGAGCTGCCCCCCCCACAAGCAGCTATGTTCCTCTATGAGGTGCCAGTGACAAGTACCCATATTCCATTTAATCACTTACAAATTAGCTTTTTTTTACAAAGAGATATATACACACCTCTCACATGTCCCCACTTCGTTCTCTGAGGACTGGGACTTCAAATTTAACTCAGTCATTACATAGTATTAGCCCTACTAAGTTCCTGTCCAGGTAGTATGTCACTGCCAGGTAAGTTTTCATCTTAGCTATCACTAGAATGAGGCCCAAAGGTCACTCCTGAAGTTCGCTCCTTGCCCCTAAAAAAATAACTACTGAACTGGCTTGCCAAAGTCCACATATAAGTATCCTGCTCTCTCTTTACCTAAAACTAAAGAACAAATACAAAGTAGGGAAGGATCCAAGATCTAGATTAATAGAATCACAAAGCAACCAGGTTGGTTAGGGCCCAAGCCCTCTCTCCTTACAAGACTGAATCTCACTAGACATTGTCAACAAAGGACGCCAAAAAAATCCACCAAAAATATAACTAAAGAGGACATGGGCAAAGGGTCTAGGCCGAGATTGAATCAGGTCTTTATCTATTTGTGTCCCTGGTATTTAAATACAGCACACTACACATGGGAATCACCTAATATTTCTTACTCATTCATGTATTCATTCATTCTCCTCTCCCTTATTTGGGCTATGCTGCCAAAAAAAAAATCTACCCCCAACCTTATATTTGGAAAACAGACAGTTATAAGATATCTACATATGCTTAACATTTCTAGATATGCTTCAGAGTCTCTTCAAGGTATTTCTTTCTATTCCACATAGCCCTACCTCTCCCAGAAGTAGGCTCCTGTTTGGGTTGGAGGTAGTACACAGATACACTCTCCACATGCTAGTACTCTTTACTAGATGATTTGTCCTGGAAAGCAGAAGATGTGGGTTTAAGTCACAACAAAGTCTCTTACTAGTTGTAAGACCCCTTGGTCCTCCTCCTCCAAATTTTATACTCCTCCAAAGCACTCATCAGATACTAGCATGTTCAGAGTGTCATATTTCTATCCTGATCTACTCTGAGAACGTAAGCTCCACAGAACAGGGAATATGCCTTATCCAAACTTCGTATTTCCCCCACTATCTTGGATGTGGCAATGCTTAAAAAGTAGATATTTAATTAGCTAACATTGATATCACACATTGTGGTTTATAAAGTACTTTACACATATTGTCTCATTTGAGTGGCTGAATGAATGAACCATTTTAACAGTATATACCCTGGAGCTCCCCTGTTTTCTTCCTCCAAGCCTCAAACTCATCCATTTATCTCTAAATATGGGCTGGTGGGTGTGGAGAATTTATCCTCTAAGAGAATCAGAGATTACAGAGAGTATTCCTGCCCTGCAAAAAGGAACTTTTTCATTAAAAGTAGAAGATTCATAGATTTCACAGGATTCAGAGCTAAAAAGGAACTTGAATATCATTTCATTCTATTCCTTTGTTTTACAGGTAAGGTGGTGCAGTGGATAGAGCACTAGTGCAAGAGTCAGGAGGTCCTGAGTTCAGATCACACCTTAGACACTTGACACTCATTAGCTGTGTGACCTTGGGCAAGTCACTTAACCCCATTTGCCTCATCTTGGGTCATTTCTGGTCATCCTGATGAATATCTGCTCACTGGATTCAGATGGCTCTGGAGGAGAAGTGAGGCTGGTGACCTGCACAGCCCTCCCTCACTCAAAACACAGTGAAGTGCAAGTCATGTCATCATTTCTCTGATGGCTTGATCTTCTTCGACAATGAAAAACAAATACACAAACACACACATGCGTGCGCGCGCACACACACGGAAACTGAGGCCCAGAGAGGGGAAATGATTCACTCCTGGCTATACAGTTAATAAAGGGCAGAGCTAAAACTTGAACTCAGTGTTCTGACTCCAATGCAAAGTTTCTTTTTCCACTATAGCACACTTGTTTCCCAGACAAGTTCTAGGAGACAGTAGACCAAATCATGAAGTCAAGTTTCCGAGCCACAATCTGCAATTTGTTTCTTTTTCTTTTTGTAGTGAAATACTGCGCACTACAAAATATTACTGGTTCAGAAACTCAATTTTCTCTGACAATTCAGTATCAAACCCTGACAGTGAGAGCTACTTCATTATGTGTCTGGGACAGAAGTACAAAAGTTCTTGTCGAAGAGATAAGTTATGGCCAAAGCAGTGGCAGACGCCTCATCTAGTGAAATATGCCTCATCCTGGCCTGTGCTTGGCTGTTAACAAGTCATTGTCAAGATTTTTTTTCCCCAAAATTAAACCATTTTTATTTGATGTAGAATCATTGCCATTATTTATTACCTAGCCCATAGACTGAAATGACAAGCCTGAGTCATCCTTTAAATCAAGTGAGGGAAGAAAACCAAGTGAAAAGTTAAATCAGAGCACCAAGAATCCCCTGCATAATCTTCCAAGCTTTTCCCCAAAAACCTTCGATGGCTCCCTATTATCTATTAAACTCCTTATCCTGACATTGAAGGACTGGTATGATGAATTCTAACTTTATCTCTTAATGTCTACCTCCACCCCTCCACACACACACACACACACACACACACACACACGCACACACACTCACACACACTGTAAATACTAGCCAAGCTGAACAACTTGCTATCTCTTGGACCTATACTAATATTTCCTACCACAATACTCTTGGTCCTGTCATCTTTTCTTACTAGAACTTTTTCTCTCTTCTACTTGTCTGATTCCTAACTGGTTTTTAATGGTCATCTTAAATTTTTCTTTTCTCATGAAATCTCCACTGATCCCTCCTTCCTAAACCAAAGCTAGTTTCCTCTCCTAAACTAATCAAAATTTATATCTATTTGTAAATCAACTTGATGAAGTTGTAGGGAAACAGAGGGAAAATAATTTCATCTATAATTTATGGCCTGTTATGAGTGTTTTGACAATGAGATGACATAAAAGTTCAACTGCAATATATTGTTATCTTGAGTTCATGCATAGGAACTGGAGACCCTTTTATATCTGTGAAGACATCACTATGAATTGTATTCTAAGATTCCCAGATAGAAATTCAGTAAGACAGTCTCAAAATGTTACTGGACCACTGTATATGTGTATATACATGTATAGTATATACATATAGGGTATGTGTATATGTATGTATGTAAGTGTAAGTGTTGGGTTAGTTATAGGTTTAGGTGTTAGTATAGTTATAGCTATGGGTATAGGCATTGATATATAAGCAGATGTATATATATGCATATGTTTATGAATATTATATGTGTATGCATATGTGCAAATAATATGCATCTGTGTATGTATGCACATAGATATAAACACTTCATCCATTCCATACACACACACATATATGCACACAAACATATATCATGTACATATACAAGTAGTCACAAATATGAGGTGTCCCAAAAATCTTAATGCATTTTAAGCTATTAAAACCCCCAAAATGGTATAGTTAAGCTTTAACTCCTTTTGCCTTTTCTCATTCATTACTAGCTACATTTTATAGATGAGGAGACTGAGACTAAGATAAGCTAAGTAACTTACCAGGATTAAAAATTTAGCAAGCATCAGAGGTGGAAATCAAACTTAACCCAAGCTTTCTAATTTCAAAGCTGTCACTCCATCATATCATGTTGCCTCTCTAAAATAAATAAATAGCAGAACAAGAAAAATAACATAAGAAAATGAGGAGAATAACTTTGCGAATATTCAAGTCATATATCTATAACCACAATGTAAAGCTTTAAAAGCAGTTTCCTGTATTAGTTTGACTTATCTTTATAGTAGCCTTGAGAGTACTAAGATAGTCCTTTGACAGATAAGGGAACTGAGTCTTAGAGAGGAAGCAACTGGTTTACAGTTAAAGAGTTGATCAGGAAAGGGCTTTCATTCAATAACAATCCCAAGGAACAGGATTAGCCACTGCCTTATAAGATAATTTAATAATTATAAAATTTTGGAACTGAAAGGAATGGTACTTTTCCACTCTCCCCATGGTACAATTATCTCTAAGTTTACAATATAAAAAATAACTTTTACTTTACAGACATTCATAGCCAAATTTGTTGAACTTCATCTGTTCCATAATGTATATGAGAAGCTAGGAAAGGGATAGGAGGAAGTGAATAGTCAGGGGATACATATACTTTAAAATATATTCTGTCTGGTCTTTAGAGTTTCTTAATAAGCAGTGTGATATGTAGATAGGGCAATGGGATAGGAATCAAGAGACCCAGGCTCAAATTCTCTCTGGGCTGCTAATTATCTGAACTTGAGGGAGTCACAGATTTCTTTGTGCCTCAGTTTACCCATCTTTTCAAATGATGGTAATAATAATAGTTGCAATTACCTTGTAGATTTCTTGTGAGGAGATAAACCATACAAAGTCAGACTGAGTTGTATTAAACAAAGACAAACTGTTAGGATTCAACCTAGAGGCAACACATTGCTGAAAGAATGACCTTAAGAGAGAGGATTCTGGGAAGATTGTGGATAGGTCAGAAAATTCCAACCTCTGAAGACTTTTCCCCACAAGAATTAAAATAGCACTTTAGGGCAAACAAAGTGTGGGTAGGGATAGATAAGAATAGGGGCACAACCTGGTTCTTCCTGGTACAATTTGGGAAGATCTGACGAAAAATCCCAGGATGACTTTTGGACCCTGTGAAAATTAAGCACCTCCAGGCTGGGGTCCGTTTTAACTACAAGCAGCCAGCCACCTAAACAAGTCGCAAGTCCTGGACTTAGTTGTTTTAAGAGGTTGCGCTGGTCCCAGCTACAGGAACTTTTATCACTGATAGTGAGGGGAATTGAGGAAAGAGCTTGAGAAAATTGCAAGGAAAGCCAGACTCGACTGTGCTGGGCAAGAGCAGCAGGGTGAGAGGGATCCAGCACATGCCTGGTGAGAGCAGAAGCAGTGAGTCAGAAAGCCTCTGGCTGCAGGCACTTACTGGAGGTTGAAGGCTTGACTTTGTTTCCAGACTAAGGAGGGGAACTGAGATCTGGAGCAAGAGGCACCATCCCCTCTACCCCAGGGCTAAAAGTTACAAAGATTACAAAAATTAAGATATTATCACAAAAAAATTCACAGGCAAAAGAGAAAGAATACAACCGTAGAAAGGTATCATGGGAATAGAGATAACCAGGGATCATCTTCAGAGGAGAATATTGAAGTAAAGAAACCCTGAAAGAGGAAATTCAAATGTAAATTCATAGATCTTTAAAAAAAATTTTAAAAATCAAATGACAGAGATGGAGGAAACACTTAAAAAAATAAATATAATCCAAGAAAACTAGAAGGTTATGAAAGGAAAGTCAACTAATTAGAAAAGGAGATTCAGAATTTTAAGGAAGAAAATGATATCTTGAAAATTAGAACTGGGCAAAGTGAAACCAGTGAAATTACAAGAGACCAAGAAATAATTAAACAAAACATGAATAATAAAAAAATAGAAGAGTAAGTGAAGCATCTTATAAGAAAAGCAAAAAATTTGGAGAATAGATCAAGAGAAAATACAAAAATTATTGCACTGACTAAAAGTTATGATCCAAAAAAGAATCTTGGTGTAATGATACAAGAAATAATTAAAGAAAATTATCCTGATGCATTAGAACAAGGAGAGAGGGGTGTAGAAAAAAAAACATCCATTGATCACCACTTAAAAGAGATCCTATGAGGAAAACTCACAGGAATATCATAGTTAAATTCTGAGATTCCCAGCTCAAGAATAAAATATTAAAATCATCAAGATTAAAACAATTTAAATACAATGGTGCCACAATTAGAATCACACAAGTCCTAGAAGCAGAGATAATAAAGGAAGGCAGATCTTGGAACACAACATACCAAAGAGCAAAAGAACTGGGGCTCTGGCCAAAAAATATCACACCCTGCAAAGTTAAGTATTATCCTGAATTTTTAAAAAATGAACATTTGATGAATTCTCAGACTATTCAAGAATTTGTTCTAAAAAAATCCTGAATTAAAAGAAGATTTGACATACAAGATCCAAGACAAATATAAGGTATATACCAAACAGATTGATTATAAGGGATTCTTAAGGACAGACTGTTTACTTTTTATATATGTAAAATGCATGTCTAAGATTCTTATTAATAATTGGGAAGCTCATAAGAAAGACTGGGATAAACCTGACTATGATATGAATTTAAAAAATAAAACCATTTTTAACAGCTAAAAAGAGTATTTATTTTATTCAAATGATGTGCAAGAGGAAAAATTGATACAAAGGAATTAGATGGAGGAGAAGGGCTGATAATTCTGGTAACCGACTTTTATCAGGAATGGGTTTAAGAGAGAACAATATAGATAGATAGATAGATAGATAGATAGATAGATAGATAGATAGATAGATAGATAGATAGATAGATAGATAGATAAATAGATATAGATATATAGATATATATATTTGAAGCATATAAAAGTCTTCTAAATTCAGAAAAAATAAAACCATGTGATCATAGGGATGGGGGAGAAGACAAGGGAGGGATCTTTGGAGGGGAAATTGAGGGAATAGGTAAAAGGGGGTATAGTAGGGTATTTAGATTTATGGGAATGGGAAGATAGGGGAGGGATGATTTGAGGGAGGTAAGCAAGTAATAGGAGGGCAAGGTAGAGGGTAGAAGTAAAGTAGAGGAGGCAGGAGGGATAGGAACCAAGAGATATGCACAAACAAGAACAAAGATCAGGAGCAGTATATGTTTGGGAAAATATATGTCTATATGTAGCATATATGTATATGTGTATGTATATATCGATAGCTACACCGAAACATATCTAAACTTTATTGTAGCCTTCTGATGGGGCTGGGGAGAGAGGAAAAAGAAGAAAGCAAAGAAGTGCACAGCAGAGAACAAAAGAAAACTCACAAGGAAGCAAAGAAAAGATGGACAATTTTCCACACAATGTGTATTACTTATCATACAGGCTTTCTTGAAATTAAAATTTATTGTTAAATATTTTGAATCCTCTCTTATGTTCTACTATGCACATGACATGCTTTTTTTCTTTCTTACTTTGTATTTAAGTTCCAATATTTAAGTATATGTTATGCTTTGTTTCTTTTCTCTATTCTGTATTTGTGTTTTGGTCCTTGACTCTAAAATAAAATTTAAAAATATAGAATGACCTTAAACTCAGAAGAACATGAGTTGAGTCCAAGCTCTGACTTACATTTACTGTGTGAACTTGGGCAAAGTAATTTCCCTTCTCTGACCCCTAGTTTTCTCACTGTCAAATGGGGGAAGGAGAGAGGGGGGAATGAATTTGATGGTCTCAAAGGTGGCTTTACCTGCTTTAAATCCAATGAAAAAATAAATAAAAAACAACAAACATTTATTAAGCATTTAATATGTTTAATGAACTGTGCTAAGCACTTGGAATACAAACAGAAAAGCATGAAAGTCTCCTTTCTCAAGAGGCTCACATTTTAATAGAAGAGGTAATATAAATAGGAAGTTTCAGTTATAAATTATACAAAAAGACACCATGGTCCCTAGGGTGCAGAGATAAAACATATATGAATATATCTATTTTAATGTTATTTCTACTAATAAAATCATATCCAATTTCACATTTGGAGGATGAGTCACTTCCCGGTGCCATCGATGTTGGTAACCAGAATCTTATTTTTCAGTAGCTATAGCTACTGGGGAAAGGGAATAGAAAAAGTAAAGGTTATAATATCTTCCATAAAGTTGCCAGTTCTCATCCCCCAAAGGGTTGCTTCCCTGGATAATGGCTTCAGGGTTTGGACACCAGCCTAGTAATTGGTCTACTAGGGAGCATTGCAATTCCAATGACCATGACCACGTAACCTCTCTCATTTTCTCATCTTTAAAATGGAGGTAATAATATTTGCCTTGCCTTTCTCATGGATTGTTTTGAAGAAAGTGCTTTCAAGACCTTAAGCACATTATATCAGTGTGAGAATTTTGATTTAACATGATACAGAGCATGCAGAATTCCAAAGGCAATAGAAGCTTTTGTTCAAATATCTGAAAATATTTAACAATCATTTCTGAAACCCTTTATTACCCAATTGCCTTTCTGTCCAAGTACTGAAATTAATTCATTTGCTCAACAAATATTTACTGAGCATCTGGGATTCCCCCAAATCTGCACAACCAGGTGCTTGGCCCGCCTCCTTTCAGACTGAGGGAAGATGGTTATTGCAAAAGGAAATGGCATGAATGCTGCTAATTAAATATTTTATAGCTTGAGTTCTTTAAGTTGTGAACTCAACAAATTATATGTTTAAATGTCTAAGTACTCTTTAGTTGACTTTTAATTAACCCCTTTTGTCTTTTCTTATCTAGAGAATGTGAATAAAATTTTGGGGGAAGAAAGTACCCAAACCCACCACTAAGAACCTGGCTTTATACTAGAATTACACCAATTTGCAAGTCATCTATTACATTCTTCATAAAACACGCAATGTTTGCAGCTGAATCAAACTAAATTGTACTCATTTCTTATCAGTAGCAGCAATCATGTCATTATTCTGTTATTAATAAGATCTAGATAATGTCTATTCTTTTGGAGCATGTGGAAAGTCAGCACTGATTTAAAAAGTGGTTTTGCTTAATTAAGCTGCATTTTATTAAGGACCTTTTCCTTTCATTGATTTGTGGATTTTTTTTTAATTTTTTAAGAATAGGAAGATGATTTAAAACATGATTGACAGAGCCCCTGCTTACTTTTTGTCAATGATTTGTCTTTGGATCCTCCAGCTTGGAGCCAAGAATTTGTTGAGTTAGCTTAACCTGACTTTCAAAAATTAAGGAGGAGGAAACTCTTCTTTTTTGTGAGTCATTTTTAAAAGGATGAAATTCTGCTTGACTTGCCTAAAAACACACAATGCTGCCAACCCAGTCAGAAAAGGAGGCTTAATACTGTTGAAATAACTTGAATGTTGTACCTGAAATACACAAGAGTCAAAAATATTCTGATATCAATTCAATTCAACATTTATTCAGCATCTATACTTTTTATACAGATTCAATCTGTTCAGATAATAATAACCAGATCTGTAACTAGGGTGAAATGATTAAGGTTTTGTGTCAAATCAATGATTTTAGAAGTCACTGGTTAAACTTGCTGCCATTTAGCATGAGAAAGGGAGAGACAGAGAGAGAGAAGGAGAGAAAAGAGAGAGAGAGAGAGAGAGAGAGAGAGAGAGAGAGAGAGAGAGAGAGAGAGAGAGAGAGAAAGAGAAAGAGAGAGACAGAGACAGAGACAGAGACAGAGAGAGAGAAGGAGAAAGCGCTTACCATTTAGAAAAAAAAAATATATTTTTTCTTCATGGTCCTGGTACTAAGCACAGTGTCTAACATATAATAGAAATATACTAAAGACATGTTGATTGATTAAAATAGAAAGCTACATGGAGAAGCTCTAACTCAAGCTTCCCTCCAGCACATAACTCACAACTTTCATAGGAGCTAAACAGTTCTACATATTTCACTTTACATCAGTTCATACAAGTTGTCTCAAGCTTCATTTTTAAGATATAACAAGATTCTGCTACTTTCCTGTGATTCCAGTTATATAGGTTACACCTTGGATAATTTGAATTTTTCTATTAATGAAAGTTAGCAACTTTTCTGCAGCTTATATTTTTAAAATGTTGCCTTGATCACTCAGTGGTTAAGTGACTTGCCTAGTTTTCTATACCTAGTATTGTGTCAGAGATCAGACTTATTATACCCTGTCTTTGTGGTTCCAAGGCCGACTGCCTATTGATTATGTCATGCTTCACCTTTCCCCTCCTTTCCTGTTATAATGAAAAAGTAATGCTAATGAATATCTTAGTGTATACATATATATATACATATATATATATAGTGTGTGTATATAATTTTAAGAATCTATGTAAACAACAAGATGTCATTTATAAACAGGCTCATCAAGTCCTCATCATGTGTGAGAGTCCATGATGGTGATGAAGGACTCTGATAAACATATAGAATCAAAGAATCTCGGAATTGGAAGGGACTCCAGTGTCTTAGAGTCTAACCCATACTTAAGTGAGGAGAAAGCATGGTAAAGAACATTTAAATAAATACTAATGGAAACAGAAAAAACAAAAACAATTTTGTCACTGAAATACAGTATGGATCCCTTGGTCAGAAAAAGGATATAAATGAGGACTTCGGGAAACATATTATAAGCCTGACAGGTAAGAATGATATAATAATGATGGAGATATAATCATCCAGACTTCTGATAGGACTTTTTCTTTCCAAAAGTAAAATAATTAAAATTTGCTCATGTGGCCTCTTGATAAGAGCTATACTTGAAGTGCTTCTATGATATTTCATAATTCAATAGGAAGAGGAACCAATGTATATAAGCATGTCACTTGGTCCTCTCCATCTAGCCAGCTCCACCCATGATTCACATTATACCTGTCATCCTCTTGCCATGTCCTCTGCATGTCTCTATTTCTCTCCCTCTCCACCCCACTACTTTTCAGCTGTAGAATAGAAATCAAATCAATACTACCAATGCTTTGTGGAAAGGGGATACCTGCCATTCAATTGCAAAAGCAATTTTGAGGAAATGAATGTTGAAAACTTAAAATACATAAATAAATTAATAATTTTAAAAAAGAACATAAGCGCTTTGAGGGCAATTTTTAAAAAAATCTCATAATTGAGCATAGTGCTTTACACATAAAAATTCCTTAGTAAATACTTTTTCCCCTTCATTCTTTCATCTATCCATCCATTCATTTAAGAAGCAATCCTAATTTTCACACAATAAAAAAAAAATCACTTCTGGGTTATAAATGAGGAACTTAAAGGCCAAATGGCTACTACTTTGTTAAGATTTGTGATACAGGAGAAAAAAACCAAATATAATCTGCCATGTGCCCTAAATGTTTCAAGAAAATTCAAAAGGGCTCAAAAGAAATATAGGGAGGAACTCATCGACCAAATCCTACAGTGAGAATCATTCTAGGAGGACTTGGAAGACCCTTCAGAATAAAACTCTGAGGATACAAAAAGGAAAAAACAACATTCTAATGAGGAAAAATGTATTGAAAAGAGAATGATACGGATGCACAGAGAACTCACCAAACAACTTCGATTTTAAAATATGAACATAACCTGGAAGTAAGTGAACATAACAATAACTTGAAAGTGCTGAAGACTGCTACAGACAAGTCGTGGGCTGGAGAGGTTTGTTTTTATATGCATATTCTCTCTCCAGAAGAGAGAAAAGATAAGTTTATTATACTTTTGTTTTTATAACCTCAGAGTCTGGCACAGTGCCCAGAAATCAGGCAGTCAATGATAATTCATTAAACATTTACTAAGTTCCATAATTTTGCTGCAGTCATCTCTATATCTAGTTTTTGGTGGATTTCTTTTAGGCAAAGTGGTTGGGATGTATTTGATTGAGAACTATAAAATTCCAAATTTGACCAAAAAGCTTAAAGATTATTTTTTAAAAGATGTAAATGCCAAGAAAAAAGCAATCTCAAACCCTTAATACTAACTCTAGTAACCTTTAGAGAATATTTTTGCTATTTCAACCCAGAGCTCCTACATCTATCTCCAGGATTAGGTGGTTTTCTTCACCCTGAGATACACTGAAATTCCTTGGAGCTAAAATATACCCTGAACACCCAAACTACTCTTTATCTGAAATCCTCTGACTCTTTTCTGTTTGTATATTCTGAGCTATGGTGCTTAAGAAATGCTAGATTTGATTAGTGTCCCCCATTTTTACTTATTTAATTTCTAGGCACTAGACAAAAAACAAAATGTGCTGCTTGTTCAAAGACTTTACATTGTATTGAGAGAAACAAAATGTGGCATAGGATGGGGTGGGTAAGTTGGGGCCTCTAGGCCACATGTGGCCTTCTAGGTTCTCAAGTGTGGCCCTTTGACTGAGCCTAAGTTTTACAGAACAAATCTTTTTATTAAAAGGATATGTTCTATGAAGTTTGGATTCAGTCAAAGAGCTGCTGATCTAGAAGGCCACATGTGGTCTAGAGGTCGCTGATTTGCTCCACTACCACGGAAAATTCCCCAGGGAGAAAGCTCTCTTGACTGGTGCAGGTTGATTGGCACTTTGTATGCAATTTATAGTCATAAAAGGTTCCTTAGGATACTGAGAGGTTGAAGGAATTTGTGTCAAAGGCAGCAATGGGTTCCTGGTCTTTCTGGAATGGAGGTCAACCCTCTCCCCACCATGTCACAATTATATTAACATGTACAAAACAAAGGCAAAGTAACCTTAATGGAAAATCCCTAAGAGCTTAGGGGACCAGAAAAGTCTTCCTGGAGAAGTTGCACTTAAGTTGAATTTTGAAGGACTCTTTGAGAGACCTTGGCAGAGCTGGGAAGGACAGCCTATTCAAAGGCACATAGAAATGTAAAGAACATCAAGTAGATCAATATGGCAAGATCATAGAATGTGTAAAAAGACATAATGTGTAAGGAGACTGGAAAAGTAGGAATGGACCAAGTATTGAGGGGCTTAAATTTGAATATACTGAATTTACAGCTAGAGGACATAGATTCAAACCTTCCCTCTGATATATGTTACCCATATGAATTTGGACAAATCACTTAAAATCTCTAAGCCTCCATTCCCTCATCTGTAAAGTGAGATAGCTGGACCAGATAATCTCAAGATGGTCTCTACCATTTCTATATCTACGATTCTAAATGTGATCCTAAGATACAATAATAAGTGATATGAGAAATGACACATGGAGGTTATATTTGATCTTGTAAGTAATAGGGAGTCAGTGGAATTTGTTGAAAGGGGGACATGGTCAGATCAGTGTTTTAGGAAAAAATATTTTAGCATTATGTGGTTGATGGATTGGAGTAGGGAGAGACTTGAGGCAAAAAGATTGCTTAGGAGGCTGCTGAAATAAAGTGACATGATCAGGGTCCCAAGTAGGATACTGGTGAAAATTGGAGCACATGAAAGATGTACTAGAGATAGAACAAAATTTGGTAACTTATTGTCTGTATGGGATAAGGTGTCAATAATGATGCTGAATTTGTGACCCTAGATAGCAGAATGATGGCAGTATTCTCAAAAGCAATAGGGAATTTCAGAGAAAGGGTAGGTTTAGGTTGAAATATGAAATCTATATTGAGCATTCAAGGTTTGAAATGACTAGGGAATATCTAATTCAAAATGTCTAGGTTGCCTATATTTATTTGAAAATCATCTGCATAAAAATGATAATTGAATCCATGGTTGCTGATGAGGTGACCAAATGAGAAAGTCCAGCAAGGAAAAAGAAAAGGGTTCAAGATGGTCTTGGTAGGAAGATAACCAAAAGAAAGTAATGTCATCAAAACCCAGAGAGCAGAGAAAGTGTTGAGCAAAGTCAGATGCTACAGACAGGCGAAAAAGGATATGGACTGAGCAAAAGACATTAGATCTGGCAGTTAGGAGATCACTGGTAATTTTGAAAGAAATGGTATCAGTTGATTGATGAGATCAGAAGTCAAATTGCTGAGGCTTAAGAAAAGTGCGAGAAGAGAGGAAATGGAAGCAAGGAATGTAGATAGATTTTTCAGAGAATTTGACTGAGAAAGGGAGGCGAGAAATGACTTAAATGTAAATGAAATGAATTACTAAATGACTAGCCTAACTAAGTTTGGAAAGATTCATCACCAAAAAGATAGGCAACAAATCATAAACCTCCTTTACCCAAGGAGACTTATGAAAACTGATGAAGGAACTGTGATCTCCTCTGATGGAAGAAGCATATGTTGATGAAATCTTGGATCTTTGAGGCACTGAAGTAAATACATAGGGAGCAGTAGATTCTGACAGTGAATGATGTATCCTGTATTGCTAATTTGCTAGGTAAGAATTCATAACCACAACCTTGAAACATTAACATCTCTGAGGTTTCCTGACTGAGAACAGAAACAGATTTGACACTATAATTTAATCACATTAGATTATACATATGTATATATATTCAACATGTTAGCCATCCTTTAATTAATATGTATATACACAAAAACATGATTATATATTTATATATGTGTATTCATATACATATGGGAATGATACATATGTATATATGTATATGTGTGTATTATGTAAATATATATTACATATGTATGTGTGTGTGTGTGTGTGTGTGTACACACTGGCAGAAAGGCAGTATTTTAATCCAAAAATTTCTTGACTGGCGCTAAATGGTGGATCAAACCTAGAACACAAAATTCAGTAAATATCAATGTAAGATTTTGAAATTGGGTTCCAAAAAATCACCTAGCCAAAAACAGATGATGGGAATTGTAACTATATAGAATTCTGTGTGAAAAAAAGCTTTTGATCTTTTAATGGCTTGCCAGCTCATCTTGAGTCAAAGGTGATGTAATAGTTGGGGGTAGTGTGGGAAAGGGAGGTATTGTGACTTGTAGAACTATAGTACCCTAAAAGAATGAAGTAGAAATACAGTTAGAGATTAGGAGTGGCATCCTACATCTGTAGACTGAGTTGATCTCTGGACATACCATTTTAGAGAGAACATTAGCAAGCTCAAGTATATCTAGAAAATGCTAACCAAAGGGTAGGATGAGTCTACATTCTAATCATGTAATTATAAACGCCTCTTCTCTTCTTCAATGTTTTTCAGTTTTGTCTGACTTTTCATGACCCTTTTTGAGTTTTCTTGGAAAATTCCTAGAATGATTTGCCATTTCTTTCTCTACCTCCTTTTCAGATGCAGAAACTGAGGCAAACAGGGTGAAGTGACTTGCCCAGGGTCACAAAGGCAGTAAGTGTCTGAGGTCGGATTTGAACTCAGGAAAAATGAGTATTCCTGATTCCAGATCTGGCACTATTCACTGTGCCACCTCCTGGCCTTTCCTAGTACCACCTAATGCCCCCATGATATTTCTACCTAGACTTTATGTATTAATTAACTTTGGGAATACAAAGAAGATACAACTCTGACCATTAACATATTTATAATCTCTTTTGGGAGAAAACTTTCACAATTTTTCTTTCTTTCTCTGTTCACAAAACAGTTAAAGAACAGGACTTAGAACTGGACATTAGGGAGTTTGGATGCTAACCCAAATTCTGTTACTGTGAATGAATGAAGTAATAATTCAGCAAATCAATTCTCAAGCATCCGTCTAATCATCAAAGGGGATAATCATAGAGTCAAAGAGTCAGATAAGGAAACCAGAGAAGGAAATTTCCACTTGTTGGGGAAAAGTGGTACAACAGTCATAGATCAACAGGAGAGGGCGATGTTGCCACTGCCAAAGTCAAAATTTGCAATGGGGAGTGAGCTCATCAGCTGTTTGAAGCAAAAATGTCACAAACCGTGGCCAGGGTAGGCAAGAGGGGTGACTATGATCTCATGAATCCCTGAGAAACTTCCTCTGTATTTGATGTCGCTGATTCCTTTACTTACAAAAAATAAACAAAGCCAAACCCTCACATTTTGAAATCTGTGTTGATCCTGGCATTGTTGATAATGAATAGGAGGAGAAAGAGAAGGAGGAGGAGGAGGACAAAGAGAACTAGCATTTATATATCATTTTAAATGGTGCTTTACAAATATAGGGTTTCCTCAAAGTCCTTTCCACTATATAGCACTGCCTGCGATGGCCCTCACAGAGTAGACTTGAGTGTCTGCATAGGAAATGTGAACATGGGGGCCCTGTGGATGCAAGTGAAATCAGCCTGTGTCTGTTTGTGGGAGTAGAACACACTGGTAACATCCTCACTTCCCTTCTCTGCACCTTATAGCTTTCTCATCATTAAAATGACTGGGTTGGACTAAATGAGCTAGCTGAGCTGCTGGGCCTCCTATATGCAACAAGCACAATTCATTCAATTGGAAAAAGCTCCGGACTGTCCATTTAAAGACTTGAATGTCAGCTCAGACATTAACTCATCAAGTGAAACTAATAAGTAGTGCCTTCCTTCCTCAAAGTCTTAGCTTCTTTGTAAAACAGGGATATGGACTTTCCAGCTCTAACGGAAGGAACAGTAATGGCAACTTGTCAGGATTGAACGTGGTGTTAGGGAGACCAGCCTCGATGACGTGGACAAACCATGTAATCTACCTTCACACCCTTTCTTATAAATAAGGGATTAGATAGTTTCTAGGGTCCAACTCTGGATCTCAATTTGAGCCCAAATTCTGTCTTTCACACTTCTTTACTGGGGAAGCCTAGGTCAACCATTCCTGAGCCACAGATATTTCTCTAAAACTATCTACTAATATGTCAAATTGCTTGTTTTCTCGATGGGAGGGGAGGGAAGAAGGGAGAGAATTTAGAACTCAAAATCTGAAAAAAATGAGTGTTAAAATTGTTTTTATATGTAATGGAGGAAAAATAAAATATTAAATTTAAAACTATCTGCTAAGCTAAAGAAGAGTTGAATAGAGGAAGATCCTATGCCTGTGAAATCATTGATCTTTAGTGGGTGGATATAATCCTGTCATTTAAGATGGTTGGGGAAGGGAAAGCATTTTGTAACAATTAAAATGTTAGTTATTAATTATAAGTCCCTAACACAAGGCACTAAATTGTTAGAGGGGGAAGTCTGTGTTATTTTGTCGTCTTTCCAGGAAACAAGTGCAAGCAAGCTTCAACAAGCTTTTTCTGGAATTATTATGCACACAGCATGTTGTCAACTTGGGATAAAGGGTGGAGACTTAGGTGTAGTCCACGAAATGTGGACATTTGCTATATTCTCCATTTGGTTTCAGGTAAGAGTAAAGGCTTAGAGGAGAATGCCAGGTGGAACTTCCTTTGTTGAGGTTGCCCAATGCTCATCAGTCCCATAGTTTCCAAACAGGGAAGAGAAGTAGTCTCCATTAGTCTATAGACTGGGGTATTTTCTTATCAGTGTAGCTTCAAATACAATATTGATGGTACCTTATCATGCAAGGTGATCCTCAGAATTTTCCTAAGACAGTTCAAGTGGAAGTGATTCAGTTTCCTGGCATGGCACTGGTAGACTCTCCATGTTTCACAAGCATATAACAATGAGGTCAGCACAACGACTCTGTAGACCTTCAGTTTAGTAGTCAGTCTAATACCTCTTCTCTCTCAAACCTTTCCTTGGAGCCTCCCAAACACTGAACTAGCTCTGGCAATGTGTGCATCAATAATAAGGTACCATACACTGAAGTCTTTACTCGAAATGAACTGCCAAGTATTCAAGCTATGCTTCAGAGAGAGCAACTCCGACGGGCTGGCCACATTTTTCAAATGCAAAATGTATGCTTGCCCAAAAGACTATTTTATGGAGAACTCGCATGGGACAGGTGATCACTTGGGGGCCAGAAGAAACAACACAAGGACACTCTCAAGGTTTCTCTCAAGAACTTTGGATTTGACTGTGCAACATGGGAGACCCTGGCACAGGACCGCTCAGCATGGAGTGCCCACATAAGAAAAGGTGCTGTGCTCTTTGAGTAAAGCAGAATTGAGACAACACAAAGTAAATGCAGGATGCACAAATTTGGGATCTCCACCCCAAATATTTACACAGACTATCTGTGCCCAACCTGTGGTAGAGCATTCTGAGTTGGACCAGCCAGAGTTGGACCCACTGAAATTTCATTTTGCGGTGGTGCATCTTTCACTTTACAATGGTGATGCCATTGTGGTACTCTTCGAAGACGAAGGACAACCAACCAATAAGCAAACACTCTCAATGATGCAGGCATTTTAAGCCATGTCTGCATAATAGATAGAGAAAAACGTAAGCTTGGTCAAGCATACGGTTAATCTGATCAATTTTGATGACCAAGGGAGATAACCTGAAACCCAACAAAACCAGTTTGGTAAGCTCATGCAGTGTTAGACTCTGCTTTTTAGCTAGCGGGGTTATTAGTCACTAAATGCCAATTTCCTGTTGTGGGTAAGAAGAGGGTTAGGCAAGATCATCCACAGAGTTCCTTCCAGCTTTAAATTCTAGAGCATTGCACTGGAAATCATGAGACACAGATCTTAAACCTGGCGGTGCTGCTAATTAGTTGTGTGATATTGGGCAATCACTCCAAAGTATAGACCTCAGAGATTAAATCATAGCATCATAGATTTAGCATAGGGTCATAAATCTTAGAAGTCTTGTAGTACAATTCCATGATTTTGAGAGATGAGAAAACTGGTAGTCCCCATAGGGATTAAGATCTGAAGTTGGGTTGTCTGATCCCAAATTTAGTACATTTTTCATGCCCTAGATATAATTTCCTCATTTTACAGACTAGGGGAAAATGGGTAGAATAATAAAATAAGTGACATATACTGAATTACACAGTTACTTTACTCTTATGGCAATTGATGTCTACCTTGTATTTATTTTGAATGTAGTTTGTATATAAATATACACATATTCATATATGTGTGTATGTGTGTACACATGTGTATACATACATGTATATATGTGTTTACATATATGTATATGTGTGTATATAGAAAATCTACCCTGATTAAATGTAAGGTCCTTGTGGACAGGGACTATTCCATTTATTTCATTTCTTTCTCTTTATTCATAGTTCCTAAAAATGTACCTGGCATAGAATAGATGCTTAATATTTGTATTTTGATCATTTAAGTGAGCGTGTGATATTATGACTCCAAATATAGTACTTTTCTACCAATCAATAAAGTCAAACAAAAAGAGAATATATATACATATACGTATGTATGTATATATGTGTATGTATGTGTATATATATATATATATATATATATATATATATATGCCGGCATGTATAACGGACAGAACTCAGAATTAGAAGTCTGGAACTTAGAATCGTGCCTGAGCTTGAACCCTGGCTTTGCTACTCGCTATCTGTATGACCTTGGGCAAGGCACTGAGCCTCTCATGACCTTAGTTGTCTCATTTGTAAAATGAAGTCATTGGTTTTGAAAACTGGCAAAGACTGCAAAATATGGGAACAGTTAACGTTGGAGAAAGGTGTAGAAAGGTAGGCACATTGATACACTGTAGAAGCTGTGAATAAATACGATCATTCTGGAAAGCAATGTGAAATTATGCAGTTAAAGTAACTGAAATACCTTTTTACCCAAAGATTCTCCTTATAGGCATATATCCTAAGATCAGTGACAAAATAAAAAATATTGCATATATGCCAAAATATTTATAGTAATATTTTGTGCATGTTCACAAAGAATCTATTAAGGAATGGCTAAATAAATTGTTCTTTGTGAATATAATAATCTATTACTATCATATAGGAAATGGTTAACATGGTAAATACAGATAAATATGAAAAGATTTAAATGAACTGAAACAAAGTAAACAGTCAGGAAAATCAATAAATGCGATGACCAAATCATGATAAATAGAAAGAATGGCATTCCCAAAATGACAGCAAGTGAGAATTACAAAATTATTAAGAACAAAGTTATCCTCAAAGATTGTTGCATTTTGTCCTTTCTGGAAGAGGACCATGACATCCCAGGTGATACTAGGATTTTAAAACAAGAAAAAGACTATCTTTAAAACTATTTTTTAATAATTTATAATTTTTTTTTAAATGAGGGAAGTTGTACTAGAAGACTGCTAAGGTCTTCAGTTCCCTATCTATGTCCTATAGTGAGCAGTAACAATTAATAAAACACTAAAAGGTATCAACTCTTTTTAAAAACATATCAATCCTTGTGAAAATTTGAGGTTAAAGGAGATTTTGTTGATTAGATAAAGTTGCCCTCAGCTCATCAGAACAGAGAAGGAAAAACTAGCTACTCACCCACATCCTTGTTTGGAAAGGTGTACTTTGATTAACCTGGGGCTACAAGGATTCCTAAAGTGGAAAAAAAAAATGGCCTGGAGAAAGCTGGAGCTACAATATCTGCCACCTTGTGTTCCCTTATGAAGCTGCAACTCAACAGATTTGGAGGAAATGGTGCGCTGGTAGGCAAAGGTAAGGCTTGGGGGCCATGGTCAGCCTGAAGGCTCTGAATCATTAGTTGAATTCCATCAATCCTAATGAAATAGAAACTATTTAATTGTATGGAAACTACTTGATAAACTCAATACATACTTTTGAAATCATTTATTTCTAATACTTTAAACAAAGGAATGGTAATATATACTGTTTCCACAAGCTCACCACTTACTGGGAGGCAACATGAAGTGGTGAAAGAAAAATGAAACTTGCATCAGAATATTAGAGTTCGTCAATATCATTGGAAAAAAAACCAAAAAGTCAAGACTGAGTCAGGTACAATGATAATGAGCAAATGACCCTGAGGAAGAAATAAGAGGATGTAACTCTCTCCATCCTTGGGAGAGTTGGGGGATGTTTATTGGGGAATACCACATATATTGGTTGATGCACTAGTTAGTTTTGCTAAATTGCTTCTCTCTCTCTCTCTCTCTCTCTCTCTCTCTGTCTCTCTGTCTCTCTGTCTGTCTGTCTCTCTCTGTCTCTCTTACTTCTTTACTGCAAGACATAAATAACCTACATGGGGAAGGGTAGAGGGAGTATATTTAAAAACGAAGGGGATGTAAAAATAAAAGATATCAATGCTTTTTTTAGCATTTTTATTTTACTTTCTATTATATAACTTTTTATTTTTTTGTTTTGAGTTCTGAATTCTATCCCTTCACCCCAACCCCTCTCCCATCCTTTGAAAAGGCAAGCAATATACTACCCATTATACATGTGAAGTCATGCAAAATATATTTCTATATTAGCTATGATTTTTTTAAAAGCAAAAAGAATAAAGAAAAAACAACATGATTCAATATGCACTGAGGTCATCATTTCTCCCTCTGGAAGCAGATTGCATTTTTCATCATGAGTACTTTGGAATTGTCATGGATCATTGTATCCATAATGATTTTTAAAAGATCTAGGTTTGAACCTTACTTCTATTACTAATTTGCCCCAACAAGGTCACTACAACTCTGGGACACAGTTTCTTCATTGGTAAAATGAGGGGTAGTGCTACTAGATGATTGCTCAGGTCTTTCCTAGCCCAAATGCTCTATGACTTTTGCCATTTTCAGAGTCATTGATCTAGAAATGCAAGGGTCCTTAGAGACCATTCATTTACTCTAACACCCTTATTTTATAAATAAGGTCACTGAGGCTCGGAGTTTCAGTAACTTGGCCTAGGCTGCAAAAGTAAAGTAAAAGAGCTAGGACTGGAATCCAGGTCTTCTGACTTCAAATTCAGCACACTTTACCTTGTTTAAAGTAGATGACAGTACATAGCACAGAGCAGAACAGACTATATACTTATAGTAAATGTAGAGTTAAATTGAAGACATACTGTCTCTAACAGTTGCTACTTATGGAAGACTTTAGCATTTACAAAACATTGTTCATGCCCTATGTCATTTGATCACCCCAACAATCCTGTGAAGTTGGTTCTTCAAGTGTAATTATCCTCATTTTACTGACAAAGAAATGGGCTCAGAGAAATTAACTCACCTGCCCATGATCACACAGCTACTAAGTATTAGAGGCAGAAATAGAACCCAAATTTTTCCATTTTGCAATATTTCCACTATACTAGGCTTCCTCCTTTCCTCAAGGTGTTTGCTGTTAATATGGGAGTGGGAGAAAAGAAACAGTATTCACAAATGAGAGGAAGTGTGGTTCAGGCAAAGAACTGGGATGAGAGCATTAAGACTTGAGTTCAAATTCTAACTCTGACACCAACTGTATGAACTTGGACAGTCAGTCACTTGGGCAGGTCATTTGTCACCTCTGGACATCCATTTCCTCATCCATAAAAGCATAGAATTAAATTAGAAGATATTGGAAGTACTTTACAGTTCCAACCATTGATATTTTCAGGACCCTTTCAGGTCCAGTGTTTTAACTGTAGTTAATAGAGTCCCATCCTATTTCCTTCAGGTAGATGACATGCCTACCTTAAAAAGTAATGATAATTAAGCAGGACTAAACGTGGTAGCTGTAGCAGCAAAACTTGTAAAAACCAGTATAAACTAGCAGAAGACAGTGTTAAAAAAAGAGTAGAATGTTAAATGTTCCATGAGAACTGACTAATTTGTTACATTTTAAAATCTGATATTGCCTTCCTATATCTGTATTAAGAATAAAAGTTTATGATTTCTTTCTTAAAAATAAGTGACTATATATGATCTCTTTTTATGACTTTTCAGAGATAAGCATTTATTTTCATAGTAGCAAAAGAAGTAAAATATGTTCGCCTAACTACCCTTGCCCAGGGAATATAATTCCCATCTTCATTTGCTTTCCTGGTGCCTGACTGGGAAGAATGATATTTGTATTATAGCCTTTTAGGTTGGAAAATGATGTTTTCTATTATGCTATAAGGAGATAGTTGACTTAGCAACATGTACAAATAAGCGTATTTACAAATATTCTTACTATAAAAAAATTACTGTGCCTGACCAACATTCTTTCCCCTACCAATCTACACTACAAGGATGTTTGCATAGAGAGGTCAGTGAACTGTACTTCAACCAGCAAAAGGCAAAAGTAAAGCTTATTATGTATTAGAAATACATTTTCCACTCTTTACTATGAATAGAACTATATATATATTTTTTTCTTATAATGAGGTTCCTTGCTGGTAGTATCATATGTAGACTCCTTAGCCTAATATTTAAGGTTCTCCACAGCTTGATTTTAAACAATAAACATTTTTAAGTGCGTGCTATATGCCATACACTCTGCTACATACCGAGAGTACAAAAGAAAAAGAAAAACACAGGCCCTGCCCTCAATGAGCTTATAATCTAACAAATTTAAAATAACTGTTAGAGTACCCATGTCAGATTACTTCTCTAATTCTTGCTTCCATGTACAGTTAAAATGACTAGATGAGGATTTAGGAGCATAGTCTAGAGACCATCTAGCCCAGCTCCCAATTTTTAAAAACATGAATATGGATTCCAGAGAACATGGTACAGTGTGGAAAGATACAGCAGATCTAGTTTCAAATCTATCTTCTGTTAGTAGTAGGGTGTAAACTTGTCAATTCATTTATCCTCTCAAGTATAGGTAGTATGCACAAGCCCTTCCAGCTAAAAATCTATGATCTCCATGTTAAGGGACTTACCCAAGGCTACAAACATAGCAAGTGATAGAGTAAGATTTCCAATAGATTTCAGAGTCCAGTGACAGCAAACAGAAGCCTATTTTCATAGTGCCAAACTACTGGTTCTGATCCACACTCTTCATATGACTTTGAACAGTTCGATTTCTGTCCCTCTAGGCCTCAGTTCTGTCATCTATCAAATGGAGTTGGGGGAGTGGGGTATGATGAAATGGACCTAGATGATTTTTCAAAGTCTGTCCTTGCCCTATAACAAATTTTGCAGCTAGTTATCTGCTAATGAAAATAATGATTCCTATAATCACAAGTATTTGAATTTGTACTATTTGAAGTTATAATTATGGAAAATATGGAAATTAGTTCCAGACCAATAGAAATATGCATTACAAATTCATATAATGCCATTATTTTATGAAACCTAGCTATAGAGCTTCATGCGGCCATGAAGTGAAGATTTTGCCCTTTGCTGAACTTTTTGTGTATCTCTCCCCACAGTGCATGATATCCTCTGCCTTCTCCTTTACTTCTCCCCTGCCACACCCAGTAATAATAAAAACAGCTCATATTTTATGGTTAAAATACTTTCCTCTGAACAATGTTATGAGATAACTCATCTAAGTATTATTCATCATATTTTACAAATGAGGAAATTCATGCTCAAGTCACACAACCAGAGAGCAGAGAAGCTAAGATTCCAGTCTAGGTCTGGACAGTAGCTCTAATGGCCTGTTCCATTTTACCACATTCTCCTCCCTGTCAAAATCTTTATTCACATCTAAGTATAATTTGCTAAATTATAACAGCACAAAGGGCCACTCCTCTGAGAGGAGCTGATATTTTATTAGGGATGAAACAAAGTCTTAAACATAAAAATGAATCTCTAACTGAAAGTGATCTAGGCATAGAGCTCTTTCCATAGTCAAAGAGGTTTTCCTATAGTAACTAAAGCTTACAAAAGCCCTTTATCTTGTTCAGTAATCACAATTAAATTATTCCCATTTAAAAGCTAAGTCATGACAGCGGTCATAGAGAGAAGCTAAATTTCAAAGGTACAATTGGAATCTAGGGGTCCCACAGAACTGGACAGCAAGGCGGCGCCATAGAGTGCTGGGGCTGGAGTCAGGAAAGACATTTTCCTGAGATTAGATCTGACTTTAGATACTTATTAGCTGTGTGGCCCTGCAAAATTCATTTAAATTTGTTTGCCTCAGTTTGCTCATCTGTAAAATGAGCTGGAGAAGTAAATGGCAATCACTGCGGTATCTTTGCCAAGAAAACTCCAAATGGGGTCACAGAGAGTCAGACACGATTGAAACAACTCAATGATAACAACAGAATAGTCATAATATCTGACACATAAAACATTCAAATTTATGTCGTACTTTACGTATATAGTTCAATTTGGTATTCAAATGATAATTGATATTCAGTAAGATAGATTCAGCAATTTAACAGACTAATACTACTTACTGTACAAAAGCCCTGTGCTATTGATAAAAAGAGAAAATGTGCCCCAATAAGTATCCCACAAGGCACTTTCAATAAACACAAGCATAGATGAGTATTATAGAAGGTAAAGAAAAAGGGACAAAAAAGAGATCAGATAAAATTCTCTAAGAACATTTGCAGAAGGAGATATTCAATTTAATTAGAACAGTTTATCCCTCTATCAGTGAAAATCACAGGACTTCCATGATTCAGCAGATCCTCTCTAGGAGCTGAAAGAATTTGAATCCTACCTCAGGCACTTACCAGCTGTGTGATGCTGAGCAAAGCACTGGGACCCTCTTAGCCTGAGTTTCCTCATCTGTAAAATTCTGAAATCAAATGAGATAACACAGTATAAATCACTTTGGAAACCTTAAAGCATTCTATAAATGCTACTATTCTTATTAGTGAAGCTGGCTGAACTGAATGAGGCAGATCCTCAGATAACATACCACATAATCTATCACTCAGCCTTTACTCAAAGGAATTCCAACTTTTTAAGACCAGTCAGAATTTGTGATTCCCTTACAAATTCTTCATTAGTCCAAAATTTCTTCCATGACGCTATGAGCCATCGGGGCAGGACTTTGGGGCAATAGTTATTATCCCAATTTTGTAGACAAAGAAAGTGAGTGTCAAAGAGGTAACATGCCCAAAGTCACAGCTTGGGACTAAGAACCAAATCTTCCCATTATAGAATCCAGTGGACTCCACCACATTGAAACTCCATCCCCTAAAATAAGGCATTTAGAGGGGAAGGGAGTTACCCAAGTGGAAGTAGGAAGTTACTTGTGAAACCATGATTCAAGTTAAGTCAAACATCCTGAATTTCCAGTTCAGTGCTCTTCATACAGTAGATTATGCAGCATTTCAAATATGGAAATGAATTCTGTGGGTGAAAGGTAATCATTCACCTAGGGGACAGGTTCCCAGCTTCCTCAGCACATCTGAGCAGAAAGCCCTCACTTCCTACAAAGAAAGAGCCAAGTGGCACTGGACAAGCTGAGCTACCCTCAAACCACTTAGCACATGGCTGAATTAAGTCCTCCATGCACTGACTCTTTAGGGTGCCCAGTAATCAGATTCTAGAACTTGTCTGTATGGTACACCCTGGCTTATGATTTTTTTTATGTCCATTAAGAGTGAAGCCAATGATACAAGTTCAATTAAAATATGTGCTTATAGGTCATAATATATTTATATAAGAGGGAAATAACTAAGAAGAGGGGTAAGCATTAAAAGAATAAGATGAAAATAGACAGAGGATAGTGGTGGAGACCAAAGGCATTGGAACTGGCATCAGTACAGCTCGATTTGCATCCCACCTATTAATCAATTATCAGTTAGTTTCGGTGGCCTCTGAATACCTCATTAATATATTCCGTCCCAAAAGTCTTCATGTAATTTTAAGCTATGAAAACTTCGGACTGCCCTAAGACTTCTGGGACACACTATATAAGCAAGATCATTATGACCAGAGCTGGTTTTGCAAGTAGGCAAAATTACGTAGCTTTCCACATAACACAATTTGAGGAGAGGGCCTCTTTAATCCCTAGCCCTTGGCAGGGAAGGGGTGTCAGCCAGGAACACAGCAAGCATACTCTTCAGACTAAAAGAAATCAATAGTGCCCAAGGGAGGAACCCTTAATGGGAAAGAGTATGTTGTCCAAATCATGATCAGTGTGTAAGCCAGTTGTAAGACCAGATCAAGCCGGAGTCCATTAAAATAGCGAAATCAAAAGGGAAGGTGGGAACAGCATTTGTAGTAGCTATCCCAAAGCCAAACTGATCAGCACAGAGTCTATGGGGACAAATGCTCAAGAAAGAGTAGGAGATACTGACAAAATGACAATTTGTTCCATTAGACTTTCTTTATTCTAAGAAAGAAGCATGGTTCTGTAAAAAGGAAATTCAGTTTGGAATTTAAAAATCTGGGTTTGAAACCTGACTCAGCTATTTCCTCTATAACTCAAGATAATTCACTTCACTGCTCAGAACCTCAATTTCCTTCATTGTCAAAGGGTAAGAAGGTTTGAGTAGATGACCTCTAAGATCCCGCCTATCTCTTGTTATCTTAGCACTGGTGGTCTGACCCAGTGTTCCAGTGGTACCATCTTCTTGTGCCTTTGTACCAACAAAGAGACTTTTAGTCTCTGTGCCTTTCTTGACCATCACCTGAAATTTCACTATTAGGGTTTCAGAAAGTAAGATAAGTTCTTTTTTTTTAACTGAATTCTTTTGTTTTTAACAAAATAGTATACTTCCACCAAATGAATCCTTTATAGCAAGAAAACACTAAGCAAAATTAAAGCAGCAAAGCAGTTTCCTTTTATAATATAAGCAGCATTTGACACTCATGGACCTTGACTTCTCTACTCAAAGTGTGAGAAGCATTCCACTTTATTCCCCTAAAATGAGGACTGTGAGGTAAACAGGGAATAGAACAGTGATGGGGTACTCATTAAGAGAGGGTTACTTAGAGAAGTATTTTATTGGCAGCACAAGGGTTAATTTTATTTAAAGTGGCTAGCGTTGTTCTTTGGGGATGTGCTGGAATGCAATAAAATTGCAAAAGAATGAGTCGATGGATGAATGAGAGAAATAATTGCTTATTAAAGGCTTACTATATGCCAAGAGCTGTGCTAAATTCCAAGGATACAAATATAAAAAAAAATAAGACTCTCCCTACCTTCAGGAAATTTATATATGTCCTGGCATGTACTAAGCACTATATAAATGTTAACTATTGCTATTACTATGAAAGATGAAAACTGTAAATAATGGAGAAGTGATAGGCTAGGGCTGTTGAAGGGTTAATGAATGAATCCATACAGCTGTTGATTGATCCATCCCTTCTCAGAATGGTAATCTGAATGTGATTACTGTTGACAGAGAAAAAGGAAAGAGTGTGATAGAGGAGAGATTAGTCAGGGTGGAGGTCTGAGAATGATTACGGATCAGTGGTACCCTGGGTATGAATTGGGCTAGACATGATAAGGACCACCAATCAGAAGCTGAGACTACGGAAGAAGACAAGTTTCCAGCTCCTATCAGAGCACAGCAGGAAGATGGCTTAGGAATCATTGGGAGTGTGTGTCCCTGGGGTGAGGTATCTCACAAAAGTGGGCCAACATGGTCACTGAACTCCTTGAGATCCTGAAGACCTTACCTTCTCAATAAGTTCTAGTGCTTTGCTGGGATAGCCATTTTTTCAAGAGAATATCTAAGTGTATTGTCTCAATGCCTATTTCTCAGGGGATAACTCCAGAAGCACAGCTTGTCTATCCAGAGGTATGAAAACATCCCTGTGAGACAGTCAAGGGTGCAGACTTAGCTATCTACTACCATTCTGAGGATACACCAAATTTAGAGTCAAGGTAGTTTAGGTTTGATTTTCAGGCTCGATATCAAATGACCTGAATCAAATTACTTCTCTCTAGACCTCAGCATACATCTCCAGGAAATGGAGAGATTACACTTTAGAATTTCTTAACCTGGAATCCATGAAGTTGCTGTCTTAATATATATTTTGAAAACTACATTTCAATATAAAAGAAATTAAAACTTCTCAACTAAATGATCTCTAATGTTTTCTCTAACTATGAATCATATGATTCTTCTCTTTCCCCAGAGTGTGGGACCACTTTAGAGACGTAGACAGTCCTTCGACACAGAAGTTGCTTCTACTGTTTCATGAAGACTATCCCAGCTGTTAGAATCCTCTATTAATATTAACAAATTAAATCAGATCAGGTTCATGCTTTAAAAATTGACAGCTGGCTGGAAGACACATACAAGCAAGGGAACAAAAAGAAAAAGAGACCCAGAAATGGAAAGTGAGAGGGCACAAGGGACAAACTTTTCATTATATTACAGGGATTTTTGAAAGCCCATCTGGATGATGCCAGCTCCTCTCTGGTGGCAGCCATGTCCTATGCCCCTGAACACTAATAAAAATACAGAAACATAGAAAGGGAAAGGTGGAAAGTCCCTAAAGGTCATACGACTCAACTTCTTTATTCTACTAATGAGAAAACTGAGTTATATGGATCTACCACAAAACACTCAACTCAGATATGCAGACATAGTATACAGAGATAACAGATTCCAACTGGTAAAAACCTTAGAACTAGCTAACCACTCCATCCTACAGATGAATAAAAACAGTAGTAGTTGATCTTTATATAAAATTTTAATGCTGGTATAGTGGCATATATGTACATATATACATATGTGTGTATTATGTATTTATATATTTGTGTTATATGTAAGTACATGTTATATGCAAGTATGTATACATTCATATTTTATTTATATATTACAGAGTATCTCAAAAATATTCATGCCTTAATAGCTTACAGAATAAATTTTAAAATCTTTGAAATCACAGCTTGGGTGAGGAAGGCAGAGAAGTTATTGTCCCTGTTTTACAAATGAGAAAGCTAGTCCAGACAGTACCTATCAATAATAGCACCTCTCAGAATTACTGTCAGGATCAAATGAAATAATATTTGTAAAGCTGATGGTCCCTGGCCCATACTAGATGCTTAATAAATGTCTGTTCCTTTCTATCTTTTCTCTCTCAACTAGCCCTCCCAAATTCTAAACATTCTCACGTTGACCCCAGTTTCCCAGAGAATGGCAGGCCACTGTGGTATAGTGGAATGAGTATAAGGTTTAAGAATCAGAAGATCTGAGTTTGAATCTCAGGCCTTATATTCACTAACTTTATGACCTGGAAGGTGACATTTAAATTCTCTGGCCTCTTTTTCTTTAGGTATAAAATAATGAGGTAGAAGAGATGAGTTCAAAGGTCCTTTCCAGATCTAATGTATTGTAATGCTATGAAAGATATCATTTAATACACATTTGATTTGGGAAAGCCAAGAGACTTTTCTAACTTTAGCAAGTCTGCTGTATATAAAAATAGCATGTCTGGAACAAATAGAAAGTTAGAGACATCAGCTTATCCCCTGAGCCCAGAGTCTAGTCTGTAAACCATCACAAATGACAAGAAAGCTTCAAATGATTTTGATGCCATCATACATCTTCCCAGGGCTGATAAGCAGTGGCTCATGGTCATTAACCAAAGGGCTGACAACATGTGGAGTCAGCGGGAAAGGGATGGCCATTTTAAGCTACAGTCAACAAGGATTTCTTTGAATTTGAAGGATCTGATGATCAGGTGCATGGGTAGGGGGAAAATGTCTCTGTTGGAAAAAAAATCGCAGAGTTCAACATCACCACTGATGTTGGTAACTACAAAATTGCTTGTCCTACTTAGACTGACACAGTGTCAAGGCACAGAGGACTCAAGACCAGGGGTCTATAACTAACTAGTTTCATGACCTTGAACAAGTCACTTCGACTTTAAGTTTTCTCCTCTGTAAAGTTAGGGACTACATCAGGGGTTGTTAATGTTTGCTTTTGTTTGTTTGTCTCCTGGACCCCTTTGGCAGTTTAGAAACTATTCACTGTTTTTAAATTCATGATTTGGAAAGGATAAAATTCAATTAGAGGCTAATAAAAATAGGTGCTATTTTTTTTCCAATCCAAGTTAATGAGCCCCCTGATAATCAGTTTTGGAACCCTTATCAATGGATACCAGGCTAAGAAACCCAAAATGAGACTATATTTAACAACCCTCGAACCTTTAACATCCTAAGATTCTATGAAAAACTCTCCCTGGCAAGGATGCCAGCACAGGCAAACCCATCTTGAATCTAGGAGTTGTCCAACCCTAAATGAGTTCTTGTGTATGTGTATGAGAAAGAAGCATGCATGTGTATTCTGAGCTTCATGCAGAAATGTATATTTCCTAACTGAACTCGATAGCTTGAGCTACATCTCAGTACTGCTCTTCTCTCCCCGAGGGCTTGCTTGTCTCTGAGACAACCCTGGCTGTAGAATATGTTTTGTCAGTTGGTTGAGGGCAGCAAGGCCTGTTTTGTTATGAACTGAGAAGGCAACTACTCACACAACGTGATTTCTGGGTTTAAAAGGATGAAAAAAAATATATATATATACACACACACATGTATACACATATGTACATACATATATGCATTCACACATGTATGCATATACATGCATGCATATGCATATTGTGATATGTGCATGTATGTATATATGCACATAAAGGTAGACATCTATGTGTGTACACACCATACACACATATGCGTATGTGTGTACATTTGTCCTCCCAGCTAGTGAATCTAATACTTGGAGTTTTCAGATAAGTGCTTGTCCAGCCTCCTCTTCAAGACCTGCAGATATTCTTTCTACCCTACCTCTCACCCCTTCACATTCCCACCCCAAGGAATCTCATCACCTTTGTAGATAGCTTTAATTACAAGGAAATGTCTCCCTGTGCAATTTTCAGTTACAAAAGCCAAGCGAAATGTTTAAGTTCTCTTGTATATGATAATCTTTCAAATATTTGAAGACAGCTATCAGGATTGCCCTAAGCTTTCTCCTATAAATGACTAATATTGGAGCCTTTTCTGGGAACAGATTTTGGATGGTGAATCAGGACTAGAATAGAAATCCCTAGGCACTCAGAGTTAGTTGCAGAGTCTAGGTGTGCTGGGAAATGGGGTCAGGGAGGAATGGAGACAGTCATAGAGAAAAGTATATAGGGCTGACCTAATAGTTTCAAATCAGGCCCTGAATGCCAGTGAGGTTGGTTGCTTGGTTGGTTTTTCCAGACATTAAACAACATTGCAGCTTATAACGAGAGAGAACAGAGTTGGAAGAAAGGCTCTCCACTTTGTATCTGCTGACCTGCCTAGTTTCAAATTCCTAGAAACAAGATGCCCCTAATGTCCCCTCCCCCTTCCTGCCACCTTTTGTGTATTGTCACCTCCCCTTAGGACTGTAAGCCCATTGAGGGTTTGGACTGTCTTCTTTTAGTCACTATATCCCTAGGGCTTAGTACAGTGCCTTGTATTTTATCATAGGTACTTAATAAATGTTTATTGGATTGACTTATTATTGGATCAGATTTCATGTATTGGTGCTCTCAAGTAAAGAGAACCAGACTGGGGGGTCAGAAGACATGATGATAGCCAAGCTACATAACTGCCTTGGACTTGGCAAAGTCATTTAACTTCTCTTAGCCTCCATTTTCCATTTGTTCAAGATGGGAGACAGATTGCATAACTCCTAAAGACTTTTCCAGGTTCGGAAAGGAGTCTACTCTTGGATGAGTCTAAAAGTGCCCAAAGTTCTAAGCAATGATGCTTTCACTTCTAACAGAACTTCTCAGTGTGACCCCCAACAATGACTCTGAATGCAAGTGCTACAATATATCATCACAGTAGTCTTTTTAATAATGTTATTACATTAAAGCCTTACTTACAATAAAGTTGTTACATTACAGTAAAATTTATTATTAAATTAAAGTTATTACAGTGTTTGTTATTATATTAAAGCTATGTTTCCCCCCCTGAGGAAGCTGAAGCATTTCAAATTGGAAATTGCCAAGGGTCATTAATTCTCAGGGCCTCTATCACCCTGTGTAGTTATCTGTTTTGTGAATTCAAAAGATTTTAGAAAGTGAATTAGTGCTAGGGAAAAAAAAACCATCTTCCCTGAACCTAGAAATAAAATACAGTGAAAATTAAAAAGGAACTATGTGACACATGAAGTGTTTTGGGCTAAGTAGCTGTTTCAAAGTCAACTACTGTCCTTATCTAGTCATACTAAAATGGGGAATGTTACCCCTTCAAAACTACTAGGCCTCTCTGCTGTCCCTGGTATACAGGAGAAAGATATTTATGTGTGTATACATGTACCACACACATACACAAAATAAACACATGCAAATTACAATCACATAATATGTGTAGTTATAGAACATATATATATATACACATATATAATGGGCATGCATGTATTATGTACATATGTATTATGTATGTGCATGAAATTAGGAGACTTTTAGAGTTAGGGAATATATGTGTGTGTGTGAGTACATGTGTGTAGGCGTATGTGTGTATGCTTGTGTGTGTGTGTGTGTGTATTTGTGAAGGGCAACAGGAGAGACAATAGGAAACAGGGAACTTAAGGGGTTATCTAAGAACTTGGACAACCAAAAACCAGAAAGTTCTCTTTTATAATGCCTCACAGAGAAGTGCTACACCTATATTTCCTCAATGTATTTTAGCTACCTAACATACTTTTCCCATTTTATTCATTTGTTTGTTTATGGTCCAGTCTTTTGAAAGGCAGCATAACATTGTTTCAGTACATGAATTATGGAAGTCTTGGGTTCAAATTCTACCTCAGACACAATGGCTATGTAAGCCTATACAGTGAAAAGCTCCTCTGAGTGTTTCCTCATCGGCAAAATGAGGGTATGGATTGAATGACATTTAAGGTCCTTTCTAGCTCTAAGTCTGGGTTCCATTCCCTTCATTTGTTTCTCATCTGCTAAATTTCCTTTGCCTTCTTTGAATTATACATAGTCATTTAAAAGTTTAATTTGTTTACTTTTCCTTAATGTCCTCAGAAATTATTATTGTTGCTATTATTGTAAAACAACTTTATAAAAGAATTTGCTACTAATAAAAACCTGTGCTATGTTTAAATATGTCTCAAGTTCCTTGAAGGAGCTTGATTGCTTTGTTTGAGGCATTTGTGGCATATAAAAAAGGAACACTGGATCAGCGGTAGAGAGACTGGGTTTAAATTCTGCCGCTTACTAACTGTATGATCTTTGACAAATTGAATAATTTACTTAACCTCTCTGGGTCTCAGCTTTCTCATATATAAAATGATGTGGAGCTAAATGAGTTTCAAACTCTAAGTCTTATGATCCACATACAGATCATGAAAGGAAGGAAGGAATTAAGTATTTATTAAGCCCTTTGACTAAGTCCAAACTTCACAGAACAAATTAAGTTTGAATTCAGTCAAAGGGCCATACTTGAGGACCTAGAAGACCATGTGTGGCCTCAAGATCATAGATCCCCCCTCCCAAGAGATAGGTGCTATTATTACCTCCATTTTGCATTTGACAACATTGATGCGAACAGAGGTTAAGTGACTTGCCCAGGGTCACACAGCTAATAAGAGTCTAAGACCAGATTTGAATTCAAGTCTTCCAGACTCTAGGCCTATGGCTCTGTCCACTGAACTGCCTAACTGCCTTTGGCAGTATGAGATAATGATTAAAGAGATGGTCTTGAAATCAAGCAAATCTCTAAGATATTAAGTGGAAGAAAAGATGTCTATCCACTTTGGTAGAGAGGAGTTCCATTACTTGATGGTTCCTTAACCAGTCAACTCATAGGTCAACCTCATCCCTACATAAATATAAGCTTTTGATGGCATCATGTCATTTTAAACAGCCAAATAAATTCAACACAGAGACCCTGATGTGGACCCATGCACTTCCCCTCACCTGTCATTTAACAAATAGTACAGTGACAACTGCATGTAATGCTGAAGTGACCCAGAACACAGCATCAGAGACAGCAGATTAAGTCTAGACTTGAGGATGATGATGAGGATGATGATTTGGTCACTATAGCAGAAGGCATTATGCAATAAGCCTCACAGATCATTAAGATGGCCAACACCAGGGATGGGAAGCTTGCAGCTTTGAGGCTACTTGCAGCCCTCTAGGTTCTAGGTCCTCAAGTGTGGCCCTTTGACTACATCCAAACAGTCAAAGGGGTGTACTTGAGGACCTAGAGGGTCACATGTGTCCTCGAGGCTGTGGGTTCCCCACCCTGGTCAAAGAAATTAGAATATGTTTGCTAAGACTCTCATTGACTTAACAAATTTTAGTTCCCTATTGTGGTAGAATGCCATATTGAGATTCTCAAAGATACATGAATAATGATGTACCTAGTGACCTGAATCTGCCTGGCTTCTTAGTACCAGTTAAAGTTACTTTGCCCAGTCTGCCTTCTGATCTTATTCTTATTAAGAAAAAAAAATCTTATTTTCTTTATTGAAAAGAATGATTATAAAGATATATCTAAAACAGTCATTTGTTTTTTTTTTAGAGGGAGAGAACTTCATATTTAAAGAAACGGTTATTCAAAAAAGTCATCTTTTGTTGGCTAAAACCATGGTCAGGATTTTAGTAACATTCAGCAATTTATTTTATTTCATTTCAATCAACATTGACTGAGGGGTAGCAAGTACTGTTCCTGACACATTGGGACCCGATGACCTTTTAGTATCTGATTCTATGTTGAGACCAGCTGTGATTCTCTGACCCCATACCAGGTGTTGAGGGAGACATCAAGACGTGAGAGAACAGAATGTAATGGAAAGAAGAGGGCTTTGGGAACAGAGAGAACCGGTTTGAAACCCCTGGTCAGACGCTTACTTATTACCAATAATGATTGCATTATAATGCTTGCATTATAATACTTCACAAGTTTGTTAGAAAAACAGTACTTCTTAAATCTTAAAGAGCTACGAAATTGTGTTATGATTTTGGTGGTGATAGTGGTAATGATGATGTTGATGTTTTAGAAGCTCACTTCTAATAGCAGAGATGACTTATATAGAAATTATCATAAGTAATCACGATGACGCCTGTTTCTCCTAGCTGGTAGGGCCTTCTACTCTGATGTTAACTATATGCACATACTTTACAGGTACCTATTTCAGTACTCTCTCTTCCATTAGAATGACTGATCTTTGTAGGAAATGATTTAGTGTGTTGTTTTTTTTTCTTTATACTCCCAGCATTTATCACACTTAATAAATAGTTGTTGAACGACTAATATGAAAATCAGTTTTCCATGATTACTCATGTATAACCTATATCGAGTTCCTTGCCTTCTCAATGAGGAAGGTGGGGAGAAAGGGAGAGAATGTGAAACTCAAAGTTTTAAAAGTGAATGTTAAAAATTGTTTTTACATGTGATTGGGGAAAAATACTAAATACTTAAAAAACTCAAAAAACCCATGTAAATAAATGCTTCTTGATTGGTTGATTTAACTTTGAAATGGTGATAATTTCCTTCTGGGGAGATCAAAAAAGGTGTCTTAAAGGAAGGAGTTTTTGCATTAGGCTCTTAAGAGTAAGTAAAACTTCCAGAAAATAATTAATAGAGGAAAGGGACTGAAATTAAGAGGGGATGGGAAAAGTTTCATGTAAAAGGTTGGATTTTATTGGGACTTAAAGGAAGCCAGAGAGGTTAGTAGTCAAAGAAGAAGAGGAAGAAAGTGTTCCACTAGTGGAGGACAGCCAGAGAAAATTTCCACAGCCAAGGAATGACAACATGTTGTAAAATCAATATGCAAAAGAAACTCTCTCTAAAACATATGATCAATGGTAGTCCAGCCTCTGTTTAAAGACCTCCAGGCTGTATTTTAGTAAACTGTTATCTTCCCTCTAAAACCAAACATATACTTACCACTTGGAAATTTATAGTGACTGCTCCTGGTTCAGATGTCTGGGGCTAGACAGAATAAGTCTACATCCCTTCTTCATATGACTGTACTTCAAGTACAGCTACCAGGTAATCCTTAATTCTTCTCTTTTCCAGGTTAACCATGGCTAATTCCTTCACCTGAATTACATACGATATGGATCTTGATCGCCTTCCTTTGAACACTCTCTTACTTATTAATGTCCTTCTTAAAACATGGTGACAAGAACTGAATATCATATTCCACTGAGTATAGTGGAATAATAACTTCCCTAATTCTTGCAAGGTATACACCTTCCTAATGCAGCCCTCCATATAAGATGAATAATTGTGAAATGAATTCATACAGATTTCAGTGAAGAATAAGAAAATACTGTGGAATAAGGCAATGAATAAATTGTTTGGACGGAAATTATAATCAGCTTTGGTGTTACATGCATCTGTGTTTTCATTCTCATGCAACAATGGATCCTACTGTGGATGCGTAAATATTAATAGTAAATGACAATTATATGACTCTATTTTATTGGCAGCCACAGCCAAGTGATGAGTAGTATAAGTGCTATCATCCCCAATTTTCAAGTAAGTTAACTAAAGCTCAGTGGTATTGTGGTTTTCTCAGAGATGCAGATGTACCTGATGGTGAGGCCAGAATAAGAAATAAGGTCTTCTAAATCTAAGTCCTGAAATCTTTCCCTTGTCTTAGCTCATATTTGATAGCCTTGTCCTTTAGTACAATCAACAAGCCAGGGAAATTGATTCAAATTGCCTTTTACATCTATCTCATTTCTTCCTTGAAGTGTTTCATGATCATGACCATTGGACACTGTCTTTTCGCTCCTCTGAACTTCTATGACATTAACATGAAAACTATCTACACCATTCACTTGGCAATGGCATGCTAACATATTATGAAGTATCTTTTCATAGACATGCTTAGATACAGTTCCCAAAGGATCATAGAATTTTAGAATTGGAAGTCACTCAGAGCTCAACCACTTTAATTCCTTCATTTTGCAGATGTGATAACAGGACCAAAAGTGGAGTACATGATATGTCCAAGGTCATAGAAGCTGCAGAGCCAAGATTGCATGAATGGTAGAGTCACAGAATGTTAGCACTGAGGAAAACCCTGAAATGACCTAGTTCAAGCCCCTCATTTTGTAGATGAACAAACTAAAACCCAGGAAGTTTAAGTGAGTTGCCTAAGGTCACAAAGGTAGTAAGTATGAGAGGTAAGATTTGAACCTGGGTACTCCAATTCTAAAATTAATACCCTTTCAAATACTGTACTATTACTACTTCTCCCATCTTAAATTCTTAAATGAACTGTCAACTCTTTGAGGGTTCAGACCACGTCTTCTGTATCTCTGCTCCTCAGTGACTAGCACCTAGCTAATCCTCAATAAATATATGAAATAAGGACTTCCACAAGTGGAGCTAAGATGTAGGAGTCTCAGAGGAGCACTCAGCCAAGCTCTCTCAACATTCTCCTCCAAACAACTTTAAAATAAAATTCAGACAGAATTCTAGAGTGCCAGGGATAGCAAAAGGTAAGAATGAGACATTCTTCTAACCAAAAACAGCATAGAAGGGCACAAAGAGATATCTGTGACCTGGGGCGTTGGGAGGTTGGAGAGGCTGGCACAAAGCACACTCCTGGGAAACACCAGTGCTGGGACTAGGTGGAAAGAAGTAGCAGCAGCTTGAGTAGCTCCCAAGCCAAAGAGGGCAAGGAGAGCAGGCAAATGGTCAGAAAAAGATTATAGGATAACCCTGTTCTAGTGCTGGATACAGAACCAGACTCTGACAACTTCACTACTTATATCCACTTTGAGGACAATGTTCAAGGGCATAGAGAGCCATTTTGGGTCAGGAGGGAACCCAGAGGTGCAGTATCACTTCAGGCTCCAAAAGATGAGTAGCATTTCTAGTCCCAAGGGAAGAAGGAACATTCCTCGGAAAGGAATAAAGTGCAAGCCAGGACTGCAGTGAACAGACGTCTCCCCAGAACATACCTAAAACTGAATGCACTGAAAACTTCAAAACTCCAGAACTAGCTCTGAAAACATCAGTGAAAAAAAGTCTCTCTCCTTCCCCATTCTAGGAACAAAGCCCAACATTCACATGAATTTCAAAATGAAGAAACAGTGTGGGAATGTAAGCAAACAAACAAAAAAGAACATGATAAAAAAAACAATTAAAATTGAAAGACTCTACCAGTCAACATTTAAGAGAGAATGCAAAATGAAAACTCCCAAGAATATTACATCTAACTTCCAGAGCTCCTAAGTCAAAGAGAAAACACTTCAAGCAGACAGAAAGAAACTGTTCACATACCATGGAGCTACAGTCAGGATCACGCAAGACTTAGCAGCGACCATGTTAAAGGAGCAGAGGACTTGGAATATTATATGCTGTAAAACAAAAAAGCTAAAATTACAACCAAGAATAACTTATCCAGAAAAAAGGAATATAATCTTTTGAGGAAAAAATGGATATTTAATGAAACAGAGGACTTTTGAGCACTCATGATGAAATGACCAGACTTGAGCAGAAAATTTGACTTTCAAATGCAAGACTCAAGAGAATCATAAAAAGGTAATTATGAAAGGGAAATCATAAGAGAGTCAATAAGGTTAAACTGTACACCTTTCTATATGAGTAAAGATATATATGTCATCTAAGAACAGTATAATTATTAGGGTAGTTACCAGATTGTACATAGAAATAGGATGCCAGAATGTGTCAATTATGTTGGAATAAAGTAAAAAAAAAATGAATAGGTGAGAAAGAGGTATACACTGGAAGAAGGGGAAAGAAAGAAAGGAGAGGAAGAATGGGGAAAATTAACTCACATAAAAGAGGTACACAAGAAAGCATTCTTATGGTGTAGGGGAAAATGGGAGGGGCAATGCTTAAATGTCACTCCCATGTAAATTGATTCAAAAAGGGAAAATATAGATATATAGATATATGCTATATATCTATATATACATTCTCTCTATAGATAGATATCGGGGTGTGTGTGTGTGTGTGTGTGTGTGTGTATACTCAATTGGTAACAGAAACCTATCTTACCCAACAAGGAAACAGAAGGGGAAGATAATAAAAGAGAAGGTTGTTTTTGCCATTGCTGTTCAGTCATCTTCAGTCATATCCAATTCTTCACGGTACAATTTGGGATTTCTTAGCAAAGACACTAGAATGGTTTTCTATTTTCTTCTCTGGCTCATTTTTACAAATGAGGAGCTGAGGTAAATAGGGTTAAGTGGCTTGCCCAAAGTCCCATAGCTAGTAAGTGTATGAGTCCATATTTGAACTCAGGAAGAGGAGTCTTTCTGACTTCAGGCCTGGCAGTTTAACCTATGCATGACCTAGCTGCTGAAGATAAAGGTGAATTCTACCAAACACTTAAAGAACAATTAATCCCAGCACTATATATAAACTATTTTAAAAGAAAAGATAAAGGAGTCCCACCAAATTCTTTCTAAAGTAGCAAGAGGAAAAAACAGAAAGAAAAATGTAGACCAATTTCCTCAATGAATATAGATGTAAAATTTTAAATTAAATATTAACAAGGAGATTACAGCAATATACCACAAAGATGATCACCACCCTGTGATCATGCGGGATGCATAAGAGGAATGCAGGACTGGTTCAATATTTGGAAAACTCTCAGCATAATTAACCATAGTAATAACACAAACAACAAATATCATATAATCATATACATAAATGCAAAAAAAAGCCTTTGACAAAATACAATAGCCATTCCTATTAAAAAATCCACTAGTCAGCATAGGAATCAACAGAATCTTTTGTGAAATGATAAGTAATATCTTTCCAAAACCAAGAATAAGCATTATCTGTAACAGGAATAAATTTGAAGCTTTCCCAATTAGACCAGAAGTGAAGCAAAGATGTCCATTATCAACTATTATTCAACATTGTACTAGAAATGCTAGCTATAACAATATGACAAGAAGAAGAAATTAGGATACGTCATGAGGAAACAAAACTCTCACTCTTTTGAGATGATATGATGACATACTTAGAGAACCCTAAAGAATCAATTAAAAAACTAGTTGAAACAGTTAACAATTCCATCTAAACTGCCGGATATAAAATAAAACCACACAAATCATTAGCATTTCTATATACTATAAATAAAACCCAGTAGGAAAAGATAGGAAATTCTATTTAAAATAACTGCAAGGAATATAAAATACTTGGGAGTCTACCTACCAAGACAAACTCAGGAACTATGTGAACACAATTACAAAACACTTTTCATTAAAATAGTTGTCAAATTTATCGGAAGAGCCACAGCAGATAGAATATGAAATAACAAAGGAGTGAAATTCCTTCAGATCAGAAGATCAAGAATTTAAAGTGAATCAATTAACTCCCCCCACTTCCCCGAATAGCAAGAAAGGCTGCCTAGCAGGTCCAGATTTCAAACTATATTACAAAGCAGTAATCATCAAAACAATTTGGTACGAAGAAATAGAGTGGTTTATCAGTAGAATAGATTAGGTACATAGTACATAATAATGAATGATCATAGTAATGTAGTGTTCAGTGAACCCAGATCTAAGCCTTTGGGGTAAGAACTCAATATTTGACAAAAATTTTCTGGGAAAACTAGAAAGCAGTTTGGATGAAACTAGGCATAAAGCAACATTTCACAACATATACTGAGATAAGATCAAAATGGATTTATATATAAAGAGTGATATCATAAGTAAGCCAAGGGAGAATGGAAAAATTCACCAGTCAGATCTATGGATAAGGAAGGAGTTCATGATAAAACAAGAAGGAGAAAAGATTATGGGAAGTAAAATAGATAATTTTGATTACATGAAAGTAAAAAGATTTTATAAAAACAGATCTAATGCAGTCAAAATTCGAAGAAAACTGGAAGCTGGGGGATTTTTTTTAATAGGAAGCTTCTCTGATAAAGACTTTATTTCTCAAATATATGGAAAGTTTAATCAAATTTATAAAAATAATATAAGAAAATTTGTAAGAATATAATTCCCTAGCTGATAAATGATCAAAGGATATGAATAGTTTTCAACTGAAGAAATCAGTTAGCAATAGTTAAATGAAAAAGAAATGTTCTAAATCACTACTGATTAGAGAAACGCAAATTAAAACAAATCTTATATCACCTTATGTCTATCAGATTGACCAACATGACAGAAAAGGAAAATGACAAATGTTAAAGAGGATGTGGGAAAACTGGGACACTAGTTCGTTGTTGGTGAAGTTGCAAACTAGTCTAGTTCTGGAGAACAACTTAGAACTATGCCCAAAAAGCTATCGAACTTGCATACCCTTTAATTTAGTAAAATCAAAGAAAAGGGAAAGGGAACTATTTGTACAAAATATTTATAACAACTCTTTTTGTGGTGGTAAAGAATTGGAAATTTACGGAATGTTCATCAATTAGGGGAGGGTTGAATAAGTTGCAGCATATGATTTTGAAGGAATACTCTTGTGCTATAAGAAATGATGAGCAGGGTGGTTTCAGAAAAATTTGGGGAGACTTTTATAAACTCATGCAAAATAAAGTGAGAAGGACTAGGAGAATGAGTATATAGTAGCTGCAATAGCATAAGGATGATCAACTGTGAAAGACTTAGCTACCCTTATTAAGTCAATGATTCAAGACAATTTCAAAGGATCTGAGATAAAAATTGCTATCCACCTTGAGAGAGAACTGATGAACTCTCAATGCAGATTGAAGCATGCTTGTTTTTACCTTATTTAATCGCCTTATTTTGTGTTTTCTTTTGTAACATTGCTAATATGGAAATATATTTGGCATAACTTCACACATATAATCTAAACCCAAATGCCTTATTAAAGAGGGAGGAAGGACTGGAGGAAGGGAGAGAATTTAGAACTCACAATTAAAAAAATATATTGTTAACATTTTTAATATGTAATTGGAAAATATTTAATGAAATAAATATTTTTTTAAGAAAACACAAAAAATTATATTATTTATTGGCAATTTGAATATCTATGGAAATGATGACAGGTTTTGCCTTTTTTCTTAGCTCATCCTTATATTATTCCATCCTGACAAGTATAACTTATTTGTTATGTAACACCACATTTTAGAATTCGAGGAAGCTTTTTAAAATCTTCCCAATTATGTTATTCTCATTCTTTTATGTTCTCAGCTTTCTTCCTCCTCTGTGTTTCTCAGAGGAAACAATGACAAAAAATGGGGGAGTGATGAGAACAGAGCCAACTGAACAGTCTTAAGTGTTTTAACTTGAGTGGCAGTTTTGCACATGGGGCTAAAACATCCCCAACCAGAAGGTAGAATGAAGTATTTGCCACAAAGAGAACGTCGTGTTTGTTCTGAGGCAGGTTTATGGATTATCCAGATAGACACTATTGTCCCATATTTAAGAGTGCAGCATAGTGGTGAATGAGACTTGGAGTTAGGAAAAGTTGGATTCCGCTCTTGACTCTGACATATACCAGCCTTGTGATTGTGGCTCACTAACCCTCTCAGTGTCATCAAAAATTCTTTAAAGACTATAATACAAAAGAGCTGCTAATCTGCATTGATGAAGAAGGTCCCAGACTGGATACCCCCTACACTTATGAAATTACAGGTTGGAAGACCTCCCCTAAAATTAATGAAAATTTCATTGAATATGGATATCAGTATGAACCAGGCCAGGTACCAATATTTCACTATGGTTAATTGGCTTCACCTTTTGAGAATTCCAGTGTTTTCATCTGTCACATGGGCATAAGGTGCTACAAGTATCTTATAATCTACAAAGTGTTACATAGTTATGACCTGGTGCTACTACTGCTGCTTCTCCTCCATTCTTAAGGAGCACTATGATATCAGGAATGTGATGCCATGACATGCAAGTGAATTAGATTTAAGTGAGGGAAGGCTCTGCAAAGTCATTAGCCTCACTTTCACCTCCAGAGCCATATGGGTCTAGTGGCCAGATAGAGATCAGGACAACTGGCGTTGGCCCAGGATGCCGTGGGAATCCTCAGCCTTTTCAGGCTAAGGTCCTTAGCAGGTTTCAGCTTGGCTGAGGCAAAGTCTACTTATTGATTAAAGCTTAATAAGAAATGAAGCAAAGAATGGTCTCTTTTAAAATAAAAAGAAAAAGCTGTTGTTATTTGTTATTTCATTTGGCTGTGTGTCATTCCACAGTCATTACCTTTTGGAGGGAGAGCAGTTTGGTACAATGGAAAAAAAAAGCTTGTTCTAATCATGGCTCTGTAACCTACCTGTGTAATCTTCGGTAAGCTATTCATCTTTTGGGCCTCAGTTTCCTCATCACTAAAAGAAACAAAAATGGGCTACAAAACCCCTAAATTTCTTCTAGGTATCAATCTATGCTCTTAGGATCATGATAATCATTTTGGGATAGTAGCAACAGCAGCAGCAGCAGTAGCAGTAGTAGTAGTGATAGTAACAGCAACAGTGGTAGCAGTAGCAGCTAAAGCACCTACTATAAATTGTAAAGCACCTACTATGAACCACTCATTGGGCTATGCTTTGCAATTACTGTCTCTGATTATCAGAACAATTCTAGGAGGGAAGTACTATTGCTATCCTCATTTTACAGAGAAGAAAACAGAGGCAGACAGAGGTGAAGAGACTTTTTCACAGTCACACAGCTGGCAAGTGTCGGAAGCCAAATTTGAATTTCCATCTTCCTGACTCCAGTCCCAGTGCTTTACTCTGCTATGCCGCCTAGCTGCATAAGTCTGAATAGTTTGGAATATAGTAGGATGAAGAGATGTTTACAACCAGATGAGACTTTAGACATCACCTGGTTCAAATTCCACCCCCCTCCACACACACACACATACACACACACATACACACACACACACACACACATACACACACACACACACTTCACAGAAGAGGAAAATTAGTGTCAGAGAATTAAAATGGATTTCTAAGGCTGACCACTAAGTTTGTTGGCCATGCTTGGGGCTACATGCCAGGTTTTCTGAGTTTTCTGACTGTTGATCTTTCTACAACACCATAATTGGCTCTCTGTTGAAACCAATGCCAGAAATGAGGTTTTTGAATTGTCAGTGGATTTTACTATTCTTGTATTTTCTCCAAGAATTCTCCTCCAGGTTCTGCTTGTTAATTTCCCGAGGTCAACACCATGCCTCAACTACCACCTTACTCTTGAACTTGTTTCCGTCCCTGCAGTCTTCTCACTCTTCAACTTCCCAGGTCTCCTTCAGCCTTTCCACCATGGATCTACATTTGTTGGCCCCATGGATGAGTTTTTCCCAGGTCCTCAGTTTTGGGAGAAGTCTAGGCAGGCCAACTTTCATTTCCCTCCTAGTTCTGTTTCTGACTTTTCAAACCAATACCTCTTGGGCAGATATCTTCCCACTTCTCAGCTCCCTTTTGTATGTTACTTTACACCATTAGAATTCAAGCTCCTTGAGGCCAGGCACTGTCTTCCTTTTTTACTTATATCTGCAGAATTCATTTCAATGCTTGGTCACATAGTAATTCATTGTACATGCTTGTTGCCTTGCCATACCTAGATAACTAAGAACTAGATAAGGAGATATCTAGATAACTAAGAAATGGCTGTATTATCCAAATAATACAGAATTAGAACAAAATCTTGGATGATTCTAAGAAGCATTTCCTCAAAAGAGTCATAAATTACTAGTCATTTAGGATATACAGTGAAGGCAGAGACATGTTTCCTGCTTCCTTTAAAAAACATCTCACAGTGGATATATTTCCTTTCCTTTCCTTTCATCATCATCATCATCATCATCATCATCATCTCTGTTGTCATCATCATCATCACCGCAACATTAATAACTGGCATTCATATACTATCACTTTAAGGTTTGCAGGGTTGGCTACACTGCAAAGTTTGTAGTACAAAGTTAGAGATCTCATAGGAACTCCATAAATAGCTGATTGATTGTTTGATTAGGAAGACAATGAAACTGCCAAGATAAGCCCTTCCTTTTCCCTTCCCCTGCCTAATTTGATCCTTAGCAAAGGGGTTCATATTTCATAAAATTGCTTTGTTGGGAAGATGAGTCATTGTAAAAATGTGTTTTAACTCAGTTCACAGGAATAATCATTCTCAGCACACCTTCTGGAAAAGCAGTGAGTTGTCATGGAAAGACTTTTGGATTCCAAGTGAAAAATATCTAAGCTGGCACTCAGTTCCCTTACGAATCCCAATTTTTAAAGTATGAAAATTAGTTGTAGTAATATTCAAGGATTGGCTATTATGAGGATAAAGTATGATAATGGTTATGTAAGGCCTTTGCCACCTTAAAAGCTCCCTATAAACAAATTCTGCTATTATTATATTCCTAGATACAAACAAGACTTTGATTAGGTGGGGAAGGGAATGGGGAAGGCTTATTTTGGCAGTCTCTTTGTCGCCTAATCAAATAATCAATCAATCAGCTATTTCTGGAGTCCCTGCTAGGTTTCTAACTCTGCACTACAGTTTATGGGGTATAGCCAAAATCTATAAGACAGCAATTGCCTAAAATGATCTTTCTTCTAGTTAGGAAAAGGTGCTATCCTTGTATAAGAAAAGATAGTATTTTTTTAAGTGCTTAAAGTAATGCAGGTAAATACCATAGAACTTGTAAAGGAGAGAGCATGTGAATTAGAGTAAGCTGGGGAAGAATTCAGGAAGGAATCAGAACTTGAGACAAGCTTCAAACAGAGCTTCTTAAACTTTTTTTGTGTCAAAGAATCCTTTGGAAGCCTGGTGAAGCCTATGGATTGCTTTTCAGATTAATTTTAAATAATTGAAGGAAATGCTAAATTTCCAATAGAGGTTAGTACAATAAAAGTTGTTTGTTTTTAAATCCAAGTTCATAAACCTACTGAGATATATCCATGCATCCCATTTTTAGAACTCCTTCCTTAATGGATGGGTAGAATTTGGATAGGTGGAAAATCCCAGGAGAGCTACAAGATACTCTCCTTGAAACAGCCCTATGAGATAGGTAATATAAGTGTTATCATCCTCACTTTACAGATGAAGAAACTGAGTCCTGTACAGGTAAAGTCATTTCCCAAAAGTTAACTAATTATTAAGACCTAGACTCACCCCTTTACCCTAAATTCAGTCCTCTTTTCACTGAACTCAGCTACTAAGTATGTGACAATGAATCTTCAGAAGATCAATGTGGGTAAGAGACAGCTTTCATTTTCAGTCTTCTATAGCTTCTAATTATATGCAAAAAGGGAAGAAAAAACAAAAAGAAAAACAAAAAAGGGGGCGGAGCCAAGATGGCGGAGTAGAAGGACACACGTTTACGAGCTCCGAAACCAAAGCCCATAGAATTAATGTAAAAAGAGACCCCCATAACTTCTGGGTCAATACAAGGTGTGCAGAAACGGAGTGGAAGAGATTTCCGTGCCAGAGAGCCCTAAAGAGCCGTCCCCAGGGTCCGTCGTGCTCCGGAAAGTGGACCCCACCCCAGCGCGGCCTTGGCCGCGGCCACAGAGAAGCTGATCCGAGCAGGCTTCAGACACGGAAGCTCCGGCAGCTGGGAAAGTCCCTCCGCCCACAGAAGCTACAGGTCAGTGAGAAAGAAGGCTGGGCTAGAGGAGGGGAGCGGAGTGTCTCCGTGACTCGGGCCCCCTCGGGAGGAAGCGGCAGGAAGCGGTGGAGGCAGAGGGGTGGGTGGCGGCTGAGGCGGCAGCGGCCGGGACTCAGGAATCCCCCAGCAGCAGGCAGGACCTTCATTACGGAAGGTCTCTGCATGAACTCCTGAGGGGGCTGAGCCTGGGAGACGGCCCTGCCCCCACCCTGCTCTATTACTGAAGGCCTCTGCATAAAGCCCCTGAGGGAACTGAGCCTGGGAGGCGGCCCTGTCTCCACCCCAGCGCCAGAACTAAAGCTTGCCACAAAAAGCCCATTTAAATCTCAGAGGCCAAGCACTAGATGGGCAGATCCAGGCAGGGGTGGAAAGGAATCTCAGAAGTCAAGTAACTGGCTGGGAAAATGCCTAGAGAAGGGAAGAAAAATAAGACTATAGAGAGTTTTTTTCCAATAAATGCAAATGATCCCGACCTTCGGATCTGATGACGAGGACGTATTCTTGCCTTCAGGGAAAGACGTGGAGGGCGGGGCCTCAGTACCCCAGACACCCCAGGGGGGTGGAGGGTGGGCTCAGGCCTTGGAAAAGCTCAAAAAGGATTTTGAAAAGAAAGTTAGACAGGTGGAGGAAAAACTGGGAAGAGAAATGAGAGACATGCAAGAAAAGTATGAAAAACGAGTCAATACCTTGGTAAAGGAGACCCAAAAAAATGCTGAGGAAATTAACACCTTGAAAAATAGGCTCACTCAATTGGCAAAAGAGGTTCAAAAAGCCAATGAGGACAAGAATGCTTTCAAAAGCAGAATGAGCCAAATGGAAAAAGAGGCTCAAAAGCTCACTGAATTTAATAGTTCTCTCAAAATTAGAATGGAACAGATGGAGTCTAATGACTTTATGAGAAACCAAGAAATCACCAAACAAAACCAAAAGAACGAAAAAGTGGAAGAGAATGTGAAATATCTCATGGGAAAAACAACTGACCTGGAAAATAGATCCAGGAGAGACAATTTAAAAATTATGGGACTACCTGAAAGTCATGATCAAAAAAAGAGCCTAGACATCATCTTCCATGAAATTATCAAGGAAAACTTCCCTGACATTCTAGAACCAGAGGGCAAAATAAGTATTGAAAGAATCCATCGATCACCACCTGAAAGAGATCCAAAAAGAGAAACTCCTAGGAACATTGTGGCCAAATTCCAGAACTCCCAGCTCAAGGAAAAAATCTTGCAAGCAGCTAGAAAGAAACAATTCCAGTACTCTGGAAATACAATCAGGATAACCCAAGATCTAGCAGCTTCTACATTAAGTGACCGAAGGGCGTGGAATAGGATATTCCAGAAGGCAAAGGAACTAGGATTGAAACCAAGAATCACCTACCCAGCTAAACTGAGTATAATACTGCAAGGGAAAATATGGTCTTTCAATGAAACAGAGGACTTTCAATCATTCTTAATGAAAAGACCAGAGCTGAAAAGAAAATTTGACTTTCAAACACAAGAATGAGAAGAAGCATGAAAAAGGAAACAGCAAAGAGAAGTCTTAAGGGACTTACCAGAAGTGAACTGTTTACATTCATACAGGGAAAGACAATATTTCTAACTATTAAAACTTTTCAGTATCTGGGTAGTTGGTGGGACCACACATACACATGTACACGCATGCACACACATACAGAGATAGAGAGCACAGATTGAACTGAATAGGATGGGACCATACCTTAAAAGAAACTAAGGTAAATTGTGAGAGAGAAATGTAGTGGGAGGAAAGAGTGGGAAATGGAAGGGGGTAACTATATGTCATTTAAGAGGCAGGTAGGAGTTTTTTTTAGTGGAGGGAAAAAGAGAAGAGCTGAGAAAAAAAAAAAAAAAACAAGAAGTTTACCCTCATCACATTTGACTAAAGAAAGGAGTGAAATGCACACTCATTTTGGTATGAAAACCTATCTTACAGTATAAGAAAGTGGGGGAGAAGGAGATATTGCAAGGGGGGGGATGATGGAAGGGAGGGCAAAGGGAGGAGGGAGCAATTTGAAGTCAACACTTGGGGAGGGACAGGATCAAAAGACAGAAGAGAAACAATGAGGGGCAGGTTAGGAGGGATGGTAATCCAGTTAGTCTTACACAACACGACTATCAGGAAGGTCATTTGCAAAACTACACAGATATGGCCTATATTGAATTGCCTGCCTTCCCAAAGGGAATGGGTGGGGAGGGAGGGATGGGGAGAATTTGGAACTCAAAGTTTTAGGAACAACTGTTTAATATTGTTGTTGCTACTAGGAAAGAAGACATACAGTTAATGAGGAATAGAAAGTCATCTGGCCCTACAGGAGAAAAGAGAAGATGGAGACAAGAGAAGGGAGGGATGACAGAAGAGAGGGCAGATTGGAGATAGGGAAAATTAGATTGCTTGGGGTATTGGGGTGGGGGGAGGGGATAAAAGGGGAGAAAATTTGGAACCCAAAAATTTGTGAAAATTAATGTAAAAAGTTAAATAAATAAATAAATTTAAAAAAAAAAAGAAAAACAAACAAAAACCAAAAAAACTGCTTTCAGGACTTGCATTTTTGTCCTATCAATGACTATACTAAATTCAATTTTGAAATTAATGCGGATGTTATGGATGTTAGATTTATATCACTTACAGACATTAAAACTACTGGAAAGCAAACACAGCTCAAGGAATGAACAGTCAAATTCTCTGATCCTCAGTCAAGTTTGCGGTAGAAAAACAATGGATTTAGGGGTCATCATTTAGCTCTGAATCTGTTTACACTATTAGCTATATGACTTCATGTAAGTCATTACATCCCATTTGAATATGAATTTCCTTGTCTCCAGAATGGAAATAATGCTTCCACTATCAATTTCACAGATACATCCATTTATTCAGCCACTATTTTTGAAGCACCTATTCTTTAAGATTATGAATTGCAGAGGTGCCAACCTTCAATGGTGAAAGGAGTTTCCTCATCTGGGAGTTCCCTATGCCAGTGAAAACATAGATCCAGTTCCTATCCCCTATGCACATAGGAAATGTGGTATAATGGATAGTGAGGTGATCATGGAGTCAAGAAGAAACAGATTCAAATCCTACCTCTGACATATACTGACAGTGTGACTCTAGTCAAGTCACTTAGGGCCAAGAAATGTTCAGAGACTTTAAGATGCTAAGCAGCTACATACTTGCATTGTTTGAGGGAATTTCCTCAAGACAAATTCTTAATGTCAATGAAATACAAGACAATTTAACATAAAAAAAAATTTTGTTAGGCTTGAGAAGTACAAAAATAATCTAGCAAAGGGAAAATAAAAAGATAAATATGCAAAACTTTACTGTAACTATAATACTGAACAGAATAGAAACATAGAATGGTAAAAAGACCTATTGGAGGAAATATTTCCCAACTGTGAGGATCAAAGAATTATACAAGCTTTGCAACTATAAAGAATTATAAAAATATTAGGTAGTATTAAAGCTGTGACAGGCTCTTTGTGTGTCCATAGATAAGTCACTAAATCCCTTTAACCACAAATGTAAAATAAAAGTGTTGGACTGAATGATTTTCTACATCTATCTAAATTTCTATGATCTTTGGGACAAATTCTCACACCATTATCATGAGTTTAAATCTGGATATAGGACAAGGCTTTGAATGGAGATTTCATCAATTCCATCCTTTAATGCTATCCTCCAAGTCCTTCTAGTATAATGGAAATGGTATAAGATTTGAAGTCAGAAGATTTAGTTGTGAATATTGGCTCTGCCACTCACTACGTGACTGCTGTTTTTGCTTTTATTTTTGTTTTCCCTTTTTTTTGGCAACTATTGTCATTTTTATCATAATGAATCAGCCTACATGTCAGCAACTATTTCTCCATCTATTTAGGTCTGTCTTTATTTCAGTGAATAGTATTCTATAATTTTATTAATTTAGTTCTTGTGTAGGTAGACTACAAGTTCTTGGTAGGTAGACTACAAGTTTTTTCTATATAAAATGTAGTCTTTTTTCTAATTTATTTTTCGTTAATATTTGAGTTTCAAATTCTCTCCCTCCTCCCCACCCCTCCAACAATCACTGAGAAAGCAAGTAACATCACATATATCAGATATATGTGCAAATATATGTATATATATACATATGTATATATATATTATATATGAAATCATGCAAGATATATTTCCATGCTAGCCACCTTTTCTGAAAAGGCAAGAAAAAGTATGATGTGACTTTGAACATCATTCTGATTAAGTCAATTTCCTCATCTACAAAATGAATTACTTTAATGGTATTCTCTTTTAAGTTTACTTTCAGCCCTAAATCACAAGATTTTTGGTTGAACTGGGAGAGGGAAAGAGGGTAGGACTTCATGGAAGATGTTAGAAATGTTCAGGGAAATATGACTAATGAATTTATAAAGACAAAGGTACATTGTTTTCAAATATATATACATATGTATGGAGTTAAAGAGATTTATTTTTGATACAAAAAAGGTACTGTGCTTCATGGTGTCAGGAAGAAGTCAGTCATTTCCTCTCTAACAATGAGGCTACCAGGCTAATCAGAAAATGAAGAGTGAGTGAATTAAAACAATACTTGACCTTCAACCCCATCAAATTAGTAGATTTGTTTGAAGGCATAAATATGACTTTTACAGCACAATCATATCCTCTTTGGTTAGTCATATTAATAGAAAACTTTTAAAAATGACACATAATGATGGGCAAGTCACTTTCCCTGTGTGAGTTTCAGTATCAGACTCATAGATCACATGATTCAGAGCCAGGGAGGACCTTAGTGCAATCTCCTTCTAATAGTTAGCATTTATATACAGCACTAGAAAGCTTGTGAAGTGATTTATATGTTATCCCCTTTGACCTTCACAACAATCCTATGGGGGAGAGAGGAGTGTGATAGTATTATCCCCTTTTTACAAATGACACAGTTAAACAAGTGTGAGGCAGCATTAAAACCCAAGTCTCTCTGATTCCAACCTGGCATTCTAAGCAGTATGCCACATAGCTTCTTCATTTTACAGTTGAGGGAAACTGAGGCACAGATAAAGAAATTTACTTGTTTAGAGTCATATAATCTAAGATTGTTTTCAGTCCAAAGCCAGTGCTATACCCACTATGCCTTGCTGTCTTTATTTTGTCAAATGTAAGGATGGGTATGGGTGGTTTGTAAGGTTCATTTGAGTTCTAAAATTCTATAATTCCATGACTAATTATTCCAAGTGGGATAGAACACTGAAGATCTACTGTGATCTGCTGTACAAATGAGATTCTATACCTAGGCAAGAATGGAAAGCATGCAATTACTTGGGGACCATAAAGCCTCACACAAAATGAGGTAAAAATACATTTGATGTTTAAGGTGATTCAGCAGCAAGAGCTATTAGTGTGCTGTGTAAATCAGGATTAGGAAACTTTATTAAAATTGGATTTTTAACCTGATCACAATTTCCCTTGCTTATAAAGAATCCCATTGGACTCCTTAATATTCACATTATTAACCTGAAAGATTCAAATAGCTATTATGAGATATGGGGTGCACTTGCTTAATATACACGGGACACCTACATCTTCTTATTGATTGTGGGACTATAAAGTGCTCTATGATGTGAGATAGGGTACAGGTAAACTTATTATGAATACTTTAACACTCTTCTCAAGAATTCTGTTCATACTTTTCTTTGCCTTTATCTTTTCTCTATCTTAGCCCTCAAAAAGAAAACAATGCAATGAAGGTAATAATAATTAGGAGGTAGGTGCTATTACTATTCCCATTTTACAAATGGGGAAACTGAGGCAGACAGTAATTACATGATTTGCTCAGGGTCATACAGTGAATTAACGTCTGAGACTAGATTTCCCCTCATGTCTTCCTGATTCCAGGTCCAACACTCTATCAATTGTGCCACCTAGCTGCCTAACCCTGCTATGGAGAAAAAAAACTGGACCGCAGGATTAAAATAACACTAGATTAGAAGCAACGAGACATAAGTTCTAATCTTGAGTCTGCTTCTGACTATGTGACATCGGTAAAGTTAGGTCACTTCTTTAGGACTCAGTTTCCCTCATCTGTAAAATAAGGAGGTTGGACTAGGTATCAATTAAGGCACCTTCCAGATTTCGTGATCCTCTGACGAATATGAATCAATAGTTTGATTATTTAAATTGTCCATATTAGTGCAAAGCTGCTCCATTCTTTGCTTTATTTCACTCATGAAAATGGGCAATGCAAAGGCTTAAGTTGCTATAATTGTCAAACAACTTACAAGATGCCCTCTGCCCTTTACTTCCTGGTCATTCATTACTCCTTCTTGTATTGTTCTGTCATTGTTGTAGGTGTTTACCTTGATCCAGCTTGAAATGCTCTCTCTAGTACTGGGTAGCTATGTGAACATCAACCAAGGAAATCAATATTTATTTAGTACTTTGGTTATGATCCAGGTACTGTGCTGGGCACTGGGGACACAAAGATAAAAATGAAATATCACTTGGTTTCAAAGAGGTAACATTCTATCTAGCTTTCCAAACCTCCATTTTTCCATCTGTAAAATAGGACATGTACTGCCTACCTCTCAAAATGGTTATAAGGGAAAATAGTTTGTACATATTTAGGTGTCAAAAAATGACTAAGTGTACCCATGTGGGGACTTCCTCCACCACTATAAGTGGCTATGACTCCATAAATCAAGAGTTCTTAACCCAGGATCTGTGAGCTTCTCCTGAAAATATTTTGATGTCTATATTTCAGTATAGACATTTTAGGCATTTGAAAACATGATTGTACATTTTAGGCATTTGAAAACATGATTCTGAAAAGTCCATTGACTTCATGAAAGATCTCAAGGAGTTCATCACACACACGTTAAGGACCCCTGCCAGAAATGATCTTTGAGAGTTACAGTAGTTGAACATTTCATCCCCAGCAGCCATTTGGGTAATAAACCTCTTTAAACTTAGCAAGACTGGTCCTCAGCAAATAACATAGTCTATGCCGATGCTTGGACTTAAGTCTATAAAACCTAGTAACACCTGACTTCCAAAGCTTATGTTCCACCTTGGACCATTGCTTCAACAATCCAGGGGTATCTGCACACTTTTTAAGTAATTAGTGATAGAACTTTGGTGGATGATGTGCAAAGTGTGAGCTACTTCTTATTCAATTATAGACTCATTCAGGGCAGGGATCAAACCTTACATATCTAATTTTTTGTCCTACAGAACTGTGCAAGAAATATTTAAAATCCCTGAATGTTTAATCTGAAAATGGACATTTCAAGTTTCATCTAATTCTCTAATTTTACAGTTGGGGAAATCAAGGCCCAGAGTGGTCAAATAACATCCTAGATCACAAGGATAATGAGTTCTTGATTCCTAGTTCAGTGCTCACTTGTAGATTGATATGGGTAAATGACAAATATAGTTCTTATCATTACTTTTTTTTTCAAGAAATAGGCTCAGTTTATTAAATAGAACTGCAGAAAATTAGGAGTGGGGATGAAGAGATGCCTCGGGACTGTAGATATGACTTTGTTCTGACTAATATGACTAAAGGCAAGTCACCTAGTTTTGTTATAACCCTGTCAATGAAGGTAGAGGCAATACTTACCTTTCCACATTTCATATATAAGTTGTGAGGACAAGATCACACACTTACGTGAAAGTACTTTGAGCTTTTTAGGACAGGGCTCCAAAAAGTCTAAAGTATTAATGGACTCATTTCTCCTTGAATTTGCCAAGCATTCCAGTTCAACCTTGCAGGGTGGTTCTGAGCCCAAATACCCATGAGTGGGTCACCACCATATTCTACCTTTATACAATTTGCCCCACACAAACCCATGTCCCTAAACTCTGAGTTCCTCATATGATGGGAGAAATACAATTTCTTTTTAAAGCCAATGGAAATGAAAAGCCAGAGGTTTTCAAAATGAGACTTTAAAGTGATTTTCTAATTTGCATTTTCTACTTAGAATCATCTGCCAACATTTAGCCTGGAGAAAAGAATTAGCTGTGGTCATGGAAATCCCTAATAGCTTATGATGACAAAATCTTGAAGCTTCAGCTAGAAGTATCACATTCTCAGTCTTATCTGGCAACGTGGAAGTGCCTGCCTTTTGTTGGCCTGGGAAGAAGATCCTGTGTAGCCATTTGAACTGGTTAAGACTGTAAATTTCTCATTGAAATATCTCGATGAATGAAAGGTTTTTAATGTCCTTGGCAAAGGAAGAATTCTAAATAAATGAGGTCTGAAAGATTATAGGAATTATAGTTGGAAGGGACCATGAGACATCCTCATTTTATAAGTGAGGAAACTGAGGACCAGTGACATGAAATTGTGTAAATGTGTAAATGAAGAGACTTGGTGGTCATCTTTTTCCCATACAAGGAAATCTAGGCCCAAAGAGTTTGAGTGACACTGGTTCTAATTAGCAAATGGAGAATTTGAACTCAGAGCCTTGGGTCCCAAACTCTAGCGCTATACGTTCTACACCAATGTGTTGGAGCTCTCCTAATAGCCATTTATCTGAATATATATAATAGATCTAGTTATACACAGGTAGATGTGTGTGTCGATCTAGTTATATGTGTTATACACAGATTATATGTATTGTTAATTTATGTACGACATATAATATGTGTATAATACATATGTATATGGCACATATAATATGCATATGATACATATTACACGTGTATAATACATGTTATGAGTATAACATAAAATACGAAATGCATTTAAGTATATATTTACATATATGCATACATATACATAGCCACATGTATATAAATGTATATATATGTATATTTGTTCATGCATACACCTGCACGTACAGATATGCGTATATACTATGAACTGTTCCACTTGTGAATTGTCCCTGACCTTCCTGTGAGAGTGGGCTCTAAAATGATAAAGACAGCAATGCTGCTGCTGCTGAGGATGTGCCTTGGAAACTCAAATCCAGCGCTTTACTAAATCTTAAGCTGAACTAAAGCGTGGATTCCCTCAGAACTACACAAGCACAGGTTCGTCAGTGGGAAAGGAGAGTTACACACACACACACACACACACACACACACACACACACACACACCTTATATGAAGCCCAGATTTGGATTCACACATAAAACACACATAAAAGCATCCCGGCTCCAATAAATCCTGAATCGTACAGAGCAAGGCAGAAGAGTTCTTGAATGGCTCCAAGCAGGGCAGAAGCAGGGAGCCCTCTCCGGGGCCCGAGAGCCCCTGGAGCGGGGCTCCTTGCCAGCCCCAGAGGATGTTGGCAGCCTCTTCCCTTCCCTTCGCTCCCGCAGGTCCAGGCTTGGGCTGTGAGTTGGACACCTCGGAAGGATGGATCGCTCAGGGCCCCGGTTACCTGGAAGGGCGGGGGAGGGGCAAGGTGCGGGGCACCGAGGCGGAATGAGGGAGGGGGCGGATGGAAGCTTGCCCTGGATCCTTTAGGTGGCTCAGCACCGGCAGGAGGCTCGCGGCGTTGCGCGCCCGGGCTCAAGCACTGGCACAAGCTCGGCGGGTGGAAGAGCGCGGTGCCCCGGAAAGCTTGACTTGCCGCGGCGCCTCTCGTGCGAAGATCTTCCCCTGGGAAGGGACGCTGGGGAAGGGGAGGCGAGGACCCTCCTCCTCTTCGTCCCTTTCCCGTGCCCCACCGGACCTCGGCGCGCGGAGCCAGGGACGGAGTCCCAAGTGAGCCTTCCCCGAGGTGGAGACACGAGCCCTGGTTTCCTTTCTCAGCCAAGGTCCGGGAAGGGGTGGGGGTGGGGGCTGAAACCCAGCGGCCGTTGGGCGGGGCCGGCTCGCCCATTGACGTGCACTGGGGAGGGAGGGAGAGGAAAGGAGGAGCAGAGGAGAGCGGAGAGGAGAGGAGAGTTCGCGGAGCCAGCTCCTGCTAGGCTGTGCGGCGAGAGCGGCGCCAGCGGTCGGATCGGCCGCACCTGAGCCGGCTGGGCAGCAGCGGGCGCTCGCGCTCCTCCTCCCTCGGGGGCTCTCGCCCTGCTCCTGCTCCTCCTGCTCCTCCTGCTCCTCCTGCTCCTCCTGCTCCTCCTGCTCCTCCTGCTCCTCCTCCTCCTCCTCCTCCTCCTCCTCCTCCTCCTCCTCCTCCTCCTCCTCCTCCTCCTCCTCCTCCTCCTCCTCCTCCTCCGCCTCCCCGTGGGACCAGGAGCTGCCAGCCTCCAGCACTCGGGCTCCCACGTCGTAACGAGAGCACCCGCTGCCGCTCCAAGCCCTCCTGCCTGCGTCTCTCCGCTGGGGCGGGCAGGAGCGGCGGACCTCTGCTCTCCCTCCACCTCTGTCCGCCGGTATCCCCTTGCCTTCCTCCCCCGACACCCTCCACCTCCCTCTGGCCCCCGCATCTCCCGCAGCACCCCTACCCACGCATCCACGGAGCCATCCCTCCAGTCCGGGAGGGCTTCGTGAAGATCTCGCCCCTCACCGCCTCCCTTCCTCCGTCCACTTCTCTCCAGAGTTGCGCCGTGCCCCATGGCCCTGGCAGAGGGACGTCTGCGGGACGCCGACGGACTGCCCCGTGCAAGTCAGGTGAGTGACCCGAGCAGGAGAACGGAGCGGAGAGAAGTGATGGCTTAGGGACCGACCGTCTCAGCCGCAGAGTTTGCAAGGGCATGGCCATTAAAGGGTGTCCAATGCACAAGGTCCCTGAGCAGTTGAGAATGGACTTCTCCCTCTTAGAAAGTAACGACCCGGGACGACAGGTGCTGCTAGGACTAGAGCCCGAATTGGGGTGGGGGGGGGAGTGCAATGAAAAGAAAAGGAATGGCGAGGAGTGCGGTTTGTCCCCAGCTCCCGCATTGCTTTCCTGACCTCTTTTTACCCCGAGGGGTAAAATCTCCACACTGGGTGGCATCGGGGACTGGGGGATGTGGTTGCTTTGATTCTATCCAAAGTGGGTGTTGATTTGTCTACATCCCCAGCACCTAGCTCCGTGCCTTCTTGCCGGAGGACCAAGCTTGTTGGCAAAGCATCGCCGAGCCAAGCTTAGGGATGTGAAAGTGGGGGTTATTTTAGAAAGTCACTCAGTATGGAGAATGGGGTGGGGGAAGTCGCTTTCTTCCTGAAATTCGTGTGGAGAAGGAAAAGAAGACTAGACGAATTTTCATTTTAAAGGAGGTAGGTTTAGGCTTCAGTGAGGAGAGCATCTTAGTGCCCTAAATGCTACGCGTGAAAATATATTAAAAATCTCTACCTCCACACCTTTTTCTATGTCTGGACAGTATCTGTGGTGAATACTATGGGGAATAGGCGGGACTCGAACCTAGGTTCGGATAGTGTATATACCTTCTCAGGAGGAGCTTGAGCATATTCCTAGCCTTTGCTGAGCCTCGGGTTTTCCCCGGTTGTAAAGTCAGTTTAAGATATACCACTGTTACCTTTGCCTTTGCGAAGGATAGGTCCCAATTTGGCTGTGCCAAAGGGAGGGGTTGTTCTGGCAACCCCCACTGCTTGCAGGTGGAGGTCTCTGCCGTTGGTACTTTACACAGCTCCGCTGCTGTGTGACTCACATACGATACAGTTTTTATGAAACCCGAACTGTCTGGGAAACGGCCAGGTGGGATGGAGATAGGGAGCCCAAGGAAAAGGAAACCACCTCCTTGCCAGAGGTGGCCATGTCTTCAACTCCCTTCCCGTTAATCCCGTTTTATCCTATAAATCGCTCATATCCTCCCGTCTCCTATAAGAGTACATCCCATCCCGTGGTGGTCGGTGAGCTGTTCCTTCAGCTATGGATGAGGCTTATTAATCAGTGGATAGAATTTGGTCTCTGGATCGCCACACCGGACAAACGTTAACTGCAGGTTATTTTTATCCACACCTTGTGTACAGGCTCTTGGATTTGAGGGGACTCTGGGGAGGTAACTGCAAATCTAGTCAATTCAGCCAGTCTTCCCTCCCGGAGCCAGCTTCTTTTCCAGCTGGAAACATTTGAGATAAGCGATTTAGAGAAAGGAGAGGAGGTTTCAGGCAGCAGCACCAAGATTTCTCTCACCCAGTTCAAGAAACGACTTAGATCGTTGCCCAACCCCATATGGGCTGCTTGTGAGATGTACATTAGATCACTGTACAGTTGGTGCTGATAGAAGGCAACCTACCTTTGGGAAAAGGAAACTTCTGCTTAATTACCTTATAGCTTGAGCAAAGGGAAGGGGACTCTGTACAGATGATGGTGTTGTCCAACTCCACCTTCAGGCCTTAATTTTCTTCCTTTTTTCTAAATTAAGGCCTTTTTGTTGTAAAGTGCAGAAGAGAGCTGTAATTCAGTCTTTTTCTGTCTTAATAAGAAAACTTTTTTTTTAAATATGCCTGGTTTTTCTAAAGTGTACTTGTGGTATATAGAGAATATATTCTTCTCCCTGAATAACCTTCTAGTGCAGGGATAAGTTGCTCAGTTAAATTCTAGGGCACAAACTTCCCCTAAGTTGTATAAATTGCCACAGAGCATCCCCACCCTACAGGCTGGACACCTCAACAGTTAATCACCCCTAGAGACGTTTCTTTGCCCCTCCTATTTTGGGGGTAGCACAAGATTGCAAGAATAACATATGGAAATGAACTCTTATCTTACCTAAGTATTCTCTAGCACCAGGCAGTGAAAGATTGGTCTATGCCCTGTATTCCCAGTGCTTGCTTAGGGGAATCTGACTCTTTCAGCTGGGTTTGACATGGATCAATAAATTCATGACTAAGCACCTTTAGCTGAAGCAGTTAATTACAGCCAGTATTAAGAAGTGACAGTCCTTTAAGAAGATGTACTAGGGAACATTTGGCAGTGAAAACAGTTCTGTGTTAGAGACTGAAGCATGGCATGTGGAATTTTTGCTCATGAGGCAAGGAGGTGATACCTTGAGATGGGGGTCTGCTGGGAGGAGAGATACAAGAAAGGCAGATGGCTTGCCTTTAAAATTCTCTCACTTTAGGCAACTTTACTCACTGTTGATAGAAACTTAAAACTCTGAATTTTTGCTTGTTTTCAGAGGAAGTCTTTCATCAGGAAATCCCTTGTATTTCTGAATCTACAAGGGAGAATAAAAGCAGAAGCTTTGCTAATTCTTGAATTGTTAAAAAATCTTGGTGATTAGAAGAGTTTAGCCATAAGCAAACATAGGCAGTTTAATCCTCTTGTGGAAAATATAGGGGGAAAAGGAATGCATGTTTTCTCCTTGTCTTTTCTCTAGTCACATTCTAAAAGCATTATTTCTCATTGAATAATCTCTGCTCTGATGGAATTGGAGTTTGGAATTTCAGAGGTATAAGGAGATTGTATACATCTTCTAATGGAAATTTGTACTGAGGTTACATTGTAAGGACATTTTGGTAGGCTCTTTTTTGGGGGGTGGGGGGTTGTCCTTATCTACTGAGCAATAACTCAAGAAGAATATGATTCATGCTTTCCTTTCTCAGAACTATTGATTTATAGGATCACAGAACTGTAAGGGTCCTTAGTACAAAAAAGATTAGAGCTCGAAGAGACCTTGAAATACAGAATATAAGAGTAGGAGAGGTCCTTTGAGACCAATGAACAGTAACCCCATAAAAGTAGAAAAGAATGTTAGATGTGGAGTCAAAGTCCCTTGATTGAAGATCCATTGCTGTCATCTATTATTCATGTGACCCTGGGTAGGTCACTTAGGCTCCTTAGCCCTTAGTTTCCTCATCCATAATGAGAAGATTAGAGTAGATGACCTTTACGGGTTTTTTTTGTTTGTTTGGATTTTGGTTTTGGGGGGTTTTGTGTTTTTTTGGGTTTTTTTGGGTTCTTTTGCTACAAATCTATGATCCTGTGAACATTTCTCATAAAGATGAGGAAACAATGGCTCAAGTAATGTGCTGAGCACAATGTCAAAGAGTTAGTGGCAGAGCTGGGAACTTTATCTATAAAAAGAACTCTGTGAGATCCTAGAGTCCTCACCTCTTGACTTTTTCTTGTCTAGAGCTGTTTTTTTTCTCTGCTGTTTCCTTTCTTCCTTCTTCCCTCCCTCCCTCCCTCCCTTCCATCCTTCTTACATAGACGTGTTTCATTGACATAAATACATGAGAACCAGGAATGGAAATACTATACTAATAGGTGGGACAGAGACAGAGAAACACACATAAAGGCAGCACAGGTTGTTTTATATGCATGTTCTGACTTTAAACATAGTTAATGGTATGATGCTTATACTGTCATCTTTCTCCTTTCATTCTCTCCCCTTGTTCTGTAATTCTCAAATACTCAAAATCTCCATGTTCCAAATTCCTTATGGGTTTTGTTTGTTAACTCATATGTAATTCATACCAAGGTACTATGCCCAACTTGGTAAATGTGTTCTACTTTGAAGTATCATTTTTGTGTTCTATAAACTGCTTAACCCATATCATTTCAACCATCTTAACACTATCTCAATGGATTAAAGCATATATATATATATATATATATATATATATATATATATATATATATATATATATATATAAAAATCATGTAGGATTTTATCCGTCTAATATGAAATACATAGTTTGGGACTGGTATATAAAAAACAGCTATTATACTTTCCTACAAAATACTCATTCTTTATTCTTGTTCCCCTGTCGGAGGGTGAATACTAGACTGTTGGTCCATGGGTCTGATCTAGTCTTCTACTCCTTATGACCTTGCATATTATGCATATTTTAATATCAATTTAAGAATGAGTTGAAAAGCAGTCTGATTATGATTTACTGGAAAGGTCACTAGACTAGTTTTCTTGATGTCTGAACTCCAGCCTTGACCTCCATCACAAATAGTTGTATGACCTTGGACAAACCAACTAATCATTTGATATTTGGTAAGCACCCAGACTGTACAAGGGCATCTAAATGGTACAATGAATAGATCATAGGGCTTGGAATCAGAAAGACTCATGTTTCTCAGTTAAAATTTGGCATGAGATATTTATTAACTCATGACTCTGGGCAAGTCACTTAACCCTGTTTGCTTCAGTTCCTCATCTGTAAAAATGAGTTGGAGAAGGAAATGGCAAACCACTGTAGTACATTTGCTAACAAAACCCCAAATGAGGTCACAAAGAGTTGGACATAACTAAAACAACACTACAATAGACTGTACATGGTACTTTCCTAAGTTCCCACCGAATAGGGAAGAAAGATGAAGTTTTCTTTCCCAATACCCAGCTTTTCCATCTGACTTCAAAAGGTCTGTCACCACAAGTCACTCATGCTAGAAAATGCAATATGTCCCTTGAATTAAACTAAGTACTTAACTGTGTGAAGTGCTGTTGTGCTAGGTGCTAAGGGAGGCAAGGTTTAGGAAAGGCCTTGCTTTGACTTTTCTAAAGCTTTCACTTCTCAGTTACAATCCCTGTTCAGTTCTCATTGATGCTGTATTCACAATCTCTCTGAAATCCATTTCCTCTTTTCTGCTCCCACCATTCGAATATTAGTACAGATTCCAATGGTCACCTGCTTTGACAATTACAATGGTCCCCACACTGGTATCTCTAACTCTCACTTGGATCCCTCCAGTATGTGTAGTGTACCACTGCCAAAACCATTCAGGGCCTTAGAGTTGCCTATTGAAAAAAGTTTAAAGCCGAGAAAGAAATTGAAGGGAGAGTCTGGAAACTATACCACAGTGAAATTAACCACGAGTTGAGTCGGAAAAACTAGGTACAAGGCCTTACACTGTGGTGTGGTATAACTCTGACACTTAGGCTGTGACTATGGACTAGAAAATGAGAAGAAAAACAATTATGTGATTATCTTAAAGGGAAATGGCAATAAAAAATTATTGTAACTCAAAGATTCGATTAAAAAAATTAACCATTTTTATTGGAGGCAAGAAGACATATACAGGAAAAGCAAATAACAATACAAGGCTGACTGGTTAGAGCAGAAGATAAAGAGGGCGGGAGTTCAAAGGAAAGAGAAGTGTTTGCCATGTTCAGGGAAGATTGTCAGGAAGCAATGTAACTTGGGTGGAGTCTTATAAGCTTGACAGGCTTCACCTATTTTGAGAGAAGAAAGGGAAAGGACGTTCCAAAAGAGAACAGCATGAACAAAGGCAGGTACTGGGAAAATTGAACTGTATATTCCAGGGACAATGAACCTCTTTAACTTCTCTGTGATCAGTGATCAAGAAATCAATCAGCTTTTATTAAGTTCCTGCTATGTGCCAGGCTGTGCACTAAACACTGGAGATACAAAGAAAGGCAAAAGACTGTTCTCAAAAAAATCAGTCTCTAATGGGAGAGACAACATTTAAAAAAAAAAAACCTATGTACAAACAATCACTCTACAGCATGAATAGGAAGTGATTGACAGAGGGAGCACTGCCATGAATGGCTATCAGAAAAGGCTTCTTGGAGAAGATAGGATTTTAGGTGAGATCAGAAAGAAACCAGGGAAGCAGGAGCAAAAGATGGATAGGAAACGTCTTCTAACCCTAGGAAATTGCTTTTAAACATTCCCACAGTCTGAAGATGGAGGGTCTTATTCCAGGAACAGAAAGGGAGGCCAGTGTCATTGGATTGGTGGGTGGCAGGAGTGAGATGTAACATGAATGGAAAGGAAGGGGGAGGGGTGGGTTGTGAAGGGCTTTGAATGCCAAGCAGAATTTTATATTAGATCCTGGAGATAAATAGAGAGCCACTGGGGTTGACTGGAAAGCGCAGTGACATGGTCATTAGGAAGAATAATTTGACAGATGAGTGGAGAATAGACTGAATTGGGGAGAAACTCAAGGCAGGCAGTTACCAGCAGACTATGGCAAGAGTTCGACCATGCAGTGATGAAGGCTTGCTCCAGGGTGATGTCATTGTCAGAAGAGAAAAAGAAGCAGAGGTACAGAAGAGAGGTTCCCAAGGCAAAAATCAACATTCTACTGACAGAACACTTCCTCTGTCACATACCTAAAGCCTGTCCTGTTGACTTCACTGGGCTTCGATTGAGGCTCCAGTCAGATTATGAATTTGAAAGCACTTTGAGATATAGAAAATGCTATACAAATGTTAGGTATTTTAATTATGCATAAAATAAATGTTTGTCCTTATTCTCTACCTCTCTCCTATTCCTCTTATGTTTATTTGTATCCACTGCCGTACTCTGCACATCGTTAAGTACTCAGTAAATATTCTTTCTCTATTGAATATTGATTGAATTTAGGAGCATCCCAGTTGCGGTGGATATGGTGCTGGGCTTGGTGTAAGGATAGCCTGGGTTCAACTAGGTTTTAGTAGTTAGATGACTGTCATCTAGTCACTTAGGCTCTCTGCTCCTCAGGCAACTGGGCAGGTTTCCTCTGTGTTCACAGATGGGTTAGGACTTGCTTCTCCTGAAGAAACCACTGTCTTTCATTTTTTCTATTGGTTGAATTAAATGCAGGAGGTTATCAGCTAGGACTTGGGATTCTTTTTGTTGTACTAAGATTCTTAAGTGACATTTTCAATGGTATTCATAAAGTATAGAAAGTTACACTGATGACACAAATGGCAGTTCATGAGCAGCCAGTACAGAATAAACATATTTTTCCCCTAGAGGGGAAATCATTCTTTGCAAGTAAATGAGTTTTTTTTTGTTTGTTTTTATTCTCTTAGGCTACCAGAGCACTACAGTTGTGCAAGGTACCACTAAAATCTCCCCTCTCCTCTCCTCTTCCTTTATTTTTTTATTGCACCTATGATTTTATTAATTAAAAAAGTAAAGAACGAAGTGAAGAATTTCTGAAAGTTGCCCAGGGCGCTGAGAGGTTACATAAGTTACCCAAGGTCATACAGTATGTTTTTTTGTTTTAGATCAGAGACATGAACTTCCTGACTTCCAAGTCTTCCTGACTCTGAGGTCAATTCTCTATCCACTATGTCATGCTGCTTTGCACATTATAGGCTCTTAATAAATGTTTATTTAATTTGAACTTTGACATTAAGCAAAGTGTAAAGCAGAGAAACACATGCTCCCCTAAGGTGTTTACTATTGTAAAGGTAGCACTAGCATTCCCTATGGATAGTGATGTCCCTATTCACAAATGGCATTGTATAAATTGCATCAAGCTCTGAAACTCTACAAATCTTCCATGGGATCCACAGAAAGGGGGTAAATGGTCTACTTATTCTCATAAATAGAGAAACAATGGATCAAAAATGTATACCATCCAGATAAGGAATGATGCAGGTGTCCCACCTATTTAGCCTATCACTGTGTCTGTCTTAGATGAGAACTGCTGATGAACAATGACCTGAGCCTAGAACTAAGTAGTTCGAGGAGTTTTAGCTGGATTGCAAGGCAAACATACTATGTTTTCAAGACTCGAGCTGCTCTGTGCTACAACAGCTCATCTCTTAAACACCATTATTTATGCAACTTCAAGTAACCCAAAGTTATATGGATGTAAACAGCCTACAAAAAATTACCAGCGATGATCAGCAAATAAGAATTAACCTGAAAGACTTTATCAAGGACATATATGGCCAGAAAAGGAAGAGAGCCTTTCCTTTATAAAGGATAAGAGACAATAGATGAATAGTCACATTGATCTACTTAGATATTAAGAGATGCAGGGAAAATCTACCAGTACTGTTGAATAATCCTCTCTGAAGGATTTATAGAAAGAAAAACTGGGAAAGTCATAGAAAAGTTGTAATCTGCATTGGTAGATGGAGTATGCATAGGGATAAAATCAGCAATCTGCTGAAATACCAAAGTGCATATTCAGGTCTGCACCTTGGAGGATAGGAGAGTTGCTTAGCACCAGGTTGGAAGAGTAATGGACTGGAGACATCATATGGTCCAAATCCATTAGCTTACAGAGGAGAGAGCTGAGGCCCAAAGAGTCAAAAGGACTTGTCAAAAGTCAATTCAATTCACCAAATATATATTAAATGTCTAAGATGTTCCAGGAACTGTGTCAAGCACTAAGGATAAAAAGACAAAAATGTAAAACGAAAAAAGATACCAACTTTCAAGGCACTTATATTCTTCTGGGGGAGAAACACGTACACATCTAAAATAAAGAATGTTTACAAAGTAAACACAAAGTAATTTCCAACTGGGCTTCGAACTGGTCTAATGGAAGAAGTATCTTCTGAGCTGAACATGGGAATTTCAAGTAGAGATAGTGCATTCCAGGCTTGGAGGGAAATAGAAGGCAGTAGAAGATGGAATGTAGTGTTTGGGGAATAGTAAATAGGTCAGTTCTGCTGGCATGTGGAGTTACAGAAGGGAAGTAGTTGGAACTAAGTATGAAAAGACAGGTCACACTGATATTCAGTGGTCAAGTCAGAGCCACAGCTAGAATTTGGACCTCCTGACTTTTGGCCCTGGGTTCTTTCACTACATTTTAAAGAGTCCTGATACCAGGGACTCAGTTCCCCTCGGCTGAATAGATCAACCTTAACAGTAATTCCTCTGATGTGGGTTAGAGAAGGAAGGAAGTTATCCTCTTAGGTCAGCTCTCTTATACTCCTCTGAACTCACCCTTTCCATGTCCCTGCTTAATAATATAATGACACTTTGCAGGGCAGCACTAATATGTCCAGATTCCAGCTCATAAAGTCAGGTTCAGGAATCCCTTTGGGGATATCTTACCTCTCTGGTACATTAAGCCCATCCAGAAAAAACTGAAAACTCATTAAATTCACTTAGTGCATTGTTACCACTCAGCCTTTTAGGTACAAGGTTTACCAAATTCAAAGAAAAAAGTCTTATTTATAGGTTGAAAAAAAAACAAATTGAGCTAATAACAGAGCTCTTGGAAAATAATGTTACCCATCAGTGAGGAGCTAGTTAACTCCTAGACTTACATGTTCTTTCATTTAGTCTTGTGGTAGGTTAAGATCTGAGGAGATTATACTTCATATAATTTTTCCACTTTTGCTTGTTTGTTTTGAGGGGTTTATTTTTTGACTATCATTGATGCATTTAGTCTTTTTATCACTGTCATTTTGGGATAACTCACCCCACTCATAGCATACACAATTAATGAAGCTTTCCTTGGAACAATAAAATAAAATAAAATAAAAGCTAAGCAAACAAAGTCAGCCAACATGGTTATCATGCATGTCAATTTATGAAACTTCCTACTCCTGTAGACTGCTACCACTCCAAGGGTAAGGTCTTATCTAGTTTACAAAAGACTCCATGAATGGTGCTAGGATTGCTAGATGTTCTTTGTGATGTTCTGAGTAGCTACCAGGAGGTGGCACCAGTACCACTCCCTGGCATGGTTCCTGGTCATGGCATGGCTTCTCTAGCTTTTCTTCATAGTATAGGAAGCTTCCTCATCCTCCACTGATATTCCCTTACCAGGTATGGAGAGAAGAAAGAAATTTTGAAGGTTTAACAAATTAACAGCATATTTTAACCGGTGGAGAGAATCAAACCAAACAAAATTCCAAACTTTACTTCCTAAGACCTGATTTCCCTTGGGATGGGAGAGGTCTCTATTGATCTAGTCATTTATGCCTTCTGAACATTAGTTTTCTCACCTGTAACATGCACATGATATCTTCCTTACAGGACTTAATGGAGATATGTATGTGAAACGCTTTGCAAACCTTAAAACACTGTAAAAGTGTCCATGGTGGTTATCATCCAAGTACGTGAACTATCGGCATTTGAAAATCCTTCACAATCTTTCTGCAGCCTACCTTTCCAGGCTGTTAACCACTCTTTGTTCTAAACTACCTAATTTACTGCTCATCTCCCACAGATTATGTTAATATTTAATAATAACAATAACACAGGAAGCTAGCTGGCATGGCGTATAGTGTGCCATGCATGGAATCAGGAAGATTTGTCTTCAGGAATTCAGATCTGACTTTAGACGCTTACTAGCTGTATGACCCTGGGCAATTCACTGGTTTCTCATTTTCCTTATCTATAAAATGAGCTGCAGAAGTAAGGCAAACCAGTCCAGTATCTTTGCCAAGACAACCCCAAATGAGGTCAGGAAGAGTCAAATATGACTAAAAAAGACTGAATGAAAACAATAAATAATAAAATTACTATAATCAGCATTTATGGAGCACTTTAAGGTTTTCAAAATTCTTTTCAGATTATATTCCCTGAGCCTTTGCACAGTCCTATGACCGCAGTATCTCTCTAGCCTGTTAGAAGCCTTAGCTTCTTTAAGCTTCAGTTTAGAAGCCTACTTCCTATGGATGACAGCATCACAAATTTAGGGTGGAAATGACCATAGCAGTCATCAGTCACATTCCCACATTTTACAGATGAGAAGCTCTTCCTATTGAGGCTTCCTGGTCACCACCTTTTCTAATTATCATGTAGGTATAGACTTCTCCGTTGACATTTTGTATCCCTTCAGCAGAAGGAAAGTTTTTTGAATACTTTGAGGCTTATTTACCTCCCTGGATATTTATCTCCCTAAATATAAGAGCTTGTAAACAGTAGGTGTTTAATATCGGATTGAATTAGATTTCCATTTTCCCCTGCATGGATCTAATCAGCAATAGAACACTGGCAAGAAAACACTATTGAAGGTGTGCATCCATTTGAGTGGGAAACAGGCAATAGCTTTGTTTAAGCCACAGAACTAAGGAACTTGAATTCTCAGAAAGAAATAGTTTAAACTCAAAGTATTTCCTTTCCCTTTGTCCATGAGGAACTTTCATTTCAGCACTTTTTGAGGCCCATTTTTTATTTCTTGTTGAACTTCTCCTCAAATTCATGCCATTTAAGAGCATGTATATATGCCCCAGTAGGTTTTCCTATGTAAATGCTTTCTCTCTTTAGTTAAAAAAAAAAAGGAGCAAATAAAAGCTCTGTATCAGCAGTTCAAATACAGGAGGAGAAATGCAATTGCAGATGTGAGGAAAATGAAAAGCACTTTAGATAGCTGTGCTTAGAAAAATAAATACAAGAGTGAAAAGATGCCAAAACCTTCTGAAAGCTGCCTCCAGAAGGCTCCCTTGTACTTCATTCAGCTTAGTTCAGGAACCCAGTTCTCCCTGGAGCCTGGGGCATATTTCAAATCTCTGGATGCTGCCTGTAGAGTTCTGTGTGACCAAGGGAGCTGTCCTAGTGGACAGTTCTCAAAGCTATACATGATACAAACTGGAACACATTTACTGCAGGATTCTCAGCCTGGGGTGGAAGAGTGGAATCTGTGAACTTTATTTTTTTAAATATTTTGTTAACTGCATTTCAGTGAAATTGGTTTTCTTTATAATCTCAAGCATTAATTTTAAGCATTTAAATACATTATTTTGAGAAGAGAGCCATCGTTTTTGCCAGACTAATAAGAAGTCCATGACTTAAAAAAAAATCGGAAACTTCTGATTCTAGTCCAGTCTTTTCATTTTACAAAGAAGGAAACTGAGACCTTTGTGACCACTCCTCCGCCTTTTTTGAGGGAGAGTGGGGGAAGAGGTCACAAAGTGAATTAATGGCTCAAGTTTTTTGAGAAGTTAATTGATCTTAAATTTATCCCAGTAGAGAATTATAAGAAAAATGGGGAAAGTACCTATGTTCTGGATTAAGTAAGAAGGTAAGATTTGTAAGGTAGGTGCCCGGTGAGATAGAATATTTTTTTTTTTTATTAAGCACTTACTATGTACCAGACAGTATGGTAAGTGAAAAAGGTACAAATGCAAACTAAAGAGACAGTCTATAGTCACATTCTAATGGGAGAAGATAACATATAAGGGGAGATAAAAAAGGGGGGGGGATCAAAGTTCATAAGTTTCCTAGTACTTGAATTAAGTCGTAGACCCCTTTGGAAGTTGCTTCAACCCTGAGGACACCAGGGTAGATCTGATTTTTCCAAAACATTGCCTTTTTACGTACAAGTGGGGTTAGGGGGTCAGCAGTGATGCGCTGTTATTGGAAAAACTAATATAGTAAACACTAAGGCACTGTTTAGTACATTGAAGGAGGAACTGGAATATTTAAAACTTAAACTATGAATTCATTTAGTGCTAGAACAATTTTAAGATAAAATTGTTTAACAGACTCTCAAAGATGTTACTGTGGAGTAAGTAACATCATGTTCTAAGTTTAGTAAAAAAAAAAAAAAAGAATTCTCAAAAGACTGATCCAATGATGTTCTTATACTGAGCTGGTAAGATAGTTGATTTCTCTTCCTGGCAATATTATGGTTGAATAAAAAAAAAATATTAGGGTTGAATATCTCAGTTAATAGGACAATTGTTACAAAGAAATCTTGTAAATCACAGTTTTAGTTTTCCTAAATATCAGTTTTGTTTAGGGCAAGATTACATTCTTATGTTCTCTCTCTCTCTCTCTCTCTCTCTCTCTCTCTCTCTCTCTCTCTCTCTCTCTCTCTCTCTCTCTCTCTCTCTCTCCCTCTCTCTCTCTCTCTCTCTCTCTCTCTCACACACACACACACACACACACACACACACACACACGCACACACACACAGATATATGTTGGTCCAAATGTAGGTCTTCCCTAACTGGTCTGCATTAAACCTGTATGATATCTATAATTGTACAAGATGAGGGGAAAAAACAGAATAGCAATGAAAGTGTTGAGGATAAAGATATAAATGATGATAAAATAAACAAAATATTATTATTTGAATGGGAGGAAACATTAAAAAAAGTCCAGCAACTCTTTTAATGAAATTAGTTTACAGGGTATATCTACATTTTCTCCCTTTCAGTGATGTCTCACTTTAGGGACTTTTTTTGGAAAATATATAATAATTACACATAACAATGATATAACATAATAATTATACAATATATAATAACATGTGGAATTCAATGAATGTGAGTAAAATACATACATGTAGTAGCACTGCATTTATCTGATGACTTTATTTATCCAAAATGCAGGCAATCACAGAAGGAAGCAAGTAAGTTTGCTTATTGTATCAGAGTTATAGATTTCATTATTTCTCATATTAATAATATTAGTAAGAAAAGTAATCAGCATTTTTCTTGGGGGAGTCATTCAGACCAGAATTCAAGATGGAATGACTTAAATTCTATTTAAAAACAAATAAATAAACATATGAGCGTATCTCATTTCCTAGCTAGTAAGAGAAACTTGGGAACGCACACAGCTGAAGGAATGAAAGCTGATAAACACGTAGCAAGAAAAGAGAACAAAAAAAGAAAAGATAAAAACATGAGAAGCATACATGAGAAGTCCAAAAGACAAAAGAATATGAGGTCATTTATAAAATGGGTTCAACAAGGAAAGGAACATTTATTAAATTAACTCCTTTTGAATTCCTAACTGTACTCATTTAATCTAGTAGGGATTGGAGATACAAAAACAAAGCCACAACAAACTTTAAAGATACATACACACATATAAGTATCATTTAACAATAGACTATATCTTTATTCATACAGATTTAGATATAGTCCATTGAGAAATAACATATATGCCTATAAGTAGACATATGCACAATAAATACAAAATTAACAGTGAGAGGGGTGGAGCACTGGTAGCTCAGAGGACTATATGAAGGCCACATGTAGGAAATGACATTTTAGCTGAGGCTTGAAGGAAGCTGGAGACTCTAAAAATTTTGGAGGAATGAGTGTAAGGAAGGCATTCAAAGACTCTGAGATGGGAGATAGAATATTATGTGTCATGATTGCTGTGCCTGAGAAATAGCAAATAGGCTAGATTGGTTGTACCATAGATGGTATAAAAGAATGATAGTGATAGGTAATGCCTGGAAAGGAAAACTAGAGCCAAATTCTCAAGGATTTCTTTTCACATCTGTCCCTTCTTTTCCACTTACATCACCAATCCAGTTCAGACCTTCATGACCCCTAACCTGAACTACTGTAATGGGGCCCAAACTAGTCTACTTGCCCATCTTGCCCCATTTTAAATCACCCTTCACACAATGGCCAAATTAACCTTCTGACTGTCTCGCTCCAATAATATCACTCATCTTGTAATATAATCATTATCTGGCTGCATCCTAACTCTTTTATCTATATTTCACATCCATCCTCTGAACGTACTCTAAATCAAGTAGGTTTACCAATTATATCTTGACCTTTTCTTCCTCTCCTTTATGGCTGTACATTTTCCCAGGAGATCCTCTGTTCCTACAATGTATTTGCCCCTCCCTGCCTGTTAAAATAGTCCTCGTCTTTCAAGGACCAGCTTGGGGGCTGCGTTCTTTGTGAAACTCTTCCCTCAGAACCAAAAGTGATTTCTCCCTCAAATTTCCCATCAACACTATCTCCACTTTGCCCTTATCATAGCCATGTTTGTACCACCTTATTTCCTCCTCAAAAAAATTATCAGCTCTCTTTGGACAGGTGTTATTCTTTATTTTTGTCTTTCCAGGCTCTTTTAAACAGTAGATATTTAATAAATTAATTGGAGATGTTTTGATGAATTGATGGAGAGGAATCTTACCTTGAAGAATATTCCTTAAAAAGAATAAAGGACTTGTCATCCAGAATAGATCCCCCCCTTTCCCCTTTGGTGATGGGATCCCATTGTCCATAGGTGGTACTTACCTAACATGTTAATAACATGTTAACTGTCCTCAAAAATCAAAATTGATGTCAGAGTGCTAAGATAATGGACTATATTTGATAAGATTTAATTTGCATAAATGTAGAATCTTCCATTTGGGATTAAAAAATCAACAAATTGTGATAGAGATGGCATGGGTGACTTTTAGCACACTGGAAGTTCTGTGAACTAAGTAACATGGCAGTCAAAGAAGTGGGCATACACCCAGATTCCATAAAAGGAGCCATATTCTCTATAATGAAGGACGTCATAGTTCCATTGGATTTTAATCTGAACAGAACAGGTCTGAAATATTATACTCTCATCTTTATTTTTTTTAAGGAAGTAAAATAAGAACCTGGAGGGCATCCAAAGAAGGCCCACTACTATGGGGAGGGCATTCAAGATCAAGTCATGTCAGAGTCAGCTAAAGGAACAGAAATGATTATCCTGGAGAATGAAACATTTAGAAAGAAACATGATAGTCTTCTTCAAGAATCTGAGGTAACATAGACATAAGGCAAAGAAGGATGAGGATAAACATTTATGGAGGGTCTCCTATGTGCCAGGCACTATGCAAAGCACTTTACATTATCTCATTTGATCCTTACAAAAACCCTATGAGGTAAATTCTATTATTATTCTAATTTTACAGTTGGAAAAGCAGAGGCTAGTAGAAGTTGTGACTAGTCCATAGGACCTTGTTTGTACCACAATTTGCACTCAGTAGTTTACTCTAGACCAGTAAATGTCTGAAGTCAGATTTGATCTCTGATCCTCCTGAGTGTAGGGCCAGTGCTCTATATACCATTGCACCCTCTGCTTCAGAGAACAGTGGTAATAGCAAAGAAGCTCAATGCTCAGATTCCAACTCTGATGCTCAGTGCCTTTCATCTCTTGGGTAGATGACTTAGCCTCTCTGAGTCTCGGTTTCCTTGTCTGTAAAAGAGTGATAGTAGTTCTCATAATATTTACTTTATAGTGTTTCTGTTGGGAAAGTGCTTTCCAAATATTGAAACATTACGTAAATTAGATTTGTTATTATTCATGGGTAAGATGTATTGGAGTTTTTCCATTTGGCCTAAGAGTTCAAAGCCAAGAGCAATGTGTGGAAAATTCAGAAGCATACTGGGGATCAATGCCTGAATATTGTCTAAGAGAAATCTAATAGTGGAAAGGACCATACCAGGTTGCCATGGACTTTCCATCACCAAAATTCTTTAAATGAAGCTTGAGTAACACCTTGTTGGGAATGCTTTTAAGACAATTCATATTTAGGTAAAGTGTATAGGCTCTCTAAGTGGATAAAAGAATTTTGACTTTACATATGGAAAGGAGATCAAAAGCCATCTAATCTTACCATCTCATTTTCTAGCTGAGGAAACTGACTTAGGCACAACACAGTTAAGTTACTCAAGGTCACCAAGATGTATAGTAAGTTGCAGTTACAATGACACAGCTATGTCCTCTGATTTCAATTATCTATGCAAATGATCTCTTCAATTAAAGTAAGGCAGACTGGACTGGATTAAAAGCAAACCTCCAAGCTCTCAAAATGCCCCTGACTTTAAGAAATTTCTTTAGGGAAAAAAAAAAAAATATATATATATATATATATATGTATATGTATATTGTAATACTTCCATTAAACACACATACACACACACTCCAACATACCTGTACTTCGAAATTTGAGAGAGATGCATTGAAACGTAAAGTATCATTATGGGACATGGATCAAATAATACTGAACTGAAAATAATGTAATCTTTGAATTCTAACTGCTATTTCTTACTTCTCTGACAAGTCACCTAACATCTATGGGTATCAGTTTTCTTTTCTGTAAGATGAGGGCTTTGGACTATACCGCCAAGGGCCTTTCTAGCTCTAAGTCCTCTGATCCTATTCCAGCAATCATTTAGTAAATATGTATTGAGTACCTAGAATGTACAAGGTACTGTGGCAGATTCAGAGATGAATAAAACATAGCTACCACCCTTAGGGAAGTTATAGCCTTACAGAGGTAGGACAATGAATTCATGTTATAGAGATATGAATGTACTTTAATATTTCAAGAGGTCTAGGATTTATTTTTAGTTTGGGGAATCCTTCCTCTGATCATTGAACTAGCCTTTATTAAGCGCCTACATTCATATATTGTCCTAGGCACTAGAGATACACAAACAAAATTAAAAAAACATCCTTGCCTTCAAGGAGCTTATGTAGTTTAAAGGAAAACAACACATTTAAGGTACACATATGAGTATGCACAATATATCAAAATTATATACCAGGTGATTTGGAGAGAATGTAATAATTAGAGCTTGTAAAAAAGAAAGAATCAGGAAAAGACTCAAACCAGCTGGTACTGAGGTGACTGTCTTCCGGAGCCAATCTAGCTAAGTTTGGAAGAGTTGATCGCTGGAAGTTGACCATCTGGTAATGGTTTTTTTTTCAACTATATAAACTCATAAGACCTATGTCTGAAGCATAACAAGATTTATAATGTGGGTTACTTGAGGAGATTCAATCAAATTTCAGTCATTGTGAGTGAATAGTAGTTCCTTGAACTTGAACTTGAATTAGTTCCATAGTTCATTGAAGAATTAAAGTAAATAAATATCTTCTATGAAGAACAGAGAATTTGGGTTTCCAAAGTTGAATCTGTGGAAACAAAATGATAAAATCAGCAATAATTTATGAAGATTAATGATAGAAGATCTAATCAGTCCCATCATCTATCTGCAAGGTTATTGAGTGACCAAGTATTACTTCTCAAAAAAAATGCAAGATTGCAAGAAGTAAGTAGAATTGGTTGTGGTTAAGGTACAGAATGACTTTTTATAGTTCACATCTATGTAACTATATTAATCTATGCTTAACAAAGTTGGTTTTTCCTCACAACTCTTTAGGTAGGAAGGACCATACAAAAGTGGAATGGACCATTTTTGAAAGATATCATTTGAGGTCTACAAATAGATACTGGACCTGTCAGAAAGATACTGTTGATTGTATTGTGGCACAAATTGGACTAGATGACCTTTGCAAGTACTTTCCAAGTCTGAGATTCTTTGATTATTATTCAGAAAAGAGAGAAATACTTACAGACCGAAGTTGTCAGGAAAAGCTAAATGCAGAAGGTGGCACTAATCCTGTAAGCAGAAAGGAATAGGGAAAGCATTCCAGGGAGGATGTTCTGGGTGAGCAAAGGAAGGACCATAATATGTTCCAGAAAAATTGGTGCGTGGTAATAGTTTTAAGCACCTGAGAGTGAAAGGGATCAGATCAGAGAAGACCTTCAGTGTCAAGCTAAGAACATAGTGATTTACCCTCTAGGCAGTGGAGTCATATAAGAATGTTTTTTGTTTCTTTTTGCAAGGGAAGTGTCAAAGTGATGTTTTGGAAAGATTAAATGGGCAGCTACTTGAAGGATAGATTGGAAATGGGGACCAGAGGGTGGGGATGGGTGGGAGTGGGGGATTTGGGAGAAGAACATGCTTGTTCTGAGGCTACTGCAATGGTCCAGATGAGACATGATAGGGGGCATGATCAAACTGGGGAAATGGAAACAAAGGTATGCCTGCTAATGATATTACAAAGGAAGAACTGCTAGCACATAGTGACTGATTAGATATCGAGTAAGGGAAGCAAGGACTCAGTATTCAAGGCATCTCTCCTTGGCATCCCTGAGAGTTCTGTTTTTATTAACAGAAATTAGAACTAAGCCTTGAGAGCAAAGAGATTTAGGGCTTAGGAAGTGGAGTCGAGTGTGCTGAGCATTAAAAACAAAAACAATGGTCTTGGACTCAGACTTAAGTTTCAGTCCTGAAACTGACCCTGCCAGGAACTTATTTGTGTGAGCTTAAGGAAATCTCTTCCCTCTCCTGTGCCTCAACCTTCCTATCTGTGGATTGAGTTGGTTGAACAAGATAATGGCTAAGTTCCCTTTCTTCTCTGACTCCATGAAGGACTTAATTATTACCTTAATGAGTTTCCTTCTGGAGTATGGAATCTATGGGTTGTTCCTAAGAAAAAAGACTCAGACTTCCAGGTTGTGTAGATCCTACTACACCATAGTCTCTTGCAATGTCCTATTTTCCTAGAAATAATTCTTTATTCTCCCCACTCTTGTCTCAGATTGTAAATGCTCTTATTTTCAGAAATAGGATTTTTCTCTTTTAATAAAATAAGGTGAAAAATAGTGGTTGCCCTTTCCCAATCTTCAAGCACTTTCCCTTCTCTTTACATCTCCCTCCCATCCATGCCATCCAAAAATATAGTTAATGACTTTATGATAGCATCAGGCAATTCATTAGGAAACCTCTGATGCGTGTCATCAGCTTTTCCTGATTTAAACAAATCCATGTTTGAAAAATAATCAGCAACTGCTTCTTTTCTTATTTTAATTGCACTTTATAATCTTCCATTAAAGTCAATGCACAAGCTAATTGTCTCGTAATAGTTGTCCTTTTAAAAAAAATTAAAGACTGAGGGTTAACACATGCACACACACACACACACACACACACACACACACACAAATAGACATCCAGTGACTCTATCATTGTTATCTCTATATTCTTTCTTTTGCTAACACCAGGGGAATGTATTTCAGGTTCTTCTGTATGATATAAGACAAAAGAGAATTTTCCTTTTCAGTTAAGGAACATTCGATGTGCCAGGCAATGTGTTAAATTATGGGAATACAAAAACAGGCCAAAATATGGTCTCCACCTTCAAGAGACTAACAATCTAGTGAGGAGGACAACGTGCAGACAACTCTGTATGTACAAGAGATAGACAGTGTAAAAATGGAGGAAATCTCAGAGGGAAGGCATTAATTAGCAGCACAGAGACTGGAAAAAGCCTGCTCCAGTAGGTGAGATTTGAGCTGAGCCTTGAAGACATCTTGTTTGGTTTCTTAAAAGATACAACTTTCTTTTCATCTTGAAAGTCAAAATATAAAATGAATAACCAAAAACAACAGGAAAATCCAGAACACAGTGAACAGAGAAAGCATAAAATTATATCCTTTTTCTTACTTTTTTCATTTCATAATATTACTGATGTCTTTGCTGATAAAATGTACGCACTCTTGTCTAGAACTCCAGAAAAGGATAATATAGTTTCTGTTCAGTCTATTTATTTAGAAAATGATAATTCCATGATTCACTTTGATCAGAATGCTCTTTAATGAATCAAACTTATTGGAAAGTTTTTTCCTACTTAAACAGTTGTCGAAAAGTCATGGAGAAAAAATATCTGATCATGTTCTTTAAATATCGATTTAACTTATGTGTCTCTAAGAAACCAGCCTCCTCATTTATTTTGTGGAGTCTGATGAGAAAGACACCCCTACCCCTTTACATGCTGGTCCTTCTCTGGGGCTAGACTCAAGGACCACATGCTTATAGGGGAAATGAAGGTGATTTTTAAAGAAGTTAAGCAATTTGGCAGATTGACTATTAAGAGGCTACTTTTACCAAACACACTGCAGTAGGTTTTATTCTTTTGACACCTCAGAGAACTTATTCTCAGGGAAGTCTCATTCTAACTGACAAATTGCAATACCTCAAGGTGTATGTTAGCTTCATTATTACATTAATGGCCTTGAGAAGGTAGAAGAGTAGTGAGATGCAATGAAAACTTAGCTCATTGTCAGAGTTATAACCCTGGATGTATATGTATTTTTATGTAGCATCTGCCTTTCATGGGTAGCTTATATGGTACATTATCCGGCTGAAAGCCTCCATCCATCCTACTGTCAAATCCTTTGAACTTAAGGCAAAAAATTACAGTTTAAAAATTCTTTCATGTCAAGGATATCCAACTGCCCCCATTTGTGTTCCCTAATAAAATTTTGCTCTTCACTTTTTAACAAAAGATCAGAGGAATATAATGACAAGGAATGAATAAATATATATAGTCACTTTGAAGAATACACTGCTAAAAAAATGTCAACTGATGTCTCTGGAATTATCAGTAAAAACTTATCTAAATTCTAGATTTGCTTTCCAAGATATGCTTTGATAGGTAATGGACCCAGGTGTACTCTTTCCCTCACCCCCACCCCTTTCAGTAGGCACTTATAATTTTTTTAAATCAAAACATAGGCTGCTCATTTGGAATTTTTCCTTAGCTAATGATGATGATGATGATGATGATGATGATAAGTAGCCAGGTGACTCAGTGGATAGGGTGCTGACCTTGCAGTTGGTAAGACCTAAGTTTAAATCTAGTCTCAGACTCTTACTAGCTGTGTGACCTTGAGCAAGTCACTGAATCCGTTAGCCTCAGTTTCCTCATCTGTAAAATGAGGTATTGGTCTTGGTGGCCTCTTTGGCTTTTTGTCATTCCAAACCTGTGATTTGAAAGTATGGACAAGTTGCTTCATCAGTCTAAGCTTCAGTGTGCTCATCTGAACATAGATAGAATAATATTTGCACTTGAACCCATACTTAATTATTATGAGGAAAGCATTTTTAAACCTTAAAGTATAATACAAACATGTTCTGTTGTTATTTTTGCACCTGGTCTGTGGAACTTTCAATGAAGGATGCCACAATTTGACAGACCTTATTATTTTTCGCAACTTGAGGTCTTATTTTTTCTTGATTTGTTGAGATGATTGACTTACTTGGTAAAGATTTGAATATTTGATCTCTGCTTTGCTAGTATTCTGAGTATCTCATTGTTATTATATAAAATTTAAGGTTTATGAAATGCTCTATGAATAATAGCTCATTTTATCCTTATACCAAGTCTGATAACATTGTTATCCTCATTTTACACATGAGGAAACTGAGAGAAGGCAGGATTTAAGTGACTTGCCCAGGGTCACGCAGCTAAAAAGTGTCTGAGGTAGAATTTGAACTTAGACCTTTCTGGCTAGATCTGTAGGTCTAGCACTCTGCTCACTATATCACCTACTGATCTGTGACTGCCCAATGACTGTTAATAAGTTGCAAAGAACTGAAAATTATGGAATATTAAATTTGGAAGGGACCGTTAGATAATCAATTCTAAACTTATCATGTTACAAATGAAGAAATTGAGCTACAAATCATAGAAGTGACTTATCCAGTGACACATGGTGAGTGACTGGGAGAGCCCATACTAAAAACTAGATCTCTCTCCCAAACCAGTGCTCCTTCCATTATGTTACACTTGCCCAAAATTGTATTACGGGGAGGACATTGCATATAGTTCTACTTTATTTGGTTCAAATTAGCTAAATTCATCCATACCTTGATAAGATTTACAGGAAATTGCCAAATATCCATTTCCCATAGGCACAACACATAGTATGTACTTAGTAAATCCTTACTGAAAACACCATTGATTTTCTTCTCCTTCTGTCAGGTTGGTTTCGATAATTAATCAGTGACTATAGACTTCATTAAAAAATATACTTTAAAGAAAGCTTATGTCATTGATAGAAATAACAAATGTAAGTGCAGCTGATAATTAACATTGTTTCATGTTCCTGTTAGATATGATGAGAAATGATTAGAATTTCAGTTAAAAGGGGAAAAAAAGAGGTTACCAAATTGAAGATTGGGTGAAGTGTAAGGTCTAACATTAAGCGTCATCTATAGAATTTTAAAATTGAGTAGTTCTTAAGACAGGTATTCATTGTTTTACATAAATTGATTTATACTTAATTGATAAATTGAAGCTTTATTAATTTTATAGATATTGAAGTCTTGAAGGTGTTCTATCAGACAAGATTGCTTCATGCTTTATTTGCTGCCACCTGCTGGAAATAGTTGTTATTACAACCCAGCTCTATTAGGTTGATGATGAGGAGGAGTTTTTTTCAAAATCTTCCAACTGGCTCCTTCTGAGGTTGCTGTTTGTGTCTGTGGCTTCAGCAGTCTCCTATATCCAAAACCTTGGGGAACTGATTACTCTTTTGGATAATTCTGACTATTAGGAAGTATTTTTCCACCTCACATCTATCCCTTTATATTAAGCCTACATTATATTTTTTTTTCTTTGGAAACTTCCTCTTGCTCCTTTTTGTATCCTCTGAGAAAGCAAAAAATATTCTATTCCCTCTTCTATTGAACAAGTCTCCAAATACTGAGGAATAGTTATCATAGCCTTCTAAGCCTTCTGCTTTATAAATTCATATTTGTAAGATCATATGGCATGATCTTAAGATGCTTCACCATCCTACTTGGCTTGCTCTGTTAACTATCTAGTTTATCCATGTCATTCTTAAAATGTGGTTCCTGCAGATGAATATAATACTCTAGTTGCAGTCTAAAAGCTGCAGAAGCCAAAAAGGATATTACCTCTCTGTTCCTATACACTATACCTCTCAATACAGTCTAAAAATATCATTAACTTCCATGATTGATACATCCCATTGAGTTTGCATTCCGCTAAGCCCATGAGATCTTTTCCAGACAAATTTGCCATTGCCTCCTGCTTTGTACTTGTGAAGTTCATTTTTGAACCCAGTTGTAAACTTTGTTTTTATCCCTATTATATTTCGTCTCATTAGATTCATCAGTGTTCTAGACTATCAGCTTCAATTTGGATCCTGATTCTTATCATCCAGGGTACTAACTTTCCCTCCAGTTTTGAGTCATTTGCAAATTGAACAAACACACTGTCTGAATATCGATATGACTGTTATTGTATTAGTTGTGCTTTCCAGTCATGTAACACAGCCTTGTTGCTTTTACCTCCATATTTTCTTGAATATTTCCTATTTAATTCTATTTTTATCGCTGTGACCCTCATTACTAGCCAACAGGACATTTGAATTGCCTGTTATTGGGCATCCCATCAGTTCTGTAACAAGCCTCCTCTTTGGATGTTCTTCTCAATTCTCCAGTCCATGGTTCACAAACATGTGCCTTTGGGTGAGGATCTGTTCCTATTAAGTCTCTGCTCAGATTCTTTTAATGGGTCTCTATTACATCCCAAATAAAATTCAAACTTATATTATTCAATAGCCATAGAGAATAAGTTTGTATAATTCTTTTTCAGTGTGTGTACATACATATGTAAATTTGGAGATGAGTGAGTAATTAATTTACACTTCATAAGTCATTTAATCTAATGGATGTTGTTCTTTATTCTCGAAGAAGGACCAAAATGACATCACTATGATAAAGGCAAGTTTCACTGTGTCCAGCTATCAGACCAATACGAGCTTGGAACATTCCACCACAGGTTGGACACACATAGTCCATGTGCAACATTTGGGATGGATTCTCTAAATTTGTGTATCCTACATTTCCTTTGAGCTGTTTCAATTCTGCTTTGATCATAGAACACAGCACCCTCTCTGATGTGGGTACACCATGCTGAGCAGTCCTGTGCCAGTGTCTCCCATGTCACACAATCAATTCCAAAGCTCCTGAGAGAGACCTTGAGAATGTCCTTGTGTTGGCTCTTCTGACCACCATGTGATCTCCTGCCCCATCTGAGTACTCCATAAAGTAGCCTTTTTGGCAAGTATATGTTTTGCATTCAACAACATGGCCAGCCCATCAGAGTTGCACTCTCTGAAGCATAGTTTGAATGCTTGGCAGTTTAGTTCGAGTAAGAACATCAGTGTCTGGTACCTTATCCTGCCAGGTGATCTTCAGAACCTTCCTAAAACAGTTCAAATGGAAGTGATTCAATTTCCTGGCATGGTGCTGGTACTAATACTTATTTTACAGATGAAAAAACTGAAACTGAAAGACGTTATATGACTTATCCATGGTCACACATATAATAAGTGGTAGACTGTAAATTCAACATCGTATCCTCAGACTTCAAATCCAGCATTCTTTTTACCGTACTGTGTTTGTGTATTTGTATTAGAAAGGTAGTATGAAATAGTAGAATAGTAGAAATAGCCTTGAAACTAAGAAGACCTGGATTCAAATCCCACCTCTAATGCATTATCTGTGGGAATCTAGGCAACTCACTTAACTTTTGATGCCTTAGGCCACTCTCTAAGAAGATAGAAATTGTAGAGACAGTGCCAACTGACTTTGAAAAAGGTGGTTTCCTCATCTGGGATTTATCTATACAAGGAATTACAGACCCAGTTCCTACTCTTATGTTGTGTATACATGTTCTATATAGTTAATATATAGACATGCATATATGTGTTTGTATGTGATACACTAAACATAATTATGTAAAATTGCACACACATAGCTATACCATTTGTTATTATACATCTCCATATGCCTAGGCTTAAAATCAAGAAATTTTGGGTTCAAATCCAGCTCTAAAATTTACTAGCTGCCTAAGTTTGAACAAATCTCTTGATATTGAGTCAAGTAACTCCTTAGAATTTCTCTTCTAAGGAGGGGGGAGTTCTGCACATGAAGTGGTCACACAGACCTTGTATGCTCACTCACATGTGGAGAGCCTGAGGCATCCCTAGATTTGGACCAGTGTAGCCAGATACAAAAGAGAACATGAGGCACTTAGTGCTGTAGGATTCCTCAGGTGAGAGGGATTCCCCCAGAAGCCTCAGCCCATGTTTGCTTTGCATATTTACCATCAGCTAAGACTCAGGTATAAAATTCATTGACCCTTGCGCCTTTGCAATTAGATATATTGCACAGGCTCATATTCATGCTGAAATTAGGTAGGATTGTTCATTTCAGAGCACTTTTATCTCTGAAGGTTTCCAAATTCAGCTCAGCCTCAAGCATGTTCCATAACAACACAGGCAGAAATCAGTCCTGTCTGGCAGCTGGAGCCTGCCCGCCCACCAGCACATCCCCATTCTGCTAAGCAGTATTAGGTAATGAGCACCCCAGCCCACCCTCTTCTCAGGTAACTGTGTCAGTCCTTGACAATGTCAGCATGTTGGTTTCTCTGATGTAGGATTTATTTAGGTCACCACAACCCAGGTTACAAAATATCTGAGAATGAAAATGGGTAATTCAGAGCTCCTCTTTGTGCATCTTTATGACCTCCCCACAGTAGAGCACCTTTGGTTAAAGCCCCCTAGGAAAACATTTTCAAATGGTTTCTGACCTGTCATTAACTTTAATTCTTCCAGGACACAGACCATTGTCTACTGGGAGCATTTAAGAACTCATTCAGGTCCAGAAAGATTATAGCTAAAAAGCTGTTCATATGTAAAAAACAAACAAAAAACCCTCAGGGTTCTTATAAAATATATATTTTAGTAATTTTTTTATATCACTTCCATTTCCCAATATATTTCCAGATTTTCCTTGCTAGAAAACCAACTCTTAGGATGCAGAATAAAAAGATTTGTTTTAAGCAAATCAAAACTGAAGGACACATTGAATAAATCTGCCACTGCCTGCACTCACCCCTAGTCCCCTATTTTTGCAGAGTGGGTCAGGCTTGGTTATTTTATTTCAAGTGTTCTCTTGTTATTCTGTTTATTTACACTAGGTCTACCCATTGTGTCCTGCCTTCCTGGTCCTTCTTACTTCACTATTCATCATTTCATAGAAGTCTTCCCATGTTTCACTTTGTTGATTTTATTCATTGTTTCTAAGTGCAAAGTTAGGTTCCATTACATTTGCATGCTGCAGAGGTTTTTAACCTGATGTCCATTCACTTGTTTAAAAAAAAAAAAAGCTTGATAAGTGTATTTCCATGTAATTGATTTACTTTGCAGTCTCATGTATTTTTTTAATGCATTTAGAAACAATATTCTAAGGAGAATTATATAGGCATCTCCAGACAAGCTAAAGGGATGTGTGGAGTTTATAACACACACATTGTTTCTCTCTCTCTGTCTCTCTCTATCTCTCTCTGTCTCTCTCTGTCTCTCTCTGCTTCTCTCTCCTTCTCTGTCTCTGTCTCTGTCTCTCTGTCTCTCTCTCACACACACACACACACACACACACACACACACACACACACACACACACTGGTTAAGAACCCCTGATATTTATTGCAGCTTGTCCAGTTATGTCCCAATCGATGGCCACCTACTATGGTTCTACAACTTTGCTACCAGAAAAAGAAAATAACGTCACCATAAATATTTTAGTATATATGGATCCTTTTCTTTTTACATTGACTCTTTTGGGAGTACATGGCTAGTTGTAAGAATGAGAAATATGGATCAAAGGGCATAGGCATTTTAAGTCACTTTCTATTCACAATTCCAATCAGTCAGATGGTCAACAAGTTTCAGTTAAGACCATACAACATTCCAGGCACTGTGCTAAGTGCTACAGATATAAAAAAAAAGACAAAAATATGGTCTCTTCCCTCAGGGAATTCACACATCAATAAAAGAGACAATATAAATAACTGTATGCATACTATATACGCATATATGTTTGACATATATGTGTAATATTCTTGGAAGGCAATACAGAGGGGAAAAAATTAGCAGCAGGAGGGACTAGGCAAAAGTTTGTAGAAAAGGTGAGATTTGACCTAATTCTTAAAGGAAGCTAGGAATTCTAAAAGGAAGAGGTGAGTAGGGAGAGAATTCCAGGAATGAAGGTTAATGAAAAAGCTTAGAGTTTGAGATGGAGTGTGATGTATGTATATAGGTGGATTATAGAATAATAATAGTGAACTTTTATAAAACACACATTACTTCACATATATTATCTCATTGCATTCTTATAACAAGTCTGGAAAATTTTATCACCCAATTTTACAAATGAGGAAACTGAGGCACTATTTAACTGACTTGCAAATATCAGCACAGTTAGGGCCTGAGGTAGGTTTCAGACTCAAGTCTTCCTGATTCCAAGTCTAGCACTCTATGTACTATACCACCTAGCTGAGTTTATTAATAGCCAGCACTGATATATTACTTTAAAGGCTGCAAAGCACTTTACATATCTCATTTTATTCTCAGTATATCCCTGAGGTAGAAGCTATTATTACTCCATTACCCCATTTTACAGAATAAGAACCTGAGGCCCACTGGGTTTAAATGGCTTTCCCACCAAGGACACACATTTAATGACTATCTGAAGCAGAATTTGAACTCAGGTCTTCCTGACTCTAAGTTCAACTCTCTATCTACCATACCACCTAGCTGCTTCTAATATGTGGAGAGAAGTAAACTTTAATCAGCCTGAGAGGGTAGGAAGGGATCAGTTTTTAAAGAGCTTTAAATATTAGATAGCATTTTATATCTGATCTTGGGAAATATGGAACCATTGGAGTTTATTGGGGAAAATGGGGTGACATGGTCAGACCTGTACTTTGATATCTGAATGGAGCATGGATTGGAGTTGGGAAAGATGAGTCAGAAGGACCAACCAGGCTATTATACCTATCTAAACACGAGGTGATAAAAGTCTTCATTATGGTGGTGGCTGTAAGTAGTGCTGAATGTATGAAAATACATGTACTTGGGAGATGTTGTGAAACTTAACAGCAGTTTGGATATGTAGGATCGATGCAAGTGAGATTGGAGACTGCCCCCTCTGGGAGCAGATGTTGTCCTAAGAATGTTGGGTGGAGGAGAGGAAGGAAATATTTGGGGGAAAATATAATGAATTATTTTTTCTTACATATGTTGAATTTGAGGTGGTTATGGAATAGCCAAATTGAAATACCGAAAAGGAAGTTTACATTGAGAGAGTTGGAGTTTAGTAGAGATTACAGCAAAATATGCAAATGAAAATCATTTGAATAGTGATGCCAGTCGAACCCCCTGAGAGTTGATGTGTTCACCAAGCAAGAGGGTGAAGAGGACCCAAGACAGAACGTTGGGGGAAACTCATGGTTAACATTCATGACTTGAGTGAATATCCAACAAAGGAGACTGACAGAGCATACAGAAAGGTAGGTGGAGAATCAGCAGAGAGTAGTCTCAGAAAACCATAAGGATGAGAGAGTCTCCAGCAGAAGCTCATCAGGAGTGTCAAAAGCAGAGACATTCAAAACAATCAGGAATGAGAAAAGACCATTCAACTGACCAGTTAGCAAACAGCTGCTGACTTTGGAAAGACCAGTTCAGTTGAATGGTGATGTCAGAAGCCAGATTATAGAGAGGCTAGAAGGGAAGCAGAATAAGTTTAGGAATCTAGTATAGATGGTTCTCTCAAGCAGGTTACATAAGAAAGGGAGAAGAGATATAAGATGATTGCTAGTGGAGATATCAAGTGAGGGTCTTTTAAGTAAAGAATAGACATGAAATGAGCACGTTTGCATGCAGCACAGAAGCAGTCGATAGATAGTGAAACACTGGAGACTTAAAGGAATGTGAATGTGATAGGGGACAATCTGCTGAAGATGATGGGAGAAGATGGGACCGAGGGTGCATGTGAAGGGCTTTGCCTTTGGAAAAATAAATAAATAAATCTTCATGTAAGAAAGAGGTGAAAGAGGACATTGTGGAGAAAAAATGTCCGAGTGATGTGAGATGAGGAGAAGCAGAGAACACTGAGTTCTTGGCTAAATATTTTTTTTTTCAATGCAGTATAAGATAAGGTTTTCAGCTACAAACCTAGAGGGAGGGCATGTGATGGGAGGCTTAAGGAGGCTTGTCTAGTCTGTTTCATTGATCTACTTTTATTTTTAAACTAGTGCCAAATTGTTTTGACTATAGGCTTGAGATCTATAAGTTATATTATTCTTTTCCTCCAAATGATGAAGTGTTCTTTCTACTGTGGAATTTAAACATAATAGGAAACAGTAATGCGAATTCATGATTTCCCCAAATCCATTGAAATTGATACAGAATGTCTGTACTGAGGGAAATGATAATCCCATTGTACTTTGCCATGATCAGGTCATAGGCTCCAGTTGGGGTACCACATCTTAGGAGGCTGGTGAGTGACCACATGAAGGGCACTAGAATGGTGAGAGGAATATTCACCATGTCCCAAGAGGATTGGCTGAAAAATTAGAAATGTTTTATCTGAAAATGATAAGACTTAAGGGAGATAGCATAGTTTCTTCATGTAACAGAAAAGAGATTAGACATATTTTGTTTAGAGTCACATAGAGAAATAAGATCAACAGATAAAAGTCTCAAAGAGATGGATTTAAGCTTGATGTTAGGACGAATCTCCTACCAATTAGATTTATTCAAACACTATATAGGCTACCTTGGGAAGTAGTGGGCTTCTCTCAATATGCATTCAAACCAAGGATGATGGAAGAGTACTTGGCAAGGATGTTACAGACAGAATTCATGATTTGGTTGGATGTCAATCTAGATTCCATTCCCTTTAATAAACATTAAGTACATTTTATATGTTATGGCATTGTGGAAATCATGTTTGATTTGGAGTGAGAAGACCTGAGTTCAAATCGCCACCCTGAGAGTTACTATTTGTGTGACCTTAAGGAGTCACTTAACCTCTCTAAGCTTTGACTTCTCTGTAATAAAAGGGTCTTGGCCAAGGTGACTTCTAAAGTCCGTGTTGCCTCTAAATCCATGATTCTCTGGTCCTGTGTTCAAGTCATTGTGACAAGTGCTGAGGATATTTGAGATGAACAAAGTCTCTGAACTGAACACAGATTCAGCTAGTTCCTGCAAAAATTGCAGCAGTCTCAGTACTATGATGTACTGCTTGCCTGCTTCCCCCCGGGGTCAGCTCACTCATTGCGATCACCTCCAGCACCCTTTCTCAGGGTGGCACCATATCTCAATATAGTTCCTTAGTTGCTCAAGCTCCTGAACCTATTATTTGGGCACTCATTTTATCATTTAGAGCACTCATTGTCAGTTCCTGTCCTTTATTTCTTTTCCTAGTATGTCCATGCTTTGGGTCCAGAATTGTGTGGTGGAAGATGGTCATGTTGTGGAGGGGGAGAATCAAGGTGTCCTCATGTAGGAGGTAGCACATCAGCTGGGCAAACGTTCAAGGAAAGACAAATCACCCAAGTCCATTTCAGCCATCAGAACAGCATGAGCAACAGCAGAGGAAAGGGATTACAGGAGAATGTGCAAATCAGAGATGCCATTGGGGTGGTGTATAGAATGAGAGGGGAGTAATATGGGATAACTGGGCAAAGATAGTGATGTCACCTATACTGGACTTGGACTTCATTTGGAAGTGAATAGGGAACCACCTAAGAATGGTTTTTGTTTCTGTTGTGTTTAGCTTAAGTAGACCTTTAGGACGACAAAGAAATGGTCCCTACCCTCAAGGAGCTCACTGTTTAAAAGGAGAAGATAGACTGACAGAGGGAATTTTCATATAATTCTTTTAGGATTGAAGAGGAAACAGCTAAACCTGACTTAGTATTTCAGACGCTGAATATGATGGAAACTTATTAAAATTGTGTGGCCTGACCTTTGAGGGCATATATATCCTGAACTGAACCTCTTCCTACCCCTAGCCCAATTACCATAAGTAAATCCAAACAAAACCTAATGTCAACATTTATTGAAGAGTCATCTGTAGGCAATTTTGAGAAAATAAATATTTATGCAGCTCTTGAAATATCAGTGTCCTTTCTGAGACCGACAGGCTCCAGCTAAGGCTTTTGTTTGCTGCTTTCTGGGTTACAGAGATGACCTGGCAAATATATCCCTTTGACACATTACAAGAGTGATCTTAAGCAGTCATGCAAAGATGGAAAGGGAGATACTTCTGACTCTTCTAAAGATTAGCAGTAGTGGCCTGTATTTGCCCAGAAGGATGACTTGATAGGAAGGGGCAGTGCTATTTTTACCTTGTCTACTTTCAAGTAGAGTGCATGGCCCAGGAATTTAAAAATAACTTTTACTCTTATGTGTTAGAAAAGAGGCCGAATTTGAATGATGATAACAGGATGAAAAAATGAAGCCAGTCATGTGGCAATAAAGCAAGATGGTAGATAAGTGGACTCCCAAAGTGCAATGTCAGAAGAATGAAAGAGAAGCCTTCAGCACATTGGGTGACTTCTATAGCAAACTTTTGGGAGGGCAAGGACAGGAACAAGACACAGGATGGGGACGGATGGGTTGGCTACAATTTTCATGACTAGAGAAGCTTCCAAATTCATGTGATCACAGACTTATTTGAGTAGATGTATATTAACATGATAGAACGTTGCAAAGACTGAGGGTCCCTTGAAGGCCTTTTCCTTTAACTCTTACCTCAGATAGGAGTTCCTTCTAAGAGAGATACTATATGTGAAGATTACTGGGCCTTGCCATCCAGCTGACCACCAAAACCTGTTGTATGACTGTTGTCCCCACATGATGATGTGAGCTCCTTGGGGGAGGAGACTATGTGATGGCCTTCATGTCCCCCAGTGCTTGTTCAGCACAGTGCATGTGGTATGATGAATGCTAAATAAATTCCTATAGGAAGGGGTAGGGGAAAGGAGGATGCATTTATATAGTGCCTACTATGTGCCAGGCACATTGCTAAACAGTTTTAGAGATATTAATTCATTCAATCCTCACAACACCCCTGCAAGGTAGGTATTGTTATTATCCCAGCTTTAGAGTTCAGGAAACTAAGGCAAATAGAGGTTGAATGACTTGCCTAGTTTCACACAGTAAATTTCTGAGGTCCTGTTTCAACTCAGGTCTTTCTGATTTCATGCCCAGTGTTCTGTCTGCTGTACCACAAACTAGTTGCTGCGGACTAACTATACCCTCAGTGCATAGTGTTTTGAATATACTAAATAATAATGCTCTTGATTTTTTTCTCATTTCTTTCCTTTTTCCCTCCCTTCTTTCTTTTTCTTTCTTTCTTTCTTTCTTTCTTTCTTTCTTTCTTTCTTTCTTTCTTTCTTTCTTTCTTTCTTTCTTTCTTTCTTTCTTTCTTTCTTTCTTCCTTCCTTCCTTTCTTTCTTTCTTTCTTTCTTTCTTTCTTTCTTTCTTTCTTTCTTCCTTCCTTCCTTTCTTTCTTTCTCTCTTTCTTTCTTTCTTTTTCTTTCTTTTCTTTCCTCCTTTCTTTACTTTTTTCTCCCCTCCCTCCTTTACTTCATCCATCCCTCTCTCCCTACCTTCCTCTCTCCTCCCCTTTCTCCCTTCTTTGCTTCCTTCATTCCTTCCTTTCTTCTTTCCTCCCTCCCCCTTTTCTTCTTTCCACCTTTCCTTCCTTTTTCCTCCCCCTTCATTTACTTACTCCATCTCTCTCTCCCTACTTCTTTCTCTCCTCCCCTTTTCCTTGTCTTCCTTCCTTTCTTTCTTCCTTTTCCTTCCTTCTTTCCCTCCTTCCTTTCATCCTTTCTTCTATTCATCTTTTCTTCCTTCCTAGTTGTGTCCTTTGTTTATAAGGTGGTCAGGTTGGGCTCCTGGTCCTGGCCTTCATTTTGTGGTGCCATATTTACTAGAAAAAACTAATGGTTGGAGAATTATAATAATTTTAATATTTCAATATTTTTATGGATCCATGATGTCATCAATGTAGCTTCCCCTTTAAAAGGTATAGATCACAACCTGACCATCCCTTCTTACTCTATATAATTCTTGCTTCTAACCTCCCCCAGTTCTATCATAATGAGTCTACCTAATGTCCTGGAGCCCATTCTTGCTGTCTTTTAACATTGCATTGAAAGAGAACTTGACCTTTGTCCAGTTCTTTAACATTTACAAAGTTCTTTCCTTGCTAAGGTCCTGAGGGTAAGAATTGTCTGAGTATTCTTATTTTCATTGCACTTATTGGGGATCAGAGGGTCAGAGAGGAGAAGTGATTTACTTAGTCATCCAGCAAGTAAACTGAAGGATCAGTAACCTACTTTTCAAATATTAGGGGTATGTGTGTATGTGTGTGTTTTCTACTTTACACAGAGCATTTTGTGGCCATTGTGAAAGGGGGTCAGGGAGTGAAGCCAACCTAAAATTGACCTGAGGATCCTATATAAGATAAAGTATCCCCAAAGTCTTAGTTCAGTTTTTAAAAACTATACAAAATAATATCAACATGGTAATATTAAATAAGCTATTTAAAATACTCTTGGTTTTAGTAATTTTAAGTTAAAACTTAAAGCTACCCAAAGACTTTAGGAACACACCATTTAAACCACCTACTCCTTCTACCCAGTCCTCACTTCCGTGAAGGCAACAGTTCCATATTAAGACTTGGGACAGTGGGACATCTAACCGTGTTCTGTTTTTCCCTTTAAGAGCATTTCTAGGTACTGCCGTTAACTCATAGCCTTGGTTTCATTGGACAACACCCTTCATATTCACTCTAAGTAGTTTAAAGGAGTTATAAATGCAAAGAAATAAAGTCACTGGCCCAGGGTCACACAGGAAGCAAGGGCTTCCTGTTTCAGAGCCAGAATCCGAACTTGCTTCTCAGCCTATAAGTGTACATCTGAACTGTGAAAGCTTAGTATAGAGAGCTATGCACTCACAGGTACATCACTGTCCCTTCCTCCGGGTCACACTAGTGAAATATTCATTCTGTTCTAATGCACGTTCCTGTGTGAGGCAGATGGAAAATTGTAGACATAATTACATTGGAAATCCAGTTTCAGATTGTAAATTAGCTAATAAAAGAGACACACACACAAAAGATCTCTTTGTTCATGGGGGTTATTTCCTTGCCTTTCTAGGGTAAAATATTCAGCTGGATATTAAGCATTTGAAGGTTCTCTGCTTCTTTTACTCCCTCTTCCTTTTCATGTGTATTTGGCACCTAATTAACAGCTCCCCAAGGGTGTTGAACCATGTGATGAATGTAAACCAAGTGTGACCAAAGGCAAGGAATCTTGTCCTTTGAATTATTGAAGCCCAACTCTAGGCATCCCTGTGGGTCCAAGAAAATCCAACCCCTTCCTCTTCTCCCCTCTGTTCCTTACTCTATCCTTAAAGAAAGAGACAAAGCACAATTATGGAGATTACTCATATTTGAACCCATAAAGCTAGCTACCAACTTAGGTTTACCTTCTCTATTGTCTTATGCCTTTGGTATTCAAAAAAAATTATAGCAGTAAGGATTATAGAGATGCTTATGATAAACATAATCTTATCAAGCTAAACTTGATAAATTCCTGTTTAGAAATTCAGTTGTTGATGGCCCCCTGGTCTACTTGGAAGGCTTCTTTTTTCCCCCTCTCCATAGGTATTGCTCCAAACCTAAACACCCTTCATTTATGTAGAGAGGAGATCAGTTTAATGTGGCTAACTCCTTCATATTTCATAAGGCTTGACAACATATTTTCCACAACAGCTGTTGCAAAGCATTTCTTCTCTCCTAAAGCCCCCAACTCCTCCCACTTTCCACTCAGTAAACAGAAGTAATTATTATAGGATGGTAAGGAAAGAAGTCAGATTGAAATAAAGGGAGGGTTGATTGGGTGGGAGAGTAAGTGGATGCAATGAGTACAAGTTTCTTCAAGTTTGACAGTGAGGGGGAAGAGAGAGACAGGGTGATGGATTGAGAATACAGCAAATCCAAGGAAGGTTTTTATTTTGTCTGTTTATTTGCTATTGCTGTTTTTAAGATATAGAAGTACTGAGCAAATTTGTAAACTAAGTGTAAGGAACCAGTAGAGAGGATGAATTTGTAGATAAATCGTTGGGGAGAATGATCCTTGATGGGGCAAGATCAGGAAGGTATGTAATTGAGCACATGGGTGAATTTCTTTAGCCTGGGCAAGGAAGACAGATAGCTGAACCTCTGAAACTGGAGGGAAAGAGGACAGGGTGGGTTAGGACACTGAGAATTCTGAAGTTCGTTAAAATCAGATGGACTCGGTCTTTTGCCTAAAGAGAAAAGACTAGTCTCTAAGAGTTAGCTAGAAGTGAAAGGAGTTGGGGTTTTTAAGAAATCAGGGAAACTTCAGAACAGCTGTTGTAGGGAAGGTGCTGCCAAAACTTCTAAAATTTGAACAAGATAGCCACAATAAACAGATCTCTTCCATATACAAATGAGTGGTTTTATGGATTGTATTAAAACACTCATGGAAAAGGGAGGGGAAAAGATTATCAAGCAGGGCAGATTGGGGGGTGGGGAGTGGAATAGATCATTAACCATGAACAAACTGACTTTCCAAACTCAGGTTAATTAAGTTTGGTTGGAGTAAGGATTGTATGGAGACAGACTTTTAAGTAGCTTGAACAGACCTGAATAACTTTTACATAATAATCCGTCTTGTGACAGTATGAACCTCTACCCGCTTTGTTGCTATTTTCATTGACAACCAAAGACATAGGAAGGTTTGCAAGTCAATCTAAGTTAGCAGTTAAGTTTTTAGGTTCCAGTGTGAGTGCCATAACTGTATTTTGTCTCTTCCCATATGACTGGAGAGAGTAGGAGTGGGGAGCAGAGTATTTTCTTTGACTTATTGGGATGCCTTTAATTGAGTTTTGATCATTCAAAAGAAAGGTTTACTTCTTAATTCGGTTTGCAGAGCACTTTATGTGCTTTATTTCAGTTGAGCTTCATAACCCCCAAGGAAAGTAAATACTATTATTATATCTCCTTTTAGAGAGAAGGGAACAGAATAGAAGCTGTGGGAAGGATCTGCCTTTTCATCTGCAGCAGGTCTGTAACTGAGAAACTCTGCTTCTACAGCAAATTACCCCTCCACTGCCCCTCACCCCAATTCCAGTTCTACTGGAGTCGAAATGGGAGGGAGGGGTAACAAATAAACCTCATCACCACTCCTCCAAGAGTGTGGCTTCAGTGGAAGTTATGGTGGAAAACAGACAAGGTCCAAAAGAGACAGTCAAATTGGGAGTACGCGCATGAGGCCATGGGAGGGGATGACATGCTTTCCTCATGTCAAGAACATGGGCCTGTCAAGAACCTGCCAAGATGTGAACTCTGGTTTCTTCCCTAAAATGGAAAGGTCATGCCCCTCTCCCCGCAAACATGTTGGGCCTAAGAACAAAACCCTTGTCTCTCATTTCCTCAAGTAGATTACTGCTCTAATGCTTTGGTGCTGACCTGAGACTTTGTATTTCATAGACTTATAATGCATGGCAATTTTTAATTAGAATTTGATTTGACCAAATGATGTATAGTATGGGAACAAAGTAGATGTAAGTGCTCAAGAAAATTTTGCAACAATAATTATTATTGTCATCATAATTATAATTGATATTTATGTGAACACGTCTATGTGAATATTAACAGATTTCCTAACAACCCTGTGAGATGTTTATCAAAACTACAGAAAGGTCAATAAATTTTCACATTTTCATATTTAGCACAGCTAGGATTCAGACCTCCTGAATCCAGGTCCAGGACTCTTTCTACTACTCCATATTAATCTTTTAAAATGCTTCCACCACTAAAACCTGTGGTTCATTCATGCAATATATTTTTTGTTGAGCGTTGGTTATGTATAATTCACTCTGCCTGGAACTCAGGATCAAAAGATAAAAGTTACACATTCCCCAAAGTGAAAGGGTTTGCATTCTCTTGGTGTGATGAACATGGATGGGTTAATGAAGAATAGCAAGTCATTATACCAAGTATACCAAATATACCAAGTATACCAAATATGCCATTATACCAAATATGCCAAGTCATTTCTGGGGAGGAGGAAACTGGCAATTAATAGAATCATGAGAAAGAGTCAGAATGTCCACCTCTATCACTGTCAGCAGTCCTGTCTTTGATGGAATTCTTTTCCTTATCAGTCTATCATGTTACTTAAGAATTTTTTACCTGTATTCACTCTTAGTGCCTAGCAGAGTACTTTGTATATCATGGAAGCTCAACAAATATTTGTTGAAAGAGTGACATAAATAGTTGGTAATAGTTCTCAGGGAGTCAGTGGAGTATACTGCAAAGGACATAAAGCATGTATTTTGGTAAGCAGTATTTTTAATTAACTCTTTCAATGGATAGGACAAGGTTCACCATAGACTGCTCAGTTTAGTCATGCAGACAATATTCAGTTGTCTTATCCTTTCTCTAACAGTAATCTCAGAGGTAGCTCTAAGCAAAAATATAAAAATGATTGTACTGACTGCTAATTCTGAGGTCATACCAACAAAATGCAAAAATAATAGATTCATTTGGCCAATCCAGTTGACCTGAGCTTTCAAAAGGAATGCAGTTGGACTGAATGGATCCATCGTTCTGTTGTTTGAACTCAATGGTCAATTCATTTAAAATGCTTGTAAACAGAAGGCCTGGTCTTATACCTATAGCAACAATGTGCCCGCCATTTTCTGGGACAATCATCTTTCAAGAAAAGAAAGCAATATGGTTTTACAGAAAAAGCGTCATTTGTCGGATGACAAGCCCTTATTTAGTTTCACTAAATGTCATCATGATATTTATGGTGCAGTTTTATCAACTGTTCTGGCCTCACTACAGTATTTTTTTTTGTTTATTTTAAATTTTCTAATTAAAGAATTATTCTAGGTCATCTCCAAGGTCTCTTTCTGCTCTAAAGGTCTATGATTTTCAAAAGGCGAACATTTCTTTAATTGCATTACTGCTTAATATATATTCAAAAATCAGCAAACCAAATTTGTGTAATAGAATGTTAGCCCTGCTGGTTTGATGACAATACAGGGCCTCCTAGGTTCCATTTTCCATTTGTACAGTTTGAAAAATTACTCTAATGAAGCAAATTTCAAATCTGCCTTGATTAATGATGATAATAGCTCATATTTGGGTAGTGCTTTACAAAGTGATTTCACATATATTATTGCATTTGATTCATACAATGGCTCTCTAAGGTAGACAGGTATAGGGAAAGGAACTGAAATAGAAAATGGACCTATAATTAAATTAAAATAAAGAACTACTGGATAAGAAAACCTCTTCTACCAATGCAGGTTGATACTTTACAGTCTTAGAGAGATTCCTAAAGCCCCGGGTACCAGCTTGTGTCAAAGGCAGGGCCTGAACCTAGGTCTTCCTGCCAAGTCTAATGGCTGCCCTTTTGCAGGAAGGGATGCTGACCACATCTTTTGCATGAGAAACCAGGTTCAATAAGATAAATAAATTACTAGTAAGGGGCTAGAAATTGAACTTAACATACATAAATTATATATATATGTGCATATATACACATACACATGTATACACATGTATTTATGTATATATACACATACATATGGGTGTATGTGTATATATGTGCATTTATATGTATACATACACAGGTGTACATATGTATGCATTTTTCCCTATGCTTCAGAACCAGGCAAATAATATATTCAAAGACTACAAAAATGTAAATAGAGCAAAAAAAAAACCAAAAAGAAAAACCAAGCACTACAGATTTATCATGACCAAGCTTAGCCTCAAACAACAAATGAGAAATTGCAGTCTCCCCCATCCTTGACAGAGATAGGGATGAAACATATATACTGTTAGAGCTGGTAGATAGGTTGGTTAGTTCCACAAAACTATTTTCTCCTATTTTTTCCCCTTTGTAAGAAGGTAATTGTTCTCTACATAGAAGAGAGGGAAAAGAAGGTGATACACAACCAAATATGTCAGTAAAAATTAAAAAGTAAATTTTTCAATGCATCTCTGAAATCTTCATAGCATTATGCCATTGTATTCTTGTATCACAATTTAGCTGTTTTCCAGTTGATGGGTAGATGCTTTGTTCCCCATTCTTTGCTATCAGAAACATGATACTTCTTTTTAATTATAAGGAACAAAATAGAGTCCCTCCTCTTCACAGGGAAAATTTCTCCCTGACCCCATAAACGCTAAATTTTCCCTCTTGTATCAAAGTAGTGCCATCTGATATTTATATTTTATAATTATATAATTTACATAAATTATATAAAAGGAGAAGTTACCAAGTTAGGTAAATTCAAGGAATTTGGGATAGGAGAGGAGGAAGGAAGGAAAGAGGAAGGAAGGAGAAAGGAGGGAGGGATGAAGGAAGGAAGGGAGGAAAAGGAAGGAAGGGAGGGAGGGAGGGAGGAAGGAAGGGAGGAAGGAAAGAGAAACCTAGTATGCTTCAGTCTGTATTCAGACAACATCAGCTCTTTCTCTGGAAGCAGATGAGTCCTTTGGAATTGTCTTCCACCCCTACTCTTAAATAATAAGATTAAATTTATACAAATATTCGAGGGAAACAGTCACTAATAAAAATGTTTACTAATGAACATCATTGACAAACAATAAACATGCAAGGAATGAATAATTAATAGTGTGTGACATTCATCCTTAATTGCATTGAATATTACTGATGGTGTTAGCATTCCCTTGTACAGATGTTGTTGCCAAAAATGATCTATGATACCCACCCTGAATAGCACAGTTACTAATATTATCCACAGCTTCTATTAGCTACCACAACCTGCATCTGGTCATCTCTAAATAAACTCAACAGACAGATAGTGGAGTTCATTCCAAGTCCTCTTAAGAACATTAAAACCCTTGTTTTATTAAGTTCTACAATTCTAAGGTTAGAAGGACCTGAAGGACATTGAATGTCAAAACTGGGAACACCCTTTGAAGTAATCAAATCAAACTCCCTTGTTTTACAGATTAAAAAAAGTGTGGCCAGGAGAAGGGAAATTACTTTCCCCAAAGTTAGCTATTTTGGCGAAGGTATTAAGGCTTCGCTTGTGTTTCGCAGGCTAATCTCTGTCTTATTTTCTTTTCCAGTAATATCACTGCTTGCCAGATATATGTGACGTGAAGAAGGAGGAGCTGTGTGAAGGCCTTTCTATGCAGCGGTTGCTTCATGACCCCTCATCCAGTTGAGTGAAGCTAGACCAGTATCCACCATGACAGTACTTGTTCTGGGAGCAGTGCTGCTAATCCTCCAACCACAGCTAGTGCCTTCTCATCCTGCCACCAGCTCGAAAGCGGAAGTCCCTTCTGAAGCTGGGCAGAAAGAGGTCTTAAGGAAAGGCTCTCTCAAGAGTGACTTCCAAGATGGTGCTCCTTTGAATGGATCTAGCCAGCGGCTCCCACAAACCATCATCATTGGTGTGAGGAAAGGTGGTACCCGAGCCCTATTAGAGATGCTTAGTCTGCACCCAGGGATAGCTGCTGCTGAAAGTGAAGTCCATTTCTTTGACTGGGAAGATCACTATGGAAATGGTCTTGAGTGGTACCTCAGCCAAATGCCCTACTCTTTCCCTCATCAGCTCACTGTGGAAAAAACCCCTGCATACTTCACATCGTCCAAAGTGCCTGAGAGAGTTTATAATATGAACCCATCCATCAGATTGCTCCTTATCCTGAGAGACCCCAGTGAGCGAGTTCTGTCTGACTATACCCAAGTGTTTTATAACCATGTGCAAAAACACAAACCCTACCCATCCATTGAAGAGTTTCTCATCAAAGATGGTGAGCTCAATGTGGAGTACAAGGCAATAAATCGGAGCCTCTATTACTTTCACATGCAAAATTGGCTCCAGTATTTTCCGCTAGATCACATTCACATTGTGGATGGGGATCAACTCATTAGAGACCCTTTCCCAGAAATAGAAAAAGTAGAGAGGTTCTTGAAGCTGTCTCCACAAATCAATGCTTCGAACTTCTATTTTAATAAAACAAAAGGCTTTTACTGCCTCCGGGACAGCGGCAGGGACCGGTGTTTACATGAGTCTAAAGGAAGAGCACACCCTCACGTGGATCCCAAATTGCTCAATAAACTGCATGAATATTTTCATGAGCCAAATAAGAAATTCTTTGAGCTCGTTGGCAGAACATTTGACTGGCACTAGACTACCAAGCAAGGCTCTGCACCTTTCTACTCTAAGTTCTGGTGTATGTCTAGAAGAGACAAATAATAATAATTAGTAACAAAGGGCATTGAAGCTATAATTTATTTGTAAAATCCATAAATTACTTATGTACAGTATTAGATTCACAATTGCCATATATACTAGTTATATTTTTCTACTTGTTAAATTGAAAGCATTTTGTATTGTTTTTCATGGTTGTTAACATGGTGTATGATGTCTCTATATGAAGGAACTAAAATATTTCACTGCATAAGATTGGCTAGAGACTGTGTTGTCCTTCTCAGTATAAAATCCATTTGTCCCCAATACCTGAGGCAACCAGCAGTTTGAGAGTGCAGCATCCAGACCCCTTTATTACTTTCCAATGGAAAATTGCTTGTGCTTTACGTTTCTCAATCTGTTTTTTCCCCCTGAAGTTCTTTTAATTTTTAATGCCTCACTGTGGTCATCAGATTTCTTTGACTTGCCTCATAAAATAATGTATCTTGCCTGACATGCCTTATTATTCGCAGAAGTAGCACTTTTTCCCAGACTGAAATGAAATTTGGCAACTATCTGAGTGTGGGTCTCAACCTTGTGTAAACTTTGTGTGGATTACAGAGCATCTCATAAAAGCTGACCTTTTGAGGTCAATGGACCGTTTTGGCAGACTCCTGAAGCCTATGAACCCTTTCTCAGAATGCTGTTTCTAAATATATAAAATAAAATATATAGGATGTCAAAGGAACCCAATTACATTTAAATATAGTTTTATATATTTACACATACATGTGTGTATGTGTGTATATATACATATACATATAAACCCTGGGTTATGAACCCCTGTTCCAAGAAGTAGTTCGTCTCTGCCCAAACATACCATTCCGTTCGCTTCTCAAAAATTTGAGAAATGAGCATCAGCAGTGGGAAGAACTAGGGCCTCAGCTATCAAAAGATAGCTTTTGACTTATACTGGATGCTCATACAGCCCTATTTAAAGGAAACCCCAGTTAAAGCCTTGGTACACTGGAGAGAGCATTGGCTGTGGAGTCAACAGAGACAGGTTTGAATCTCAGCTCTAGCAAGCCATCTGTGATCCCGGGACACTAAAATCAGACAGTATTAAGTCAATGAGCCAACATTGCACTTGGGTATTTTCAACAAAGAAAAAAAATGATTCTACCCTATGACCTTGTGACCATCTGTCTGAGCCTCAGTTTGCTTTTCTTTAAAATGAAGCTTAACTAGATGATTTCTAAGGACCTTTCTGAATATAATTCTTAGGATCCAGAGGAAGGCTCCATCTTTTGGCAGCTAGATTATGCCCATTCAAATAATTCCTCTGTTCCTTTGGGGGTAGGAGGGGGAGACAAAGAAAACTGTGAATTTGGTTTACTAAAGAATAACCTCGTAGTCTATACTGCAATATTATGTAAGGAATACTGGTTTGGGAGATTGGAGACCAGTGTTGATTCTACTAATAATTAGCTGAATGATCTCCAGCAATCCACTTTACCTCTTTGGCCCTCATTTAACTCATTTACATTTTACAAAAAGGAACTGATATTGGTCATCTCTCAGCCCCTTTCCAGATTTAAAAATTCTGTGACATGATTGACCAGTTCAACCTTGTGATACCTAACAAACCAAGTTTGTTTCCTAGGCCTAAAAGTTAGAATATACCTCTGACTTTTAGGATGCACAGGGCCCCTTCTTGTATATGAAAGTAGGGGCTCCTGATAGTAGATAATTATCTTTAAGTATTTTCTGGGTTCCTATGAAGTTGGAAACTGATCAAGTATTAACCATCTTGGAGGTTCCCATCTGAATTGTGATGGGTAAATCACCACTGTGTGCTTCAGCAGCTCAATTTGGAGGCTGGCCTGACCTCACAGTGGTCCCAGAGCTGTGCAAGGATGGAGGGAAAAATTTCTCTAATTATAAGGGAACTGAGGACTTGCCCTCTCCCTGGGATGGTGGAGAGAATTTATCCTCTTACTGATTTGAAAAGGAAAACAAAACAAAACGAAGAAACAAACAACCAAAACCAATGGATTGGGAGTAATAAAGCTCAGTTCTAGTCCCAGTTCCTCAACCATGCTGCCATTTTACTCTGTAACCTTGGCAAATCACTCTACTTCTCTGAGACTCATTGTTCTTGTCTATAAAATGAGGGGGGTAAGGGGTGGACTAGATAATGTTAAAGGTCAATTAAAGTCCTAAATCACTTAATTCTAGATACTGAGAACCTTCCAAACTTTATTTGTTTTTTTTTTATGTTCTAAGGTTCCTTCTAGTGCTAACATTTGGTATCTGAAGTCAGATACAAGAGAGTTGTAGAAGACTTATTCATGTCCCCAAGGATCATCCAATTTATCTGAGACAATAAAAGAAGTGTATATTAACCATAAAATGTGGTTGAATGAAATACCCTCTGCTCTCTTGAAGGTTAGGTATCAATGAATTGCATAGTAGATACTTAATAAGTGTTTATTTTTTTAATTGAATTTGCCCCCTAAAAAATGAGGGAAGTGCTAAATTGTGGGATACTGATCATAAATACAAAATAAATTCAGAGAGAAGTGAGTGATCAAAGTAGACCAAGGTAGTCAGAGAAGGTTTCCTGGAGAAAGTGAGACCAGAGATGGAAGGGAAGGACAGGCAAGATCTAGGTTGTGTAAGGGGAAAGGCAGAACATTCAGGCAAAAGGAATAGTACAAGTGGAAGCAAGGAAGTCAGACTGTACGTGGTATGTGTTGGGTTTGGGGCTACTTTAAGGAAACCAATGTAACTAGAGCCCAATGTGGATGTTGGAGTACAATAGATTCCCCTCTTTTATGGTGTAATGTTTCTACAAGATAATTTAGACCCTCAAAAACTGGGTAAAAGAAAAAGGACTTAATATAGCAGGTAAGAGCCATTCTTTATGATCAACAAGAAAAGAAATCCATTGAGTATTGGCATAACTGGAACTTTTCCCCATGAAAGCATGTTTTCTGAAACATGAAATGAAAAATTTTTAATGAAAAATTATAAAATGAAAACTCTTCAGTTCTCCTTCCCCCCATCTGCCAGATTTTCTATATCTTAGGCTTAGAGTGCCATTACAATTTGACATTAAATAAGTGTTAGATGGGGTGAAGCAATTTCTCCTTTACCCTCATCCTGATACTACTTTCTGTGATTCTAATATGCTTCTGATTAAGTCTGGTTTGTCTAAACTTATGTACATGAGTTACCTTCCCAATAGAATCTAAGAGTCTTTTAGGTTAGAAAATAAGCCTTGATTCTCACCCAATACCTAGCGCAGTGGTGTGCAAGTGTCAATGTTAAATTTGTTGAAAGCCAGGATAACACTCACCGAGCTAGAGAACTAAAAGAATAACTCCAATAATTTCAGCCAGTGGAACACATTTCACTTAAAATTGTAGGCAAATACAGGTTCATCTGATCAATAGTTTCGGTTATCCAGGTTCTTCAGTCGCAGACCTGGCTTCAGTCTACTTAAAACTAAAAATAAATGAATGAATGAATGAACAAATAAATAAATAAAGGAGAAACCTGGACCTCTCTTACTTATGGCTATACTTCATTTCAGGGTATTCAAGCTGTTACACAGGGGTAGCCAAAACATGAGTTTGCCAATATGTTCTTTGAACCAGCATGATAAATTCTAAGGAAGATGAGCTTCTACCGCATCCATTCATTGATCATGTGAATACTCCTAGGTAGACAACGGCTCTAGACAAGTGTCATTAATTTTTCCCTCAGGAGTCGGCTTGTTCTGATTGTTCATTCAGCTCTCTAGAAGGGCAGATATAACTATGGGAGAAAAGAAGGACAATTCTGAAAAACAATGAAAGAACCTGAAGGGCACCATGACAGAAGGAAGGGAAAGAACAGTCATGAGACTCATTCCCTCATTTGACGGATGAGGCAACAGGTCCAGACAAGGAAAAATGGTGACTCTTTCAAGGTCTTGTGATTCAACTACTGTGCATATGATTATCTGGTCTCCATCTTCACAGCCTCCACCCCCACCCACCCCCCTGTATCTCTTAGGACTGCTTTAAGAGTTCATCAAACCATTTCCATCAACACTTTGATTAAGATCCAGCCTCATTTCTTGTATTTGCTCACACTGCATTTCATTATAGGTTAACTAACTAGTGTGAGACAGTTCTATGTTTGGAGCAAATTTCCTGGTCTGCTTGGATACCTTTGCCTGATATAGACACACACTTTCATGGTCCTTTAGGGAAGGACTAGACCAAAAGTTAGAAAAATTGAATTCTTGTCCTGGCTCAATTATACCCTACAAGGTGTACAGCCTTGGGCAAGTCGAATCACTACTCTGACCTTTTGTTTTGTCATCTGCAAAATTAATGGTCTCAGGTCCCTGTCATCCAACAAAGTCCATGTCTTTGTTACCTGAGGATTTCAGCCAGTGAAAAGCCCAGGATGAGATTTGATGCTAAATATAGTGATCCCTTCCATTTTGTGACTTTTCTCCATCACAATTTTGATATCATCGTGGGTCAGCATAAGAAATTAAATGATATTTTGGGAGGAATTTTGCAGAAGTCACACATGTGTGAAGGCCAAAACAACACAGAACAAGTTTAGAAACTCAGAAATGCATAAAATATCCATGTACTGTCCTATAGTATAGACCAAAATTTTATAATAAAGTACTTTAAACACCCTATAAAAGAAAAAGAAAAAATTCTTCTCAGGAATGAAGGGAGGAGCAAAACGAATTTTCTATGGATTTTCCAGATTGTGCCCCTAACTCCCAGGATGTGGAAAGGATACCTATATAAGAAGACCCTTATAAGGTGCTCTATAGAGAAAGGCAAAATGTAGTTTTACTATTTCTTCTTTCTTTAATTTGAAACACAAAAGAATATAGATTTAGAGCCAGAACAGAACCTAGATATCATATAGTACAATCCCATCATTTTACACAAGGAGACTAAGGACCAAAGATTACATGACTTAACCAGTGTCACCCTCCTAGTAACTGGAAAAGTGAGTATTCAAACCCAGTATTTGGTTTTACCAAGCAACTTTCCAAAATTATATGCTTGAGAAATTATTTCTATTTTCCACATAATTTAAAGTCTCATGTAGTTTAATTTTGTTTCACTTTAAGTATCCAACTGATACAGGATATACATAACTCTTTTCTGCACATCTGCCTCAAAGGAACTTTTTTTAAAATGTTTATTAATATATACTTTGAAGAACCATATTGGTGAACTGTTAGGATGTCTGCAAAAGTTAGTACTGCATTGAGCCCGAGAGAAATGATGAGAAAAAGACAGTTATAGAAGGGTCACAATACCTTTAACTATTTTCAGAAAATATATCTCAAATCAGTTGAATACCACTAGACCCCCCCAAAAAACATAATCTTATAGTTACAAATGAAGATGGTTTCTATACAGAGAAAGATGGACTCACCTAGAAGTCTGTAATGCCAAAATATTTCTTGAAATATGTAGGTACTTAAGGGAAATTGTATTTTGTTCAAAATAATTAATTACCTAAATCAAACTGTGTCTAGAATTCAAGAATTTCAGAATTATTAAGAACTCAGAGGCTAGCCTAATTATGACCTGAAGCAGTCATTTGGTCTCAAACATCCTTATGCAGAGATTGTAACAGTGGAAGATTTGGACAGCTAATTACCTCATCAGACAGTTCTATTCCATTTATTGTAAAATCTTGTGTCTCCTCCTAAAAAGCCAAACTTCCATTCACTGGTCCTAGTTCTCTCCTTTGAAGACTTATACGGAAGTAGAGTTGAAGGAAAAATGTAAGCCTTTTGGTGGGGAGGGGGCTGAGCTGGGGATGGAAGGGGGCTGGGAAAGAATTATGTTTGGTTTTACTTAAATGAAAATGACCAGTTATCTGTTCATTTCAGTTGGGTAGGGAGGAGAAGTAGCTAGAATGTTAGGTTGGGAGTAAGGCAAATGTCTTGCTCCTGATACTGGGCAAGTCTCTTTACTTTTCGGTGTCTTATACAACTCAGGACTTATTTGCTAAATCACAGGCTTGTGGAAAGGATTACCAGACCAAGAATTCTGGGAAGGGGGAAAAAAAAACATATCCCTCCTATATTCACTTATTCAGTTATATACAGGGGGCAAAATTCTTTTTGCTTTAATTTCATTTCTCTGTTAGCAATGACCTACATTTTGTTTTTTCCCCCTCATGGTGCGTAGCAAAAATATTTTAGCAGTTTTGAAGGTCAGATTCTAAAAGACACTATGAAAATCAGGTGAATATTACTAAATATTTGAATCATTTTTATTTACGTTTTAGAAAATCTAATTTTTACTATATTTAAAATATTGACAGAAGGCTCTCCATGATGGGAAGAGCAGCGTGGTGTATGTAGTGGAAAGAGGGTTGGATTTAACACCAGAAGACTTGGGTTTAAATCCTTGCTCTGCCACATGTAGTGACCTTCTATGGCCTTCAACCTCACCCTTTCTAAGCTTCCATTTCAAACCTAGAAAATAAGGTTAGACTAGCTCAGAGGTTCTTAATCTTTTTTATGTCATTGATTCCTTTGCCAGTCTGTTGAAACCTATACACCTCATTCCCCGAATTCTTTTTTTTGAATAAGAAGGAAATGCTGAATGTCACTTACATGTTAATGAAAATAAAGATGTGTGTCTTTGTTTTCCTAAACTCATTTATGCTCTAAAATCTATTTCTAGACCCCAGCTTGAGAGCCTCTGTACTAAATTATCTAGCTGAGATCTCTTCCAATGTTAAAATCCTGCCTTTCTAACCACAAGAAATATTATGTCTTCATCACACTGGGAGTTTTAAGTTACTAGCTTAGAGGTAGCATATTTTCATGCACATAATGGTAGCTTTGGAATGAAGAAGCCCCAGGTTCAAATCATGCCTCAGACACTTACTGGCTGTGTGACCCAAGCAAGGGACCATAATTTCTCCAAACATCAATTTCTTCATCAGTAAAATGGGGAGAATAATAGCACCTATCTCATTGTTGTAAGGATAAAAAGAAAATTATGTAAAATAATTTGTATCTTCTTGTCTTCTGCTGCCCTGCTTCTCACCACCTAGGCTAATGGCCCTCTGGACAAGATACTCCCTGGGAATTAAGATCTTTGGAATTCCTGCCCTGGGGAGTTGTGGAAGTTCAAAGTCCCCAATGTCCTCATTTCTAGCCAGTCCCAGATCAAATCATGCTTTACAAACCTTCCAGAACTCCACTCAGGGCATCTTGTTATTTGCCCCTTTTTCCCTATCCCTCCAAATTTCCCTCCTTTCTCTTTCCACATATTGCACTGGACACAGTAATCACATCCATGCCATTTTCCTTTATGGAAAGGGCATGACAATTGGCTGTCCAATGGAACAATTGTGAGGAAACTCTATGATCCCTCAAACTAGAACTCCTTTCCCTATCTAAAAGTGCTTTATATCTGTTGTTTTCTCCTATTATAAAAATTATAATTATTTTATATTATTGCTATATTATTATAATTATATAATTATATTATAAAGCAAATTCTTTGAGGTCAAAGACCGTCTCATTTTTTTTTTGGTAGCCTCAGTCCTTAGGATATGCCAGACAGGAATCACACAAATGCTTTTAAACTAATCATGCCAGCCATAATGAATAACAATAATATCATATCTAATTTCCGGTTCATCTGTTTAACTCTTATTTCTCACATGTTTTTTTATAAGGCTTAGAGTTTTAGTTCCATACAATCATAAGATCAAAGGTCTAGAGTTAGAAGGGATCTAATTTTGCAGAAGAGGACAGGCCCAGAGGGCCTCATATCACACAGAGTGTCAGAGGTAGAAGGCAGCAACATGGAGCTGGGGGAAGACAGGTTTTTGAGTCAAGAAACCAGAGGTCTTCCCTGTCCTGGCCTTCTCCCTTTCTAGGCAATTTTCATCCAATCTGACCACGAGTTGCCTCATCTGGGAACAAGTTGGATTAGAGGTTCTCAAGAGTCTCCTCCAACTCAGACTGTGAGGTCAGCTAGTCCAATCCACAAGGATTGGTAAGAACTAAAAGAAATTTTCAAGACCCCTATGTCCAAGCTGTTAGGATCAAAGGAGTCTAAGATTTAGAGCCAAAATACAGGTATCCCTTCCACATAATAGAGGTTAGGGATGTGAAACTCCTGTGATGTGGAAAGTCCACATAAAATTTTTTGGCCCTCCCTTCATATCAGAGAAAAAGTTTGAATTATTATGGCATTAAAATATAAAATATGTTGATATTATACTATATGTATATTTTATGAATTTCTGAGTTTTCAGACTTTTTCTGTGTCATCTGAGGGACTTCATGTGTTGTCTGTGGCTTCTGCAAATCTCCCGAAAAATTCTTGTTTAATTATGTCATCCTGTGATATATTGAAACTGTGATGGGGAAAGTCATGATGTGCAAGGGATAACTGTATGTATCATTCAGTACAGTTTCTTATTTTCTACTAGTGAGGTTAAGCGACTTACATAGTCACACAACTCGTAATCGTGAGTCTAGGGCCAGAAATCAGGTTTTCTGAATCCTGGTTCATTGTTCTTTCCTCCTTATACCTCCCATTGTGGCAAATAAATGGTTAGGCTGTTCTTATATTTTTAAAGTTTATGATGTTTTCCAGTTTCCCTAATCATGGAGAAGTTCATTATTGTGTTTCTGTAGCCTGTAGTTGCTATCTTCCAATAAAAAGGTTAACTTTTTAATTGTTCTTGCATCAATAACATAGCCAGCCAGATCCTCCCTGGGTATGAATTTCATAAATTATTGACACCATTTGTGAAATGATGACCAACTACCAAACTTATTCCAAGTCACGAAGGAAAACCCAGCCTACGGGGGATTTCGCTATATCATTTACTGACGTCAGCGTTTCATCATTGATCTCTGGCTGCACACTTCAAGTTGCTTATGGTCCCAGGGTGGTTTCATAATATTTTGTTCAGAAGAATCTCTATGCAACTACTTGTCAAATGCTGAAGCCAGAGGTTCTTCCTGCCTTCCCCAAGGAATTCTCCCATTCACAATAGCTTCCCGGGAAGCTTTCCATGTTAGTGATTCTCTGGCCAGAAACCAATTTCTCAGGCAAGGTGATGATTGATCTATGCTGCCAAAATACCTTATATTTTAGGAAACAGAAAATTTGAGTATTATTAGTCTGACTTCTGGAGGTGAAAAATACAAATCTGTGTCTTTCACCTGTCCCTCTGACATTCTTGTGAAACAAAGGAGAGAATACTGAACTTGGAGGCAGAAGGACTGGGTTCAAATCTCAGCTGAGGAACTACCTGCTTTGTAAATCTGAACCTTAATCTGAATCTCTTAATCTGTAAAGTGAGAATAACGCTTGTAATACTGCCTCTGCAGGGGCTTTGTGAGGAACAAAGAGCATAACATGTAAAAACCATTTTATATTGAATATGTAAAATCCTGCATAAATGCAATCTGCCATTATTAATCATGAACCGTATATTTTCCTGATGCATGGTGAATAAGAAACCTTTCTTTTGTGTCCAATCCTTTGGATTAATCAAATATAAACCAGAAACTACACTGGGGAATTCCTGAATTGCTACATGAAATCAGACCTGAACAAGATTGTGTAGGAGACAGAACATCATTCTTCTCTCTTTCAAATCAATGATGTATCCTCCCCATGGCTATGCCCAGTACTGTACACTTTCATACCCTGTACATTTGCCCAAGCCATCTATGACTACAACCTCATTCTGTATATTGCTGTTCCGTCATTTTCAGTCATATCCAACTCTTTGTGACCCCATTTGAGGTTTTCTTAGCAAAGATATTAGAGTAGTTGTGATTTCCTTCACTAGTTTATTTTACAGATGAGGAAACTGAGGCAAACAGGATTAAATGACTTGCCCAGGATCACACAGCTAGCAATTTCTGAGCCTGGATGTGAATTCATGTTTTCCTGATTCAAGGCTTGGTGCTCTGTCTACTGCACCACCTAGATGTCCATCATTCTTTCTAGGTTTGGATTATATACCCTTTCCTTGAACTAACAAAAAGGGAAGTTAGGTGGCACAGCAGAGTACAGACCTTGAGTAAAGAAGATTCATTTTATTGAGTTCAAATCTGACCTCAGATACTTACTAGCTGTAAGACCCAGGGAAAGCCACTTAACCCGGTTTGCCTCAGATTCCTTATCTATAAAATGAGTTGGAGGAGGAAACAGCCAACCACTTCAGTATCTTTGCCAAGAAAACCTCAAATGGAATTACAAAGACTCAGACTCAAGTGAAAAATGACCAAACAAAAGAGTCAATAAATTTTATTGATTCTCTGTTGTATCATAGTGAGTATGTATTCTGTGCCTGGTCTACTGGAAAGTGCTATAGCAAATACAGAAAAATATAGAACCATGGAATCATCAATTTAAAGCTACAAGCATTATCTAGTCTAACTTCCTCATTTTCTGCTTTATCCTTGTCCTGAAGAAATTTAACCTTTTTAGAGATAAGGACAAAAACTTACTTCTTAAATCAATTCTAGAACAAGATAGGTATAATAGTTAGGGTCCTTGGTGCGTGATCTGAACAACCAACACAGAAAGAATTCAAGAAGGAAGATGTCAATGTGGGCTGGAAATGCTATATCTTAGATCTGGGAAAGACCTTAGAGGTTTTTTAGTTCAACTCTGTCCATTTATACTTGAGGAAGTTCAATACTAGAAGGAAAGAGTGAATTGCCTAGAGCTCCCACAGTAAGTCAGAAAGACATGAAAGTTGGCTCTTATACCATTTCCAATTTGACCTCAATGCTTTATTCTCTAATCTCTGGTCATCATACCAAATGCTAAATTAGAGATTTATACTCTAATGACCAGAAATGTGATAACTGACAGTTTCAGAAACCATCACAATTGGGAAAGTGGAGATAAACTTCTCTGATCATTCACAAGTTCAAGTTACAAAATATCATGACTTAAAATATCAGCATAAAGTGCATAAAGCATGGCCCTTTTTTGACTTATTCTCCTATTCCAACGATCTCATTTTTATCAAATCACATAGATTGTAGAAAAGTGGCCGACAGTACCCAGTTATCTTTTTGTTAAAGTGTTTTTAATTGTTATTCTTTGCAGACTTTGTTAATTTCTTTTTCTTTATTTTTAAGTGATGCTGAATTCTGGAATTTATAGTTAAAATTGAAGCTTAGAGCTCATCCAACTATATCCCTTCACTTTCCATATGGGGAAAAGGAGGAACCAAAGAGTTTTCAAAAATTCACTCTCTCACAGCCGCACGGCCAGGTGACTGAGCAGGTGTTTGAATTTAGCTCCCTTCTCTGATTTCAAAGGCAAGAATTGTTCTGTTCTATCATGGAACTTGTCACACCACAGACTGCCTCTCCCTTTCAGCTCAAGCACATGGGGCTGAATTAAGCTCCCAAGGTAAAATGGTTGCCATAGGCTTAGGAATTTAGATAAACAGGAAATGGTACAGAAGACTCTGATGTTTCCTCGGAAATAATGCATTTTTTATGCTGTATATCTGACTGTAGCTAAACTAGGCATAATGTAGCATTCTTATTGAAGATGTATGCATATTCATGCCACTTAAAGAAAAAGGCTTTGCAATTGAAATGTTTGATGGTAGTGTCTGTTCCCCAGGGAGTGGGGGGGAAAGCCTCATGGAGCTTTTAAATACCTGAAGCTCTTGGTGGTATCAGAATGTGGGGACTGGGGTACATCGACAGGGGGAGGAAATTGCTGAGAAAGAAGGATTTTCAAACACTGTGAAATTTTCTGTTCTTTGGCAATTTCCTAATTCAAACAGCTTCAATGTTTTAAAATGTCACACCTCAGCCGTACTATAGATAGGCATTAATAAACATGAAAGTGTTTCTAAGTTTGGAAAAATGGTAGTGAATAAAGCTATAGGTACAGAAAATACCAGAATGTGTAGTCTATTCATTTTCCAAGCATCATTTCCAACTTGATGACATTTGCATAGACTTCAGAATAGTCAGATCTGTGATGATCCCCTAGGCCACAGAAGACCTAGGCCCTACCGTGAAACTGGAGAGGCCCCACCGTGAAACTGGAGAAGTTTGATTTCTGTGTTCATAAGCATTAGAACTAAGAGGTCATTAAGGGATCATCTGATCATATGATTTGTAAAATGTGAGCATTGAAGCGAGTTCTTTGGTCATTTAGTCCAACACCTGCCCCTATAGGAATCCTTTGCACCAGAGTTCTCACAAGAGGTCAGTCAATCAAATATTTATTAAGCACATTAATTTATCCAAGTAATCTAGTTTAGTTAATTAAGCCCATCATTATTCTAATCTCATCAAACTTTTGCCTATGATCTCATGACAGAGTTTATTCTACTCTGGGGTTAGTATTTTCATTCCTTCATCATCTGATTTTTGATCCTAACCCCTCAATGACTAAGCAGAATATATTAGGTCAGCTAGGTGACACAGTGACAAGAACACTGGCTCACAAGTCAGCAAGACCTGAGTTCAGATCCCTGCCTCAGTGACCCTGGGCAAGTCATTCTACCTCAGTTTCCTTATCTATACAATGGGGCTAATAATAGCATCTACTTTCCACAGCTGTGGAGACAAAATGAGATGTAAAGCACTCTGCAAACCTGAAAGTGTTATATAAATGCTAATGAAATTACATCTCACCTCTCTTTCTAACAGTTCTTAAGATATCTAAGGAAAACTCCATGTGCTCCTTGAGCCTTCTTTTCTTCAGGTTAAATACCTCCAGTTCCTTCAGCTGAATCTCATATAGCATAGTTTCTGATTCCCTGTCTTGTTTATCTCTTCTCAGTTTATCAATAGCCTTCTTCAAATATGTTGCCTTAGACACGAACCCAGAACTCCCAATGTCCTACAACTGTTCCAGAGCACAGCCATTGAAACCTCCTGTCATCTCAGACAACATGCTTTCCTAAATGTAGCCTATGACTACATAAGCTCTTCCGGCAGCCATATCATGTTAATGACTTATATTGTGCATTCCATGAAAACACATTGCTGATTTTCAGACAGACTGATATTTAGTAGTCTGTCTTCCATCTCTAGTTCATTTTCTTACAACTCTACACTAGAAATAGCATCACCAGAAGCCGAAGGAGCTCTAGCGCTAGGAAGAGCTAAGGCACTTGACTTTGTACTACCTGAGACTTGGCAATCCTGTCATCATTTTCTGTCCTTTTACTCTTGTTCTGTCCTGAATGGACCCTTCACTGCCATGTCACTTTTTCCTGTACTTTGTCTTTCTCTTTAAATTGTAAGCACCTTGAGGGCAGGCATCGTCTCATTTTTCTATTTGTATAGCCAGTGTTTAGTACAGTGCTTAGAGCTAGTAGGCACTTAATAAATGCTTTCAATTGATTAGTTGATTCATTCATTCACATACTCATCCATTAACTCATTCACTTTTGTCTTTCGAAAGCATGATTTTTAAAACAGATTTTTTGTTGAGAGCTTCTGTTTTTAAATGACCTACATTTACTCATTACTTCTCTCCTTTGAAATGCTTAATTTCCTTTTAAATCTCAGGTCAAATGTCATCTACATAAGGTATTCTTAGCCCCTTGTTTTGGGCACAGAAGAACAGTTATTTTGGGGATAGTCATGAGAGCTGTCAGGAGGATTGTCTCATGAACCACAAGGGGTTTTTAGATCTTTAATGAAGTGACCAAGGCATGAATTCTTTGGGGCTTAATCTAATGTCCTTTAGGCCCTGAGTTTGTGGGCCTAAAACAGCTGCCATTTGGACTGGGGTCAAAAATACAGTGTACAGTGAAAAGATAACGCTGAAACAATGAGCCCCATCTAATTTATCAAAGCTTGCCTATATAACTGAACCAAAAAGTGGAAATTTGGAAATATTAATTTTATCACTAATTTGTAACAATACTCCTTTAATCTGGAAAGAACCATAGCACAGATCTGAAAAGTGCACATAACAGCAGCTTAAGGTTAAACCATGACCTTTGACATTTATTTCCACCTGAGGAAATGATGATTTTATATGATCAAAACAAAGCAATGGAGATATTTTTTCTAAAAAATAATAATAATAAATAAACTCTAGTAATTTTTTTTGGGGGGCAGCAGTGGCTATATAAAGTAAGAATGCCATAAAATATTAAAAATTAAAAAACCATAAATTATGATGATTAGAGTCTATAAACACAAAAAATATGAGAACATGTTTCTTCATAAAGATTTAAAATATGAGCAGATAGAGAAGGCATTTCCTTAAGCTGAACAAAATAAATTTAAACCACTCAAAAAGCCGTATTATTTTTCACAGTGGATGGAGAATTTGGAGGACTCAGTTAGTTGATACTCACCTTAATACTTTCATGTGTACTGATCTCATCACTGTACAGGTTCCCACCTACCAGCACCTTCCCATCCTGTAAAACTTTTATTGATATCCTTTGATCAATTCCCAAAGAGAATCTGCCCAAATACACTAGAAGCTTATTCTGCAGTTATTATTGTGTATATCATGGCAACAGTTGGGCTGCCCATATTTTATATCTCACTTTCACTAGAAGACCTATGTAATTTCTTTTCTAAACATACCATTTTTGACAATGCCTGTAGGTAATTTATTGCACAATCCATTTATGGCTCTCTGCAATAAATTATTCAAACCTACCCCACACATCTTTGCATTGAACTTGGGTCACTTGCAATTGAGAATCTTTTCAGATCCTGGTAGTTTCCATGATTCACAACCATATGGCATCATGGGGAGAATATTATTGTTCAATAAATGTCTTTCTTTTTTGGAATGGAGGAGCTTGGCATCATTGAAAGTCCCATGGAATTTATTGAATGCAATCCAATTCAATTTCCTGATCACACTGAATTCTACCTTGAGCTAATTGTCCATTTTCAATAATTATCTGATATGCATTTACTCATGAAATAGCTTAATGAATTTGCTTTAGTTTTCCCCAATTACATGCAAAAATAATTTTTAACATTTGTTTCTAAAATATTGAGTTTTAATTTCTCTCTCCTCTTCCTTCCTTCCTCCCTTCATTGAGAAGGCAAGAAGTTTAATAAGGGTTTTATAGATATAGATATAGATATATACACCCACACATATATATACACACACATATGTATATATACATATGTGTGTATATATGTGGTCATGAAAAACATATTTCCATATTAATTATATTTTGAAACAAAACACAGATCAAAAAAAACTTCAAGAAAGATAAAGAAAATTTTAAAAAAATATGTTTCAATCTGTATTCAGACACCATCAGTTCTTTGTCTGGGGATAGATAGAATTTGTGGGTAGAAAACTGTGGAAATTTCAACAGCTGCCGGCAATTCAGCCCCCTGAGGTCTACTCCAACCCTGTCTGTGCTGGTACAACCCACGCTGGACTGTGCTCTGTTCCATTCCCAGCCTGGTGAAATAGATGATTCCTGTCCATCTTCTAGGCTGTCTTGGACCGGAGATTTGTTTCATCCACCATTTTGTGCATTCTGCAGCTCTAGAATTTGTTTAGGGTCATTTTAAACAGTTATTTGGAGTGGTTTGGGGAGAGAGTTCTAGCAATTCTCTGTTTTTACTCCACCATCTTGGCTCCTCCCCCTGTTTTATTTTTTCTTGATTTGTCACAAAGTCATTAGCTTCCATTTGCTCTATTCTAATTTTTAAGGAATTATTTTTTTCAGTGAGCTTTTGTACCTCCTTTGTTTTGAATTGGTCAATTCTACTTTTTTTTTAAATTGGTCAATTCTACTTTTTAAGGACTATTTTTCTTCTGTGAATTTTAGTGCCTCTTTTTTCCATTTGGTCAATTTTACTTTACAAGACATTCTTCTCCTCATTGACTTTTTGTACCTCTTTAACTATTTGGCCTAGTCTGTTTTTAAGGTGTTATTTTCTTCAGTATTTTTTGTGCCCTCTTTACCAAGCATTTGACTCTTTTTTCATGATTTTCTTGCATCACTCTCATTTCTCTTCTCAATTTTTCCTCTGTATCTCTTACTTGATTTTCGAAATCCTTTTTGAGCTCTTCCATGGCCTGAGACGAATTCCTACTGTTCTTGGAGACTTTGGGTATAGGAACTTTTACTTTGCTATTTTTTTCTGAGTGTATGTTTTGATCTTCCTTTTCAACATAGTAACTTCCTATAGTTATATTATTTTTCCTGTTATTTGATCATTTTTCCAGTCTACTTCTTGATTTTTAAGACTTTGTTAATGTGATTCTTTGATTTCAAGGTAGAGTGTACACTGTCCCAAGCTTCAGGGGTTTTCTGAGCTTTCCTTCTGAGATATTTCTAGGGGCCTGTAAGTTTTCAGTTCTTCCAAGGTGGTACGTTTACTGCTCTCCTGAACTGAGCTGTAAGCTCCCTCAAGTGCCTTTTTCCACCTTGGGACTGTGATGAGGGTCCCTCATCCAGTGTAGCCACAAGCTGTAGTGTGCTAGTTCTCCTCCTCATAAGGAAAATTGCCACCTAGGCCTTCAACCTGGGTTTGCATATGGGCAAAGCAACAGAGTTCTGCCCCCAGTGACATCTTCTTCTGATCAGTTTTTCAATCCCTAACTGTGTAGACTCAGAGTTCCAGAAGCAACTGCTCTTACTTCTGATTCATTGTCTCTCAAGGATTGTTCCTTGTTTTCTGCGGGCTGGTCTACACTGGCATAGACTATACTAGATGGTGCTCCACTCTCAGCCAGGTGCTACAGACCTTTCCTGCTGACTTTCTAAGTTGTCTTTGGCTGAAAAATTATTTCACTCTGTCCTTTTGTGGGTTCTGCCACTCTAGGAATTGTTTTATGTCATTATTTAAAAGTGTTCAGAGAAGAATTCATTTTTTTGTCTGTGTGTCAAAGTTTTTATTTGGTTTGGTTATTTCTTCAAATGATTTTTAAATTCTCTTTTAGGGATTTCTTGTAGTTTTACTCTGTGGGGTTCAATTGCTTTTTAAATGATTGCTGACAAAGCAGGATCCCTTGCAAACCTCATGGACTTTCCATTAAAATGTATATTATAATTTGGACACATGTATTCTTCCAGTTCCATTCTGCTCCCAGTTCCATTGTTCTTAAATTTATCCCTCTTCTCTTTCTCATCTTCCTTATCATCATCCAAAATGTACGCTCATCAAAAAGACTATTTTATTGAGAACTCACACAGGGCAGCATTCATGTGGTAGTCAAAAGAAGTGATACAAGGATACTCTCAAGGTCTCTCTCAAGAACTTTGGAACTGATTTGTGACGTGGGAGACACCGGTATAGTATCATTCAGCATGGCATGCTCTCATCAAAGAAGGTTCTGTGCTCTTTGAGCAAAGCAGAATTGAAATAGCTCAAAGGAAATGCAGGAGGCACAAATTTGGAATATCTATCTATATGTTTACACAGACTATTTGTGCCTGACCTGTGGTAGAGGATTCCAACCTCATATTGGTCTGATCAATCACAGTTGGACACACTGAAACTTGACTCTAGCTAGTGATGCCATTTTGGTCCTCTTCAAGAATGAAGGATGACAACCAGTCAATCACCCCCATCATCATCATCATCATCATCATCATCATCATCACCATCCCTGCCATCTTCTCTGCTACCAACATGGTATTGAAGATGCTTTCAACAATCCTGTAAGGGATAAGCTTATATCCCAATGCTTTTATGCAACTATTTATTGGTATTTATATAGTACTTCAGTACTGTCAAATACTTTATATATGTTATTTTTTGATCCTTATAATAACCTTATGTGATTGTTACTAAAATCCCTATTTTATAGACAAGAGAACAGCAGCTCAGAAAAGTTGTGACCTGCCCTAGGTCCCATAGCAAATATATGTAACTGCCAGCCTCGAACCAAGGTCGTTCAGACTCTGTGTCAAGTACTTTATTGACTATTTCTCATGGCTTCTATTAAAAGATCTCAATTGAATTATAGGAAGCAAACATGCATATTCTTGTTCTGCTCAGACATGATAATGTAAACTTGACTATATACTTGTTTAATTCATGGGGCTGGACTTCATCCTTCCTTGCAATAGAGCAATAACCTTCCCTAGATTTTACTGTGGTCACTTGGGAAAAATTTTATAAAGTGATAAAGCTAATGGTGTATTAAATTGAGGTATTGATATTGAAGACCAATGAGCACAGCCTAGGATGAATAAGTAATGAGAGATCTGTTATACTGCTATTACAAAATAAGAGTTTAGCAGAATACTATATTGCATAGTTCTAGATTACCTTATTTAAATACAAAATCTGGGTACAGAAAGACTCTTTTCATTCCCAGAAGCTGATGTTTCATGCAATGACAGGATCTAATATTCTGAATAGACTTTCCAGTCCATCTTGTTCATTTCCATTCAATAAGCATTTATTAGGGTTTGTTCATGTCAGAACAATTGGCTAGATATTGGGGGAACTACAAAGTGTCCATGAGTCATAGACTGCTCTTATGGATTTTATCATCTACTAGATAGATAACTAGTGTGGCTCATAGTCTTTATTTATGCATTAGGGTGGTTCTTTTATGGTCTCTCAACTTGGGAGGGGCTTTTAGTCACCATATACAATAGAGCAGCTGGCACTGAAATGGCTAGATTACTGAAGCCCAGAAAAAAGTGTAAGAAAACAGTCTGGTGGCCATGAGATCAGTGGAGATGCATGGCAAAAATGATATCAAGGAGAATAGAAATTCCAAACTTAGTATAAGGAAAATACATGTTGTCTGCACTCTAGCACAGAGATGATATTCTCAATAGCAACAATGAAATCTCTAGAAGTAATACATCCGGGGGGAGAGGAGGCAACAAAGAACAAGATAATCTCACCAAAGGATTTTGATATACCTATTAAACTGGATATGCAACTTGCCAAAAACACGTGGGTTTGCTGTTGTCATTGTTCAATTATTCAATTGTGTCCAATTCTTTGTGACCCTATAGAGGATTTTCTTGGCAAAAATACTGGAGTGGTTTGTGATTTCCTTTTACAGTGGATTAAGACAGAAATTAAGTGACTTGTAACACAGGTAGTGAGTTTCTGAGGCTGAATTTGAACTCTGGTCTTTTTGGTTCCAAGTTCAGTCCAGCTTCCATGTGTCATCAGCCCACATGTGGACTGACCAAATGCATTTAGCAAAGCGTATCCTTCACAGTTGTGTTCTAGACCTAATACTACCTGGTGTGTGTTTCTTACCCATATGTATCTTGTTTACCTTTATTCTTGTTCTGTTCTCATTGCAACATTCTCTGGCTCCATATGTCCTACATTTGTGTCCCTATGTGTGCTTTCTGATGCCATTTGTTAATCCTTATATTGGTGGTATGGTTATCTGGGGAAAACATTCATCATAGTGAAGAAGGGAACTTTTATTGACTCTATACTCTCCTTTATACTAATGTATCTACTGCCTAACTGGTCAAAGTAAGCACATTAATAGGGTTTCATGAGCTATAGTTTTGAGTGTGCTGCCCCCTGCCTTTCTCCCCAGGGTGTTTTAACCCCGAGGTAGCTTTGCTGAGATCTAATTTGGGAGTGGAGTTTCATGGTACAAATAGTAGGTGCATTAGAGAAATGTAAACAAAATGCTATTTGAGGCCCATGCGCGAAAAAGTCCATGTTAGATAGGGAGATCAGAGATTTCCTAGAGAAGATGATTTGTGAGTTAGCCTTTAGAGAATGGGTAGGAATTCAACAGATGATATACAGAAGAGAAGATCCTTATTTTTTTGGGGGGGGTAATTATTTTATTTGTTTTCCATGTTCTACAATCACCTTCATATATCTCAGATTTTTTCCTCTCCTTCCCTCTCTTCCCCCCTCCCTGAGACGGCTTGCAATCTTATGTAGGTTCTACACATACATTCCTATTTAATACAATTTCACGATAGTCACATTGGATAGAAGAATTAAAATGAATGGGAGAAACCATAAAAGAAACAAAACATAACATAACAAAAAAGAAAATTGTCTGCCTCATTCTGCCATCCAATTTTGTAGTTTCTCTGGATGTGGAAAGCTTTTCACCTCAGAAATCTATTGGGAAATTTTTAGATCCTTGCATTCCTGTGAAGGATTAAGTCTACCAGAAAAATTCCTTGCACATTGTGGTTGTTGCTGTATATAAAATTCTCCTGGTTCTGCTCCTTTCACTCAGCATCAGTTCATATAAGTCTTTCCAGGCCTCTCTGAAGTCTTCCTGTTCATCATTTCTTATAGCACAATAGTATTCCATTACATTCATATACCATAATTTATTCAGCCATTCTCCAATTGATGGGCATCCCCTTGATTTCCAGTTTTTGGCCACCACAAAGAGTGCTACTATAAATATTTTTGTACATGTGGGACCCTTTCCCATTTTTATAATCTCTTGGGGATATAATCCTAGAAACAATATTGCTGGGTCAAAGGGTATGCACATTTCTGTAGCCCTTTGGGCGTAGTTCCAAATTGCTCTCCAGAATGGCTGGATCAGCTCACAACTCCACCAACCATGAATTAGTGTTCCAACTCTCCCACATCTTCTCCAACATTTATCATCATCCTATTCTGTCATGTTAGCCAATCTGGTAAGTGTGATGTGGCACCTCAGAGTTGTTTTCATTTGCATCTCTCTAATCAATAGTGATTTAGAGCATTTTTTCATATGACCATAGATGGCTTTAATTTCTTCCTCTGAAAACTGCCTGTTCATATGTTTTGACCATTTATCAGTTGGGGAGAAGAGAAGATCTTACAATCAAAGAGAACCATATGGAAAGGTATGGAGGCAGAGGAGTGTGAGATGTATTTAGAGTACAGAGAGTTACCCAGTTTGGCTGGACCACAGAGTAAGTAGAGCAGAATGCTACAAAACAAGCCTTGAAAGATATGTTGACTTCAGTTTGTGAAAAACATTGAATTCCAGTCAAAGGAGTTTGAATTTAATTAAACATGCAACAGGAAACCACTGAAGTTTTCTTTAGTAGAAGGTCTTATAGGAAGAAATCTACACATAATAGCAATTATTGTGGAAGCAGGGTGAAGGATATTTATGAAGTCCAGGTGGAGAAGATATATGAAAATGAAGGAAGAAAAGTCTATAAGGAAGTTGTTGTAAGAGTCCAGGCAGATCACTTCCCTCAAGTCTTTTATCTACCATTTACTGGTTGACCTTGGAAAAGTCACTTAAACATTTCAAATGGCTTGTACTAAGCTTGTAGCAGTGAGGATATAATGGAAGAGATGTTGCTTAGGTCAAATTGACAATATTTGGAACTGATTGCATATGTAGAGAAAATAGAAAAGATCTAGGTTTGCAATATGGGAGATTGGGTAATTCTCCACTGACAGTGACATTATGGAAAGAAACAAGCAACTCAGAAAAAGAGGCATTCTGGAAAACTTTGCAGAGAATAACTTTATTTAGTTCAAATATTTAGCCACAACTCTACTTCGTGGGCCATGCTAATAGTTTCTAGATGCGGTCAATACCAAAAGTTCACTCTTTATGATCAATCTACATTGTTTTTTGCAAGTTGGGAATTCATCAACATATTGAAATCTAGGATTTCATATCTTTGTAATCCTCCTAGCACCCAACAAAGTATATACGTAGTAGAACCTTTATAGGGTCAATTAATGAATACGTAGATGGATGTATAGATAGATAAATTGATAATAATAGATATAGATAAATGATAGAGGTATACATAGATAGATGACAGATAGAAAATAAATAGATGATAGAAGCCAGATAGATAGAGAAAACATTCTGGGACAGGCATATCAAATCCAAGTTGAAATATGTTCCGGGTTGACCCCATGATAAAATAAAATAATAAACCTGCATGACGCTTTACGCTTGAAAAAGCATCTTCACATGTTATCACATAGGAATCCTGTGAACTAGAAAGCTCACATATTCTTATTGCTATTATTTTTTATGTAGGAAAAGTAAGATTTGAAATGATTCCCTTGAGACGGCGTAATTCATAAATGAGTTTTTTGTGATATTTACTGTACCTAACCTACTTCCACTTCCTTTTCTCTCATTCCCTTCTAAACACAGCAATCTAGCTTCCAAATGTCTCATTCAACTGGAATTCAGTTTTCCTAAGTTACTAATTACCAAATCCAATGGTCTTTTAATGATCTGAATCTTCCTTGACCCCTCAACATTTGCTTCCTCCTGCTGGGTATTATCTCCTCTCTAAGTTTTCATGGCACTGCTTTCTCCTGGTTTTTCTTTTTTCGTGCCTGTTTCTTCTGTCTCCTTCTTGGTTTTTCATCCATGTTGTGTCCACTTACCATGTATGTTCACCATGAATCTATCCTGGACTTTCTTCTCTTTTCCTTATATTACCTCACTTGGTCATCCTATCAGACTTAAGGGTTTAATTATCATCTTTATGCAGAAGATTCTCAGATCTATATATCTAGTTCTTCGCTCTCCTGAGGCATGAATTCCCAAGTGTCTCTTGGATACTTAAAGCTAGATGTTCTACCAACATTTCATACTCAACATATCCTGGAAAACACTAAATACTCTCCTCTTCAAAAGTTCCCTGTCACCATGAAGGACATCCCCCTCCTCATGGACACTCAGGCTTACAACTTTTATGTAATCCTTGACTCCTTACTTTTAGGTATTTTACAGACCTAATTTACAGACAGATCCTATTATTTCTATCTCTTAAATATGTCCCCTTCTCTTCACTTGCATAACTGTAACCCTTGTATATTTCCTCATCCTGCTCGCCTGGATTATTGCCAAAACTTGCTAACTGGTATCCTTGCCTCATGTTTGCTCTGACTTTTATTCACCTTCCAATCAGCTGCCAGGGTTAATTTGCTAAAGCATAAGTCTGAGCATGACAATTACTGCTCAGTGAATTCTAGGCAGCTCCCTATAACTCTAGGATGGAATATAAACTTATTTGGGACATTTAAATCTCTCCATAATCTGGTCCCTTTCTGTCCTTCTGTCTTCTTACATTGTACTGCTCTCCACCTCCTCCATGATCCAGAAACATTGACCTATCTGTAGCTCCTCAAGTGCAATACTGGTTCTCATTTCTCCACCTTTGTGTTGGGTGTCCTCCATGACTAAAATGCTCTGACCCCTCAGTTCTACCTTTGGTTTGTTTGGTTACTTCTAAGACTCTGGTCAAATCCGACATTCCACAGAAGACTTGCGTAGGTCATTCCCCACATCTAACTGCTGATGACTTCTCTCAAATTGCCTTCTGTTTGTTCTATATTTATCTTATGTGGAACTACATGTTTACATATAGCCTTCCTTATCTGAATACATCCTTTCTGAGAAAAGAAATTTTTTTTTAGTCTTTCTTGATATCCTCAGTGCCTAGAATAGCACCTGGTACATCATAGCAAGCTTAATAAATCATGGTTGCCTAACAAGCACAGGGTCTTTGTGAGGAATAAATTATATATATATGTATACATATATGTGTGTATACATATGTGTGTATATGTGTATATACATGTACATATGTGTCTATACACACACAAGTCATCATGATGTAAACCATCTGTATGAATCTTACTACCTAGTCTACAGACCAGATTAAAATGTAATTAGGAAATCTTTAACAAAATAAATTCAAATAAAATACTATATATACTGTTAATCAGTGGTTTTCTAAGTCAATATTCAGGCAACAAGGATCCATTTGTATTTGAATTTGATGCCACTAATCTAGATCATCTTTTATCTTTATTGGTTAAGTTTTCTATTAAAAGGTCCAAATGAGTTTCTAATTTACATAGATAGCAGGAGTTTCCATACAGGGGTTTCTTTATAGTAAAAAAATTCAGGGTATCATTTCCCAAAAAATACCACTGGATAGTTATTCATTAGGCCAGGATCACCATTAAATATTTCACAGACTGTGTGGCACCGATTCGATTTGCGTTTTTCTTTGCTGTTCCTTGTATTATATATTTTGAGGACATGCTAGACTATCTGGACCCAAGTCATGGTGGTAATAGAGAAAACAGATGTCATAGTTGCTGTGTGGGCAGTCTTCTGTCTGCTGAGATAGAAAAAGAGATAGAACAAGAGAGAAAGTAAATGAAATAAAGCAAATCAACAAGTGTTTACTAAGTGCTTTTTATGTGTCAGGCATTGCTAAATGGGGGGAAGGAAGGAAGGAAGGAGGGAGGGAGAAAGAGAGGGAAGGAAGGAAGAAAGGAAGGAAGGAAGGAAAGAAAGAAGGAAGGAAGGAAGGAAGGAAGGAAGGAAGGAAGGAAGGAAGGAAGGAAGGAAGGAAGGAAGGAAGGAAGGAAGGAAGGAAGGAAGGAAGGAGGGAAGGTTATCAAAATGTATATACCCTTTGACTCAGCAAAACTGCTATAAGGTCTTTATCCCAAAAAGGTCACATATGTATATATGAATATATGTGTGTATGCATATGCATGTGTTTACACATACATGCACATTATATACACATATATGCATACATTTGCATAGGTAGTATATATGTATTTATACATGTATGTATACATACATACACACATTATAAATGTGTGTATATGTTATATGTTCTTTTTGTGGTACCAAATATTAGAAATTGAAGGGACAGTAATCAATGAGGAATGACTGAACAGGTTGTGTTATATGAATGTGATGCAATACTCTTGTGCTAGAAGAAATGATGAGCAGGATGGTTTCAGAAAAACCTGGAAAGACGTATGTAAGCTGATGCAAAGATCAGTGAGCAGAATCAGGAGGAAATTGTACAGAGTAACAGAGATGTTGAAATTATGATCAACTATGAAAGACTTCCTTTCTTTAATCAGGACAGTGAGCCAAGGTAATTCCAAAGTGCACAAGACGATAAATGCTTTTGACTTCCAGAGGGAGAACTGGTGAACTCTGAGTGCAGATTGAAGCATACATTTTTTTTCCTGCAACATGGTTCACACAGAATTTTTTTTTTAAAAAAGGGCTCAACAGAAGAGCAATAGGACATACTCAATCTGGAACTTCTTAAAGGAATAGTAACCTTTTCATGAAAGTTCATATTAGCTAGCTAGTTCTCAAGATAGACAGACAGACAGATAGAGACAGATAGGTAGGTAGGTAGGTAGATAGATAGATAGATAGATAGATAGATAGATAGATAGATAGATGGATGGATGGATGGATGGATGGATGGATGGATGGATGGATGGATGGATGGATAGATAGATAGATAGATAGATAGATAGATAGATAGATAGATAGATAGATAGATAGATAGATAGACAGATAGACAGTCCAAAGTCTTCATGAAGAAACTCCTTGGAATTCTTCCAATTCATTACTTCTGCTAAATCTCTAGGGTGATAACACATCTAGTGTAGTTGCCTAAATAGTCAAGATACAAAAATATCAGGAAGAAGCTCAAAGGACATGAATTTACTGCACAGTATATTGCAATATATGCATTATCTTAATGAACTTACAAAGATTGTGTGGTTTGATGGCCCATTTAACTGTGGAGGAATTAAATACACACAAACTGTGAACTGATTAAACCAGGGTGCTCTGTGAAATGAGTTAGCATTCTTAAATATGACATTTTTTTAAGATTTTGTTAGGATCAGTTTTGTTTCTATATAAATGTATTCCTGAAAAGATAATTGAAGCAATTTAGGATGTATGATTCAATATGCAAATATTCACTTTCCCCTCTTTTTTCCTTTTCTGTCTTTTCATTCTCTGCTTGTCTGGCTGGCTACTTACTTGTCTATTTCTCTCTCTCTCTCTCTCTCTCTCTCTCTCTCTCTCTCTCTCTCTCTCTCTCTCTCTCTCTCTCTCTCTCTCTCCACCTACCTACCTGTCTGTCTGTCTATGCTCGTCCTTCATTTTAAAAGAAGACCATGTCATCAGAGAAATGATGACATGACTTGCACTTGACTTGTTTTGAGTGAGGGAGGGCTGTGCAAGGTCACCAGCCTCACCTCCTCTCCCCAGCCATCTGGATCCAGTGACAAATATTCATCAGGATGACTGGAGAAGGCCCGGGATGCAAGGGGAGACCTGGACCTATTCAGGTACTCACTTAGGGGGGAGGTAATGCCCACTCAGTGAATAGGCCTCTTTATGAAGTAAACAGGGAATGGCCCCTTTAACAATCAAAAGAAAGAAGAAAAAATAAGTAAATGGAGCTGGGAGGGAAAGAGCAACAATTACTATTGATAATCATTCTGAAGCCAGGAGTATCCCCAAAAGAGCCCTCAAGTGGAGTTTGACCAGGGACCTATTGTTGTTCTATGTTTGGGCTTCAGAGTGCACTGGATTTAAGGTTTTGGCAAAGACAAGGAAGGAAGAAAGGAAAGAAGGAAGGAAAGAGGGAGGGAGGGAGGAAGGAAGGAAGGAATCTGGCCCATAAACCCTAAGTTACTGGGTGTCCTCTGGTCATCCAAATTTACTTCCTTTGGAGGGAGAAGCAAGTGGGGGGGTGCAAGGTGGAGGGGGTGGGGTGAACAGAAGGGAGCAGATGAACCGAGTTATCCAGTAGAGCAGCTCAGTCTACTCACAGGTCTGTGTTTGTCCTTCATTTTCAAAGACCATGACAGATTCCTCCAATTAAGGGCTCTTTTTGGGACACTCCTGGCTTCAGAATGATCATCAATACTAACTGCTGCTCCTTCCCTCCCAGTTCCATTTACTTATTTTTCCTTCTTTCTTTTGAGCATTAAAGGGGCCATTCCCTGATTACTTCTTAAAGAGGCCTATTCACTGAATGGGCATTACCTCCCTCTAAGTGACTACCTGAATAAGCCCAGGTCTCCCAATGCATCCTGGGCCTCCTCTAGTCATCCTGATGGCCCAGGAGAGGAGGTGAGGCTGGTGACCTTGAACAGCCCTCCCTCACTCAAAACAAAGTCAAGAGCAAGTCCTGTCATCAATATATCGGTAATAACAAGTTTAACATCATTCAAAGGTTGAATTGGAAAGGTCCTTTGAACCCAAATCACATGTGAACAAGAATCCCCTCTCAAATATTTCTTAAAAATGATCATCCAAGCTCTGCTTAAAGGTATGATGCCCCCCTCCCCCAATGTGATGGGGAACTCATTACTTACTAACATGACCCATCCATCCACTCTTGGATGGCTTCTATTTTTAGAGAACTACTTCTTACATGGTACCTGACTAAATCTACAAGAAGAAGCTAGCATCACCTATCTGCAAACATGATAAACATGGATTAGTACACAACAAATTCATTACATGTACATTGATGGCATAGACAACGTACAATTCTACTTTTCAATGGGTAAGCTCACTGATAAAACAAAATTAAAAATAAGAGAGCAGTGGAGGAACTGGAATCAATATCAGCCTTAAATCAGTTTCAATCTTTCTTTATTAATAAGCATTATTTCTAAGAACATTTATTGAATATTTACTAGTTGCAAACACTATAACAGGTGTTATAGGTGTAAAATGATGAATAGTTATCAAGCCGTGCTGTGACTCCGTCTACAACATATCTCTCATCTGCTTTTTCTCTCCATTGTTTCTCACATAGGTTATTAAATATTCCCTAATTTTTCTCTTAGTATCTAACCTCTCCCCTCCCCTACCAGAGTTGTCAAGTTGAATTCCTATGTCACAGGTCTGACGATGACACTATCTTCTTCAAGAAGCTTTGGTTCTTCTCTCTTTCCCTTTGGATAAAATATAAACTCTTATGTTTGGATATTCAATCTCTACACAATTTGGTTCTGACCTACCTTTCAGGATGGATGCACATTGTACCCTTCATTAATTTCATATTCTATCCAAACTGAATTACTTGATTCTTCCTGAATGCAACATCACATCTCCCATCTCTTTGCCTCCCAGGTCTTGAATGTATTTCCTTTGCTTTTTCTAGTTTCTGATCCCAGTAAATTTTTTTTTGCATTTAATTTTCTGTACACCTATTCATGCTTCATCTTTGTAGCCTCAGAGCTTCATGCAGTTCCTAGTATATAATTGATGTTTATTATATATATGAAGAACACAGTAATGGTCCTCAATATTCAAATAATTTACCACCTAAATACAGAAGGCACAGATAGAGTGCAATTCCATGTAAAGAATAGTGGATTTGGAGTTAAAAGACCTGGATTAGGAGTCAGAGCCAATATGGTGGTGTAAATACAGGGACTCCCCTGAGTTCTCCCACAGATTCCTCCAAACAGCTTTAAATAATGACTCTAAACAAATTCTAGAGTGGCAGAACCCACAAAAAGATGGAGCAAAATAATTTTCCAGTCCATGACAGCTTAGAACATCAGCAGCAAAGGTCTATTTCACCAGGGTGAGAGAGGAACACAGTACAACAAAGGTTGCAGAACAGATCCCAGAAAACCAGGAGCAGGCCTTGGGAGTCAAGGCATCAGCAGCAGCAACTTGTTTCCAGAAGTCTCAGCCAACAGATATTAAGGGGGTTGAATAACTGGTCAAAAGGAGATTACTGGAGTCTCTTTGCTAGCACTGAGGCAGGACTCTGTTGCTTTGCCCATAATCAGATCTGGGTCACAGTCCTGGATAGCAACACCAGGGTGGGGAGGACTACTAGCACGCCAGAGCTTGGCACATCACAGTTCCAGGATAGAAAAGAGTGCTTGTCGTCACTCACAAACCAAAACAGGCCAGCGGAGTAGTAAACATACCTCTCCTTAGATCCTATCACCTTGGAAGAGCTAAAAACTTATAGGTCCCAAGGATTATCTCTGCAAACAGCTATTCAAAGCCCCTAAAGCATGGGACACTGCATCTTCCACCCTGGAAGCAAAGCCCCACTTCAGCAGAGAGTTAAAAGTCAAGAAATAGGGAAAATGAGCAAACAACAGAAAAATTCTGACTAAAGAGAGTTACTATGCTGACAAGATAAATCAAAACACACATTCAGAAAAAGATAAAGTCAAAGCTTCTATATCCAAAGCCTCCAAAAAAAACAGGAATTGGTCTCAGGCCATGGAAGGGCTCAAAAAGAATTCTGAAAATCAAGTAAGAGATGAAGAGGAGAAATTGGAAAGAGAAATGAGAGCAATGCAAGAAAATTATGAAAAATGATTCAATGCTTGGTAAAGGAGACCCAAAAAATACTGAAGAAAATAACACCTTAAAAATAGGCAAGAATTTCTTTAAAAATCCGAATTGGCAAAACGGAAAAAGAGGCACAACAATTCACTGAAGAAAAGTAATCCTTAAAAAATAGAATTGGCCAGATGGAAAAGAAGGTACAAAAACTCACTGAAGAAAATAATTCCTTAAAAATTAGAATGGAACAAATAGAAACTTACGACTTTATGAGAAATCAAGAAACGATAAAATAAAACCAAAACTATGAATATTAGAAGATAATGTTAAATATCTCACTGGAAAAATAACTGACCAGAAAATAGATCCAAAAGAGATAATTTTAAAATTATTGGACTATCTGAAAGTCATGATCAAAAAGAAAGCCTAAATACCATCTTTCAAGGAATTATCAAGTAAAATTATCCTGTTAGTCTAGAATCAGAGGGTAAAATATAAACTGAAAAAGATCCACCAATCATCTCTGGAAAGAGATCTCAAAATGAAAACTCCTAGGAATATTATAGCCAAATTACACAGCTCCCAAGTCAAGGAGAAAATATTGCAAGAAACCAGAAAGAAACAATTCAAGTACCATGGAACCACAGTCAGGATAATATTATATTGAGCAACTTCTACATTAAAGGATTTGAAGACTTGAAATAGCATATTCCAGAGGGCAAAGGAGCTAGGACTGCAAGCAAGAATCACCTACCCATAAAAACTAAGTATAATTCTTTAGGTGAAAAAAAATGAATATTCCATGAAATCAAAGACATTGAAGCATTCTTGATGAAAAGATCAGAGCTGAACAGAAAATTTGACTTTCTGATATGACTCAAGAGAAGGATTAAAAGATAAACATGAAAGGAAAATCATAAGATACTTAATAAAGTTAAATTGTTTACATTCTTACATGAGAAGGTGACATTTGTAACTCATAAAACCTTTCTCATTATTAGGGTAATTAGGAGTATATATGAAGGGCATAGATGTGAGTTGAATATGAAGGGATGATAGCTAAAAAGTAAAATTAAGGGGTGAGAGAGAAGAATGTATTGGGAGAAAGGGAAAGGGAGAGGTAGAATAGGATAAATCATCTTACATGAAAGAGGGAAGAAAAAGTTTTTTCAGTGGAGAGGAAGAGGGTAGTAGAGGTGAGAGGGAGTGAGTTGAAACTTACTGTCATCAGAATTGACTCAAAGAAGAAATAACACATACACTCAATTAGGTATAGAAATTTGTCTCACACTACAGGAAAGTAGGAGGGGAAGGAGAATAAGAGAAAGCAGGGTGGGGGAAGGTGATAAGATGGAGGGCAGATTTGGGGAAAGATTAGTCAGAAGTAAAAGACTTTTGAGGAAGGACAGGATGACGAGACAGAAAACAGAATAAATGGGTGTATGGGATGGAGGGAGTTACCAATAGTAACTGTGAAAACAAAATTTGAAGCAAGGCCTCATTTCTCAGACATATTGAAATGAGTCAAGTTTATAAAAATAAGAGCCATTCCTCAGCTGATAAATGATGAAAAGATATGAACACAGTTTCAGATGAAATAATCAAAGCTATCTATAGTCATATAAAAAAATGTTCCAACTCATTATTGATTAAATAAATGCAAATTAAAACAACTCTGAGGTACCTCCTCATCCTTTTATATTACCTAATAGAACAGAAAAGGCAAATGATAAGTGGTGGAGGAGATGTGGGAAAACTGGGACATTAATGCACTTTTGGAAGAGTTGGGAATTGATTCGACCTTTCTGTAGTGCAATTGGAAATCATGTCCAAAGGTCAATAAAACCATGCATGTCCTTTGGCCTAGCAATATCACTACTAGGTCTATATTCAAAAAGGGGCAAAAAAAGGAAAAGGATCTATACGTACAAAAATATTCAGAGTAGTTCTTTTGTAGTGGTGAAGAATTAGGAATTAAGGGGATATCCAACAACTGGGGAACGGTTGAACAAGTTGTAGCATGTGATTGTAATAGAATATTATCGTGCTATGGGAAATGTTGAGTGGGATGCTCTTGGAAAAGCCTGGAGAGATTTGCATGAGCTGATACAGAGTGAAATGTATTGTGCACAAAGTAACAGCAATATTGTATCAGCTGTGAATGACTTAGCTGTTCTCAGCAATACAGTGATTGATCTAAGACAACTCTGAAGAACTTATGATGAGAAATGCTATTATCCCAAAGAAAGATAATGGTGCCTGAATATAAATTGAAGTATACTTTTAAATTTTTTTTCTTGGGTTTTTTGTCATCTTGTTTTTCTTTCACAACATGACTATTATTGAAAAGTTTTGAATGATTACACATGTACAACCTATATAAAACTGCTTGCTTCACAGTGAAGTGCATGGAGGGGGGTAGGTGGAAAGGAGAAAGTTTGGAACTGAAAACTTTCAAAACGAATGTGAAAATTTTTTTACATCTAACTGGAGGAAAATAATATATTAGAGAAAAAGAAAAAAATTCAATTATTAAAAAAAGGAAAGAAGAAAGAAGGATATGGAGTAGATATAGAATTAAAATAAAGGAAGGTATTATATGAATACCTTGATTTTTTTTCTTTTTGGCTTGAAAATTGGTCTCCCAGTAACTTGTGACATGTGATGTGACCATAAGTCAAAGTAGTTGGGCTTTGCTTGTCAAATTCATCAGTTACTCAGGGAGAGAAATAATAGAACTAGGAAATCAAAACAATTTTTTTTGGCTACCAACAACACATGGGAGGATGTTAGATATAGAAAATGATTCCAAATAAAAAAAAATTAAAGAACTCTGTCTCCAAGTAGCCATTGGCACAATAGAAAAAGCTGTCATTGTCCCTTGGGGTGCACTGTTCTATTCTAGGTACCATGCTATATAAGGGTATTAACAAGCTAGATGGCAACCAGAGGAGGGGAAACCAGGGCAGTGTTTTTGTTGGTTTTTAAGATGAAAATGTAAGTAGGGTGTGTCACTAGTTTTAGAATTTTCTCTCCTCCCTGTTGGGTTACATTTTAAAATGATGACTCTCCTGAATAGGGCCATCTGTGTACAGAAAGCTATGTCATCAACTGAGGTTTTTTTGAGGTCAACACAAATAGCTTGGGGAAAAAAAAAGATTCAACCTGCTTTTCACTGTTGCTATTTTGTCATCTACTCTTGGCTATCAATGAGTCATCAAAATAGGACAGGTGCAAAAGACATGATCTTTGGAATTTTCCAAGTTTTGAACCAATTCCCATAATGGCCTTTGGCAGGTGACCTCTCAGAGTGCCTTTGAAATCTGAGTTTAACTTGAAGACTCATTTTACATTCTTAGTAGGTTCTAGGCAAGTCCCATGCCTGCTTCCCTGGAAGTACTCTCTCCTTATCTCCACTTGACTCAATATAAAATTATCTTGGTTAAAATCACTTAAATAATGGACTTGAGTTTCTTTATAAAATGAGGCATTTGTTTTAAGGGCCTCCAAGGCTCTTTTCTTCAAAGTCTTATCTAAAGTACTACCTTCTACAAAAAGCCTTTTTCTGGTCCTCCTTCATCTTAGTATGACTTCCCTAGAAACAACCTATAATTTATCCCATATGTATCTTGTTTATACGTAGTTGTTTTCATATTACTTTCCCAGTAGCCTTGAGAGATTAATTATGCAATGACCGACTCTGATAGACTTAGCTCTTCTCAGCAATGCAATGATCTAAGAAAATTCCAAAAGATTCATGATGGAAAATGCTATCCAGATCCAAAAAATGAACTGTGGAGTCTGGATGGAGATCCAAGCATACTATTTTTGCATTCATATTCATCTATCTATCTATCTATCTATCTATCTATCTATCTATCTATCTATCTTCTATCTATCTGTCCACCTACCTACCTACCTATCTATCTAGCCATCTATCTATCTATCATCTGTTTATGTTTTTTTCTTTCTCATGGTTTTCTCCTCTGGCTCTAATTCTTCTTCACAACATTACTAATGTGAAAATATGTTTATTAATTTGTTTAATAAGAAGTAAGTAATAGTCAAGATTCAAAATCCATTTGTTCATACTGGGCTGTAACAGAATGAGGCCTGAGGGAAGAGAGAGAAATGTACAGGGTTCTATTTTGTTTTATTTTTCTTCTATCTATTCTAAATAGTCCCAGACATATAAGTTTTTCTGAGTACTTAAATGTCTGTTTTTAATAGTTTTTTTTCTTTCTGTGGTTTTGTGTTCAGTGTCAGATTATTAGCTGTTTTTGCTGCTATCAACACATATATTCCTTCTATTCATTCTCATTTTTAGTCAATAGTAAATAGTCCATAAACATTTATTCCCTAAATGACTATGCACCAGGCAAAGGCATTAGGAAGACAAAAAAGAAATTCCCTGCTCTCTAAGAGTTTACGATTTAAGGGAGAAAGCACACAAAAGAAAACTGAAAAGGGGGAGAGAGCGAGGGAGTGTCAAATTCCTAAATGAGCTCAGCCTAGGTGGAAAATGAAGAAATGTGTGAAGAGATGCTTATACTGTGCCCTGTCCTTACATGGGGGAATTTATGGCTCCACCCACCAATCAGAGGAGCAGAGGGTTCTTTTTTAGTATGGTGCTCTCAGCTGGAAAATCATAAGCAAACTTAGAATTTGGTGCAAAGAAAAATGGAGTATATCGCTTCAGAGTAATGATTTTAAGTTTTGGTACATGGATTATGTGACATGAGAAAAAAAAGAAGAGAAAAATTTTGTGGAGAAAGCATGGTAAAACTCAATTATCTAAAATCTGGGAGGACTGAATTCCTCTGCATAGCTGGGCTTTTCAGATAACTTCAGTTTATCCTGTCAATTCACAGACCTTCTTTGATTCTCTACTATGTTCAGTTAAATTGGATGAAATAGATATAAAGTACTTTATAAACTTTAATGTGCTATAAAATACCAGCAAATAAAATATTAATTTCAACTTATTATTATTTTTTTTGTTCTGATTCACTTACTATGTGTAAGGCAGAATTCCTAATGCTTAAGCACAGAGCCTAAAAAGGAAATAGTATCTTTGTCAGAGACTACTTTTCACAGCTCTGGTTTTTAGTGAGATCAAGGTATAGAGCAGAGAAGGATTGGAAGGAACAATAGTTTAAGCTCTCAGAATCTTCCTGATATGAGATACTTCTTGGGGAGGGACGTCAAATACGCAAAAATGGGAAATAGGTCTTCAAGACCTTTTGGGACATCAAACATTCAGGATAAATCTCTTTTGGGGGAAAATGGACCAGAGTCCTTCGTAAGAGTCTAAACTGGAGCCAAGGCTTGGCTGAGAACTAGAGTTCTTAATAATGCCAAATACTAGTGGAAAAAATGTCAGCTGAAGTCAGGCACATGTTAGGCACATCTATCCCAAAGTCAAGAAATACATGATTAAACATACTGACTAAACGATTGTTCATCTGGCATAAATTGACGCCCTGTGCCTTTGGCCTTTTATGACGTTTGGAAGCTCAAAGGATCACAGACGTAGATTTTGAAGGGTCCGGAGGGTCCATCTCATGCCATACCCTCATTTTACAGATAAGGAAACTGTGGTGTAAATATTCTGTCACCCCTCCCAACTCCTCCAAGTCATTGAGGCTTCTGATACAGATACGTGGACCCCTGCTAGTACCCTGTTCTACACCAATTTATCAGGAAGTTTGTGGGTTTAGCACACAAGGCTGTCTCCCTAAGGGTGTTGTCACTATTCCTGACAGTTCTTTAGTGTTTACTGGATTCTCTTAGGGAACAGGTAACCACTAGGTAGAATAAAGACAAGGAATAAACCCTGAGGCCACTGGCTCAGTTTGGACCCATAATAATTGACTAGTCAGGGAGTCTACCTGCCAAAATAACAACAGATAAATGATGGCCATACTTTTAACTCCAACATGTGTTATTGTATGCATGTGCAATACCCAGACTGAAAAGGAGGGCCTGTCAGAACTCTCTGGGGTAAGTACAGTGGGAATCAGTCTGTGGGCCTGAACAATTGTCATAGGAATGCCATGAGGGAAATGACAGACTCTGTAAGACAACAACATGTGGTCAGAGCACTGCCCCTCTACATAGAAGACGTGAGTAAAAAATCAGAGTTCTACCAGTTGGAACTTTGCCCAAAGGGCTATGAAAATGTGCATACCCTTTGATCCAGCAATGCCACTTCTAGGGCTGTATCCCAAAAAGATCATAAAAATGGAAAAAGGACCCACATGTACAAAAATAGTTATAGCAGCTCTTTTTGAATGATGGCCAAGAATTGGAAAATTCCCCAACAATTGGGGAATGTCTGAACAAGTTGTGGTACATGAATGTAATGGAATCCTCTTGTGGTGTAAGAAACAATGAGCAGGTAGACTTCAGAAAAACCTGGAAAGACTTATATGAACTAATGCTGAGTGAAGTGAGCAGAACCAGGAAAAAATTGTACACAGCGACAGCCACATTGTGCAATGAATAACTTTGATAGACTTAGCTTGCCACAGCAATGCAAAGACCCAAGACAAATCCAAAGACTCATGATGGAAAATATCCTTCACATCCACAGAAAGAACTATATAATCTGAATGAAGATTGAAGCATACTATTTATTCTTTTTTTTGCTTTGCTTTGCTTTTTCTTTCTCAAGGTTTCTCCCATTCATTCTAATTCTTCTATACAACATGACTAATGCGAAAATATACTTAAGAAGAATGTAAATGTAGAGCCTATATAGGATTACACACTATCTTGGGGAGGGGGAGAGGAAGGAGGGGGAGAAAATTTCAAACTTATGGAAGTGAATATTGAAAACTAAAAATAAATTAATTAATTTATGAAAAAAAAATAAAAGGAAGAGAAATCAGAGCTCTGTTCCTTCTTCCTGAGTGGACTTGGGAAAGCTGATGATCTGTTCTGGGCCTCTAACTCATAGCTGATGGAAACAATTACAGAGACCACAGAGGCCATCTAATGCACCCTACTGCCCCTTTAATCCCATTTTACAGATGACATGAGGCAATTTGAAAGAAAAAAATAAAGAAATGTTGAATTATGTGGTATTAGCTCTATATGTAGAGAAAAGAGAGATTAGTGTGGGCTAGAAGAGTTAGGAGGATGCCCAAGAGCAGATAGGCCTTGAGCTGAGCCTCAAAAGTAGGATTTGGATACACAAAAGGGGAGTGGGAATAGGAGAATGAGCCTTGGACTAGCAACCAGGAGACCTTGGTTCCTAGCTCTGTTCTACTATTCAATGACTGTATAACCTTGGATAAGTCACTTGATATCTTAGAGCTTTAGGTTTCTCATCTGTAACATGAGGAAGATAATATTGATGCTGTCTCCCACACAAGATAATGAAGAATTAAGGAGATGGTGGATGCCAAGTATCTTATAGAAAGGAACTACATGAATCTATATCATTATTATTCTTCCAGCCATTGAAACATAGAAATGAAGAAAATATTTTCCTGTTATAAAGTTGTCTAGGGACAGCTAGGTGGCACAGTGGATAGAGCACCCATCCTGGAGTCAGGAGAACCTGAGTTCAAACGTGGCCTCAGACACTTAATGTCTGGGCAAGTCACTTAGCCCTGTTTGCCTCATTTTCCTCATCTCTAAAATGAGCTAGAGAAGGAAAAGGCAAACCACTCCAGTATCTTTGCCAAGAAAACCATAATTGGGGATACAAAGAGTTGGACCCAGCTGAAAACAACTAAATAACAACAGTACTATTAAAAAGACAGCTCTAAGGATAATTCTTTTTTTCTTCCTCTAATATGTTAATCAAACATACTGGAATGGGAGACAGATTGGATCCAAAGTATAGATGGCTGCTTATTAGCTATGTGATCTAGCACTGGGATCACTAACTTTCTAAGACCATTTCTTCATCCATGAAAAGATGACATGATAAGCTGTTCTACCTTAACTCCAGAATCAAATGTGCTTTATAACTATAACGTCCAGTATAAATGTAAACTTCTTTAAAAATAATAATTATCTCCCTCTGTCATGAATGCAGAGATGAGGCTGATTCAAATTCACCACAAAATGGAAACATTCTGAAGATTTGGCCAACCCTGAACATCCAAGGACCGGTATTATTAGCATGTTGGGTATCTGGGCCTGGGAGGAAAGTGATTAGGGGGAAAAACATGAAGAGGGGAGGATGATTCTAAAGGCAAACTTGATCCTGTAATATTGTAGGATAAACATAAACCCTTGAGTCTGAAAAGTTGGGTCTATTTCCTGAATGTAACAGTTCCTGAGTAATATGAAATTGAGTAAATCAAGGAACTCCAAGACTCCATTTCCTTATTTACAAAATGGGGTGGAAGGTGGAATTCATAGAAAACTGAGAATTTTCAGAACTCAATGGTTTCTGAATGATTATAGCTCACATTTAGACATTGTTTTTCAATTTACAAACCCATTTCTCAATGCAATCCTACATAGGTAGTTCAAGTGCTATTTTTTCCACTTAAAATATATGAAGCCTGAGTCTCAGAGAAATAAAATGACTGACCCAGAACTAGTGCTAACAAAGTGGCAGAGTAGGTATTAGAACCCAAATATTCTGACTTCCAGTCTAGGGTTTGTGGTACCACACTGTGCTCTAAGGCTTGTAAGTGTAAGAACTAGAGTACACCCAGATCTATTGACTCTCAAACTCTTTCCACCCTGCCCCCATCAAACAGATGTTCTTATAGGCCACACCCAGTAAAATCCAGTCATGCTATGTGAACTTTCAAGTGGTGAGAGAGGGTATAAGCGGAGAGAAGTAAATAATACCCAACTCTAAACAAAATTTGTGTTTGTCCTACCTTGCTGAAGAAGATCAAGCCATAAGAGAAATGATGACATGACTTGTACTTACTTTGTTTTTGTGCAGGTCACCAGCCTCATTTTCTCCTCCAGACCCATCTGGATCCAGTGACCAGATAATCATCAGGATGTCTGGAAGTACAACTGGAAACAGAGACTGGATACAATCAAATCTCATCCTATACCTCTTGCTTGAAGACCTTAAAACTTCAACCAGCAAACCAACCCAAAGGACAATCAGCCAGTCTTCCTTCAATCTTTGTTTGTCAAGAGACTGGAAGAAGAGTCTGATTGTTTTTCCAATATGTCCCGAATATCATTAGTTATCCTTTCATCTGTATTCCCCTTTTGTCCTAAGCTGGAATGCAGGAATGACAAATGCAGATCACCTGACTTGCAGTTCTGACAACAAGACTTGGGTGCCATCATTTACTTGGTAACCTTAGGCAGATCATTTAAGCCTCTCAGAGTTTTTTGTTTCCTCCTTTGTCAAAAAAAGAAAAGTCAGTTGTACTACCTGTCACAGGGTAATTGTGAGGGTCTTGTGAGGTAATGGGTCTGAAAGTAGTGTGTGAAAGTCAGCTGTTGTTAACCCTTCCTTGTCCCCCAAGCCCTGTGGGCTGGCCATCTTCTCACACTGTCCAGTTGTTAATTCTCATCCACACATTCCATGATCCAGCTACACTAACTGATCTGCTCTTGTTGACACGTGATGGCCCATCTCCCACACAGTGACTTTGCACTGGAACGCTCTCCCCTCTCACTCCTTCCATTTAGTTTTCCCAACTTCCTTCAAAATTCCATTCAGATCTCACCTTCTGCAGGAAGCCTATACAATCTCTTACCATTCCCTTACCCTATCATCTACCTCCTCTTGGAGATTGCCTTTCACCTAGAAACATATTATATGCACATATTATATATGAAATATATATATATTTATGAATATTACATAATTAGTAAAATATATTAATATAAACATATTATCGATATACATAGTCATTTGAAGATTTTCTTCCCCATTAGAGCACAACCTCCTTGAAGACAGAGACTGCTTTTGCCTTTCTTTGTTTCCTTAGTTCTCATTGCTTTTCGTTGTTACTTTTACTCCTTTTCACTTGTGTCTGATACTTCATGACTCCATTTGGGGGTTTTCTTGGCAAAGAAACTGTAGTGGTTTGCCATTTCCTTCTCCAGTTCATTTTAGAGATGAGGAAACTGAGATAAACAGGGGTGAGTGAGTTGCCCAAGGTCACACAGCAAGTAAGGGTCAGATTTGAACTCTGGAAGATGAGTCTTCACTTATTCAGTTCAACTAGCTACTCACTTAGCTTAGCACTTAGTAAGCATTTAGTAAATGCTTTTCGGTTGACTGACTAGCATAGGGCTTTGCAGATAGCAGGTGCTTTATTTCTCCTAAAGGTGGAGCTGCTTTTACCTTAGATGAAAGACCCTGGGGATTGTAAGGGAGGAGGACTGGGCCTATTTCACTGGGTTGGCTCCGCTCCAACACAATAGAAAACATTTGTCTTCATGACTGACTCCATGCCTTCTAGCTTCCCCTTTCTGCTCTCCTTACTTTGGGGCTCTCTTCCTTTCCCCATGCCCCCTATACTCAGCATCCTCACCACTGTCCAGACCTCGCACTACAAGACCCCACCCTCACTCCCCTAGTCAGTTACGCCCCAGCTGTGCTTTCTTCTTCCAAAGTATCCTTCACCTGACTCACAAAGAAGTCTTCCTGCCTGTGCACCCTGAGTGGAAAGGATTCTATGTCACCCAACTTCTGATGCATGGAAACCCTGTCACAACATCCACTGCCTTTCTATTGTATCGGGGGTGGAACCAACTGAACAAAATGGGCCGAGTCCCTTGTCTTATGGATGTTTTTAGTCCCAAATGTTTTCTCAAAAATTATCCTTTGCACCAAGTTGAAGCAGCTTCTTGTGAGTCCCCCCACCTTCCCCCGCCCATTCTTGGCAAAGCTGTTTGTGCTGAAGTTACGGCCCACCAATATGTCATTCCTTCTAGAATAAATGAGAACTGAGAGATCTTTTCCTTCTGCCAAAAACCTCAAGGAAAGGGGGTGGGGACGGGGTAAGGGAATGGGTTATTAACATCTCAATGAGATTAGAGAATCTGAGTTTTAAAATGAGATTGGGTGATAAAAAGCATATTCTTCATAAATATTTAACCTCTTTCAGCATGACAGTAATTAGAGAGTTGAGCTCCACACACTGCTGCTAGAGGCCTGTCCTAATTTTGAAGTGAACCCCTCCTTTCCTTGACTTTATAATGTTACTATAAAAAAAAAATAAATCACTGGAGTCCAGGAAAGTAAAATACTACATTGGCTTCCTGAGTTTTACTTGAAATATGTGGGGGAGAAAAAAAAAGAGAGATGTTCCTTAAATTGTGGCAGTTAAAGTCAATATTTCCTTTAATTTGTTTTCACTTCTGAGGGGAGACAACTATGCTACATGAACAGTCAGCTGTGGAGGCTGAACACATCTGAGCAGAGACTGCTTAGTATTGTCCTCCGATGAGACATTTTAACAGTTGGTCCTACATATATTTAAAGAAAATTGTTCATCTTCTCTGAGCCTCAGTTTTCTCATCTGAAAAATGGGGGTAGTACTTATAGTATCTACCTTAAAGGGTTGTTATCAGGATCATTAGATAACTGAAACTTTTCAAACCTTATAGAATCCTATAAATCAATCATTGTTATTAAGGATAAGGATCGGGACTTGATTGCATTGGCACAGGGAGTTGGAGTTCCCTTTAACAATGCAGTCTTGCACCATCTTGGCAATTTATAGTCTTAGAGAATTGTCTGGGGAAGAGTTTAAAGGACTTTCCCAGAATTATATAGGATTATACAGTATATGTCAGAAGTGGGAATTTAGCATGGGTCTCCCTGGCTTAGAAGACAACTCTCTATCCAGCAAGCTATACAGCCTATTATTATTATCATTAAAACAATTATATTCATAAATATTATAATGGAGATAAATTGACATAATAAACAGTAGAATGTAAGAGGAGCAAATGAGGTATACAATGTACTCCAAGAAAATTTGGGGGAGCTAAGGTTACTTTCCTCTGGGAAAGTAAATGAAATCTTCATGGTAGAGGTAACATGAATTAGCACATGAAGAAACAGAATAGTTACAACAGATAAAAGGTATGAAGATATTCTGACCCGCTAATGCATGATAATCCTTGGAGACCACATGTAAGTGGAAGATTAAGGAACAAGAGTAGGAAACAATTAATGATCCACTTTGGGTGGAAAGTATGGGCAACTAGATGGTGCAGTGCAAGAGCATTGGACCTAGAGTCTACAACACCTGAGTTCTGAGGTCACTAGCTTGGTAAACCTGAGCTGGCCACTCAACCACTGTTTGCCTCAGTTTCCTCATCTGAAAATGGACATAATAATACCATCTAACTCCTAGAGTTGTTTGTGAGAACAAGATATTATCCTAAATCTTTAAAAAGTTTAAAGGACTATCTATACAAAACTACTACTACTACCTACTACCACTACCACTACCACTAGTATTATTATATATAGACAATAATTTGAGCAGGAACCTAATGTCTCCACCATCTGTAAAATAAGTTTTCTCCCATGCTGGTATCCTATGACATAAATTGTATCCATCCCTGGGTGGTAAGGGAGCCAGCAGGGTCCAGGGACTGGATTTGGTTTTGAGCCAAGTAGCTGCATTACTGTTACCATGAGTGTTATTCTTCATTGGGAAGTATGTCAGACAGAAAGATCTCTAGCTAGAAGATAATTGAACAAGAAGGATACTTACAGGCTTTGAAATCAGATTTAGGTTCAAATCTTTCCCTTCATTCATTTAAGTGCTATGTGATCTTGTGCAAATTAATTAATCTCACAGAGCCCCGGATGTCTACATTATATCTTTAAACTCTTCATTTATGATATTAATCTTTATTTTGAGTGCCAGAGTCCTACTTGCCTTCACCCATCCCAACACCAAGGGTCAAACTTATACTTTGAGAAAACGTCTTCATCAAACTCTTCCCCACATCTCTTCAAGTGACATAAAATCATACCAGTTGGAGAAAATTCATCCTCATATGAAAATACTACTCTAGAATGGATGAGGAATAATATCAGTTATTTATTCATTAGTGTAAATTAATTTAATATTTGTGTGCATGTATGTTTCTTTCTTTTTTTCTTAAAGATCAATGTTCCATTAGGGAATTGGACTTTTGCTAGGGGAAGAAGGAAGGTGAGATAATTTTGGAGCATGGGCTTCTTATGGATAAAACAAGATTATGTCTGGGGCTTTGGGCAGAGGGAAGCATGAAAGGACTGAATGTTAGCCTGGAGAAGAGGGGAGAGAAGGAGCTAAGAGCAAGAAAAAGGAACAAAGAAAGAGAGGTGGGGTGAGATCAAGGACAACTCTCATCTCTCTCAAACTTTGGCTAGCGTAGATCCTGCTTCCTTCAGATTTTTACCTAGAAACAACTCATCCCTCAAACAACTAAAGAGGTCATTTCACTCTTGTTTAATCACTAACCTCTGAGGTCCCTTCCATCTCTAGATCTTGTGAATATACGCTATCACAACCTGCCTGCCTCTAATATGTCCCCACACCTCTCTTACCTTCCCTGGGTTGTGGGTGTAAATGGGGATGGGCAGAACGAGGTTCTGTAGACATGGAACATGAACTCCAACGCTGGGAATCAGGGGATTAGACCTGCTTTCCTCCATCCACAAGTTCTGCCACATGTTGTCATTTAGCAATCTTTCTATCATGATTCCTCATTTGTTTTATGAACTGGTTTCAAGACATGGAAGTACAGAATGCAGGAGGTTTACTTTAGGCTTTGTTTTGCTTGGTAAGCAGAAGTTATGTGAACTATTTTATAGCTTGTGTGGCAGTATACATGGACAACCTAGGGAGAATTATAGTTCGTAATCCATATCATTCTAGGATAGAATAGAATCGAAAGGCCTTAGAAAATCTAGAATGGTACTTGGCACACAGATTTTTTTGTCCATTTTTGAAGCGGATCAATGCCCCATCCCAGCCTGTCTTGACTTATGCATGAATTGGATTCAAGTAAGGTAGAGTTGCACAAAAGTATCACCTTCACTCTCTTTTCCAGAGTTTTCAAAGTCTAGTGGCAAGACAAAAGTCAAGATGACTGGGAATGACCCAGGATTCAGTGGATATGCTTGGCTTCTCTGATGTCTGACCAAGCTCTAAGAGCTCCACTATGCTGCTTCAGCTGCCTTCATGACCATTGGAACAAATTGTTCCCATCTGGCCACTATACTGGAGGAAGTCTTCACATGCTTGTAGTAGACACCACCTAACTCACTGATGGGTTTTAGACCCATCAGTTAACCTCAACTGGGCTTAGCCCATCTACCAAGATGGTTCGTTGGGGTAAACTGGCAGTTAGTAGGTGCTTAATAGAGGCTGGTTGACTTGTAAAGAGACAAAAAGGTTTTTAGAGACCATCTAGTGACCTTAATAAAAGGATTTTCTCTGTAGAACTTGGACTCAGTCAAAAGGGTGCACAGAAGGACCTAGAAGGGCCACAGGAGGCCTTAAAGGTTTGCAGGTTCCCCATCTCTGATTCTAGTTCAAGCCCTTGAATTTCATAGATAAGTCCCTGAGGAGTGAAATAACTTTCCCATGGTGATCTCCTAGACCAAGATCTGGGACTAGTGTTCAGGTCAACTGAAGCCTAGAGCAGTGTGTTCTCTGCTATACCATAATGCTCTTTCATAATATTTGTGAATTAAAACTGAGAAGATTGTTTGCCATGTTAAGTGGCAAACTTAACCTCCTCCTTGTCTTCCTTCTTCTCCTAGAAATTCTTCATAAAGGAACATCTGTTTCTTTACCTTCAAGCATACTGAATACAAGTGGGAAATTATGGTCTTGAGATATGAGATAGCAGGGTTATGGAAGATATAGGAATTATCTGTTACACCTGGAATGGCTGTCCAGTGGTGCTAGCTAAGGGTTATAGTAGTGTCACCATCACCAGATCAGATCCCAACCTAAATTTTATGTGCAAAGTCATAGGATGACTGGGTAGAATTGATTAGTTCCTGTAGGGTCACACCAGGGACTGAGTGAAAAGGATAAAGTCATTAACCTTTTAAAGAGACAGAAGGACATTGATGAGAAAATATCAGCTTACCTGAGGACTGATTAGAATCAACTTTGAAAACAGCAAATTGTCCATTGACGGTTCTGGCTTCATCTGACTTGTGTGAATTTTCCAGGCCTCCCTCTGGTGTTCACTGACTGCCACAAAAGCTGTAATTATCCCAGAACTTTATATCCACAAGTCCAATTCTTGTCTATTTAGAATGAGAAAATATGAAAACTCCAAGAGACCTCAGAGATCCACAGCATCCCATTCTGAGGCAGTCCATTTTAAGTTGGAACAGTCTTAATTACTTCAAAGTTTTGCTGTTGTTCACTTGTTTCTGTATACTGAGCCAAAATCCTGCACATAGCTGTTTATCAACTGATTGATTAATCTCGTGTAACCAGGACTATTTATTATTGATGTTATCTGGCACCCCTTTCTATTGAATGAGGATCCAAATACCCCAGCATCTCAAACATTAAGCCCTAGGGTCCATTTTGTTGTCTCCAAAATTTTTTGAGCAGGGCCAAGGACATCAGGACCCCAAAAGTCTTCCCATTATTGGAAGAGTTTGAAGAGAAGGTCAATCCTCTGCAGCTGTGGATAGTTTTGTAGCAATTCTGCCTGAAGTGGAGAATAGAACAGAAAATCTCTGTGACTACTTCCAGTCTTTGAGTCTATTATCCCTTTGGGAGAAAACAATTTTGAACTAATTAAAACTGGAAACCAACCTATATGTTGCTCTACAATTACATATCTGTACCCAGTTATTGGGCTTGACAAACATTTATTAAGCACATACTATATGAACAATATTGTACAGCATGCTGAGATCCAAAAATAAAATAACACATTCTCTCAAGAAACTGACTAATGGAGACTGGGACAGTATGGATTTAAAAATAAATATCAGATAGAGTGAGACAAGGGAAAAGGAGAAAATAAAGACAAAGTACTCTCAGAAACTTTGGGGATGAAGAGATTGCTTTTATGGAATATATGTTGATTCTTAAAGGAAAAGAAAGATTTCCACAGGGAGAATCTATGATGAAGTTTATTTTGAATGGTGGGCAACATGAATACATAAAGATGAGCAATGATAGGACCCATTTACCTATACTCTATAGTGCATGAATGGGTCACAGCCAGGAGACTCTATTGAGGAGTGTTTCCTGCTCATGACTGATCGCCTCCTACAAATCATCAAAGAGGTGTCAGGGTATTCCTCTGATAGAAATATGCAGGGGAGCAGACAGGACTGGAATCCAACCCCACAGGTACTTATTTGCCTAAATGGGTTTTATCTGAAATGATTGCTTAACATGAGTGCACACATAGTGGGGCTATGATCAACATCTTATCATGTACGGAATGTTCAGGTGTGACTCATTGGGCCATGTAAGGGTATGTGTTAGATGTTCAGGTACGGGTCTTTGGAGCTTTTGTGAAGATACGGAGAGGGGGTGCTGAGGCTTGTTGGAAACTGGAGCACTCTCTGATTGTTTCAAGGCATGAAATTAAATGCATGAAGCATCCAAATGTCAGTCCCCATGGGTTTGATAGCATCATTTCAGGGTCTATAATTGTAATCACCATAATATTGTTCATATAGTAGGTCTGCATATCAACCATATGATTTACACAATTCTGGGCCCATGACGGTCTTTTAATATGAAAAGATAGTTCATGGAATAATACAACAGGCCCGGAGCCTGAAGATGAGATCATATATGTGAGTGATCCCTTGCTAAGGATATGAAAGACAGTTGAAAAGTAGGTTGAAACTAAAATATAGACGATTTTAAATTGTAGTCTAGGGAATTTTCATTTTATTCTGTGTTCAACATAGTCATTGAAATACTATGAGGAGGGAAGTCGTTTTACACCTGTTGTTTTTAGAAATTGTGTGAAGGATGCAAAGGTGAAGAAACTCAAAGGAAAAGAAAATAGTTAAATGTTTATTACCCTTATCACAATAATCTGAGTGAGACGTGATAAAGGTCTGAACTAGAGTAGTGGTTGTGGCAGTGGAAAACGAGATACGATTGATAGAGGTATCATCGTGGTAGAAATCGCTGGTTTTAGGACTGGCATTGTGAAAGAATGTATCCAATAGGAAATATTTGTTCTCTAATTCACAAAGACTAGAAAACCAAAACGTGCCAAGGGTTTTCCAATTCAAGGATCTTCCATTTAGCTTCAGAGAGTTAATGGATCCCTCTTACAGCAATATGAACAAACTCCTCCAATCCGTCAGACTCAAAGGAAAACAAAAAGGGAAACCACAAAGTAATTACTGAGTCTTGAACTATGGTGTGCCCTGGACAGAAAAGGTTGGTTGGTAGGTTACTGTGGTCTTTCATTCTCGGAGAGGACCAAAATGACATCATCATGTCAGAGTCAAGTTTCAATTCGTCCAGTTGTGGCTGATCAGACCAGTGCAAGCTCAGAATGCTCTACTACGTGTCGTGTGTGAACACTTGGGGTAGATCCTCCAAATTTATGCATCTTGTGTTTCCTTTGAGTTGTCTCTATTCTGTGTTGCTTAGAGAGACAGCATAAAACTTCTCTGATGTGGGCATGCCATGCTGAGGAGTCCTGTGCCAGTTTCACACAATTCATTCCAAAGTTCTTTTTTTTAATTTTTTAAAATTTTTTATTTTATTTTATTTTCAAAGTTCTTAAGAAAGACTCTGAGAGTGTCCCTGTATCACTTCTTCTGTAAGACGAGACTGGACACAGGATTTTTATAATTCATTTCAATATTCTACAAACATTCTATGAAGAATTAAGGAGTTTACTATGGGGGGTTTTCTGTACATATATATGTTTATATATGTGTATATGTATGCATATATATACACATAAATATACACACATACATGTATACATGCAAAGTATACATGAAACAATACAAAGTGACATCAAGAAGATGGAAGAGATAAAGTCTGGAGGTATCAAGAAAGACTTCATGTTAAGGCAGAAGCTGTATTCTGGAGGTCAGATGTGTCTTCTAAGAGATGGAGATAAAGAAAAGTGTAGAGCAGTTCTGCAGATAGAAGCAGAGGGATGTAAGTGGGAGAGGAACATGGAATGTGAAGAACAGTTAAGTAGACTGATTTGGCTGGACCATAAACTGAGGGAAGGGGATTAATATAGAATAAGGCTGGAAAGGCAGGCTAGAGTTCTTCTGTTTCCTATATTATTAAGTATAATTATAAGAATGTATGCAAAGTACTTTGCAAAAATAAAGACTTTCAATGTGAATTATGGCCATATGTGGCAAGGTCACTTTGACTGAAATGCAGAGTGTGTGATTTTAACTGAAGCTAGAAAAGTAGGTAGGTAGGTAGGTAGGTAGATACTAATTAAGAAGAGCTTTAAATGCTAAGTTGAGGATTTTCTCTTTCCCATTATAAGCAATAAAGAGCCTCTGAAGATGTTTGGGGAACAGAGAAGCATTATCAAATCTATGTTTTACTTCTCAATCAATGATTAGAGTCAGAAATTCTTAGAGTTGGAAAGATTCAAACCGCATCATTTTATATATGGAGAAACAGAGGCTAAGTTGTTCTAGGTCACCCAGAGCAAGACCCTAGTCTGGAACCCAAGTGCCCAACTTCCTATTCATTTCCCTTTCTACTGCAAGACCCAGGAGTGTCCTGGGAAATATTTAACAACCAGCTCTCCAAAAAATAAAATGTACTACAGGGCAGACTGTACGTTTAATCCTTTGACCTTTTCTCTACTACTTTCTTAAGTCTAGATAATCAACAAGTAAGGCCTTATTTATCCATTTGCCTGTTTCTGAGGTTTACGTGCCCAGGCAGAATTGGTTTGAGCTGGGTTAAGTGCATCCCTGAATCTAAGTCACATTGCCCTAAATACACATCTCCATATCTAAAATCAACTATTGAAAGGTTAAAAACTGAATTCACACAAAAGGAAAGCAAAAGCACCTTTTTTTAAAAAAAGAAAAATCTTCCATTTGTTTGATTCACAGCCCAATGTGTTCATTTTTTGGAGGGTCGGGAGTCTTAAGAGTTCTACGTGTACGTACCATATGGACAAATGTACATGCAGCCTTGCTGCTGATTATTCTGAGGAGACATTTGTGGGCTGAGTCCCATTATCAGACGGTGCTTTGTCTTCCTTAGGATGTGGTCAGACTTTAATAAGATGGATTTTATGCAAACTGACTCCTACCTCCCCCTCTACTTGTAAAGCCCTGGAATATTCATAACATCTCCCAGGATGAACCCATTCATGAGGAAGCTGTCCATATTACATTCTGGTGTTGGCTTTGTTTATCCTTTTCAATTTTGCACTTCAAGTTTCCCATTATTTCCCTGACACTCCTGGGAGACTTTCAGAATTACTCCTCAAAGAATTCTGTTAATAACTCATCAGCTTTAAAACTCATGTTATTTTGATAAATTCCCATAATGATCAACACATTTGTCCTCACACCTACATGGTCACTTATATCCCCTCCAATTCTGTTGTATTAAAATGATTCTTTATTTTAAGTGTCTGATGGCTGTTGGTGCAAATTCTCAAGGAGCCCTTCGCACCTTATATTCAGAAACAAGTAAAATCCTCGAGATAGAGACTCACTTGGTCTAATCACCTGACCAAAGAAAGAACCCTTTTTATGTGATCTCCTACAAAGGGCCATTTTACTTCTATCTGTCTGGCCCTCAATAAGTCACATAAGTCAACTGAGGCAGCTAGGTGGCTCAGTGGATAGAGCACATGGTCTAGAATCAGGAAGACTCATTTTCCTGAATTCAAATACAGCCTAAGACACTAGCTGTGTGACCCTAAGCACATCATTTAACCCTATTTATCTCAGTTTCCTCATGTGTAAAATGAGCTTAAGAAGGAAATGGTAAGCCATTCAATATCTCGGCCAAGAAACCCCAAATGGGGTCAAAAAGAGTTAGATACAATTGAAAAAGGATTGAACAATATAACCAAGCATCTTAGCCTCTGGACCTCAATTTTCTTATCTTTAAAATGAAAGTACTGGAATAGATGATTTCTAAAGTCCATATCAGCTCTAATTCCTAATTAATGATAATAATTGAATGACTTCAGCTTTATGCAAGGCTTTAAAGTTTGTAAAGTATAACTATCTATCTTTATACACACGTATACAAATGTGTGTGTATGTATATATGTATATGTGTGTCTACACAGTATTTCCAAAAGTCTTAATGCAATTCTATCACATACACACATTATACATACACATATACATGCATATGTACACACATATATGTGAATATTCTTCTTCTGATCCTTATAATAACCCTATCAGAACAGGCATTATTATCGTTTTTATTTTGCAGACTAGAGAAATGAGCTCAGAGTGGGTGGGTTGTTCATGTTTTCACATCTACTAAGTATCTAAGGTTGGAATCAAACCCAGCTATTACTACTGGTTCAGAGTCCAACATGTTTCCACTACTCCTTGCTGCTGCATGATCAACTGAATGTCTACAAGTGATGGTGAACTCACTGCTACACAAAGTATCCTGTTTCACTATTTATTGGTGTTATTGGCTCCGCAGTCCATCCTAGTATTCAACTGAAATCTATCTTTGGAATCCTTACATGTGAAATGTTATAAAGACATGAGGATGCTGTAGACTTTCTTTGAAAATAAATTTGGTATGAATTTTTCATTCCCAGTTATTCTCTCTGTTCTTAAGAATCCTGAAATCTATTGTCTGAATCACCTCATCTAGATGTGTTGCATTTTGATATTGCTGGCATTCAAAACTTTTTGCCCAAAGAGAATGAATACCATGGATTAACATTCATGTTTAGCAATGGTTTATGCCAAGCAGAGACACTGCTATTGAAAGGCAAACAATTGAGGGGTGACATTGGGGTATGCCTGAGAGTTGCCATGATTAGCTCTGGTTTCTGCATGTCTCTCATCTATTACCCACTTTCCCAACTGGAGAAGCCCACAGTGAAGCTAAACTGATAAAATAATCCCACATTCACAATGATCATACATTATGTAGCCAGCATTATTGAGAGCAGAAAAGGAGATTAATGGGTCTCCTGGACCATCAAGTAGTTTGTTAGTCATTTCAATAAGCTAACATTTTGGAAACTTCAAAACTGAATGTATTCTTCAGCAGCTGCACTATCTGGTCTCAACAGGAAGTCATTAATATAGCACCTGTGTGAAAGAATATGCAAATAATGATGTCAATTACATGAATGGAAAGGTTGTTTTAGGGAGGACAAGAAAAATCACATATGGAAAAAATACAAGTGGCTTCTTCTTGCATGAATATGGTATATTTGCAAATAACAGAGTCTCTATTATGCTACCAGAAGGGTGTTGTGTACTGTCTGTCATTCAAGCTAAACTGATGTTATATTTTTCTCTGATAATAGAAAAATTTCATGAATTTGAGCTTAAAGGCCTGGGTTCTAATCTCAGCTTTGCCTTTAATACAATGCAATGAGATCACATGTATCTAGCAGTCTGAGATTTAAAAGTCCTCTCATACATAATGTCTCAATTACCTTGTCTTAGTTAAGCGGCTCTTTTAACAGAGAGACATGGGAAAGGATGAGTTAAGACCAGGCAGACTCAAAACTTGGATCCCTTCCAGACCATGCATCCACCATGTTACCTCCATATTTTCTTTAATAGTATTGTCTGTTTCAAGAAGTAGAACCACTCCAAAATAGCTTTTTGCTTTAAATGATTTTACATTATGTGCATTTTTCTGGGTGGAGATTTAAATCATTTCACACCTTGCAATTGAACTTGGTCCTTGTGAGTTGCTGTGGCCAAAACACATGATCATCTCATGCCCAAACTTGTCCTTTTGAACCTGTCCAAACCTAACTAGACTGGTCCTTAAGCAGAAGTCATTTCTGTTCCTATTCTTAAAGCCTTTCCTGTTAATGAGGATCTCCTGGAACTTACTATCATTGATAATGTTTGAGAACCCAAATCATGCCATGACAAGGCATCAGAGGAAGTCTTTTGATTACCACATATACATTGAAGTGGATGTGAATTTTGTCAGAGACAGGGGATAATGTAGGGACTACACTGCTATGATCCTAAGAAATGTTTGTTAAATGAATAAATGGGTTGAAGTTGGCCTAACGGACTACCTAGACACTTAATTTCTTGTTTCTGAAAGGGCCCAAGTTGAAGCAAGCTTTGTCAGGGTTGTCATAGATGACAGGCATTCTTTGATTAGGTAGGATTGAACTAGATCACCAAGATCTCTTCTAATACAGAAGAGAAACTTCCCTTTCCAATCAACCCTTAGAAAGGAAGCTCCTTTGGGCTTCAGAGAATCAGAGGAGATAAAGTTGAAATAAAAGCTAGAATTGAAAGCTTGGAGGGAGGTTTCATCATTGATTATACAGATGAGGCAACTGAGAGACAGAGAACTTAAATTACCTGCCAGAGATTATACCTGGTCCAGGAAAGGAGAATGTTAAAATGAGAAAACCATATCATAGAGACAGCCCTAGACTCATGATATCTGACTCTGCTGCTTACAAACAGAATAATATTAGTTGGGTAGGGAGACATGAAAGGGGTAAAGAGTAAGATACTTTCTTTTTAGGTTATAGGATTCCAGAGAATTATCTCCCAGTTGATCTATCCTATTAAATGATTGGTATCTGGCCACTGGACCCAGATAGCTCCGGAGGAGAAAGTGAGACTAGTCACTTTGCACAGCCATCCCTCACTCAAATCAAAGCCAAGTCATTTCATCATCTTCGTTATGTCATGGTCTTCTTCAAGAAATAAGGACAAACCACACACAGCCTATTAAATGATTTTGGACAGACCATCCCACATCTGTGAACCTTAGTTTTCTTATCTGTAAAATGAGGATAAAGCTTGCATTATGAAGAAAATAATACTTTCCTCATGAAGTCATTGTGAGGAAAGGGTTTTGTAAAGTGGCAAATGCTATAGAGGTGTTGCCAAACTGGCTACCAGGGTATCAGTGCATACAGTATAGGGTTTCAGCATGTTAGTTTTAGATCTGTTTTGTAAACATGATGTTAATACTTCAATTCTGTAAGAGCTTTTGACTTTTCAAAAAACTTTCTGCATTATCAGCTCATTGAATCTGTACAAACTTGTGAGGGAAGGGGATATTAATATGCCAATATCTGTACAATATTTACACACATTGTGACACTGAAAAATCAAGTGATTTGTCCAAGGTCTCTCAATTTGAGAGAGATGGACTGGACATCCAGCACTTGGACTTTCCTTACTCTTATAGAACAATATCTTCCTCTTCACCCTTTTCCAATCCCTACTACATCCCAACTGCAATTCTACCCTACTGCTTGGTATACTGGGATTCTGAGATGCCTTTTCTCTGCTCCAGAGCCACAGTAACCATCATTAGATTGAGTTTTAATGAATATTAATTTTTAAATGTCACAAATATCTGTAACCATCCTACATAGCTATCATTAGATTGAGTTTTAGTGGAAATTCATTTTTTATGCTACAAATATTTTAAAAATTGATCTTCCTACTACTTCTTTCCATTGAGTGTGTATATATATTTATGTGTGCATGTATATTTTATATATATGCATACACACATATTTATATATTAATCTAGAATGCAAATTTATATAGTTCAGCAAAAAGAAACTCCCATGGTAGCCATGTCCGTAAACGTATGTTGAGTTCGGCTTGCTGTCAGGAGATGAATTGGATTCTTCCTCATTCTTCTTGCTCCAGTTTATCATTTTTTGATCAGATTTTTAAAGTCCCTCAAAGTTATCTTCTTTATAAGGTTGTTATCATTGTATAAGCTGGTCTCCTAGTTTGTTCTTTTGTCTCTAAATCATATAAGAAAAGACTTCCCAGTTTTTTCTATAAATCTCCATTTATTTCATTTTTTCTTATAGTGCATTAACATTCCATTACATCCATATGCCACAATTTGTGAATATTCTGAGTCCAATTATACACACTGGCACATATGTGTCTAAATGCTACCCTTCCATTTTTAAATCTCAAAATTATAGAACCATAGAATGTTAGAGCTCAGAAGATCTTTAAAATATAAAATATCAAAGCTTGACATTCAACTAGGTGGCATACTTGGACTTAAAAAATCAGGAGCTGAACCTGAGTTCAAATTCTGCTTTAGACTACAAGTGTTTGCTGTTTGTTTTTTTTTGTCTATTAGTTATGTCTGACACTGTGATCTCATTTGGGGTCATGGAGAGTCAGACACGACTGAGCAACAGCAACAAATTTTAGGAGAAGCCAGCTCACACAGTGAATAGAGTACCTGGTTGGGAATCAGGCAAACACATCTTCCTGAGATCAAATCCAGTCTCAGATACTTACTAACTGTGTGACCCTTGATGAATCAATCACTTAACCTTGTTTGCTTCAGTTTTCTCATCTATACAATGAGCTAGAGAAGGAAAAGGTGAACCACTCCAGTATCTTTGCCAAGGAAATCCCAAATGTGGCCATGAAGTGTAGGACACAATTGAATAACTGGCTGTCTAAACCTGGGCAATTCACTTAACCTTTTCGGCAGCCTTATTTTCTTAATCTCTTAAATGAGATTGTTATAGCACCTACCTCAAAGAGTTGTCATGAGGACGAAGTGAGAAAGTACAATGTAAAATTATTTGTAAACCTTGAGACGTTTTGTATAAATATATATATATATATGTGTGTGTGTGTGTGTGTGTGTGTGTGTGTGTATATAAGCTATTACAAGATAAATAATTATAATTATTATTTATTACTGTCACTAGGAAGGATTTTAGCACAGAGAATATCAGAGCCAGAAGGAACAAAGAATGGAAGGAACCTGAGAACACAGAATGTAAGAGTTAGACATACAGGACCTTAGGGTAGATATCAGCTCAAAGAGAGATTAACCTTCTGTTCATTATACAAAAAGGCCACCTGAAGTACAAAGTTTACCTAAGTTCACACAGCTGATGAGTGGTAGATCTGAACCACCTGACTTTCAGATAGTGTTATTTCTACTATACTGTCTTATTTACTATTAATTCCCTTTCTTCCCAGTATACTCAGGCAAGGGATAGGGATAACATTTCAGTACAGGTAGCAGAAGGGGAAGCGTAAGGTATTCTTCCAAGTTAAGAAAAGCCTGAGATATACGCCCAGGTCATCCCTCCCAATGAAATGACCTTGAGCTAATCACTCAATCTTTCTTCCAGGCCCCGGGCTGAGATTCTGCCCTTTTTGTCAAAGGATTGAGAGGTAGTAATGGCCCAATTGAATATCACCTTGAAATACTTCACTAAATGACTCTGTTGGGTGTTCCTTATTAAGTAATTTGCCACTGAAAGTTCTGCTCCTTCCTGGGCCACAACATTGGAACAATTTCATTATGCTCGAGGGTTTGGTTCTGTATTATGTTAGTGATTTGTCTTCCTGGCAAGGATCCTGCAGTACTTTCCTTGTTGTGCCTTGATAAGTGTCTCTGAACTGAGGGAAAGCAATTTGTACAACCCTCCCCGTCAATTGGAGGCTGAACTGTGGGGCTGAACAAAACTATGGACTCTCCCATGGTGCCAATTTGCTCTTATCAAGTGCAACAGAGAATGTCCCAAGCTGCTTTGCTGGGAGAATATGAAACTGCTCATAACAAAAAGAGAAAACAGCTATTCAATCAGCATTATCCACTGTAAGCTAGGCTTGTATCGATTTCAATACAATTATGCCATGTTACATCCACACAACCATATGGTTCTGCATCGACCATTTGTGTTATATTAATTTAGCAAGTATGTGTAGCTTAAATAAATAAATAAAACGTTTCATCTTACTATACCTTTCTTTATCCTAGAGCATGCAGGAATTCCCTGATTAAAATCAGAAAGAATCTCTGAGATCATATATTTATATATCCAAAGCATTCTCATACATAGTTTCTGATTTGATGCTTCCAATAAAATCATAGATTAGAGAGGGTAAGGATAATATCTTCATTTGACAGATTCACAAAGAGATTAAGAAAATGAAGTGATTTGTCCTATGTCACTAACAAGTGACAGAAGTGAAATTAGAATTCAGATCCTCTGACTTCAAGTCAAATTATCTTTCCAAGACACTTCATGACATCCTCTGGGCATATAGAGGGTTATTGCCAGGAACTGAATCAGGGAGCCTTTTTTTATGATCAAGTGCATTAGCCATATTAGGATGTCATTGGACAGTCATGTTTGTTTTCAACTTAAAGTTGCCAGAAATTGGTCAACAGCATCAAGGATCAAATGAATTACTCTTAGACCCAAAGGTACATCGCTACATCTAACCATCCCTAGTTCTGAGAAAGTGTTTGATGAGTTCTCTTAACCATCAGTTCTCAATTATTTAAAGAATCCCTTCCTACAATGGCATCTTGGAGTAGAAAACTTCATGGAATGTGCAGGGCTATGTATGAAAATCCCACTCCTTCTGGTAATGTTCTTGTGGCTTATTTTTCTCTGTTTGGCAGAAGTAGCAGGAAAGTTTATAAGATACTGAAATTTCTGAAATTAAAAACAAACACATGCATTTTCATGTTTGCAAAGGATTTGGCAGTCAGATTTAAAAGTCTTCACGGTATGGTTTACTCATGCATACATAGATTTAGAGCTAGAAGAGACCTTAGGTTTATCTAGTTTATCTTACAGAGGAGGTTGAATGACTTTCCCAATAGAATCCTCGCAGTTTCAGAGGAATAATTTGTACCTAGATCTCCCTGATCCAGACATAATAGATTAGCAGATTGCCTTCACACTCCTCTCTGCCCATCCATGGGCCCCAGAAAGAGGGTTCTCAAATGCATTATGTGGGAAATGTTTACATACCCTCACTCTATCTCCCAAACATGTGTTGAGGACTTGCCATTTGCTATCTCTGGAAATGAGCTCATGAAGTTTCAGAATGCTGATGACTCTTTCCATTAACCAAGGGAATGACCAGTGTCATTCTGTCACCAGAATCTCTCTTTGTAGAAAGACAAAAGCAAAAGAAAAAAAACACAACAAAAAGTTCCTAGCAAACACTGTCGACTCAGGTTAAAACTCATCTGCTCAGTTATGTTAGCAGAAGCTCAGCAGAAACCTGTGTTCAATGGCCTCCTTTTTTCCTTTCAAGGAAGGCAGACCCTTCTCTAAGAGAGCCCAATTGCAGTGATTGGAGAATTGGCCAACACAGTGGGTGTATACAAGGTTAGAGCATCAACTCGTAGAGTTGGAATATTGACTCTATTTCTCACACGTGTGACTTTGGACAAGTCATTTCATATCTTTCTGGGTCTCAGTTTCCTCCTCATAAAAATTAAGGCTCTAGAGTCTATTTCATCTTAGGTCTCTTTTAGCTCTCATTTCCAAACCCCTAAGATACATCTATGACTCTCCTTAGAAAAAGTCATTGCTTAGTTGAGAAAGTTCTTGTTAAAGCACGTGTCATGCCTGATTTGTTGAGTGCTAGAGTGGGAAAGCATCTTAATGAATATCTGCACATTTTAGAGAAAGGGAAATTAAGGCTCAGAAAGATAAAGTTAATTCAGCAAGTATTTGTTAAGCACTTACTGTGTGTCAAGAACTGTGCTCAGCATGGAACAAAGAAAGGAAAAAACAAAACAAACAAGAAACAGTCCTTGCTTTCAAGTAGCTCACAGTCTAATGAGAGAGACATGAAAACAATTATGAATAAACGAAGTATATACCAGAAAAATTGGATCTGATCAACAGAGGGAAGGAGTAATTGTTAAGGGGGATCCACAAAGGTTTCTTGTAAAAGGTAGGATTTCAGCTAAGATTGAAAGCAAAGAGAAACTAATGAGGAAGAAGAGAATTGTAGGATTGTAAGAAAGGGAAAATGACTGAAAATGGAAGATGGAATGTCCTATATAAGCAACAGCAAGGAGCCCGGTATCAGTGGGTTATAGAAGTTGTGGTGGTAGTAGTGGGGAGTAAGATATAAGAAAACTGGAAAGGCACCAAAAAAGAAAGTCAAACAGACTTTTAGGTTTGCTTTGAGAGGTATTAGGCAACCTCCGGAATGTATTGAGTAAGGAGGAGATATAGTCTGATTGAGGAAAGACTGGAGGTAGGAAAAGCAACTAGTAAGCTATTGCAATAGTATGGATGTGATGTGATGAGGTCTTGGTCAGAGGAGAGAAAGGGAAATAAAAGAGAAATGTTACAAAGGCATAAATGGCAGAAATTGTCAATTGATTAGATGGGGGGACGAGTAGGGTAGAATGTAAGAGTGAATGACGAGCCGAGAATGAACGAGCTGTGAGTCTGGATGTCTGAGAGGATGGTGGCATAATCAACAGTAATAGGAAAGTCAGGAAGAGGGGAGGGAAAAATAATAAATTTTGGTGGGGAACATAATAAATTTGGTTTTGAGTATGCTGAAGTGATTTGTTCAAAGTCACAAAATAAGTTACACAATAATTCATCCTCCTCCTTTCCCCATGCTACCTCTACTTCATGTATTGCCTTTCTTCCATTAGATGCAAACTCCCCGAGATGAGTAGATCTATCTGTCTATCCATCCATCTATCCATCTATCTATCTATCTATCCATCTATCTATCTATCTATCTATCTATCTATCTATCTATCTATCTATCTATCTATCTGATTCATTAAGATTAATTTGGCTAGTAAGTATTCGAGGTCAGATCTGAACTCAGCAAGATGAGTCTTTCCGACTCCAGGTCCAGTGCTCTATCCACTGCACCACTTAGCTGCCCTAAGGAGTAATAGTATGGATGATTTTATCAGATATTCATGGTGGATCCAATTGTAATATAGAATATGAGGTGGGTGGGATCATGGGTGTTCTAGGGGGAACAAGAATTTCTGTATTTTGTGCTCCAGTCACCACAAACAGAGGTGGTACACTTTAAAGACAACCCTGCAGTAGTGGGAAGGTATTATAATATTATGTCTTGCCACTCCCATTTTATACATGAGGGAAACTAGGTTCAAAGAAGCTGACACACATTCAGAGGCAGGACATAAACTCTGCATCTTCTGACTTGTATGCTTTCATTATACAAGGTAATAATAATAATAGGATATAGGCCTATACAGTCCTATTATTGTTGTTGTAGGATATAATAAATAAATAAATAAATAAATAAATTATAGGATATAAAAATAAATTATTATTATAGGATATAATAAATAATAATAGAACATAGACCTGTATTTTTCATTACAGGATTACTCTCCTAGGGTCAAGCAAGGGAATATGTTCAGAAACATTTATACCACATATAGCACATTAATTACATAGTTAAATAATAACATAGAAGGGAGCTAGATAGTTCAGTGGTTAGAGTCAGGAAGACCTGAGTTCAAATTCTGCTGTGTGACCCTGGGCAGGTCATTTAACCTCTGTTTGCCTTAATCTACTGGAGAAATGGCAAACCACTCCAGTATCTCTACCAAGAAAACCTCAGAGATAGTATAGGCTAAGGGATCAGGGAGATTCCAACAAATTGAACAATAGCAAACATGAATATGCCTTCAAGATACATGATTATACATTGTCAGTATGGCAGAACTCTTGGTGTGGTACCTCTCTCTATCGATAGAGATAATAATTCATTATAATTTGTTTGTGATTTTGTAGATAAATCCTAGGGTACTTAAAGATTATCTAGTTTCATACAGCTAATGAGTGGTAAACGTAAAATTTGAACTCAGATCTTTCTGATCTAACCTTTGAATCCAACATAGCACACTGCTTCAAAGAAGGTTAAATTTAGATGGACCCCACATTAAGTAAAACGAACATAGGAAAATCCAACTTGACATAAGAGATTTGTTCAGTTGTGTTCAACTCTTCATGACCCCATTGGAGGTTTTCTTGGCAAAGATGCTGGAGTGGTTTGCCATTTTCTTCTCCAGCTCAATCTTACAGAGGAGGAAACTGAGATGAGCAAGGATTAAATATTTGAGACCAAACTCAAATTCAGAAAGATAAATATTTCTGACTAGTTCTGGTACTCTGTTCACTGTGCCACCCAGCTTCCCACAGAGATTAAGGGTTGATTACTGAACTTGCAAACAGACCCCTTTGCAAACTGATTTATCATAGAATTCCGTTGTAAATAGACTTGCTTAGTATTTTTTAAATGTGAATTTGGACAGAACTTTTCTGCCATGCATATATTTCACAAAGCAAGGTACAAATTAGTGATACTCAAATAACATGTGTCTTCTGATGATGCTGACAACTGAGGCTATAATCACCAAGGACAGCTTGACATTTCTCCAATAATAGACATCTCAGCCATGGAGCACTAATCACATTCACATTTGTGGAATGACAGTTCACTATCTCTTGCTATTAAGCATTGCCTCTTTTTACCATACAATGAATTCTTGGACAGTTTCTTAATCACCTCTTCCTTACCAGCCTTAAACTAGAGAAATTTTAGAGGCCAGCTCTAGGATGGGAATTTTCTTTCTGGTACAGTTTTAGCTCTAATTCCAATTGAACTGAAAACATTCACTTGCCTTTTGTACAATTTATCTAATCTGTAAGACGTTAATACTTTTTTGTTAAGTTGTTTTAACTAATTAAAAGAATGCATTTCTGTTAGGGAATGCTTTAAGAAAAATTCCTTGATTTTATCCTATACATCTTTAATTTTGGTGTTTTCACTTGCATTATCTTGGCTCAGGGACCAACCTACTGGTGTCATTGAAAGAGCCCTACAAAAACTCAGAAACAAAGTGGATACCCAATGAGGAGTGAATGACTGTATACAGTTTGTTATAAAGATATAATGAAACAGATGGACCCTACATTAAGCAAAACCAATATATAAAAATCCAGTTTGACACAAGAGATTAGCAGTTGATTATTTAATTTACAAAATTGAATCCCTTTGCAATCTGATGATGAATAGGAGGAATGAAGAGATTTGGGGAAAATTCTTTGGGATCTGATACCAATAAAATGATCAGAAGAGAACAATAAACTCAGCATGACAAGATGGGAAAAATGCATCAGAATTCTGATCAATGCAATGATCAGTCTGGAAGATAGTGAGCTCATGGTAAAGCATTCCTCTCTCCCTTTGGGAGAATAGTGGTGGAACACAGGTGTGGAATAAAAAATAAATATACTCTCAGATCTTGTCAATGTGCTGGTTTGTTTTGTTTTCCTATATTTCTTTGCTACATGGGAAGGTTCTGGTTTTTTTAGTTTCTTTTTTGGTTGGGAGATTTGGGGGAGTCAGAAATTAATAATGGGGAGAGAAAGAAAGGGAGAAAAAGACAGGAGAGAGAAAGAGGGAGAGAGAGAGGTTAGAGAAGAGGGTATGTGTGTCAGACAGAGAGAGAGAGAGAGAGAGAGAGAGAGAGAGAGAGAGAGAGAGAGAGAGAGAGAGCTAGCTTTTTACCACATGACTGGCCCTTATTCACTGTATGGCATTGGGAAAGTCACTCTGAATTTCAGTTTTCTTTCTTATATGTAAACTAGTTTTTCAGTAATCATTAAAGTCAATGATTTCTTTAGTCCCTTTCAGCTCTAAATTCCATCATCCTATGGCTTCTTATAGTGACTAGTGTGACAATTTAACACCAAAGACTGGAGTGATAAATTCTCTTCAGTCCATTCATCAGGGAATAGTCAACTAGACCAGGACATGAAGGACTAAGTGAAAGGGAGAAATCTAGAAGAGAGCCAGTTTTGTATCCCATGATACTTGATAATACAGTTTCTCTGGAGAGTTCTCCGATTGCAAATTAAAACAGTATTTCCAAGTCATTTCTCTTTCACAGACTAAAGCCTAACTAATGGACAACAACCGTTTAAAAATGGAAGTGTCCGGAAGTACTCAAACTTGTAGGTTCATATTCAATCCTGAAATATTACACTAGGTCAATTGGTGCTGCCTAAACTAATGGCGAAATCTATTCCTTCAATTTCCTAATTAACTAGATGCAATGAGGTCTTTACCTTGCTCAGAACTGAGCCTTGTTGTATTGAATTAATTATAAAATGAAGGGAGGGGACAGTCATTAATTTAGACTATATGACTCCCCTGAGAATTGCCTTATGGTAGTGTAGAAGGGACTGCTAAAACAAACAAAAACCCAATTTAAAATAAAAGGACAAAATCAAAACAACTCATGTGATTTCCCTTGAGAAGCTAATTTAGAAAATTATCCCTGCACTACTAACTTTCTTGGGGAGAAAACAGAAATACAGTTGATCCTCCTTATTCATGGATTCCATATTTATACATTTGTCTACTCACTAAAATTTGTTTGTAAGCCCAAAATCATTTAGGGTCATTTTCTTTATTATTCGTTGATACAAATACAGTGGTGAAAAATTTGTCACCAATGCATAAGTTTCCAGTTGAGGCTGAACACGGTGATGCTCTACCTTCTTGTGTCAGCTCTCATACTGTAAACAGGTGTGCTTTTGGGGGGCTTATTTACTGTCATATTTGTTTTTTTTTTATTTTCTACTTTTTGATGAGGATTTTTCTGTTTAAAATGACCCTAAAGTACAATGCTGAAATTCTATATAGTGTTCCTAAGTGCAAGAAGGCTGGAATGTATGTATGGAAAATATATGTGTGTTAGGTAAGCTTCATTCAGGCATGTGACATAGTACTGTTGAGTTCAATGTTAATGAAGCAATAATAAGGTAGATCCAGAAAAAGTAAGAGGAAATTCACTGGGAAAGTGCTAAAGTACCAGGGGCTTACAGGAAATCTAACTGTATTTTCCTTAGGAATAATGGTTCAGTGTTTTCTAATTCAGTGTTCACAGTAACTTTGTAGAAAGTAACTAACAGAATTGATCAGAATCCATTTACAAATAGTAAAAATGAGACAATCTCTCCCATCAAGGAGTTTATACTCTGATTAAAAGAGAAAACACATAAGAGAATGGTTGCAAGACTGATAGAAAGGTTCAGATGTTCAAATAGCTCAATATAGAGCAGATGGCAAGATCCTGATCCCATCTAAAGCAGCTGTTTGAGAAGAGTTGCTACTAACATGAGTCCCGTTTCACCATCCCTTTCCCTTTCTTTCTCTCCTGACTCCTAGCCTGTCCAGATTCCACAAGATGGCCAGACAGAAAAAGTGATATGGTTGTTTAAATACTTTTAATGAAATGGCAGTGACTAGCTAAAGATCCATCAGGTCACAGAACCCCATTGGCACTGCATCTGACTTGTTCACATACCCTAAGGACCTCTGGATCTTGTCATACATGTAACATCAAAGAGAGCAAGTCTAATCCCTTTTTAATAGAACACATTTTAAAATATCTTAATACATGTATTAATACATGTCCCCTTCCCCAAGAGAGTTTTCTTTTAGACATGCTAAACATTCCTAGTTCTTTCAACTGGTCATCATATCATATGGATTCATTCTATGTTCTAAGTTCACCTGCTAGTTCTATGATAACAGGGTCTATAACTGGACTATTTCATTTATGCTTTTTTGTCTAGTACTTTATTCCATGGGAGATGAGAGACTGTTGTGGAGAGAGGGTTCAATTATTTTTTAAAGCTACATTAATAAGATTAAAATAATAGCAATGGAAGACTTAAGGTGTGCCATGATAGCATTCTTCACAAATGTGAAGGACCGTCACATGAACAAGGGATTTGCTGTTTGGCTCCAGAAGATAAAACAGAGAGCAATGAATGGAAATTGTTAAATTTAGGCTTGACTTAAGCAACACTTGCTAACAATTAGAATTATTTCTTAAAAGTGGATGGGCTTTCAAGAAGTCATGCATTTATTCTCATTGGAAGTCTTTAAGAAGAGAAAGGATGACCACTAGTATTTCCCTTTCCCCATCATTCAAAGGAACTATATAGAATTCCTAGCTTACTTCAAAGTTCTCCTCAGGCTGTAGCTCCTCCCTACATAAACTATGTTATAATGGGAATCCATTTTAGGTATGAGTTGGGCTATGGATAAATTCTATGGATGCTATAGTTGTATGGTACCATGGAGTTATAGATTAGAACATGAAGCATCAGCACTGAGAAAGCCCTTAAATACCACCCATTTCAACTCTTTCATTTTTCAGATGAAGAAATAGAGACTCAGAAAAAGGAAATGGTTTTCTTAGTGTCACAATAAGCAGCAGTGAGATTATTTGTCTTTGTCTACTTACGTGGTGAAACTATAAAATCTTAGAGTTAGGAGAGAACCTTAGAGGTCACCTAGTCCAGTTGTTTCTTTCTCACCTCATGTTCTATAAGTTCATGGCAGAATCCATAAATGTAAAGTGAAAATGGAAAGGACATGTTTGCCTTAGTTCAAAAGCTAAAAGAGGAGTGGGTTTTATTTTTAGTTTTATCTTTTACCTATCTGAATGTTTTGGGAAAACAGCGGATTTTCTGGATGGTTTTCCTAACACCCAGACTTCATGTCATTCTTGCTAATAATTTAATTTAGAATTATCAGACCTAGTTAATATTGACTGGCTATCAGAATCAAGATCATCCTTACCCAAAGCAGTGGATTTTCCTTCACTCTAAAAAGGTGGTATATGGGTGGGACCCTATAATCTTCAGCTCTGTTACTATGAAATCTTTTTGTCCCCAACAGGAACTCTTAAGATAAGTCACCTTAATGAAGTCCAAATTTTGTGATCCAACATCTGAGGCTTTCCATAAGCTGGCTCCAATTTACTTGTCTGTACTTATTAATATTCTCATTCACTAACATGATGCCCCAGAAAAATAGCATTATTATTCATGTTTCAAATATGCCCTATTGTTTCTTCTATTTTAGGCAGCTAAGAGGGATAGTGGAAAGAGCACTAGATATGGAGTGAAAAAAGACCTGAGTTTGAATCCTGCCTCAGACATTTGCTAGATGGATGGCCTTCTCATCAACCAAAATCTCTCAGCCTCAGTATCCTTATATATAAAAGGATAATAATAACAGCACCTACTACACAGAGTTGTTTTGAGGATGACAAGTGATAATATATAATCAAAGGGTTTTGCAAGTTTCAAAACCCTATGCAAATGTCATTATTGTTATTAATTATTATCTATGATTTTATTTATATCCGTCCTCATGCACACAAACCTAGTATACTGTCTTCTCATCTCTTTCTGTCTTCTAGGATATGTAGCAGAATCCCTAGCTTCCTTTACAGTTGATCTGGAGGGCTTCTCCACTAGCTGGGAGAGTTAGATCTCTGATTTCTCTGTCCAATTCAGCAACTAAGGCCTAACCTCCACGTTCCCTTCTCTCTCTCTCTCTCTCTCTCTCTCTCTCTCTCTCTCTCTCTCTCTCTCTCTCTCTCTCATATATATATATATATATATATATATATATATATATACAAGCATATATTTAGTTTTTATTGGTGGAGACTATATATGTGTATGTACGTATACATATATATGCATATATATTTATATTTCATTGGGAGACACTATATGTGTGCATATATATATATATATATATATATATATATATATATATATATATATATATTCTTTGTAGACTATATAGATGGATTCCATGCACACACACACACACACACACACTCACATATAGTTTCCCCCTAATAAAAATACAAATTCTTAGAAGACAGGAGCTATTTCATTCTTCGCCCTTGTATGCCAAATACCTTGCACAGTGCCTGGCCCACAGTAGGTGATTAATTAATGCTTGTTATTGACTTGTTGGTTGATCATTCAAAAAGTGGTTCAAATACTATCTCCTCTATGAATCCATTTCATCTTCTCACAACTGAAAAGTACTGTCTCTCACATCTGACCTCCTATGACCTTTTACATATCTTGTTCTGTTGTAATATTCATAATTCTATTATATTAATGTACCCAATAACTCAAATGTACTCTGATGGAGTGATCCTAGGTTCTCCACGAAGTCTATGCCAGTAGAAAGTAAGATTTGTTCAGTTCCGGCAAGACAAGAAGGCTTTGTTTATGATTCTGGTGATGCCTTTAGGAGACCATCATTGCTAGAAGTCTGGTCTTTGGCTGACAATATTTTTTAACTTCAGTAACAACCAACACTGCTCTTTAAAGTATGAAGAGACTGAAATGTAAATCTATGGCAACAGTGCATTGGAGGGATGGTAACTCCCCTGGATAAATCATACATCCTTTGAAGTATCTATTTGTTATAAGTTTTGTCCTCTTTACAAAATTATAAATTTCTCATGATTAAGATTGTATCTTATTCATCTTCATTACTGTCTTTATGACCTATCACAGGGCTTTACTTCATTAATGTGCATGTATTAAAATTATTAAAACCATAAATCTAAGGAGTAGAGGCAGAATCTTATGAGACTGACTTTCTGAGGCACTCTGAGGTAAGAATCCTCTTGAAGGTGAACTCAAAGGGGCTTTCTTTGTCTCAGGCTTTCTCTTCTCTGTCTGTCTCTGTCTGTTTCTCTATCTCTGTCTCTGTTTCTGTCTGTCTCTATTTCTCTGTCTCTCTCTTTCCCCTCTGCCTTTTTTCTCTCTACTGAACTACAGTTTCCAATATGTCTCAACATGCCTCAACATGGTCCAAATAAACCCTGGGAAAGGTATCTTTCCTGTTCTATCTTATCTTCCCAGAGGTACTGTCCCTGTAAAGTTGGCAGCCTTCACTTCCTTCCCTTTCTTCCTGTCTATGTGTGTGCCATCTCATCTACCTCCCTTTTCTGGCTGTGGGACCGTGGTGGATGTGTAAGTTACTATTAAAAGTTGTCAAAGCCTAGTTCTTCATGCAAAGCAGTATCTGATTGAAATAATTTGTCATTTTGATGAACAATGATTTGCATATGAATATTTGAGCTAAAATTTCTCCAATGTGATCAATGTATATTTTAGTGCTGTATGCTTAATAAGAGTGTTTTTGTTTTCAAAGAAGGCTTATATGAATATGAGTTACGGTTACAACCTGCTAATACTCGTTGTTGTTAAAATGGATCCCTATTTCTTTTAGGATAAAATCCATGATTTAAAGTATGGCATTTAAGATTGTGGTAGGAGCAACATCCAAACTACTTCTCCTGGTTAAGTTAAGTTGGTTTTTCCTACAAGGCTACTGAGGCTTTCCTGAAGACTTAATTGGCTCAGCTTGTTGGCAATACTACTTGCCTTCCTGAGCGGCCAAGGGCAGCTACAGGGGACTTCTCTGTTGCTTGATTGGTAGATCATAAAACAAGAGAAATTTTAGATTGTAGTATTTTCTTTGTTTTCTTGTAATGTGATTTACTTAGTTAAATATTTTCCAATTACAATTTAATCTGGTTCTGCTATATTTGGGGCCATTGTGGGTGACCTGCAGTGAACACCTTTGGCCTAATGGATAGAATGCTGAACTTGGATACAGGAATAACTGAGTTTGAACTGTACTTTAAACAATTATTAACTCTGTAACCCTAGGTAAAATATTTAAACCCCATCCACTTCAATTTCCTAATCTGTTTAAAAAAAGGGGAGGGAGATAATAATAGCTTCTACTTCACAAAGTTGTAGTGGGGATCAAACAATAAATAAAAGAAAAATCCTTTGCAAACCTTAAAGCTCTATAGAGATATTAAGTACGATTGCTTTTATTTTACATCGTTCCATTTCACATACTCTACATTCCAGTCACATTGGATTACTTGGATTTGACTATCTCATTCTTTCTCTCCTACTTCCATGAATTTTCACAGGTCAGTAGAATATGCTCCTCCTCATTTGGGGCTGTTGAAATCTTTCTGCTTCTAACTCAGATACTACCTGCTTCATTAAACCTTTCCTATTTCCCTTCCTCCTCATCTCCAAACACTGCAACCAGGTAACATTGATTCTATCTCAAATCTTGCCTAGAACACTTTGCTTGGATCTCTGTTTTGGTCATCTCCCTCACAATCTATCTTTTACATGCATTTTTTGGTATATATCATATTTCCTGGCTTAGATTGTGAGCTCCTTGAAGGAAGGGATTATGCCATTTTTTAAAAATTTCCTGTATCTACAATGCCTCAAACATACAAGGTGCACAGTAAATGGTTGTCAAGTTAGTTCTTAAATTCTATCAATTTTGATAATCTCACTATAAATAAAATTGGAGAACAAAGGGAATGATAGCTATGGGAAAGAATGGCTTACTGTTTCCCCCTCTCTAGGAAAATAAAGAATTTGGTAGAGAGACTTTGTCAAGAGTCCAAAGGCAATAAGAAACTATTTCATGGGACATTTGATCATCTCGTATTTCAATGAACCTTTGGAAATACCACCACGGAGATAATCACAAGTTATATGCCAACATACTCTGAAGAACATTCTCTTCAGAGATAAAAAATTCTATGTAGAACCCAATGATTCACTCAATATTAACATAACATATAATCTATTGTAGGTGAGGCAGCATGGTGCATTAGATATAGTTAACTTGGGAGTCATAAAATTGGGGGTTAAAATCTTTCCTCTGATACATACTGACTCTTGGCAAGCCCGGTCATCTTACTATCTATCATTTGCCTGTCTCTAAGTATGAATCACCTTCTTCCCCCACTCCCTTTCCTTCTCACTTTGATAACTAGTTCTTCATTCCCCGATCACAACCCTCATGTCTTGTTCTGATAGAATAAAATCCACTGAAGGAAGGAATTTTTTCTTTTTTTTAAATATATTTTTATTCCCAGTACTTAGTGTAATAGTAATTACTTAATAAAGGTGTTTTTTTCTAGTCATCTATCCTGACTACATTCTTTGAGAAATGAATCAGAATTGTTAGCTATAGTGAACATCAAATATCACAAACAAAAGTTGAAATTGATTGTATTCTACTGTTGGAGTGGTAGGTTAAGGGTAGTGATAGGTATTCAAATAGAATAGATCAACAAAATATTTTAATGCATAGGAAGAAACCAAAAAGTACCCCCTACATTGTTAAATTTTATATACCTAGATATGTATATGTATACATATATATCTTTCAAAATAAGTTGCTCAGTCTATTATGCAAACCTCTTTCATTATGTTTTTCATATTTTGATACTTTTGTTTTTGTTAACAATTGTTAATTAGTAATATAAAGAAATTCTAATTTAAAAATAATTAGGGGGAATTTCTTGATTCCTAATGGAAGAATCATTTCCAAGATTTGTGTAAAGTAACAGAAAATAATTTTATTCACAAAAAGATCAAAAGCAAGACCAAATTAGAGGAAAGAATAAAAGTGAGAAAACATGACACATAATTAAAATAATCTTAGCCTAATCAACTTAAATAAACTATCAATGCTGAAAAAAATAGAATATGGATAAAAGAAGAGACATTGACATAAGCTACAATTATGGCCAAAAGAAGTCTAACCCTCATTCATCTTTAGACATATGAGCAATCCAAAGGAACCTAAGAAATGCCTCAACCAGCAAACACTAGATATTGCATAGAGAATTCTAATCCCTCAGAAGTAAGCTAGTTTGGAATGAAATGTGTAAAATCTTACATAGGAGAATTATAGGGGATGGTGAGCAATATTACTTAAAATACTGAGACTCAGTGGCCACAGAAGTAAATTAACGAAAACGTGGCACTTAAATCAGATAATACTTGATGCATTTAAGGATTAAATTGGAAGGACAATAAATTGATAAAAATGTCTTTCAGTATTTCTGTGATTAAATTCAATCCTTAATTTCATGGAGTCATCACATTAGCTCCCTATTGGTCAATCAGTTAACAGGTATTTATTCAGCTTCTCATGTGTTCCAGGCACCATGCTAGTTACTGGAGATACCAAGCAATGGATGTATCATCTTTTACTATAAAGGAGTTTTCATTCTATTGTGGGAGTTAAGAAGTATATCATATATCATATCATGTCATGTCATATATCATATCATATCACATCCATACACATAATACATATATATGCATATACATGCAAATACATCAGAAGTATATATATATTTATGAAAAAGAAAAGAAAAATAAATACAAATGAAAGCAAAGTAGATAAATATAAAATAATTTCTGAGTGGGGTACTAGCTATTAAATGGATCAAGAAAGACTTTAACAGAACAGTTTTTATAGAGAAAAATAGTACAGTCTTATAGAAAAAATAGAAATGTTATTAAACAGTTGGGAAGAACATCTAAACTGTAAGTTTTATGCAGAGAGGAGAGGTCAGTGCTAGAGGTGACATGATTTTGAGGGCATTTAGAGATCAATTTTTACAAAACCTAAAAAAGAAAGGATACAGGATACTTGGGAAAAGTTAGGACATTATTACTGAAAACAAGATAACTTAGAAAGTATTTTAACCATAAAACCATATTTCCATTTTCCCATTTTTTAAATTGTGTTAGAATACTTAAATGCAATAGATACCCTTAATAAAGTTGGGATAAGGCAAGGAGAAGATTTCTTAAAGTCATATTATGTAACACTTCATAACTTTGGATGTGTGTAACTTACTAAAAGGTACAAGGAAGGCTAGAAAGAGCTATGCTTATTATTTCCACAGCTAATAGAGCTTTTATGTCAATAGAGGAAAATACCTCCTTAATGACTTCCCTCCTTATAGATATCATCTATATATAATTTAAAAACATGAGTGATTTCTTGAAATACATAGTCACAAATATATATATAGATGTGTGTGCACATATATGTATACATACATGTATATATACATGTATGTGTACATGTATTGTGTTGTTGTATTTGTCCTTTATTCTTGAAGAGAACCATGACATCAAGATGATGACATGACTTGCATTTGACTTTGCTTTGAGTGAGGGAGGACTCTGTAAGGTCACCAACCTCACTTTCTTCTCCTGAGACATCTGGGTCCAGTGGCCTGATATTCATCAGGATGGCTGGAGATGGCCCAGGATGCAATGTGAGACCCTGGCACTTTCAGGCTATGGTGTTATCATATTCTCACTTTGAGTGAGATACACCCATTCAATGAATAGGTTTCTTGAAGGGGATGGTCTCTTTAATCAAAAAGAAAAATCATACTGAGAGGGGAAGATCCTCAGGGTTCCTGGGTAAAAGAGAAACAGTTGCTATTTAGTGATTAGTAGTAAATATTAGTATATACACACACATAGACTGTGGTTGGAAATATCAGAGAAGGCAAAAAGCAGGAGTGCATACATACAAAAGGTGTTTGCAACTTTCATGGATAATGACCATAAAGACTCTATATAGGAGAAATAGTTTTAAAGATGAAAGAATCTCCAGATGCTATAATTTACAGATGAATGTGCTGATTGCATTAAGTCCTAGAACATGTAGAACCTCCAAAATGAGAGATCCATAATAATGGAAAAGAGTTCACTATTTATATTGCTTACAAAAGAAAACCCAAGTAAATGAGAAATGTCTGTTTCCTGGAATCAGATATACAATTGGATAACAATCTACAGAACTGGTTCCTCAATGACTGGATTTTGGACAGATGCTGTGAATGGATGATGAGATCAGCTCAGCCAAGTAAGAGAACAGTCTACTTAAATTTGGAAAATTGTTTAGTGCTTTCAGTAATCCCAGACTTCTTCCTGAAACACAGATTTATCTATCTAAATATTAACATCCTTCAAGTGAGACATTATGAACCATCAGTTTCCAAAGAATTGAAGTTAAGGATTACCTAATGCACAAATGACTTTCTTTATTCCATGGAATTTTCCCCATTGTATATTTATATGGGATTGGTGAGCTAATTTCTATCGTAAGGTGCAGTCGGGATCCTCTTACCCCACCCAACATAGTTTCATCACTTCTTGTTCAGTTTTCTAAAACTGGTAATAAAACTTTTTTCTTCTCTTTTTACACATTACTTTTCATTTGTTATGTCAGTTGTTGTCTTGTGCTGTACAACAGGCACTAACCATGCAAGTAGCCCTAAAATCAGTCATTCAGTCAGTAAGCATTTATTAAGCACCTACTATGTGTCAAGTATCGGGCTAAGTTCTGGGGATGCAAAGAAATACAAGACAACCCTCACTCTCAAGCAGCTCTCAGATTGACAGAGGAGACAACATACAAAAAACCCTATGTGCAAACATTATGTAAGAGGGTGTGTTTGTGTGTGTGGGTGTGTGTGTGTATGATAAATTGGAGGGCATTAATAGAATGTGCTAGCATTAAAGGGAGATCAGGAAAAGCATTATATAGAATATGGGATTTTAGCTGGAACTTGAAGGAATCCAAGGTTGCCAGTCAGTAAAGATGAGGAGAGAATATTCTGGATATGGAATACAGTGAAGTGGGGAAAGAATTGAGATAGGGAGACAAAACTACCAGGCTATTATAATAGTCTTAGGCATAAGGAGATAAAGAACTAGAAACACTCAAAGGAAATAGGCCAAGCAAAGGCCCTGCCCTACTTCTACTTGCAGTGGGGCTCTCCCATATGTTCAGGCACCATCAGTTTGCTAAGACAGCCTCTAGGTGACATGCTCCAGTCTTCACAATTCTGCCAGTGGCTGTCCCCTGGTGTCCCCGATGTGGATAACACCATCTCAGTGACTTCTGGTATCTGCACATGATCCAGACTCCCAATACTTATGTCTTCTATATACTGGGAGCAGTCTTCATAAGTCTTCAAGCAATTAGTACTTTATACATAAAAGTATAGAGTTAAATTGAACTGTGTGGAGACTCAGATTATAGTCCCAACTGTGTTATTCATTTCTTGTGTAACCTGAGGGAAGTTGTTTTATATCCTAGTTTTCTCATTTGTCCTATTGGGATAATACTAGGCCTAATGAGTGGGGCATATAAAAATGGAACAGACTATCCCAGAAGTGCTCCCTATTGCTGAGGATGTTCCTACAGAGGCTGGATGTTTTGTTACTTGTCTTCTGAATTATGTAGAAGAAATTCATGCAGTGGGAATTGGAGTTTTAGATTAGCTGACCTATCTCTAAGCTCCCTTACAACTCTAGATATGCTATGGCAACTGTCCTATTTTCATGAATGTGTTGTTCTCACTCTGTCACTCCTCAACTCAAGAGATTTCAGTTACTCCCTGTTCCCTCCAGGATCAAATACAAACTCCTCTGTTTTGCCATCCAAAGATCTTCACAGCCTGTCTCTAATCTATCTTTTCAGCCTAATTACAGATTGTTCTCCCTTACAGACTCTACGTACCAGCCAAGTTGGCCGACTTGCTGTTTCCTGGGCCTAATATTACATCACCTATCCTTCTGACCTTGGATAGGCTGGGATGCTCTCCCTCCTTACTTCTATTTCTTTTCAGATGTTAGCTAGCGTATCCCACTCCTTTCAGAAGACCATTCCAGATTCCTCAAGTTCTTAGAGGCCCTACAATGCCTGGTCACTTAATTTGTATTTATTTTTCGGTACAATTTATATTTTCTTACTGGTTATATACTGAGATATAGCCATATCCCACCTGTAGAATGTAATCTCCTTGAAAGGAGGGAACTAGGTTGATTTTGTGTTTTCATTTTCATGCCGAGCACAGTGCCTCACACATTACACAGGCTTATTAAATGCTGGATTGATTATTCAGATGATCAAATTAGATGATAAATGTGGGATCCTCTGAATACATATAAATACTAATGACTGTGATGATTATAATTAATTCTATATTGATCCAAATATAACCTACCCCTAAATTAATATCACCACCCTAAACTGAGATCTTCCTGAAAGGGGAAAAATACAGATATAAGTTAAAAAGTAACACTAATTATAGCTCTAATGGAAGTTTTAGACAAACCAGATTGAGGAGACACATGTCCTGTCATTAGTATTATTACAAGGGTGTGTATTCTTGTACAAAGAACATAAAACGCAGATTGTTAAATAAAATGAGTATCCACTGGCCCAAATAAACCACAATATTAGGATGAGTGGGCACCATTTTGCATTTTTGCCTCAGATCCAAAATTATGTAGTGAATAGAGTTGCCTGTCCTCAAGGAGTTTACAATCTAATAAGTATGACAAACATTTTCTCATTGACGTGTCACCTTTAGGTTAGGGACCATTATCATACATATCTTTAATGTCTTTCTTATCTTTATAGTATGAGAATATAATAGTTACTCACTAAGCATAAGTGGTATTTTACTAAAGAAAGGTAATAGTATAGATGTAGTATAATTTCTCAGGCATCTGTTTCAATGATTTTGTAATGTATTTATATCTTAATGGATTGTGCTGCTAATAATATTTTTTGTTGTTATTCATGTTGTTGCTTTTGTTTTTAATAAATGGGTACTGAATCAATGATTTGGCTGTTGAGACAGCTGAATTAATTACATTGACGAATTTCTTCTTTGGGTTGTGTGTTAGATATTAAGAGACACTTTAGAGAAGTCTCCTCATCTGTAAATTGCAGAGCTTGGATACATGTTCTAAAGTTCTTTCTACTTCTGAAACTCCAAATCTATACTGTAAAGTTCATTTAAGCTCTAAAACCATAAATTTTAAGCTCTCTTACAACTCTGCCATTCTGTGTTCTAAAGATCTTTCCACTTCCAACATTCTCTGTTCTAAGATCTCTTGCAAAGCTAACCTTCTATGTTCGAAGCCCCTTCTCCTTCTAATGACAGGTCAGGTTTGAAGTGATCCAGAAATAACTGTTTTCCTGTCATTGTTGTTTTCAAGAGAATGGTGGAAGGGATAAAGGGGCAGCTGCTGTGAACACATTTTAACTTGTACTTAATCAACTTTCACCTCTGACAGGAAGAATAACATGAACTGCAATGAAAAAGGATGTACCACACCAAGGGAACAGGTGACCTCCATGCCATGGTGAGGCCTCTCTAGCCCAAGTGCAATCGATTTCCTTGATGCCAAATGAAAATCATTTCCTGGGTTTTCTCTCTTCCTGATGAGTGTCACATCAGGCCACCACGGGGAACAGGTGTCAGTAACATATTGTGTTTCCTCACACCCTCAGCAATATTTCTAAAAGCTATTGCCTCTGGAGTCCCACCAAATAAATCATCCTCATGGTGCCATGATATATAATCAAAGGATCCAAATTTTAGTCCTGGAATGAACTTTAGAATATATCTAGCCCCTCCGCTTCATTGTTCAAGGCAACTGAAACCATGAAAGTTAACCATACTAAGTGGGATTTGAATATAAGTCCTCTGACTTCAGAACCAGTCTTTTTTCAAAAATATCACAGCTTCCTTTCAAAGTGAAAGTCAGATAGTCATGGAAGAAGTTTACTTGGTTACCTACAGCACAGAGCACATGTTACTCCCATGTTGTCAGACTGAATGAATATTTGAACCAACTTATATTAAATATAAAAAATAAATTTAAATATAAATATGAAATCAATTTATTTTAAATTTTAGTACAATTTAGTAGAATTTCCAACTACCAATTATAGCAGAATTACTAAATTCAATTTACTAATTCTGCTAATTTTAGTAGAATTCCAAATTTAGAGAATTTACTACATTTCCTTGTTTCTCCTTTCTCTCCCAGATTTGAAGCTAAATATTTAAGAAAGGAAAGAAAATGTGACATCTTTCTATTGCTACGGTAGAAAGCTCATGTGACTGGAAGTCAGGACCATGTTCTAGTCCTAGATTTTCCTGTTGACTGATTGTATGAGACTGAGCTGTTCACTTATCTATATAATCCTTATTTTCAACTGTAAAACAGATACATTACAATTAGAATATCTTAAAGTCTCTAGGATCCCGCAGCTCTCATATTTTATACATGCTAATGTCATAAAAGTTTAGATTTAGAGTTGAAAGTAACCTTGCAAGTTATTGAGTCCAGCCTTCTCATTGTACCTATAGGGAACTTATATTGAAAGACCAGAGTATATTCAAAATCCATCATTGTAATGGCAATCAAAGTAGGATCTTTTACAGTTTTTGTTTTAGTATAATCAAGTGCCTTTGACTGATATTGCCTTTATCAATCAAGAGTCTTTCCAAGGAATGAAGTATAGAAACAAGCATTTCTTCAACTAGAAAGAGTATAGGTATTTGTATTGTTAATGTGATTAAAGATCTTCTCTACCCGTTAATGGGCCTGCCTATAAAGGGGAGTTTGATTAGATATGTGGGAAGGACCAAGGCTTTTGTTAATGAGGCACTGGCTCTCAAGCATTGTGATGCCCTCTGGCTCTAAAAAAGGTATAAATACCTTTTGAGGTATTACTTTGAGGTTTTACTTTGAGGCTTAGTTTTCCCTAAGAAGGTTTGAGCACCACATGAGGACTCTGGGAAGCTGCTAAGGAACCCCTCTTCCCCCCAGCTTTGAGAACCAGATGTCTTGCTTCCCTCTCTTGTAGCAATAGTCAGGCAGAGGAAGTCAAGTCTGTTGATTGCTTTGGGGCTTACTAACTGGAAGTGTTTCTTTGGCCAGATGAGGGCTCTGGAAAGCTGCTAAGGAGCCCCTCAGCTTTGAGAACCCAGATGTCATGCTTCCCTCTCTCGTAACTGTGATCAGACAGTTGGGGTCCAATTATCTGTTGAATTCAGGTAGAGAAAGCCATGTCTGTTGATCATTTGATTTCTCTGTATTTTCTTTGAAATTCAGGGTGCTGACTCCCCTGAATTACGTGAATGATATATGTGCTTGCTTAAAGGAATGATACATGTGCTTGATTAAAGTGATTGTTAACCCCTCAAAAGTTGCCTTTCCTTTTATGAATGCAGATCTAAGAACCTGTGATAGCAGGCCCTCCTGTGTATGTTGGGGTACTTACTGCTACAGTCAATAAATTTCAGAGATGAGATGTGAATCCATGTCCTGATTCCAGTACTCCATCTACTCTTTCATTAAATGGGCACTGAACTACTGGTCTAACTATCACAGCAGTTTTAAAATGATTATACTGGAAATGCTTTTTTTTTAAATGTGTCATATGTAAGTAGTAGTACCTAACATTTATATTTGTACTTTTTACGTGCTAGGTGCTAAGCTCGCACTTTACAATCATTATCTCTTTTGATCCTTGCAACAGCCCTGAGAGGTAGGTTCTATTATTGTTCCCATTTTACAGATGATGCAAGTATCTGAGCTCAGATTTGAACTCAGGTACAGTGTTCAACCCACTGTGTCACCAATTTTTTTGTCATTATTGTCTTATATATTGGATATTACCAGGTATCTTCCTTTGCAGAAAGGTCCTCATCAAATGAAGACATGAACTCTTCTATATAGAATAGAATAGAAATAGAATATACACTTTACTACATAAAATAACATGAAATGATAAATATAATATGATATGATATTTTGTGATATGATATGATGTGATGTGACGTGATATAATATAATAATATAATTTAAGCAGGTAAATGGTTCAGCTAATAGAGTGCTGGATCGGAAGTCAAGAAGTCCAGAGTTCAAATCCTGCCTCAGACACTTAACAGCCTTGTAAACCCAGGAAAATCACTGAAACCTCTATTTTCCTCAGTTTCCTCATTCGTAAAATGGAAGGTTGTGGTGAGGATCAAATGAGATAATAATTGTCAAATGCTTAGCATTAGTTAATTAAATGAAGGATTAGCAAAAGGTTTTCCACTTCACTGGTGTCTTCAGCAGAACTGGCCAAAATATATGCATTCAATAACATAAATAGTTCTGTATCTTATGCAACTTTAGGATAAATTTAATTAAAATGCTTAGTACTAGGAAGAGGGGCATAAATGTCAATTATTACTATTACTCTTTCTATTTTTGAAATTCAATGTCCTATTCCATTAGATGCTTTTTAGCCCATGCAATTGTGTTCTAAGGTCCCTTCCAAGGCTAATATTCAATATCATAATGTTCCTTCTAGCTTGGACTCTCTGTGTTCTAAGAAACCCAATGGCTAACAATCTATGTTCTGAGGTTATACAGTTCTTATTTTGCTTAGACAAAATATAGTGTAGTTGGATATTGTAAAATCATAGTATTTTCTCCACTTTATTTTTGCTTCTAATTTTAGCATTGCACATATAAAAGGTATCTTGCTGCTATGGTGGGAAGTGATTGGGTCTTAGATTCAAAAAAGTTGGGTTCTAGTTCCAGATCTAATGATAAATTATGAAACCACTGCTGCTATTGATTTCTGTTTCTTCATCCATAAAACAAGGTGCTAGGCTTCTTTTATACTCTCATTTAGTCTTTTCTAGTTCTGACACATATCCAGAAAGACAGAGATAGAGAAAAAGAGAGACAGAGAGACAAAGAGAGAGAGAAAGATATAGAGAGAGATATAGAAACACAACAGAGATAGAGAGGAAAAGACAGGGGGTTCAGGCTTGACCTTTTCAAAAGAGCACAACAAAACTAAGACTTCTTTGAACAATCTATCACAATAGATGCCCCAGAGCCCTTCTAGCCTCATACATCCATTACTCTTTGATGCCTAAAATATGAAAAAAAAATTAAGGGAAAACCAGGAAGTACAGAATATCATAAGCTGTTTCATCAGAGGTTAAATAAATGTTTATTTTCCTGTTTTCACTTAATATGAAGTCATGTCAATAAAAGATAAATTATTTAGTCTTTGAGGAGAATTTAAATATGGGATTAGGACTCAGAGCATTATTATTTGAACCTAATAGTCTGAACCTAAAGTTCTAGACTGGCTCTAAGGAGAGAGTTTGAACACCTGGCACGTATGGATCATTTGAATTATTGAACTAATTTGAACTAATATCTTTCTTGAACCTCTAGGAGTTATGTAGAATAGATATGAGAAGTTTGTTTTTTTGGGTTTTCTTTTTTTCATTTTATTGTTAGGCAATTGGAGTTAAGTGACTTGCCCAGGGTCATGCAAGTAGTAGATATCAAATGCCTGTGGCTGAGATTTGAATTCAGGTCCTCTTCATTTCAGGGCTACTGCTCTACCCATTGTACCATCTAGTTGCCCAGAGAACTTTTTTTTTTTTTAAATAGGAGTAAATTGAGACTTAGAGAGTTAAAGTAATTTAAACCATATCACACTGGATATTGAATGATAGAACTAAATCTCCAAATCGGATCTTCTGACATCAAGTCCATTTTTTTTAACTTTAGCATTTCCACTGAATCTTTGCTACAAACAGAAGTATGCAGAACAGATATTGAAATGGGTATCTAGAGTCAATTCAATTTATAAACAAGACAAAAGAATCATTGGTCTAGAACTAAAGGAGATCATAGAGGGCATCTAATCCAATCCCTCATTTCACAGATGAGAAAGTTGAGACCTGGAGAAGTAAAATTATTTGCCCAAGGTCACAGACAAGTGTAAGTGACCGAAATAGGATATAAATATAGGACTTCTGATTCCAGTTCCAGGGCCCTTTAGCTGTACAATGCTGACTCACTGTGAAGAGAGAGGTTTGTGAAGACGCTCTCCCTACCATGCAGTTTCTTGTACAATTCCCATTGTTGGGGCCACTTACTTCAATGTGGTTGTGAGATGTCAATTCCAGATGTTGAGGAGAGGGAACTCTATGAAAAGCTGGCCAAGTTCAATTTTATTTACATTATTTATATTATTGAATATTTTGACCAGTTCTAAGGAGGATACCAGTGAAATAGGCCTGGTTCTAATTCTTAAGAACTTTATAATCTTGTTGGGGAATGCAAGGCAAACATGCAGCAGAAAGTAAGACAATAATGTGGAATTTTAAGAGAACAATCAGAGGACATAAGATTGTTCTCAGTAAGGTTTGTTCCAATTCAACGATGGATTTTTGCTTTTGCTTAACAATATAGATCCAAATAATTTCAACCAAAGTGGCACTCTTAGGGTCACAAAACTTTGGTGCTAAAAGGGATCTTGGGCTTATCTATAAGAGTATTTCACCCATTTTGCAAGTGAAGAAACAAAGGCACCAAGATAGAAAGCAATTTGCCAAAGATCACACATAGTTATAATAGAACACATGTTACTTGACACCAAATCTAAGGTTCTTCACTTATCACCCTACTGCTTTCTCTCCTCTGGCAAAACATTGCATCTGATGTTAACTTTTAAAATCATGAAACATTATCTAAAACTCTCCAGAAGCCTAAGAATTTCTAGCAACTAAATAGCTTCAAGATTCAACTTTTTCTTGGTAAGGGAAATCTAATTTCCATCCAGGATAGGCAGTTTCTCCTCTTCACTGATTAACTCCTGGGGTGATACACCCACATCTGAATGAAGTAAACAACAAAGGGAATATCCACTTAATCCTCAGCTGGACAGCTCCTAACCACTCATTGCCAGCTGCTGCTTAGCTTTCCCAATTAACTTCAAAATATCAGCTTCATTTGTTGCTGTCCTTGACATCCTCTCATTGGATCATGACAATGGTGCCATAGGTCCAGGACCACTGTTCTTTTTTAAGTAAGTCTTTTCTTCCTTTTCTTCTCCACCTTCTGTCCTTTTTAGTCTTGCTCCATGTTCCCCTTCTTCAATCCTTTCCCCTTCTCTGATTCTCCCTTATTCACCCTTTCACCTTCCTTCCTCTTATATCCTCTCTCCTTTTCCTTGACGTTTTTCTGTGTCTCTCACCTTCCAAATTCCCCAGTTTTTCTTTTTCGTCCCTCTCTTATGCCCATCTTCCCATCATTTCCCTTTATCTCATCTACTTCACTTTCCTCTCTTTCCCTATCTCGGTCCATCATGATATAAATAAAGAACATTGTCCCTACAGTTTGATGACCTGGATTTGAGTTCTGGCTCTGCTATTTGTTATCTGTGTTATTTTTGGCAAATGATGTTACCTCTCTGGGCATCACTTTCCTCCTCTGTGAAATGAAGGAGTTGAACTCAGTGGTGTCTAAGTAACTTTGCACACTCGATGCAATAATCCTATCTTTGTCTTCATGACCTTCCTGTCCTTTCCTCCTTATTTCACTTTTTTATTCCCTTCTCTACTTCTTCCTTCCACCTTTGCACTCCTGTCCTGATGTCCTTTTCTCTCTCACTTTCTCCTCTTCATGTTTCTCCCCCTCCATCATTTTCCATCTCCCTCTTTATGTATTGTGGGATATATCAATGGTGCAGAAGCTAGAGTGCTGGGCTTTGAGTCAGAACTTAAATTTGAATGCAACTCATACTCTTTCTAACTGTGTTACCCTGGGCAATTCATGTAACTCCTATCAGTCTCAATTTTCTCTACTATAAAATGACAATAAGAATAACACCTACCATATTGGGTTGTCAAATGAAATAACATGAAAAATGCTTTTCAAACTTTTCAACACTATGGGAGTGCTAGCTATTGGTTCCCTCATTTCCTAATTTTCTTCTTCCTTTTTTCCTTAATTCCTCTCTGCTTATCTCCCTTCCTCCCTTCTATATTCTATATTCTATATATTCCTGACTCTTTCCTCCTTTTGTTTTTCCTTTTCCCATCTTCTTTCTCCCCCCTCGCTTTATATCTTTCCTTCCCTTTTTCTATTTCCCCCACAATTTCTTCCCTCCCTCTTGTTACCTATATAACTCCTCCTTTCACCTTCTCCTTTCTTTCTCCCTGTCTTTTCTACTGCCCTCCCACCCCAGTTTTCATTAGTCTTGTTTACCCCAGCATAATTTGACACCCATTTGCTTCCCCATTCTAATTACTTTGTGTCTCATTTTGATTCTCTTAGGCCTTCCCCTCCAGGAATGCCTGCCTCAATGAAGTGGGACCCAGAATTGTTATCATCTAACAGAACTTGGCAAAAATCCTGTGTGTTACATAAGATGAAGCAAATGCTGTCATCTCCTGCCAGCACTCCATGCTGTGCCCTTCCAGTCATCAGGCCAAGTGCATCTGCTGCCCAGGGCTTTCTCTGCTGCCCTCCTCTGGTGGCTATGTCCTCATCTCTCTGTCAACTCCGTGCCCTTCTTGGGCTCCTTTAGTCTAGGTTATAGTGATAACTTTGGGGTTTTAAAATAGAATACACACCAATACAGTCCCAGAATATCCTATGTCACCCCCTAGGATGCATGAAAGGAGGTCATTTGGCAAAGCTAAGAATGAACAGGACTTATCTGCATCATGAAATTCCAGGACTAAAACCTTTCCTTTAATGAAGAAGTCCTGAAGGTGACATTCTAGGCATTAGCCAGGAGATGGAGGACACTGTGAGGGGATAGAGGAGGCTTCCTGGCCTTTTGACAAGACATCATGACAGAGAGCAAGGCACAGTGCAAAGTGTAATACATTTGAAGTCAGAGGACTCTGATGCTAATTCCAGCTTTGCCATTTACTCAGGCATAACCTTGGGCAAGTTTGGATCAAACAGGGATATATTTGACATGATTTTTAGAACTTAAAGAAAAATCTTCTACCATTGCCACCCTTTAAATTCCCTTCTTTCCCATTAAATTTTCATTCACCACTGGTAGGTATTTTCTGTCTTGTTCTCTTCTCCAAAGTCCTCTGGGAGAAATAATTCTCTTTGAGATGACTTGAGTTGCTTAAAGTAGGAGCTCAGGAGTGATAAAAAGTAGAAGGAAAGAATGGGATAAGGATTGAACTGGTCAGTAAGAGGGCAAAGGAGAGTATACACCAAGAAGAGGATGTAAGATTGTTGTTTTTCAACAGCTGAATATTCCTGCAATTGCTGCTTTAAAAAGTACTTGAAAACATTTTCTTTTTGCATCTAATCTTCTGCTTATTCTTCTGCCAGAATGCATTAAATGGAGCCAGATAGGTGGCTAAATGGATAGAGCACAGGGCTTGGTGTCAGGAACGGAGTTCAAATGCAGCCTCAGACACACATTAGCTGTGTGGCCCTGGGCAAATCATTTAATCTCTGTCTTTCAAACCACTCCAGTATTATTGCCAAGAAAACCTCATATGGGGTCATAAAGAATCAAACATGACTGGACAACTGAACAATTACATTAAATATCATTATTAGCATTTCATCTCATCAAAGAACTGTATGATTGAATGCCTCAGTTCAAATGGAATAGTCATTTAAGTGTGAGAAGTGTGAGTCATTTAATGTAAGTTGGCATCATACATGCACTGGGCTGACCCCACAGGACTGCCATGAGAAGATAGCTCTATAACCTGGGAAACGCTCTAGAATTGTCAGCCATTGATATTATTAAGATTTGGGGGAATCAGGAAAAAGGTAAATAGTGATGATGGCAACTTGGAGGGAGGGTCCTGGGAACTGTCCCTAGCTTTGTACTCCACATTTTCAAGAATGATTTGGAAGACTTAGAGGACATGCTTGGAATGGTGATAGATGAAAGAAACTTCAAGGAATACCTAATATGTCAAATGACTGAATTGAAATAAAAAAGAACTCAACAATTGAGAATGATGAGTGTGTAGTGATTTAATTAAGTTAGGTTCTTGGAATCAATTTGAGATATACTTTTTGGCTCAGTCTCATTTTGTTGGGGGAAACAATGATAATGGACCACTGAACAGATTTATGTTTACACACTTCAATTGTTTTTCACTTGTGCCTGACTCTTTGTCACCCCATTTGGGGCTTTCCTGGCAAAGATACTGGAGTAGTTTGCCATTTCCTTCTATCTTACAGATGAGAAAGCTAAAGCAAACAGGGTTAAGTGATTTGACCAGGGTCACACAGCTAGTGAGGATCTGAAACCAGATCTGAACTCAGGAAGATGAACCTTTCTGACTCTGGGCCCAGAATTCTATCCACTGTGCCACCTAGCAGTCCTATCATTGCTATGTGTATATCATAATAATAATTCTCACTTTTATAGTGGATTTAAAATTAAATGTACTTTACTCACCACAGTTCTATGAGATACATAGAGCAAACATTTCCACAACTATTTTATAGATCAGGAAAATTACACATGGAGGAGAAATTATCTCCTCTGTGGTTATTTCACTAACAAGTGGTGAAGCTTGGATCCAAATCAAGCCTTCCGAATTCAAATCTAGTTCTTTTCCCACCATGCCATGGCATCTCTCTATATGTAGATCCTTCCTTCTTTCCTCCCTTCCTTCCTTCCTCCCTTCCTTCCTCTCTTCCTTCCTTCCTTCCTGCCTTCCTTCCTGCCTTCCTGCCTTCCTTGGAAATCACAGGAATAGTCATTAGAACCACATAGCCTTTCTACTACAATGGTAGTATTCATGTGGCTACAGGCCCAGAGCTAGAAAAAGATGTGTATGGGAGAGGGAATATATTCATTCTATGACCAAACAACTGACAAGAAGATGACCAGTGTAGAATATGAACGAATAATATTGAGCTTCCTTCACCTTTGAAGGAGGCTAGGGAGTCCAAGAAATATAAACTAAAGTATTATGTATTTGAATATTTATAGGCAAATACATATATATATATATATATATATATATATATATATTCACTTTTTATGTTGGATTGTTGGATTGTATGTTTAGATTTTGGTTTGGAAAGAGTTAGATGTGGATATACATATTTACTTTTATGAATGTATGTGCATATGTGTATATGCATGCTACAAATATATGTATATACACATACATATATACATATACACATATATACATATATATGTGTGTGTGTGTGTGTTTGTATTTGGAGAGAGAGAGAGAGGTGGCATGGCAACATGGTGATCATGGATGGACATTTTTTTAACCTCGCAGAACCTCCATTTCCATCAATAAAACAAGATTTTCCCTACTTTTGCCACAAGGTTGTTGTGACGGAAGTAGTTTACAGGACTAATGAGGACGCACAAAAACATGAGGCATCCATAATTTCCTGCGCACAGGATGCTTCCTCTATTAATGTAGATCAAATTAGTTCTAGAGAGTTACAGTGACAAAAAGGGGAAATGAGATGCCCATGGATGCTAGTGGCAAAGGTAGGAGTTAAACCAGGTCATCATGACTCCAAGCCCAGCACCTAATCACTCTACCATGCTGCCTTCCTACACACACAGGCCCTGAAGTTCTTTGTTGGTGTGATTTCCTAATGTTATCTTATATAGGTATACAAATGCAAATGTCTCTGGATACCCTGCAAATTGATTTACTTATGCATGGTTAATCAGTGCAAATGATATACCATAGAAATACTCTATTATTCTGAATGCACGTCACACATTTTCCCCCAAATATGCTTTCATGCTTCAAGGATGCATTGCACAAAGGGAAGGAAGTCATGCAACTCTGCTGACTTGGTCCACTACAGTTTTATGTTGTCAAATCCCACGTAGGCCCTCAATATTAAAAATAGTATTTTTCCCCTCTTTCCTAATTGATACACTATTTTATTTCTCATAGAAGCTCTTCCATTTTACTCTCTGATCAAGCCATCTATACCCCTTCTCTCTGCCCTGTCAAACAGAAATCTTCATTTTAACTGAGAAAATTTATATCAATGAACACCTCCAATTGTACATTTCAAAATTCCTTGATGTCATCTCATTTTCTCCTCCTTTACTTCATTCTCTAATAAGGAAATGACCCTTCTTACCAAGACCAACCCCACTATTCTATCTCTTCTGATGTACATTGGCAAATTGCCCACATGATCATGTTCACCTCTATTCTATGGTCTTTCCACATCTACTGGCCTCTTCCTTGTGATCCCTAAATTTGGGCAGGCATTCCCCAACTCCCTTAGCAAGCTGTGACTTGACTCCATCTTCCACATCAATCTGCTATCCCACTATCATTTATAAACAAATGTAGCCATTTATAGCCAAAGTTCTCAATAAAATCGTTAACATTTCTTACCCTTCCTTCTCCTCCTACATATTTTTCAGCCACTCCTATTCTGAATTTTTACCTGATCCTTCAACTAAAACTGCTCTCACAAAATTGCCAATGATCTCTCAATTGCCAGCTTCCATGGCCTTTTCTCAGTCTTCATCCTTCCTGACCTCTCTGCAACATTTACCACTATTGTCCACTCTCTCCTCTTTGCATTTTTTGCCATATTGTTTTATATTTTTTATTTTCCAACTTACATGACTACTCTTTCTTCATCTTCTTTTCTGAGTTATCATTCACAGCTCACCCTCTAAATACTGGTATACTCCAAGTCAATGTCCTCATCTCTCTATTTTAACACTCTTTCTTCAACTTAGCAACTCCTACATTAATGCCTATCCATATATTCAATTCTAATTTGTATTTCTAGTTCCATTTCTTAAGCTATGCACCCTTGGCTACTCACTGGATGGATGCTTTGAACTATGTGTCTCATAGACATCTCAAAATTCTGTATGCCTAAAAAGAATTCATTACTTTTATTTCCCACTCAAAACTGACCCTTATTACTAACTTCACTATTTCTATTGAGACTACTACGAATCTTCCAGTTACCCTGGTTTTCAGCCTCAGAGCCATCTTTAACTTGACCATTTCTCTCACTTTCTCTATCTATTCAATTGCAAATCTGATAAATTCTACCTCAGAACCTCTTGTATTCATCCCTACCTTTCCACCTCCACAGCCACCACCGCAGTTGAGATTCTCATCACTGTCTCCTAATTGGTTCCCTGTCTAAAGACTCTCTTCTATTCAACCCATCATCGACCCAACTGTCAAAATGATTTTCCTAAAACATCGGTCTAACCATAATGCTTCTTAAGAAGCTCTAGTGACTTTCTAATTACATCCAGGATCAAATTTAACTTGCTATCTTTGGCACCTAAAACTATTCACAATATTTCTCTGGCTTAGTTTTCTAGCTTTATTATATATTACTTCCTGCCAGAGGAAGTTGGTGGAGAAAGCACTGGGCATGGAGTTGGGAAGTTCTTAGTTCAGATCTGACCCCGATACTTATCTAGTGAGTTTTTGCTCCCTTGTTGCCTCAACAGTAAGATGGAGTAGTAAAAGTATGTACTTCTCAGGACTTTTATGAGGATCAAATGAAATAATATTTGTAAAAATCTCTTTGCATAATGCCCGATATAGTTTAGGCACAATATAATTGCTCCTTCCCTTCCTCTATCCATCCTTCCATGGACTTGATGACCTGAAAGAATGAAAACTCCTTGAGAATAATGACTGGCTTTTTGTTTGTTTTTTTGTCTTTGTATGCCAGGTGCCTAGCATAATGTCTGACATACACTGCTGTGACAAATAATCGTTTGCTTAATGATTAATTCACTGATATAAGCAAATCTAAATGATTTTCCTTTTTAACATAATTAAGACATTTGCAAAAATCTAAAAGTTGCATTTTCTTCTCTTAGGGTACTAAGGGCATGTACTGGAGGAATTGTCCCAGCTTGATCTATTTCTAGAGAAGTGATTTGTTTGGTCTGACACAATCCTATTTTTGTTTTTGAGCTGTGGAAACACTGTGGCAGGTGCTTTTTCTGAAAATTCTTGGCTATGAGACTCACTTTATGTGACTGTCTTTAGAAAGACAGGTTATCTTTTCTAGCATGATAACAGTTCTTATTTTTTTAAATGAGGGTGATGGAGGTAGATCAAATGTAAATAATTCAAAAAACCTCCCCAGCATATTTCTCATCTGTCTCCTTCTCCAGCCCACCCAAGAAATTAAATCTCTCTATAGTCATATGAAAAAATGCTCCAAATCACTATAGATTAGAGAAATACAAATCAAAACAACTCTGAGGTACCACATTACATCTATCAGAACGCGTAACATGATCAAATAGGAAAACGATAAATGTTGGAGAAGATATGGGAAAATTGGAACACTAAAGCTTTGTTGGTGAAGTTGTGAATTGATTTAATCATTCTGGAGAATAATTTGGAACTATGCACAAAGGGCTATAAAACTGTGCATACCCTTTTGACCCAGTAATATCACTTCTAGGTGATATTCCAAGAACTGGAAATTGAGGGGATGCCTATCAACTGGGGAATGATTGAACAAGTTGTATTGTATGAATGTGATGGAATACTATTGTGCTATAAGAAATGATGAGTAGGCAGATTTCAGAAAAAACCTGAAAAGATTTGAATGAACTGATGCTGAGTGAAGTGAACAGAACCAGGAGAAAATTGTACACAACAACAGCCGCATTGTGCGATGACAAAGTTTGATAGACTTAGCTCTTCTCAGCCATGCAAGGATCTAAGACAACTCCAGAAGAAAGGCTCATGCTATTCACATCCAGAGAGAATTGCAGAGCCCGAGTGCAGATAGAAGCAGTCCATTTGATTTCTTTCTTTTATTTTTGTTTCTTCTTTCTCATGGTTTGTCCCATTGGTTGTGGTCCTTCTTTACAACATGATCGATGTGAAAATATACTTAATATGAATATATATATATATATATATATAATATGGAGAGAGAGACAGAGACAGAGAGAGAGAGAGAGAGAGAGACAGAGAGAGAGAGAGAGCCTATATCAGATTCCATAAAGTTTTAGGGAGGGGAAAGGAGAAGAAAGGGGACAAAATTTAGAACTCAAAATCTTATGAAAGTGAATGTTGAAAACTAAATATAAATAATTAAATGGATGAATGAATGAACGAACAGATAAACAGACAAACAGATAGATAGATAGATAGATAGATAGATAGATAGATAGATAGATAGATAGATAAAGAAATAAATAAAAATGACTAAATGACTAAATAAATTAATGAAAATAGAAAGAGGTAACTGAAGTTTCTCAGTACATGATATGGCAGTGGAACTCATCAGTGATCAAATTGGCCTCACGGTGGAATCATCTTGATCCAGGCCATGAGGCTTTGTGTTATTAGAACAGGCTTCTTACAGTAAGGATTATACAGTAATCACCAATCAAATTTAGCGATCTGCCACATACATTAAGCACCTACCACTAGTCATCTCTGTATATTCTAGATGTAGATGAGACAAAAGCAAAACCTAAAGTCTTTCCCCCCCAGGAACTTTCTTTCTCCTCTTACTAGTATAATAGCTTGGTGTGGAGGCTGTGATCATTGGAAATGTTTTCCAACCTTGATTGACTCGTCAAGGCCAGGGAGTTGCTAAAGGTGGAGGGTTTTTATTCATTTGTAGTAGCGCAAATTATCTAAGGTTAACAGTGCTGAACCAATCAGTCTTTAGTCTTACAAAAAGAGGTAACATTTATAGAGCACTTAAAGTTTTGCAAAGTGCTTTGCAATTATCTTATTTCTATCTCACAACAAGCCTGGTAGATAGGGGCTATTATTTTTATCCTCTTTTGATGAAAGAGACTAAAAAATAAACTGAGACAAAGAAGTAAAATGACTTGGCCAGGATCATACAGGTAGTGTCTGAAGTAGAATTTGCACTAAGGTCTTCATGACTTTAAGAGCAGGGCTCTAGTCATTTTGACATAAAATCCCAAGGGAAATAGTCCATTGTTTCAATTGTAGGAAATCATAACAGAATTGTCTAATGGAGTCTCCCTAATAAGGGCATATTTGAAACTAGTCAGCCAGAATTTAAAGCACATATGCATAGAGTATAAAGGACATAAAACAGTAGGCTTCTCATCAAGTCCCACTTTGGGGTGGAGTTTCTCTCGACTAAATGCATGACATACCCCCAAGTAAAAAAATGATTTGAGAAATTATCAGGCTGGGTGCCCTTAAGTGATGATGTGCTGCGTGAAGAAATAAAGACAGTAGTGACTTTTTTGAGATGACCAAAAATGTGACAACTTGGGGGATGTCCAAGAATTGAGGAATGACTGGATAAGTTTTGGTATATGAATGTGATGGGGGCAACATCAAGGTGTAAAGAACCAGATGATGTCAAAGAGACATGCAAAGATGTTTATGAACTGATTCAGAGTGATATGAGCAGACTCAGAAGAATAATTTGTATAATAATGTCAAAATAGGAAAAATGAATAATTGAGCATGTTTGGGATGGGAGGGAATAATCTTTGTTCTAGCTAATCAAATCAAACCCCCTTCAGGGTGCTATCTTTCATGGCTTCTCTGACTAACCCTGCCAAGCTCTCTAATGGTAGCAACAGCAGCAGCCAGCCTTCCTCTTTCCTATCAGCCAAAGCTGCCTTAGCAGAGGACAACAATCCCTCTCTTTGTGTCCTCTCATGGATCTCTAAGCATTTATTTTTCCCTATCTCTTCATGGTGGTTTTTAGAAGTCCCCAGCTTGCACACTGGGGGCTATACTTTGTTATGTCGCCTAGAGCTCAACCTTGGTCTTAAAATGACTACTTTTGATGTTCTGTCTGCAACGGATACCACATTTCACCTCAAAGGTGACCCTATTATAGTAGAAGATGAAATGAACCTTGAAGAGTTTATGCATCAAGTTGAGTTTTGAAAATATTTTTGGATGAAAGTGCTATAAAAATGTAAGCTGTTATTTGTGTAAGATTTTAGTTCATGGTAGGAGTAAAGCCAAACTGTACACAAACATGCTGGCAACCTGGATATTTCAGCTTTGCCAGGACAGGTGGGGGAAGAGGAGAAAGGAGAGGAGGAAGCATGAGGTAAGAGAGGAGAAGAAAGGAGAAAAGGTGAGAGGATAGGCAAGGGGAAGAGAGGAGAAGAAGAAAGGAGAGGATTCTCCAAAGAGAAACATTTGTTTTTCCTTATTTCCTATTGTTATTGTTAGCATCTTGTGCCACTGTTGGTATGAACAGCTTGAATGGGGTTAATGGATATGTACTGGGAAAAGAGACCCTATGGAGTATCCCACATACCAGGCACAGGACTCATGCTGCTTCCCCTGGCTTGTTCAACATGCCACATAAACAAGATTATTTTCATTTCCCCTAACATCCACTGATTCCCCACCTCTGGGTTTTTGATATCCCTATTTTTCACCCTTGGAATATCCTCCCTCCATATCTCCTCTAACTGAAATTATCCCCCCTGCCTCCAAAAAAGAAAATAGATCTAGAAGCAAAACAAATACAGGAAAAAAGTTAAGGAAAAAATACACCAAGAGAAATATAGGGGTAAATTCAAGGGAAAAATCAATGAGTCATTTTTCCATGCAAGTTGGCATAGTGAGAAAAACTGAGATGTTTGCAAAAACCAAAGATAGTATTTAGTAAAGTACAGCTAAATAGAGCTTGCCAAGATATGGAGCAACTGTGCAGCTAGATAAGAAAGCTCAGATCCACCAGAAAAGAGCTCAGACTTGTGTAGGGAACAGGAAGGGTTGAAAACTGGAAGCTTGGTCCAGGAAGTATTGAGGAGGGGATTACACCTAGAATGTCCGTGCCAGTGTAGGGAATGATTCAGGGTTCTAGACTGTATACTAAATAAAGAGCAAGTTCAGTAACAAGAGTGGTTGTATGGCTCAGACTCCAAGAGCAGTGTGGGGTCTCAGTTACGGCTTCTAGCCCAGTCAAACCTTCAGAGAAATAAGTAGGGCAGGGAAATCTACAGTTCTATCACTCTGAATCAGCAGTGGTCTCCAGTTGGCTGAAAGTGGCTGATTTCAACTGAAATGCTCTGGAATTCCAAAAGGGGCAAGCCCATGGATGTGTTGTTCAGACCCAGAGGAAGCAATCAAACCTTGCCCTAGATCAGACCACTTTCATGGAAGCAAATTATATTATAATTTCTTTAGAAGTCCTTGTATATATTTGGAATTGTCATTTTTTGTTTTCCCTGACATGATTGTGCTCCTGTTGTTTTGTAGCCACCCACATAGTAAATCTCTCTCTCTCTCTCAATCTCTCTCTCTCTCTCTCTCTCTCTCTCTCTCTCTCTCTCTCTCTCTCTCCCCCCTGTCCTTTGCCAACATACACATGCACACATGCACACACACTGACACAAAATCACACTCCTACAAGCATATACACATATTCAATAGGTATCTTGTTTGGCTATTCTGTTTTTGTTTCTTTCAACTAGGGATGAGATAATTTATTTCATCATTTTTCTCTTCCTTGGCAGTTGTATTTTTTTCTCTTCTCATGTTAATGTTTGGTGTGTTTGGAAATCAAATAATCTGCTTTGATGTATGGTTGTTGTTTTCACCCCCAAGGCAATTTTTAATGTTTCTCTTTTATTAAAGTCCAAACTCACTTTTGTAGGGCATGCCATTTGGGGTTTCTGAATTTTCTTATGGATTCACAATAATCATGATATTCTTATTTCCTTTCTCTTATATTTGAAGGACTTTTTCCTGGTTACTTGAATAATTCGTTGTCCATTACTGGAATTATCAAATTTAGTCTCTATTTTTTATTGGCTATATTCCCTGACTTGGTTCAATTGGTATATGTTCTTTTAATGTCACTGACTTTTACTTCTCTTCTAAATTGTTCTTCATTCTATGTGTTTGGGGAGTAGAAGGATGCACGTTTATGAGCTCCGAAACCAAAAGCCCATAGAATTAATGTAAAAAGAGTCCCCCATAACTTCTGGGTCAATACAAGGTGTGCAGAGGCAGAGTGGAAGAGATTTCTGTTCCAGGGAGCCCTGAAGACCCGTCCCCAGGGTCCGGTGCGCCCCGGAAAGTGGACCCCACCCCCAGCGCTTCCCTGGCCGCGGCCCCAGAGAAGCTGATCCGAGCAGGCTTCAGAGACAGAAGCTCCGGCAGCCGGGAAAGTCCCGCCACCCACAGAAGCTACAGGTCAGTGAGAAAGAAGGCCAGGCTGGAGGAGAGGGGGAGCAGGGCATCTCCGTGACTCGGGCTCCCTCGGGAGGAAGCGGCGGTGGCAGAGACGGGGGCAGGAGGCGGCGGAGGCAGAGGTGTGGGCAGCGGCTGAGGCGGCAGCAGACCTGGACTCAGCATTCCCCCAACAGCAGGCAGGATCTTCATTACGGAAGATTCCCGCATAAAACCTGACAGAGCTGAGCCTGGGAGATGGCCCTGCCCCCACCCCGCTCTATTACTGAAGGCTTCTGCTCAAAGCCCCCAAGGGAACTGAGATTGGGAGGCGGGCCCCCCACCCCGCCCCCACCCGCTCCATTCCTGAAAGTCTCTGCATAAAGGCCCCTGAGGGATCAGAGTCTGGGAGGCGGCCCTGCCCCCACCCCAGCACCTGAACTAAAGCTCACTGATTGACAGCCGGCAGGAGGAAAGCCCATTTAAATCTCAGAGGCCAAGCACTAGCTGGGCGGATCCAGGCGGGGGTGGAAAGGAATCACAGAAGTCAAGTAACTGGCTGGGAAAATGCCTAGAAAAGGGAAGAAAAATAAGACTTTAGAGAGTTTTTTCCAACAAATGCAAATGATCCTGACCTTGGGATCTGATGACAAGGACGTATCCTTGCCATCAGGGAAAGACGTGGAGGGCGGGGCCTCAGTACCCCAGACACCCCAGGGGGGTGGCAGGTGGGCTCAGGCCCTGGAAGAGCTCAAAAAGGATTTTGAAAAGCAAGTTAGACAGGTGGAGGAAAAACTGGGAAGAGAAATGTCAGAGATGCAAGAAAAGTATGAAAAACGGGTCAATACCTTGGTAAAGGAGACCCCCCAAAAAAGCTGAGGAAATTAACACCTTGAAAAATAGGCTCACTCAATTGGCAAAGGAGGTTCAAAAAGCCAATGAGGAGAAGAATGCTTTCAAAAGCAGAATGAGCCAAATGGAAAAAGAGGCTCAAAAGCTCACTGAATTTAATAGTTCTCTCAAAATTAGAATGGAACAGATGGAGTCTAATGACTTTATGAGAAACCAAGAAATCACCAAACAAAACCAAAAGAATGAAAAAATGGAAGAGAATGTGAAATATCTCATGGGAAAAACAACTGACCTGGAAAATAGATCCAGGAGAGACAATTTAAAAATTATGGGACTACCTGAAACTCATGATCAAAAAAAAAAAAGAGCCTAGACATTCTATGTGTTTGTATTCCAGATCTATGTTTCTTTTTCTACTCATTCCTTTTTCGTTTTTTAAAGAATTGCCACCATAGATTCTAGGGTTTTGTTTTGTCTTTTTCTATGCTTCTAATATATTCAATTTGTGTGGAACATGTAGTCTTTCTTTTCTTCCCTCCCAATTTCTCTTAAGATTCTTATTTATTTTTACATCATTGTGGAAAATGCTTCCATGGATCCATAGTCCTGTGGAGATCAAGAGAGTTTTCTGTTTCATCAAAATTCATTTTGCAATACTTAGAGAGTTTCACAGTCTTTTGTCTATTTTTGTTACTCATTCTCCCTTCGAATTTTAGCATATTCTCTGTTGATTTATCTGTTTATACTCTAAGTTTCTATTTTAATTTTCTTCTTCTTTAAAGTTTTGTTGATTTTAATCTCTCTCCTCTTTTTTTTTACTCTATCACTCACCATTTTACTCCTTCATGGAGAAAAAGATAATCTTAGTCTCTTTCCACATTGAGGGAATTTTCTTTTAACAATTTTTAGTCCCAGGGGGAGGAGCCAAGATGGCAGAGTAGAAAGACTCACGTATGCTAGCTTTGAATGCACAGCCCATAAATTTTCTGTAAAAAGAACTCCCCACAAATTCTAGATCAGTGCAAGCCAAGCAGAAATGCAGGTGAAGAGATTTCCATTCCAGAGACCCCAGGAAAGCCGTTCCCAGGGGTCCATCGTGCACTGGACAGCAGAGCCCACTCCTGTGCTGCCCTGGCCGTGTGGCCCAAGAGGAGCAGATCCAAGCAGGCTTGAGGGACGGGACCTCTGGCGGCTGTGAAGGTCCCTCCACCCACAGGTGCTACAGGTCAGTGAGAGAGACTTCTGGGCTGGCTAAGAGGGGAGCAGGGTGTCTCTGTGACTCGGGCCTCCTCAGGAGGCAGTGTCAGAGGGAGCAGCAAAGGCAGCAGTGGCCCCGGACTCCCCAAGCAGACAGAAGCTCCATTGTTGAAAGTCTCTGCATAAATCCCCTGAGGGAATTGAGCCTGGGAGGCGGCTCTACCCCCATCTGAGCACCAGAACTTAAGGTCACATTGAATAGCAGCCAAGCCCACCACTGAAAGCCCTGAGGCTGGGGAGCAGCATTTGAATCTCAGACCCCAAGCACTAGCTGGGCAGATCTAGGAAGGGGTGGAGAGGAATCTCAGAAGTCAAGTAACTGGCTGGGAAAATGCCCAGAAAAGGGAAGAAAAATAAGACCATAGAAAGCTACTTTCTTGGGGATCAGATGATTCCGTCTTTCATTTCTGATGACAAGGAACAATTCTTACCATCAGGGAAAGGCATGGAGGTCGGGGCCTCTGTATCCCAGACATCCGAGGTGGATGTCTGGTGGGCTTAGGCCATGGAAAATCCCAAAAGGGATTTTGAAAATCAAGTTAGACAGGTGGAGGAAAAACTGGGAAGAGAAATGAGAGAAATGCAAGAAAAGCATGAAAAACAGGTCAAGACCTTGGTAAAGGAGACCCAAAAAAATGCTGAAGAAAATAACACCTTGAAAAATAGGCTCACTCAATTGGCAAAAGAGGTTCAAAAAGCCAATGAGGAGAAGAATGCTTTCAAAAGCAGGGTTAGCCAAATGGAAAAAGAGGTTCAAAAGCTCACTGAAGAAAATAATTCTGTCAAAACTAGAATGGAACAGATGGAGGCTAATGACTTTCTGAGAAACCAAGAAATCACCAAACAAAACCAAAAGAATGAAAAAATGGAAGAGAATGTGAAATATCTCATTGGACAAACAACTGACCTGGAAAATAGATCCAGGAGAGACAATTTAAAAATTATGGGACTACCTGAAAGTCATGATCAAAAAAAGAGCCTAGACATCATCTTCCATGAAATTGTCAAGGAAAACTGCCCTGATATTCTAGAACCAGAGGGCAAAATAAGTATTGAAGGAATCCATGGATCACCACCTGAAAGAGATCCAAAAAGAGAAACTCCTAGGAACATTGTGGCCAAATTCCAGAATTCCCAGGTCAAGGAGAAAATATTGCAAGCAGCTAGAAAGAAACAATTCCAGTATTGTGGAAATACAGTCAGGATAACACAAGATCTAGCAGCTTCTACATTAAGGGATTGAAGGGCATGGAATAGGATATTCCAGAAGTCAAAGGAACTAGGACTCAAACCAAGAATCACCTACCCAGCAAAACTGAGTATAATACTTCAGGGGAAAATATGGTCTTTCAATGAAACAGAGGACTTTCAAGCATTCTTGATGAAAAGACCAGAGCTGAAAAGAAAATTTGACTTTCAAACACAAGAATGAGAAGAAGCATGAAAAAGTAAAAAGCAAAGAGAAGTCATAAAGGACTTACCAAAGTTGAACTGTTTACATTCCTACATGGAAAGACAATATTTGTAACTCTTAAAATGTTTCAGTATCTGGGTAGTTGGGGGACCACACACACACACATACACACACACACATGCACACACATACAGAGACAGAGAGCACAGAGTGAATTGAATAGGAAGGGACCATATCTTAAAAGAAATTAAGGTAAATGGTGAGAGAGAAATGTAGTGGGAGGAGAGAGGGTGAAATGGAATGGGTAAATTATCTCTCATTCAAGAGGCAAGCAGGAAACTTTTTAGTGGAGGGAAAAAGAGGAGAGCTGAGAAAAAACATGAAGTTTACCTTCATCACATTCGACTAAAGGAAGGAATAAAATGCACACTCATTTTGGTATGAAAACCTATCTTACAGTATAGGAAAGTGGGGGAGAAGGAGATAAGCAGGGTGGGGGGGATGATGAAAGGGAGGGCAATGGGAGGAGGGAGCAATTTGAAGTCAACACTCGGGGAGGGACAGGATCAAAAGACAGAATAGAAACAATGGGGGGCAGGATAGGATGGAGGGAAATACAGTTAGTCTTACACAACACGACTATTATGGAAGTCATTTGCAAAACTACACAGATATGGCCTATATTGAATTGCCTGCCTTCCCAAAGGGAAGGGGTGGGGAGGGAGGGATGGGGAGAATTTGGAACTCAAAATTTTAGGAATAACTGTTTAGTATTGTTCTTGCTACTAGGAAATAAGAAATACAGTCAATGGGGAATAGAAAGTCATCTGGCCCTATAGGAGAAAAGAGAAGATGGGGACAAGAGAAGGGAGGGATGATAGAAGAGAGGGCAGATTGGAGATAAGGAAAATTAGAATGCTCGTTGTATTGGGGTTGGGAGAGGGGATAAATGGGGAGAAAATTTGGAACCCAAAATTTTGTGAAAATGAATGTAAAAAGTTAAATAAATAAATTTATATTTAAAAATTACAAAAAGAAGAAAAAAAAACAATTTTTAGTCCCTACCCCAAGGAGTTTTTGGGATAACAGGACTGATCCCAATTTGAATCCAGTTCCCTTTGTTTTCACTGACACAGAGATTGACACAATAACTTCGCCTGAAAGGATATATAGCCTCTTCCCTGAAAGGAGTAAGGCATTTTCTCATCTCCTTTTTAGGACCATTATAGGTCATCATAATTATTCAGTCTTCAGTTTCATTTAGGTGTTCTTGGGATAATCTGTTCTAAAAGAGAATTTGCACATAAACATCACAAAATTATTCATGTAATTCAACCTCAACTTGACCCTCACTAGAGCAAAGCACTACTTTTATTCCTCCCAAATTGATTCCCTATCATACTCTGCTGAGGCTTTCCCATTACTTTTCTGTATTCCTCCTCTCCTCAAGTCTCGCATACCTTTCTACATCTCTCTTGGCTGAGGTTCTCACACTTTCTTGAGGAAATTTGTCTTGAGCTCCTTCTTCTCCCTTTATTCTTCTCAAAACTCCCTGACATCACTCCTTCCCCTACTCTTTTCTCCTTTTCCCCAATCTCTGAGTTTTTGTGATATTACTTTCTCCTTGTTCTCTTCTTATTTGTCTCAGTCTCCTTTCCTCATACCTGAAGTTTGATGATCCACAGATCTATATATCTAAGTTTAATCTCTCCTCTGAACTTTACCAATATGGCATCAATAATTGCTTTATGAACATTTAAAAACAGATGTTCTAGAGATATCTCAAATTCAGCCCATGTATCACTTTCTACATCAAGCTCATATATATATATATATATATATATATATATATATATATATATATATATATATAAAATCTTCCCAGTTCCTTTTCTAAGATATCATTTTTATACTGATTATACTTTCCACTCCCTCCAACTTCAGAATTCCTTTGTGAGTCTCTAGTTGAATGAATTGCTAAACTCCTTCCTTCTAAAGTTCTATGCCAGAAGATCCAGGGTAAAAAAATAAGGGAGAGAAAATGACTTATTTCTGTAGAGGCTGTATGTCAAAGAAATTGAAGTGGATGGGGAAGGGAAATGAAAAAAGACAATAGAAGCCTAAGGACAGGAAGCTCATGGTAGGTGTAGAGGAAAAGAGTGAAGCTGTTCTAAATTGACACAAGAGGAACCAGGAAGAGGGAGAAACACAGGGAGGATTCTAAGCAAGCCTCAAGAGATGACCCAAATAGCTTATATAGGTGATAAAGTTAGAAAGGGAGAGGAATAAAGGGATGTTTAATTATTGTTATGGGGGCTGTCAACCTCTTCCCTCCATAGTGATTATCCTTGTTTGAATTCAGGCTGCCCTCTTCTAGCACCCATATCTCCATTTTCAAGATGATGGTGGATAATCTCAGGCCCTATGTTGCAGAAGTAGGAGCTTCTAAAACAGCTTGACATTGGATGTGCAGATCTGTGGTCTCATCACATCTTTTCCCATTTTTGTGTATCTGACAGGGAGTAGAAGAAGGAGTTTGTTACTATAGCCCATGTTACTATGTCTCAGGGTATGTACCAATCCAAGTATCCAACACCTTCTTCACTTGTTTTTTGGGATGCTCACATAAAGTAGGCAAGGATCAGTTAAGCACAGGGAAGCCAAGGATGTTTATTTTCTAAATCCCATCTTATTTAACCCTTTCATAATGAGTTGTGAGATGGAGAGAAGTGGAAGTGGATAGCACAACCATAATTGTAGTTTGAACTAGAAAGTTGAATGTAATGGAAGAACCAAAGCCTACCAATGGAAGATGACAGAATCATGCTTCCTCTATTTCTCTCTATCTTTCTATGTCCCCTATTCCCAGGCATCCAACTCTATCCTTTCTTGGAGATTTAAATAATGGGGGTCATTCCACATTTCCAGTTCCATCTCCATCACTGTGATCCTTCTTGCTTCTGTTCAGCTCTGCCTTGGATTGGGTGGGAGATACTCAGAGAGTTCTAGGACATTTTTATTAAAGCAACTAAAGAAAGAAGAGTATCTAGCTCTGATTTCCTCAGATCATGGAAGATGGTTCACAGAATCATAGATTTATAGCTATAAGGAATTTTAGATGTCAACTATTCCAACTACTTCATTTTACAGATGAGAAAACTGAAGCTCAAAAAAGTTATTTGACTTATCCAAGATCACATATGTAGTAAGTGGTAGGGCCAGTATTCAAACCCACGTAAGTCCATTAATTCTAAATAAAACATTCTACCCATTGGACAGCGACTCTCTTTGATGGTCATAACCATCCTGCCAACTTTTTGAATGTGGATCTTTGGAGCTGTAGGCATTCCTCTATCAGAGAAGACTGAGAAATAGTGAAGATGCTTCCTTCTCCAGCTAAAGCTTGCTCCCTTCTGCCCCCAATCTCAGCATCTAGTCATCCTTCCTCCCAGCTGTAATTCTTCCCCTATATGGGCAGATTGTTGGCTTCTTCTTTAAAAGAACTTAAGCTATTATTATAGCTATTATAGCCTTATAGCTAATATTAGCCTTTCAAATTCCCTGCCTTAGGGCAAGTTTCATATTCTTGGACAAATACTGTATTGGCGCAAATCCTTGAGTGCCCCCCTCCCCACTAAAGCTACAGGTAGGTCAGTTGTTTAAGACAAGCTATCATATTAATATCCTGGGTTTGTTTTCTACTCTAGCTTTTAAAAATTACTGAGAGATAGAGAATTCTTTTTAAAATTCATCATTGTTTGCCTCACTTTTCTCATCTGTATCATTAGGTCTCCTTTATGTGGTACATGGAACAATAGCCAGATTTAAGGTAAGAAGAGTAAAATTTGGGTTTCATCTCTCCCATTCACTCACCATGTTACCTTGGGCTAGTCACTTAGGCTCTATGAGTCTGTTTCCTCAATGGGAAATGTGGATTTTTACACTTACACTGCCTAAGTCTTAGGATTGTCATGAGGAATAAATATCATAAACCTGGATGCAAAAGTATGTTGTAAGCTGGAAATCATTTTTTTTAAAAAGAAAGTTAGTAATTCTCACAAAGGATTTCAATATTTTAACCATCCAAGCTTTCAAACAATCTCTCCTTGAACTTGTAAATACTTATAATTGCTCTATGTCAATAGATCATCTTTTAATAGGGCTGAAAAATTCATCATTATGCGATTAACCTGGTAGAGAATACTTCGGCTTTATACTTTACATTTGCATTTATTGTCCTTTACACCAAAATCTTGTCTGTTTGTCTGTGTTTGTCTTTTGTTTTCAAAGAAGACCATGACATCAGAGAAATTATAACATGACTTGCACTTGATTTTGTTTTGAGTGAGGAAAGACTTTGCCAGCAATCACTGAATCTGTGCTTGAGGCTATCCCAGCTTGGTAGGACTTGTTGAAACTCCAAGTTAACTAGAATAATACTCGAGACTGTGAGTGACTTAATGTCACCTCCAAGCCACAATGAAGAATTACAGAAGGACTTTAAAAGGGAAAAATTTATTATTAATAATAGTTTGAATTTGTAAAATACTTTACAGTCATTATTAATATTAATATGTGTTAATATTAGTAATAGGAATTCCAGGATGCCCAAAGATTTCCGGGCAGCATGTGAATTGAAGGAAAAGAACCCATTATTTTCTGGCAAGCACTTTCTAGTTGCATGTTTGCTGAGGTTATGGGGCTATCCCCTTGAGGGCCAGGGAGAATTGATCTAGTCTCTGCCCCTTCCCTCAGAGCCCTCATTTGGTGCCCTGAACTTTGGCCAACCCTCTTTCTGCCTTTTCTCCCACAGGAGCACACGACTATTTTGTTTCAGTTTTTTTTTTTTTCTTGGCGATTTTCCTTTTTCCATGGCCTTTGATATCGAGTCAAGCTATCCTGCTTTCCTGAGATGGCTTTCACCATTTGTGTTATGGTCTGTAAGACTCACTTGATTAAGAAAGTATATCACCACAAATTTAACACTTGCTGCTATTGTCTGTGGGGCCCTGTTACTCCTCTTCATTTCTTGGTTATTCTTACATTATGTATATCTGAAAGGCTGATGTCTTTTGATGTAGACCTAGACCTAGATTTTCTATTTTGGCTCCCATGAATCTCAAGTTATTCTCTTTACTGTAGTTGAGCTAATTCAAAGTGACTATTTAGGCCACTTTTTAATGGAAGACAAGTTTGTGAAACAACTTACCTCCATCCAGGTTTGACAGATCTTAGACTTATGGCAAGGTGTCTGAAAAAGAGAAGACAAGAAAATGCATGATGCCATCTTCATGTATTTAAAGAGCTGCCAAGTGGAATATGAAAGACACTTGTTCAGCTCAATCTTGGAGGGTAGAATTATAAGTAATGGGTAAAAATTACAAAGAAGAAAAGTTAGGTTCAATGTGAGGGGAAAAATCTGCAAAGTTAAAATTATCTAAAAGGTCTGCTCTGGATGCATTAGGTTGTTATTAATGGTGGGTCTTCTGGTAAAAGATCAATGGTCACTTGCTAGTTTTGCTATAGAGAGGATTTTGATTTGGGTTTGGATTTGACTGAATGGGAAGAGAAATTAGACATGGAAAAGAGGTTCCTGGGTAATAGATTGTTTATTACATGGAGACAGACTATAATAAACAATCTATGACCTAGTTAACTCTTTTGGTGGATAAATTTATTTTCAAATATGGATGAGATATATAGATTAAGAAAGTATCGATAGGTTGTGAAATGTACTACTGGCGTGAGTACCATATCCATGAGATTGTGTCCCCATTACTGAAATATTGAACTATACAAAATGAAGAGACAATTTGATAGTAGGTCTATAGTAGTATCATGTGGAAAAGACCTAAGAGTTTCAGGGTGTTACAAGTTTAAAAAAATTAGCAATGTAATGAGCAAACTAAAAATTGCTAATGTGATCTTAGGCTGTTCTTGTAGGGTCTGTAGAGGAGCTGGGACTAGTGAGGCTCTTGTACTCTGGCCTGTGATAGTATATTAAGTTCTGGACAAAAATGTCACTGCAAATACAATAAAGAAAGGATGCCATATTAATTTATTCTAAATAATAGAATATCTGTTCATTAATGTATAGGGATATTATATGGTGAAGTGAAAATAGCAGGACATAACTAGAAATTCTGGGTGGATATTCTTCTCTAGCCTAAAGGGTAACCTTAGACATTTCTTCTAGGACTTCATTCCCTCATCTGCAAAATGTTTGGTTTTTTATAGATAATCTCAAATTTTCTTTCCAAAGAATATGTATTTATTTCTGAAGAGACAGAAGAATTAAATAATACCCAGAAGAGGCCTGGGTTAAAATATTGGCATTTAAAATCTGTGCGACCTGGAGAAAATTATATTACCTTCAGTTTACCCATCTGTAAAATGGAGATAATACCAACCCCCCAATTTCAGATGATTGTTTTGAGGAATGTGCTTTGTAAGTTTTAAATTGCTATGTAGATATGAACTATTTTCTTTACTTATTGATCACTGATATAGAGCTTGAAAGGAAGATTATTTAGGGGTCAATCAACCTCATTTTTCAAGTGAAGGGACAAGAACACAAACAACTTGCTCAAATTCACATAGGTAAGTAACAGGCAAGATTTGAACTCAAATGTTCTGACTTCAAATCCAACATTCTTATCCTTACAGCAGACAGCCTCCCTAGAATATTCTGTATCAGTTAACATCTGGGCTGTCTCTTAGATTATAAGCAATACCAGGACAGGGGATTGTTGACGTGTAATTCAATTTGAATGGTTTCCAAAAACGGCACTATATGAAGATCAGACCTTAATAAATCTTCTTTAAATAACTGGCTCATGTTTGGCACTGACCTTATGGAATCAGAATGACAGCAGGTGGCAGGGACATGTTTTTCCCCACATGGAGGTATCCTCTGCTGGAGTTCACCCTGATGAACCTGGAAGATCACTTCAGCCCCAATACTCACACCTTGGAAGTGCCCTCTGACCTTGGGGATCTTCCTCTGATTAGAAGTCTCTTCCATTTAAGGAGGGAGCCCAGGATAGCCACATCTTCATTTCTAAACAATGTTCATTCCTATGCATTTCATTAGCCCTGGCTTTGACTGGGCACCTTTTACACCCCTAACCTTTCAGATTTCTTTTATTTCTTGTCTTCTTGATTAGAACATAAGCTCCTTGAAGGTGAGAACTGCCCTTTTTGGCTGGCATTGCTATACTCCCACCCCTTCCACCCTTCACTAGGGGTAGATAGGTGATACAGTGGATAGAATGCCAAGCCTGGAGCTAGGAAAACTCATTTTCCGGAGTTCAAATCTGACCTCAGACACTTACTAGCTGTGTGACCTGGGAAAGTCACTTAAGCCTGTTTGCCTTTTTCCTCATCTGTAAAATGAGCTGGTGAAGGAAATGGCAAACCACTCCAATATCTTTGCCAAGAAAATCCCAAATGGGGTCACAGAAAGTCAGATACAACTGAAAAATTAAACAACCACAACCCCTAGAGGCAAATAAGTGATGCCGTTGATAGAGTGCCTGTATTCAGAAAAAAAAATGAGTTCAAATCCAAATTCAGACACTTAACTGGCTACGCAACGAGGCCAGCCACTTAAAATAGAGCTTTCCTTCTTTCTTCTTTTATTTTTAAGTTAATTCATTTATTTTTAGCTTTCAACATTTGTTTTCATAAATTTATAATTTTTCCCCTTCTCTTTTACTTCCCCAAGATGGCCTACAGTCTGGCAAAGGCTTTACATATATTTTCATTTAATCATGACTAATGGGAGAAACCATGAGAAAGAAAAGGCACAATGAAACAAAAAAAAAAAAAATAGTCTTCTATCGCTCTGCATCCAGGCTCCATAGTTCTTTCTCTGGATGTGGATGGCATTTTCCATCATGAGTCCTTTGGAATGTTTTAGTTCCTTGAATTGTTGAGAATGGCTAAGTTTGTCAAAATCAGTCATCATAGACTGTGGCTATTACTGTACACAATGTTCTCCTGGTTCTGCTCACTTCACTCAGGATCCATTCATATAAATCTTTCCAGGTTTTTCTGAAATAGGCCTGTTCATCACTTCTTATACCACAATAGCATTCCATCACATTTATATGCCACAACTTGTTCGACCATTCCCCAATTGATGGGCATCCCCTTAATTTCCACAAAGAGAGCTGTTATAAAGATAAAGTAGAGCTTTTTAAAATTGGAATAAGCTGACATCCCTGAAGATGTGCGATATTATATGGTGAAGTGATTGCTAGGGATATTATAGAGAGCATTCTCTCTGGCTCCTGAATTTGAACTCAAGCCATCCTGATTCCAGGTCCCTTGCTCTATTTACTGTACCACCTAGTTTCTCTCAAATAAGTCCTTAACTTTTGGGGATTTCAGGTTCCTCATCTATAAAAGACAGAAATGGAACCAATAACCTCTAACATCCTTTCCACTTTAAATCTATGATTTTCTCATCCTAGTGTTCAGGATCTGTTCTAATTCCCTCCCATGGATCAAATTTACTTAGTATGTGCCCTTTTTACCTTGAATGCATGTCCTTTGCTAGGGTTAATTTTTGAATATGAAATGAGGGAGTTTGAAAATTTATGTTGAAGTCTCCTTCCAGTTCTTATTTTATGACAACTAGAACCTTTAGAGTTAGAAAAGATTTTAGAGGTCATCTAATCCAACACACTTCTTTTGAAAATGAAGAAGTCAGCTGAGGCTGAATTAGGAGCAGCAGCTTCTCCATGATCAAGTAGGTGGTATGTGGTAGAGTTAGGACTTTACACTTGAATGTCAGCTGTTATTAACTCTCTATAATATCCCCAGCAAGGGGTCATTCAGTGTTAGATGGCTCACCTTCAGGGATGGCAGCTTATTCCACTTTTAGAAAGCTCTCTTTTAAAAATTATTTTCCCCATACATTGAGTTCAATTCTGCCACCCTAAAACTTTATATTGCTTCTAGCTTACTAATTAGAGCTAAGCAGGATAGCTTTCCAAAAAGCATTTTACGGATGTTTTAGTCATCATATTACAGTCATTTCAACATTCCCTCCTCCACACTGCAGAATGAACACAGTTCTGTGGCATTGAAAAAGGATTCAACAAAAATACCTGAGATGATGACCTCATCTATAGATATAAAAGGAGCAGACTTTTTTCTTGCTTTATACATTTTATTTAATGATTATCAAATAAGGAACTAAACCCTTCTATTAAGTAGGATAACTCTAATCTTCTTCAATTTGACAGTTTTTAGTACATGACAACACTATGTCCCTCTTAAGTCTTCTTTTCTCCTGGCTAAATAACATGAGATGCTTCAGATGATCTCAATATGGTCTGATCTTACATGAACATTTCTTGGAGTCCACGTTATTGATTCAGTAGAAACAACATGGAATCGGGAACTGGGAAACAAAGGCCTATGCTCATGGCCATCCATGGCTGGGCTCTGGGAAACTTTCCCCAGCTTCCTTCAGAAAGATCAACTCAAATACCACCTGCTGCACAAGGTCCTCCTGAACCCTCCAGATTCATCCAACCCCAAAATTACCTTATTTAATTAGATAATATTTTTAACATGCTTAGCATAATGTGTGGCATATAGTAGGCACTTAACAAATGCTTGTTTTCTTCCATCCTCAAATATATATGTATTTATATATATATACACAATTAAATATATATTAAAATTTCAAAAATTAAAATGTATATATACATATAAATATATATGCATACCTATAAATATATATCTATGCATACATACACACTATATATAAACATGTAAATATATGTAAATACATGTAATTACATGCAAGTATTTGTTACTATATTTTCTTATTATATGTATTTAAATATGCTGTTTTCCCCACTGGAATTTAAGCTCCTAGAAGGTAGGGTTTGTTTTCATTTTGAATTTTGTACTCTTAGTTACTAGCACAATGTCTAGTACATGGCAGATATTTCATAAATATCAATTGAGAAAATGGACAATTTTACCCTTGTAACCTTAAGAGATTAGCAACAGCAGCAGCATTATCATTAATAGTAGCAGTAGCAGTGATAGTAGCAACAGTAGTAGTAGTAGTAGCAGTGGTAGTAGTAATAGTAGTAATAGTAGCAGTAGTAGTAGTAGTAGCAGTAGTAGCAGTAGTAGTAGTAGTAGTAGTAGTAGTAGCAGCAGCAGCAGCAGTAGTAGTATTATATAGTAAAGGTTAACAGTGTAACATGAAACCCAGAAAAGGTAATGCAATTTTAGATTACATTGAAAAAGGTATCACATACAGAGAGGTCTGTTACAGTCTGCCCTAAACTAATCATATCTGGGTTATTATCTTCAGTTCTGGGGGCCACAGTTAAGAAGGCTATTGATCAACTGGTGAATGTCAAGAGGATAGTGACCAGTATGGTGGAAGATGCTCCAGCATTATATAGAGAGGCTTCCTGAGAGGAGATCATTTGAACTGTCTGGTCTCAAAGGTCATCTTGCAAATCTAAGAGCTGTGAGTGCTAAAAGAATCAAAATGGTACTGAATTTTTAATTGGAAGATGAGTTTGAGCCTCAGATGTGAGAATATCACCCATGGTCAAGGAGCTTTATCTCTCTGATGCATCATCTGTGTGATAGGAATGATCCTTGCTCATATCACCTTTTTCCAGGAAGTCTTATCTGATTTTCCAGGTTGATAACCACTTCTTCTTCCAAATTTGGACTTCTTGAGCTTCCCTAAAGCCCTTGTCATATACTGTGTGTTATATTTATCTATGAATGTGCCTTATCCCCCAGTAGATTATGAGCAGGTACTTTGTTTCCTTTGTTTGCTTTGTTTCCTCTCTTTGTACTCCCCAAACCCAGCACTGTGCTTTGCACATAGTGAACACTTAGCAAGTGACTCCTCATTCATTCTCACTCGTTGAAGTACTTTGGAAAGAGTACTAGATTTAGAGTCATGGGACTTTGATTCAGATGCATATTCTGTTATTTAATATCTGTATGACCTTGGCCAAGTTACTTAGCTTCTCTGGGTCTCATTTTCTTCCTCCATAAAAATGAGGAGTTTGGTCTTAGAGACCTTTAAATTCCTATTCCCTAAATCTATGATCCAAAGATCCATGAGTTCTCATTTTAATTATATCTATATATCTATATTTTATCTATCAATATATCTATTGATCTCTTTATCTATCTCTATCAGTCCATCTATCTATCTACCTACCTATCTACATATGTATGTATCTATCTATTTACGTATCTATATATCTATGTATCTATCTATCTATCATCTAATATACCAGCACCTTGCTCAGTGTTCTGTACAAAAGAAAAAATTTAATAAATGTTTAATGTATGTGTAAATGAATGAATAAGCTCAAAAGCTCTATGAAACGTCACCTGGTCCTACTTGTTTGGGGGAACATTGTCTAAATTTCCTCATTTCATTGAAGTAGGGACAATCTTTCTTTTTTAAAGAAAATTCTGAGAGGTGAACTGATTTGTTCTGGACCAAGGGCAATGGAAAGATCTTCTTACCTCTTCCTTTCAATCAAATCAGTAAACAATCATTTAATCAATAATATTGATGAAATAACTCCCTTGCCCCAGGTCCTTAGCTAGGAATTGTAGGAGTACAGGAAAAACAAGAGACAAAGAAAATAATGAACAAGATAATGGGGTGAGACCTGGAAAGGACTCCAGCAGTTACCTAGTACAACTTTCTGATTTCCATATGAGGAAAGTGAGTCCCAGAGAGATAAGGTGACTTATAGGGCAGAGCAGGCATTTGATTTTGGTACCATAGAACCCCATTCTTTTGAGGATACTACACCTTCCCCTCGAGAAAGAAATTCTGAGGTTTAAACTACCATGCTCATAGGAGATTTGGACAATGTCAATGTTAGGGCAGCAGATTGGGGAGGGTTACACCTTTTCTATAAAAATCAATGTCTTGTCTAGAAAAGTCATGTGAAACAATCCATCATCTTGCTGGAACAAGATGTTTTCTCTGTTTAATACTTCATATTCAACCTAAGGCAGCCAAGATAATGATTAGGATAAGCAGTGGAGTGGAGGAAAATTCAAAATTGGAATCCAAATGTGCATAAATCAAAAGGTTGTTTTGGATTTATATAACAATGTTTCTCTAGAAGACCAAATTTTTAGATGGAATAAGGAAAATGATTACAAGGCCAGGGAGATTCAGGCCAGAATGTCAGAAATGGATGAGGAAAATATTTAGGCAGTGTCAGTAAGCTAACTGTTTATACAACTCAACCTTTTCCTTCCCAGCTTTAGCCTTCAGAATAGTTGCATATATCCCTCAGCTTAGCATAGGCCTCGCATGTGAGCATGGTCATGAGCTAAATTTATTGTATCCCTGATGCCTTGGATATGTCCAATAAGAATATGGACTCAGAAAGTCTCCTGTGTTAATCTTTCTTATTTGGGGCCATTGCTATAAAACCCTTCTCCTTCCTGCACTGCCTTTAGATTTGGTTATCTCATGAGCCTTACCTGCACCTGGTTTAACCCTCTGAACACCTGGCTTCAACAACTCCCAGATGACTGTTAATGATTCTCAGTCACCCTAGGGATGAGAATTTAAAAAAAGTTAGAATAGTAGGGAGACTTCATTGAAAGAAGCAAGACTTGATCTGCACTTTGCAAGAGATATCATATTTGGCTTAGTAAAAGGGGGAAGTTGTAGGGAAGGGGGTGTTGCATGGAAGACATTCAACAGCAGGAGACTACCTCGCCTCAATTAATTGCTTTTTGGAATATAAAAAGAATTAAATAACAACAGCTTCAATTAAAGAATAACAGCTAGTACTTCCCATGGTAATTGGGTAGATAGATTGCATGTAATTAAATCACAGCCATGAAAAGTGACTTTAACCCTTTGAAAAATCAGCAAAGGGAGAGACTCCCTCTCTAAAATACTTTGACAATACCTGGTTTCATCTTTTTTTTAATTATTTCATGATACGCTCTAGTGTAAAACATTAATTGTCTGCCTTCTGACAAATACCTAAATCCCAATACTTGGGTTATTCAACTGAAATTCATCATTTCTGCTTGGTTGGATCACTGAGCTCTCCCATCCATATATAATGAAATCCTTGATAAAGTTGCTGTACATTTTTTTCATTTCCCCTGAGATGTTCATCAATTGACACATTTTCTTCAAAAATAATTTAATTAAACAAATATTTGTTAAGCACCTCCTATGTGTCAGTCACCACATTTACCATTTACCAATGGAGATACAAAAACAAAAATGAAAGAAAGCATACTTTGTCCTCAAGGAGTTTACATTTTATAAGAACACCATTAATTGTAATGTAGAATAGAGGAAGTCTTGCCAAGGAGTGATCAGACAAAAGCTCTAGGAATATTTGAGGAAGAAGATAGCAATAACAGCTAAGGGGATCAGGGAAGGCACTGGTGATGACTTGGCACCTGATTTCGGTCTTGAAAAAAGAAAAGGATTTTGTCAGGCAGAGTATATTCCAGACATGGAGGATGCCTTCTCTGATTCATGGAGGCCAAAGATAGAATGCCAATTATAGCAGATTGCTATTATTCTACTTTGGAAGAGAGAGTGAATTAATGTGAAATAAAGATGAAGAGACAGACTATGGAGGCCCTTAATTTTAAGGCTGAAGAGTTTGTATTTTATCTTAGAAGGAATGGGAATCCACCAAGCTCAACAGAACATTTCTTCCTTTATAACACTGCACAGAGGCAGAATAATGTAAAGAATGCTGGACCAGAAATCTGAAAATCTAGATTCTAATCTCAAATCTGCCACTTACTGACCTTGTGAATATGAAAAAAAAGATCCCTTAGCATCTGATTCATGACTTCCCAGTCTGTAAATTGGCATTTAATAATTCTTCCCATTATAGAAAATTTTATCCTCCAAGTCAGTATCCCATGCTTTCAATGAGGATGAACATGTCATCAAGGTTAGTGTGCTTTCCGGGGATGTGCACATTGATAATGAGGTTGATGCCTACTTTGCCAGAGCTAACTCAGTGTCTGCAAGGCTCTGAAGGAAAGCATGGGAGAGGTGAGGTATCAGACTTACTACCAAACTGAAGGGCTCCAGAGCCATTGTGCTGACCTCATTGTCGTATGCCTATGAAACCTGGACAGTCTACCAGTGCCATGAGAGAAAATTGAATCATTTCCATTTGAATTATCTGAGGAATATTCCAAAGATCACCCGGCACAATAAGGTACTAGACACTTTAACTAAACTGCCAAGCTTTCAAACTCTGTTTCAGAGAGCACAACCCTGATGGACTGGCCACGTTGTTTAGATGCAAAACATATGCTTGTCAAAAAGACTATTTTTATGGAGAACTCATACAGGGAAAGCATTCATATGGTGGTCAGAAGAAATGATAAAAGGACACTCTTAAGGTCTCTCTTAAGAACTTTGGGATTGATTTGTGACATGGGAGACACTGGCACAGGGACTGCTTAGCATGGCATGTCCACATCAGAGAAAATGCTATGCTCTATGAGAAAAGCAGAATTGAAACAGATCAAAGGAAATGCAGGATGCACAAATCCAGAGTATCCCCCCCGCCAGATGTTCACACGGAATATTTGTGCCTGACCTGTGGTCAGCATTCTGAGCTCATACTGGTCTGAGAATCTACAGTTAGATGCACTGAAACTTGTCTCTATCAGTGATGTCATTTTGATTCTCTTCAAGATGGAAGGACAAAAACCAACCAACCAGACCATCCCTGCAAAGGGGTCATTCACATAAAAAATGTACTCATTCCTCTCCTCTGCTATAACTTCCTTCAAAGCTTAACTCAAATGCTGTGTCATACAGGATACCTTTCCTAAGCCCTCCCTTACCCTTACCCATCGTACTTATCAGTACTGTCCCTCTGGAAATAATTCTGTTATAGATGCATAGATAGATAGACAGACAGACAGACACATAGATATATATATATAGAGAGAGAAAGATAGATAGATAGATAGAGAGAGAGAGAGAGAGAGATAGATAGATAGATAGATAGATAGATAGAATATATACCTATATTTTCCATATTCATACATTCGCATATATAGGTATATATTGCTCATTTGTGGACTTATGATACTTTAATAATAGAATGTAAATGTAAATTCCTTAAGAACAGGGAGAGTCACAATGGCAGAATGAAAGCAGGGATTTGCTAGAGCTTGCTCCTCAAACCAAAATATCTGTAAAAAATTTCTCTAAACAGATTCTGGAGCTACAGAACCCACAGAATGACATAGTGAAGCAAATCTCCAGTCCAAGATAGCCTGGAAGGTCAGTGGAAGCATCTATCACTCTAGGCTGGGAGTAGAGTGCAGTCTGGTGTGGGCCCCACCAGCACAAACAGGACCTGAGCAGGCCTCAGAGGGACTGAATCATCAGCACATGTGACAATTTGCAGACTTTACAACCCCAAACACCTAGGACAAATTGGAAGGTCAGTGGAAAAAATCTGTCAGATGTGTATGAGAGAGGATAGTGGTCCAGACCTAATCCCAGGGCAGTTGAGGGGGCAGAGGAGCCCATGGTAGCATTAGTCATGCAGGAGCAGAAGCAGTGGCTGTTTCTGGAGCTCTAGGCCCACGGATTTTAGAAGAATTGGGTAATTGACAGTACACCCCCCCCCACTGAAAGTAGAGAACTACCTTGAAAAAAGCTCAAAAGTCAAGTAATTGGCAGTATAGGTGAGTAAAAACAAGAAAAAATAAGACCATAGAATCATACTTTGGTGACAACAAAGATCAACATATATGAACAAAAGGAAAAAACAAAGTAAAACTCCTACATCAAAAGCCTCCAAGAAAAATATGAAGTGGTCTTAGGCCATGGAAGAGCTCAAAAGGGATTTTGAAAATCAAGTAAGAGAAACAGAGGAAAAAAGTGGGAGGAGAAATGAGAGTGATGCAAGAAAATCATGAAAAACAAGTCAACTGCTTGCTAAAGGGGATACAAAAAATGCTGAAGAAAATAGCACCTTAAAAAATAGACTAACCCAAATAGCAAAAGATATCAAAAAAGTCAATGAAGAGAAGGCCTTAAAAAGCAGAACTGACCAAATGGAAAAGGAGGTCCAAAAGCTCACTGAAGAAAAGAGTTCCTAAAAAATTAGAATGGAGCAGATGGAAGCTAATGAATTTATTAAAAAAAAATCAAGACAGTAAAAAACAAAACCAAAACAATGAAACTATAGAAGACAATGTGAAATATCTCATTGGAAAAATAACTTACCTGGAAAAGAGATCCAAGAGAGAAAATTTAAAAATTATTGGACTCCCTGAAAACCACAATCAAAAAAAGAACTTAGACATCATCTTTTAAGAAAATATCAAGGAAAATTGCTCTGATATTCTAGAACCACAGGGTAAAATTGTGTTCATCCTTCACTGCCAAAGAAGACTATGCCATCAGAGAAATGATGACATGACTTGCACTTGACTTTGTTGTGAGTGAGGGAGGGCTGTGCAGATCACCAGCCTCACTTCTCCTCTACAGCCATCTGAATCCAGTGACCTGATATTCCTCAGGATGACTGGGAGGTGACCCATGATGTAGTGGGAGGCCTTGGGCCTTTTAGCCAAGGTCTTTGCAGGTACTCAGTTAGGGTGAGGTAACTAACACCCATTTGTTGAATAAGCCTGTTTAAGAGGTAGCTAGGGCATGACCCCTTTAATGAAGTCAAGAAAAAGAAAGACATCAGGCTAGGTGGGAAACAGCAACAGTTACTACTGATAATCACTCTAAAGCTAGGAGGTCATAGGTAGGGGCCCTTTGGAGTCTCGGTTTCATAATGCAGTAGGTTTAAGGTGTTAGACCAGGACAGGATAGGAGAGGACTGGATATTGAATAAATCCACTGATTGCCTCCTGAAAGAGATCCCAAAAGGAAAACTCTTAGGAATATTGTAGCCAAATTTCACAGCTTCAAGCTCAAGAAGAAAATATTGCAAGCAGTCAGAAAAAACAATTTGAGTATTGTGGAAACACAATCAGGATAACACAAGATCCAGCAACTTCAACGTTAAGGGATTAAAGAACTTGGAATATGATATTCCAGGCATCAGAGGAGGTAGGATCAAAACCAAGAATCACCTGGTCATTCAATGAAATGAGGACTTCCAAGTATTCTTGATGAAAGACCAGAGCTGAATAGAAAATTTGACTTTCAAACAGAAGAATCAGGAGAAGCATGAAAAGGTAAACAGGAAAGAGAAATCATGAGGAACTTACTAAAGTTGAAGTGTTTACATTCCTAAATGGAAAGATAATATTTGTAACTCTTAAGACTTTTCTTAGTATTAGGGTAGCTAGAGAGCTTATATACATACATATACATACACACACACACACACACACACAAACAGAAGAAAAAGTTTTTTCAATAGAAGGGAAGAGTGGGGAGGTGAGAGGGAAAGAGTGAACCTTACTCTCATTAGATTTAGCTTAAGGAGGGAATGACATGCACACTCAATTTGGTATGAAAATCTATCTTACACCACAGGAAAGTAGGGGGGAAGCAGAAAAGTGGGGGGATGATAGGAGAGAGGGCAAATGGGAGGAAGGAGTAATAAGAAGTAAACACTTTTCAGGAAGGGCAGGGTCAAAAGAGAGAACAGAATAAGTGGGGGGCAGGATAGGATGGAGGGAAATTTAGTCTTTCATAACATGACTGTTATCAAGTGTTTTTCATGACTACACACATACAACCTATATCAAATTGCTTGCCTTCTCAATGGGGGTGGGTGAAGAGGGAGGAAGGGAGAGAAGTTGGAACTCAACGTCTTAAAAACAAATGTTAAAACTTGTTTTTACAAGCAACTGAGAAATAAGAAACGCAGGCAATAAGATGTAGAAATCTATCTTGCCCTAAAAGAAAATAGAGGAGATGGAGATAAGAGAAGGGAGGGGTGTGATAGAAAGGAGGGCAGGTGGACTTATGGGGAAATCAGAATGCATGCTGTCTTGAGAGGAGGGGAAGGGAAAGATGGGGAGAAAACTTGGAACTCATAATCTTGTCAAAGTGACTGTTGAAAACTAAAAATAAATAAATCAACTAAAAAAACAGGGAATGATTCATTTAATTTTTCAGCTTTTCTTCTTGTTTTCAGATAGGAATAATCCTAACATATTTTGAAAAGATGAGCATCTATCCTCTTTTAAAATTATTTTTTCATTGATATTATTTCTTTCTATATTGTCTATATTTAGAAATGCATCTTTTCCTAAGCAATGTCACAAAGAAAATGTTTTTAAAATAAGAACTTGTTCATTTTTTATCTTTTATATTCTCAACATCCAGCAGAAACAACAAATTTGCATTTAACATTTAAATGTGTGATAGAATAATTAAATATTTCATAGTATACTTCATAAATCTAGTATACTTTTTTCATTCTGAGATAAGTAGTCAAATGGCTACTAAACAGTGGTTAGAGAACTGGATTTGGAGTCAGAAAGACTCAAGTTCATATCCTGCTTCAGATACTACTTTTGTGTCCCTAGGCAAGTCACTTCACGACTTAGTTTCCTCATCTGTAATTTGGAGAAAATAGGAACACATACCTCATAGGGTTGTTGGGAGCATCAAAGTAGTTAATGTATTAATTTTTAATGTTAATTAATGTTACTATTATTAATTAATAGTATTATTAGTAATAGTAATAATAATACTATTATTAATTAATTAATAATTTAATGTTAATTAATGTTACTATTGCAGATTCCAGGAGCCAAGATGGCAGAGTGATCTATCTCTCTCCCCTTGTTGACCTTGAAGAGCCCACAGAAAAACCCTGGGAAAAACCCTGGAACAGTGGGAGCAGAAGAAGGGGTAAACAGTCTATTAGCCTGTGTGCCTAAGAAAATCGCTAAGGAGGGTCCCTCTTGCTGTGACTGAAGGGGAACAGTGCAGGACCAGAACTGTCCCAGACAACCCCACCTCAGCAAACCGAGAGAAGATCCTGAGCTCCAGGGGGGTGAATCCTTCAACCACCAACACCAGGACTCCAGGAGTGCCTCAGCACCCCAGAGGAATCAGGAAGACTAGTGCAGATGAGATCATCAACCACTGAGATTGCCTATGCCCTAGCTTAGCAGAGACCTCCTGTGACCAGACCACCCTTCTACCACATTTAACACAGTTAGCTAAAAGACTTCATCTGGTCTGTGCTTTCCAACACCAGCCAGCTCAGCACCAGTTAAGCTGTAGCATTTTAGCTTCTAGCTGAAAGAACCAGAGGCCACAATACACAAAGCATCAAGTTTTAGGCACAAGAAATGTGAGATAGAGCCCCATGTGCCCTAGATCTATTTTAAAAGCCAGGGAAAGGGTAATTATCATGAGTAAGAAGCAAAGCAGAAAAGAAAACTCGATAGAATCTTTCAATGGTGACAAGGACCAAAACAGGAATACCAAAGAAATCAGCATTGAGATGGTACTCCCATCTGAAACTTCAGAAGGGAATATGAACTGGTTTGAAGCACAGAAAGCATTCTTGGAAGAGTTCAGTAAGGATTTTAAAAGCAAAATTAGAGAAATAGAAGAAAAATTGATCAATGATTTTAAAAAGATGAAAAAAGAAATCACAGAAAAATTTCAAAGGAAAAGTGGACAATGGAAAAGGAAGTACAAAATTTAACTGGAGAAAATGACTCCTTAAAAGGATCAATAGGCTAGATGGAAAAGGAGATGCAAAAGTTAATTGAAGAAAGCAATTTAATAAAAATTAGAATTGGGTGCCTGAGTCAAATCATGTTCCCTTCTTACACAGGTGAAAGAGCTTTCTCACTCACCTTTGAAAATGTCTTTGGAATTTGTGGGTTGAGGGATCTGGGAACTGCAGCTCCTGCAGGGGATTCAGCATGGCTTGAGGCCTGCTCTGGTCCTGTCCCTGCTACAGCCAGGGCTGGGATGCACTTTGGTCCATGCCCCATGTGATAGACCTTTCCTGTTGGCCTTCCAGGCTGCCTGGGGCTGGAAATCTATTTCACTCTGTCATTTTGTGGCTTGTGCTGCTCTAGAATTTTTTTAGAGTCATTTTTACCAGGATTTTATTGGCTACAGGGGGAGCTTCTAAAGGTCCATCCTTCTACTCTGTCATCTTGGCTCCGCCCTATTGGATTATGGTTTTTAATCTATTCTGCTATCCATCTCCATTTTATGGGAGAGTCCATCCCATTCACATTCACAGTTATGATTATTATCCCTGGCTTTCCCTCCATCCATTTTCTCCCTTTTTATGCTTTTAGTTCTCCCTTTTCCCATCCCCTCAAAAATAGTGATTTAATTTTTGACCACAACCTCCCTCAGTCTTCCCTTCCTTCTTTAATCCCCCTTCCCTTTTAATCCCCCTTTCCCTTACTACCTCTTCCCTCTCTTTTAGCCTCCCCTCCCTTTTCTTTCCCCCTTCCCTTCTTACTGCCTATAGATGTAGTTGTATTTCTATACTTAATTGAGTTTGTTGTTCCCTACTAGAAAACAATCAGATGAGAGTAACTCTCAAACAATGCTCATCTCCCTCCCCTCTTTCTCTCTAATATATTTTTTGCCTCTTCCTGTGATGTAATGTACCTTTTTTCTGACTTCTCCTTTTCATATCTCCCATTACAATCCTTTCACACTCTTAAATCACATTTTTATCATGATATCATTTACTTTATGCTGCTCCCTTTATCTATGTATATCCCTTTTATATGTCATATTAAATATACAATTCTCATGATTAACAAGTAACAACTTCCCTTATAGGGATATAAAGAGTTTGCCCATATTGAGTAACAAGTTTTTTTTCTTTCCCCTGTTTGCCTTTTTATGCTTCTCTTGAAACATAGATTTAAAGACAGAGATTTAAAGATTGAATCTTCTATCGAGTTCTGGCCTTTTCATCAGGAAGGTCATGAAATCCCTTATTTCACTGAATGTCCATCTCCTTGACTGAAATATTATGCTCAACTTTGCTGCGTAATTGATCCTTGGTTGTAGTGCCAACTCCTTTGCCTTACTGAATATTGTATTGCAATTCCTTTAATCTATTAATGTAGAACCTGCAAGGCCCTGTGTGATCCTGACTGTAGCTCCTAGACATTTGAATTGTTTCTTTCTGACTGCCTGAACTATTTTCTCCTTCACTTGATAGTTCTGAAATTTGGCAATGATATTCTTTGTTGTTTTTAGTTTGGAGTCCCTTTCAGAAGGTGAAAGTTGGATTGTATCAATGATTATTTTGCCCTCTGAATATAGGACTTCTGGGCAATTTTCCTTGATGATCTCTTGGAAGATATTGTCCAGGCTCTTTTCTTCATTGTGGCTTTCTGGTAGACCAATAATTCTTAGATTATCTCCCTTGGATCTATTTTCTAGGTCAATCTACCAATCTACCAAATCTTATGGGACATTGCAAAAGCAGTTATTAGGGAAAGTTTTGTATCTTTGAATGCCTACATGAATAAAATAGAGAAAGAAGAGATGAATGAATTGGGGATGCAGCTGAAAAAGCTAGAAAAAGAACACATTGAAAATCATCAAGTAAACACCAAATTAAAAATACTAAAAACCAAAGGAAATATTAATAAAATTGAAATTAAGAAAACTATTGAACTAATAAACAAAACTAAGAATTAGTTTTATGAAAAGACCAATAAAATTGATGAACCTTTTGTCAATTTTATTAAAAAAAAGAAAGAAGGAAACCGAAGGACCAATGTCAAAAATGAAAAGAGTAAAGAAACCTCCAATGAGGAGGATATTAAAACAATAATTAGAAATTACTTTGCCTAAATGTATGCCTATAATTCTGACAATCTAAATGACAAGTATGATTATAATTTAAAAAAAATACAATTTGCCAAGATTAACAGAAGAGGAAGTTGAATACTTAAATAACCCCATCTCAGAAAAAGAAATGGAACAAGCCATCAAAGAAACTCCCCAGGGAAAAATCTCCAGGGCCAGGTAAATTTACAAGTGAATTCTATCAAACATTTAAAGAACAGTTAATTCCCAATACTATGTACACTATTTGGGAAAATTAGGGAAGAAGGAGTCCTATCAAATACTTTTTATGATACTAATATTGTTCTGATACCTAAATGAGGAAGAGCCGAAACAGAGAAAGAAAATTATAGACCAATTTCTCTAATGAATATAGATGCAAAAAATTTAAATAAGGTATTAGCAACTTCTAATGAGAATAATACATTATGATCAGGTAAGATTTATACCAGGAATGCAGGGCTGGTTCAATATTAGGTAAACTATTAGCATTATTGATCACATCAACAACAAAACTAAGAGAAACCACATGACGATCTCAATAGATGCAGAAAAAGCTCTTGAAAAAATACAGTAGCCATTCCTATTGAAAACACTGGAAAGCAGAGGAATAAATGGAACTTTCCATAAAATAATAAGCAGTATCTAAAACCACCAGCAAGCATTATATGCATTGGGGACAAGCTAGATGCATTTCCAATAAGATCACAGGTGAAATAAGAATGTCTATTATCACTATTGTCATTATTCAACATGGTATTAGAAATGCTAGCCATAGCAATAAGAGAAAAAAAGAAATTGAAAGAATTAGAATAGGCAAAAAGGAAACTACATAATCATTCTTTGCAGATGATATGATGATATACTTAGAGAATCCCAGAGACTCAAGTAAAAAAAATTCCTTGAAAAAATAAACAACTTTGGCAAAGTTGCAGGTTACAAAATAAACCCAAATAAATCATCTGTATTTCTATATTTTACCAACAAAGCCCAACAGCATGAGATACAAAGAGAAACCCCATTTAAAGCTATGGTAGACACTATAACATATCTGGGAGTCTACCTGCCAAAACAAATACAGGGAGTATATGAACACAATTACAAAACAATTTTTGCACAAATAAAGTCAAATCTAAGTAAGTGGAAAAACATCAATTGCTCATGCGTAGACGAAGCCAATATAATAATGACAATTCTACCTAAATTAATTTACTTACTCAGTGCTATATCAATCAAACTACCATATTATTGTTTTCTAGAACTAGAAAAAATAATATCAAAATTCATCTGGAAGAACAAAAGGTCAAGAATATCAAGGGAACTAATGAAAAGAAATGCTAGGGAACCTGACATAGCCCTACCAGATCGTAAATTGTATTATAAAGCAGCAAATATCAAAACCACTTGGCACTTGCTGAGAAACAGAGGGGTAGACCAGTGGAATATGTTAGGCACTCAAGACACAGTAGTCAACGAATATAGCAATCTACTGTTTGATAAACTCAAGGGATTTCTGGGATAAGAACTCACTGTTTGACAAAAGTTGCTAGGAAAACTGGATTACAGTGTGGAAGAAACCGGGCAATGAGCAATGCCTGACACCATACACAAGAATAAAGTCTAAATGGATACATGATCTAGATATAAAGATTGATACTATAAACAAATTACAGGAGCAAGGAATAACATATTTGTCATATTTGTGGAGAATGAAGAAATTCATGACCAAACAAGAGACAGAGAACATTATGAAGAGCAAAATGGATAATTTTGATTACACTAAATTGAATAGTTTTTGCATAAACAAACCCAATTCAACTAATATTAGGAGGGAAGCAGAAAACTGGGAAAGAATTTTTGCAACTAGTGTCTCTGATAAAGGCCTCATATCTAAAATATATGGAGAACTGAATCAAATGTACCAAGAATACAAGTCATTCCCCAACTGATAAATGGTCAAAGGATATGAACAGGGAGTTTTCAGAGAAAGAAATTAAAGCTTTCTATAATCATAAGAAAAATGCTCTAAATCACTATTGATTAGAGAGATGCAATTCTGAGAATCACACATCACACCTATCAGATTGGTTACCATTACAAAATAGGAAGATGATAAATGTTGGGGAATATCTGGGAGAGTTGGATCACTAATTCATTGCTGGTGGAGCTGTGAGCTGATCCAGCCATTCTGAAGAGCAATTTGGAACTATGAGCAAAAGGCTACAAAAAAAGGCTTTGACCCAGCAATACCACTTCTAGTACTGTATCTCCAAGAGATCATAAAAATGGGAAAGGGTCCCACATGCAAAAAAATATTTATAGCAGCACACTTTGTGATGGCCAAAAACTGGAAATCAAGAGGATGCCCAACAATTGAGGAATGACTCATCCGGTTGTGGTATATGAATGTAATGGAATGCTATTGTGCTATGAAGAATGATGAACAGGAAGAATTCAGAGAAGCCTGGAAAGACTTATATAAACTGGTGCTGAGTGAAGTGAACAGAACCAGGAGAACTTTGTACACAGCAACAACCACAGTGTGCGAGGATTTTTTCTGGTAGACTTAGTACTTCATTGCAATGCATGGACTTAAAAAATTTCCAATGGACTCTTGACGTAAAATGCTTTCCACATCCAGAGAAGGAACTCTGGAATTGGATCACAGATAGAAACAGACCATTTTCTTTTTTATTATATTTTGTTTTGCTTTGTTTTATGGTTTCTCTCATTCATTTTAATTCTTCTATACAACATGTATTTAATAGGAATGTATGTGTAGAGCCTATATAAGATTGTATGCTCTCTCAGGGAGGGAATGGGGAGGAAGGAGAGAATAAGGAGTAGGGAAGGGAAAAAAATCTAAGATGTATGGATGTGATTGTTGAACACTGAAAAGAAATAAAAATTTAATTTTGAAAATTAGTGTTAATATTACTTTGACAATGATTCACAACATTTAAAATACCATATAAATACTAGCTATGGTTGGACATTATTATCAATGGACCCATTTCCCTCAAATTCAATTCAACAGATTTTTATCAAGCCTCCACAATGTGTAAGGTTTTTTTTCCAATGCCCCAGGGTTTTGAGAATTTGTCAGTTACTTGTGCAACACTTGGTAAATTGCCTAACCACTGAGAGCATCAGTTTCTTCATCTGTAATAGAGTACCAGTACTTATGCCCCAACCTGAGAAATTTGTGAGAATTAAAATGTGATCATGGATGTGAAAGGGCTTTGAAATTACAAATCGCTTTATAAATGTGAACATAATGGAAAGTAAATTAGAAAGAACAAGTTTGACTAAAAATAATAAAAACAAAAACTCTCCCATTAAGCCGACAGTTTGTGGTGGGTGTTCCTCTTATAGATTATAATTTAGTTTAATATAACTGGGAGAAGATCATTTCTCTTTCTTGAGACTGCATAAGTCTGACTAATTTTTCCACTACGAATGTCCTCAGCATTTGGTTGAAACTCATGTCATTACAAACTGAGGGAGTTTTGCTGCCAATGAAAGCATAAAGGATCCAAAAAAGGCCTCCATTTCATTAGATAGAGCATGTCTATGGAGTTCAAAGAAGAAATGAATAAAAACGACTGAGAGTGAGGCATGGAATATTTATGAGTTCGATTAATGGACAGAATACATACTAATGAAATCGTGTATTTTAAAAAATCAAATATATAAAAGCAGCAATCTGAAGATGGGTAATAGGTTTCATCTCCATCATTACATGGGGGAAAAAAGAGGCTACTACTTAAGCTATTGTCCTTCACAGTTCTGTGGTATTCTGAAACTTTAAGGTGAGTTCAAGCTGACTGGAAAATAGCATAAGGCTACCATTACAGCAATTTTGAACGTATCTACAATAACAAGTACGTGCTATCTGAGGAATCTATTGAAGTCCAGCTGGAGGTAGAAGTTGTAAGAAAGAAAACAGCTAACATTTTCCCATAGACATCATATCAACTTTATAAGAGTTTCCATCTTTTCGTGAAGCTGGAACACAGTTCCTGATATCATTTCTCTATAGACCTTAACCACAACACTTCCTGAACTGCATGATGGTTCTTACCATTTCCTGTAGCCAAATCACACATTTTCTTATTCCTCTTAAGACTCATATGTTGGGGGGCGGAGCCAAGATGGCGGAGTAGAAGGATGCACGTTTACGAGCTCCGAAACCAAAGCCCATAGAATTAATGTAAAAAGAGTCCCCCATAACTTCTGGGTCAATACAAGGTGTGCAGAAACGGAGTGGAAGAGATTTTCGTTCCAGGGAGCCCTGGAGACCTGTTCGCAGGGTCCAGCACGCCCCGGAAAGTGGACCCCACCCCCAGCGCTGCCCTGGCCGCGGCTCCAGAGAAGCTGATCTGAGCAGGCTTCAGAGACGGAAGCTCCAGCAGCTGGGAAAGTCCCTCCGCCCACAGAAGCTACAGGTCAGTGAGAGAGAAGGCCAGGCTGGAGGAGAGGGGGAGCAGGGCGTCTCCGTGACTCGGGCCCCCTTGGGAGGAAGCGGTGGCAGCAGAGACGGGGGCAGGAAGCAGCGGAGGCAGAGGTGTGGGCGGCGGCTGAGGCAGCAGTGGACTGGGACTCAGGAATGCCCCAGCAGCAGGCAGGATCTTCATTACAGAAGATTCCTGCATAAAACCTGAGGGAGCTGAGCCTGGGAGATGGCCCTGCCCCCACCCCCTCTATTACTGAAGGCTTCTGCTTAAAGCCCCTGACGGAACTGAGCCTGAGAGGCGGGGCCCCCCACCCCGCCCCCACCCGCTCCATTCCTGAAAGTCTCTACATAAAGCCCCTGAGGGATCTGAGCCTGGAAGGCAGCCCTGCCCCCACCCCAGCACTTGAACTAAAGCTCACTGATTGACAGCCGGCAGGAGGAAAGCCCATTTAAATCTCAGAGGCCAAGCACTAGCTGGGCGGATCCAGGCGGGGGTGGAAAGGAATCTCAGAAGTCAAGTAACTGGCTGGGAAAATGCCTAGAAAAGGGAAGAAAAATAAGACTTTAGAGAGTTTTTTCCAACAAATGCAAATGATCCCGACCTTCGGATCTGATGACAAGGACGTATCCTTGCCATCAGGGAAAGACGTGGAGGGCGGGGCCTCAGTACCCCAGACACCCCAGGGGGGTGGAGGGTGGGCTCAGGCCCTGGAAGAGCTCAAAAAGGATTTTGAAAAGCAAATTAGACAGGTGGAGGAAAAACTGGGAAGAGAAATGTCAGAGATGCAAGAAAAGTATGAAAAACGGGTCAATACCTTGGTAAAGGAGACCCAAAAAAATGCTGAGGAAATTAACACCTTGAAAAATAGGCTCACTCAATTGGCAAAGGAGGTTCAAAAAGCCAATGAGGAGAAGAATGCTTTCAAAAGCAGAATGAGCCAAATGGAAAAAGAGGCTCAAAAGCTCACTGAATTTAATAGTTCTCTCAAAATTAGAATGGAACAGATGGAGTCTAATGACTTTATGAGAAACCAAGAAATCACCAAACAAAACCAAAAGAACGAAAAAATGGAAGAGAATGTGAAATATCTCATGGGAAAAACAACTGACCTGGAAAATAGATCCAGGAGAGACAATTTAAAAATTATGGGACTACCTGAAACTCATGATCAAAAAAAGAGCCTAGACATCATCTTCCATGAAATTATCAAGGAAAACTGTCCTGACATTCTAGAACCAGAGGGCAAAATAAGTATTGAAAGAATCCATCGATCGCCACCTGAAAGAGATCCAAAAAGAGAAACTCCTAGGAACATTGTGGCCAAATTCCAGAACTCCCAGCTCAAGGAAAAAATCTTGCAAGCAGCTAAAAAGAAACAATTCAGTACTGTGGAAATACAATCAGGATAACCCAAGATCTAGCAGCTTCTACATTAAGGGATCGAAGGGCGTGGAATAGGATATTCCAGAAGGCAAAGGAACTAGGACTCAAACCAAGAATCACCTACCCAGCTAAAATGAGTATAATACTTCAAGGGAAAATATGGTCTTTCAATGAAACAGAGGACTTTCAATCATTCTTAATGAAAAGACCAGAGCTGAAAAGAAAATTTGACTTTCAAACACAAGAATGAGAAGAAGCATGAAAAAGGAAACAGCAAAGAGAAGTCTTAAGGGACTTACCAGAAGTGAACTGTTTACATTCATACAGAGAAAGACAATATTTCTAACTCTTAAAACTTTTCAGTATCTGGGTAGTTGGTGGGACCACACGTACACATGTACACGCATGCACACACATACACACATGCACACACATACAGAGATAGAGAGTACAGATTGAACTGAATAGGATGGGACCATACCTTAAAAGAAACTAAGGTAAATGGTGAGAGAGAAATGTAGGGGGAGGAAAGAGAGGGAAAGGGAAGGGGGTAACTATATGTCATTTAAGAGGCAGGTAGGAGTTTTTCTTAGTGGAGGGATAAAGAGGAGAGCTGAGAAAAAAAAAAAAAAACAAGAAGTTTACCCTCATCACATTTGACTAAACGAAGGAGTGAAATGCACACTCATTTTGGTATGAAAACCTATCTTACAGTATAAGAAAGTGAGGGAGAAGGCGATATTGCAAGGGGGGGATGGTGGAGGGGAGGGCAAAGGGAGGAGGGAGCAATTTGAAGTCAACACTTGGGGAGGGACAGGATCAAGAGACAGAAGAGAAACAATGAGGGGCAGGTTAGGAGGGATGGTAATCCAGTTAGTCTTACACAACACGACTATCAGGGAGGTCATTGGCAAAACTACACAGATATGGCCTATATTGAATTGCCTGCCTTCCCAAAGGGAATGGGTGGGGAGAGAGGGATGGGGAGAATTTGGAACTCAAAGTTTTAGGAACAACTGTTTAGTATTGTTGTTGCAACTAGGAAAGAAGACATACAATTAATGAGGAATAGAAAGTCATCTGGCCCTACAGGAGAAAAGAGAAGATGGAGACAAGAGAAGGGAGGGATGACAGAAGAGAGGGTAGATTGGAGATAGGGAAAATTAGATTGCTTGGGGTATTGGGGTGGGGGGAGGCGATAAAAGGGGAGAAAATTTGGAACCCAAAAATTTGTGAAAATGAATGTAAAAAATTAAATAAGTAAAATAAAAAAAAAAGAAAAAAGAAAATAATTGAAAAGAAGTGACAAGACTTTCAGAGAATAGAGAGCAATGTGAACAAAAAAAAAGACTCATATGTCATAGTGATTTTTTTTTAAACTAAGCAATTTGTCTTTTTAAAATATCACTATCACTTAGGATAATCCCACTGTCCTCTGCCTTTGTCAGACCCCATTTGGAGTGCAATGTTTAGTTCTGGGCATTCCATGTTATGAAAGACTTTAACAAGTTGAAAGGTGACCAGAGGAGAGTGACCCAAATAGGGGAAATGCCTTCAGATGCTGGTATTTGAAGACTAGCTGGACGAAGTAGAGATGCTCATACTGGGAAAAAGGAGGTTTGGGGTGGGACCTGTGGCCCAAAGGGATGACTTACCTTTGAGAATTTGAAGGGCTCTCTCACGAAAGAAAGATTAGAATCATTCTACTTAATTTGAAGGAGGCAGAAACAGGAAGTCACAGAGAGGTACAGCTCTATTCGATATGAGAGGAAAACGTGTCTAACAAGTCCAGGGATTCAGAAGTGGAAAGGACAGCTCGTGAAGTAGAAGATTCTTTCTCCCCCTGGAGATCTTCAGACCCAGGCTACATAAGCACATGTTGAGGCTGCTGTAGAGAATTTTCTTTCAGCATAAATTCCAACTGTGAGATTCTTTGATTACTAATTACTTCTCACCTAGACTATTGCAAAAGCCTACTAATTAATATCCCTCCATTACCTCCAATCCATCTTCCACACAGCTGTGAAAGGGATTCTCCAAAAGTGTAAGTCTGACCATGTTACTCCCTTATTCAATATAATCCCCAGGATCAAATATAAACTCCTCCTCTCTTGTCATGTAGATCCCAAAAACCTTCTCATCTAACCTTATCTGTCATTGCTCCTCCCCTCACTGTCTGTCTGTCTGTCTCTTTCTCTCTCTCTCCCTCACATACACACACACACACACATCCATAATTCGGCTAACCTAGCCTTCTTACTGTTCTCCTATTTCACACTCTTCTATGTCATATTTTTATATATAAATATATACATACATGTATATACATGCACATGTATATATGTATATGTGTATATATTATATATATACTTATATATTTCATACTTGCTTTCTTCAATGACTAGAAAGCATTACTCTTTACTACCACATTTTTGAATCCCTAATTCCCTTCAAGTATTGATTTACCTCTTCTGCCTAGCATCTTTCTGGATTCCTCTAACTACTTATGCTTTCCCTTCAAAATCATTACATGTACTTTTTATCGATCCTGTATACGCATGTTATACTTCTGGGAAACTGTTCGATCCTTGAGGGCTGGGAGTTTTGCACTTTTGTCTCTGTATACCCAATATGTCATATGGCTTGATAAATAGCAGATAGGTGCTTAATTAATACTTGTTGATTAATTTCCTGTTTGAAATTCTTCCTGGTTATGCTTTTAAGACTCCATCATTCTATTTCTAAGTCACTATGCTGCCTGTAAGGATCTGTTTCTATTTGAGTTTGCATTACTGCCATAGGAGATGGGATTGTATTTAGTTGATAAAACCAGGAGATGAAAAGAGAGGGCATGAGGGGCAGACAGTCAATTCTCAGGCTTGGTGGCTACTGTTGGATATAGAATCAGGAAGATCTAAGTTCAAATCCTGCCTGAGACACATTAGTTGTGTGACCCTGGGCAAGATACTTATTTTTTCCTAGCCTCAATTTCCTGATCTCTAATAGAGGGATAATAGTGGCACCTCACTTATAGAGTTGTTGTGAGGACCAAGACAAATAACAGATGGAAAGCGTTTTGCAAACCCTTGAGAACTATAGCTGGATCATGACCAGACTCTTGTGTTGTCACGGAAGTCTGATGACTGGAGGAGAGAGTGAGGCTGATGATCAGGTAGCTCTGCTTCACTGAAACCCAGTTCACTCACAAGCCAAGACATCACTTTCATGAGAGAACAAAGGATGAACATCACCAACAATGGTAAATACCTCCTGTATGTTAAGACACCGTACTGGGTTCCCACAATACAAAGACAAGTGAGTTTCCATCCTACCTCAAGTCAATAGTGAGTGGAGTTAAGACTTCCCAGAAAGGGCTCAGGAGTTATAACCCTGGCTACCTATCTATTTCTGCATATGATAGGCACATGACAATAGCATACAGTACTTTAACCAAGAAATGTGCTGGAGCCCACTCAGGGTCCCTTGTTAAATTTTCAGCATGTGCATTTGCACCTCAGAAATTGGTAATGACTATAAGTTGTGCCTTGATTTATTGCTTTGTTGATTTTTGGACTTAAGAAAATGTTAAGGATGGAGCAAGATGGTGAAGTAGAAGGATGAACTTGCTCTAGCTCTCCCCCCATAGCCCATAAAATACCTGTAAAAAATGACTCTAAACAAATTCATAGCAACAGAAGCCACAAAATGACAGAATGAAACAGATTTCCAGCCCAAGATAGCCTGGAAGGCTTACAGGAAGGGTCTATCACACTGGGCTAGGAGTGGAGTGCAGTCCAGCCTGACCCATGCAACACAGACAGGACTGGAGCAGGGTTCAGGGTACAGAATCATGGTTAGCTGCTGCAGATTCCAGATTTCTCAACCCACAAATGCCAAAGACATTGCAAAGGTCAATAAGAAACCTCTTTCACCTGGGTAAGAGGGGAACACAGTCTGGCCCCAGCTTCAGCCCCAAGGCAGTGGCAGCCACTGAAGAAGCAGTCTGCACTTTTGGAACCCCTGGCCTAAAGACCCTGGGGGAATCCAGAGACTGATCTGGGTCTCATTCCTGAGTGGTGGTCCTGGGGTGAGGAGGAGTGCTGGCTTGGTGGAGTTGGTGGTAGCTGTGGAGAAGGGATCCTACTTGCACTTCCAGGGAAGAAAAGAGTGCTTATAGTTGCTTACAGACCAGAGCAAATGCCAGGACAGGAGTAACTCTTCTCCCTTGATTGTGCCACCTTGGAAGAACTGAGAACATACAGGCCCCTACAGATATCTCACAAAACAGCCATACAAAACCGCTGAAGCATAGGGTATTACACATTCCACTTGACAAAGGACTCAAAAGTCAAGTAACTGGCTGGGACAGTGCCCCAAAATGGGAAAAAATAAGACTATAGAAGATTATTTTCTTGATGAACAGGTCTTTTCTTTTTTTTATTCTATTTTTCATTTTTAACACAATTCATATCACATAAAACAATTCCAACTTTTGGTCAAGTGACACTTCTTTTTAAAGCATTTACAATATAGACCACAAAAGTTTTTTTTTAAACATTAACCAACTGAGACACAAATAATATTTATGTATGCTAACTTCACAAGCCCTTGACCTAATAGTCTCCACAGCATTACTAAGAATTAAAAGACTCTAACTTTTTGTTGTTGGTCTAAAGTCCTAAGCCTAATTGTTTAATTTTAGACTTAACCTCAGATGTTCCCCCACCAACAATCTATAATTTAATAGATCTGGTATTAAGCTTACAAACCTTTGGACTACAGGAAATTGCCACTAAGTGTACAGACATTGTAGGAAACCAATATCTCCCCAACTTCATGTCAACTTGTAAAGGAGTAGATTGTCAGCTTGCATTCAGTCAGGCTTAAAGTCTGCCAAATATAAGTGGGGAAATTGAGTCAGGAGGATCCTACCTCATCCCAGAATGAACAGCCCCTCTCCTACCCTTCCCATGAGATCACCTTTTTCAGTTCATAGCAGTATCTCACAGGCTTACTGGCATCATGGACTGGAGGCTCAGACTGCCTTTCTTGCTATTCATACCTGGAGTTAGACTTAGAAGAACAGTCACTTAATAGTCCTGTAGCATCTTAAAATGGCAAGTTCCAATAACCAGGTTTCAAATATGACTATAATTTCACTTTGGCTAAGGAACATCTTTTGAGGCAAGTCTTAAGTGACTTATATCCTTTCCATACATGTTCTAGTTCCTGATTAAATAGCAATCATAAAATCAAATTTACCATTAAAACCTTAACTTTGAGGTTACCTGCCTTTAGGAAATTTGGACTAAAATTCTTTTCCCCAAAATAAGATGTCTTTGATTTATTCTCAGTAATTAATTCAGTTAATTGTTTTAATACTAACTGCTTTCACATAACTTTGTAACGTGTCCAATTTTTCTCCCCATCACTCCCCTCCCCCTGCTTCCTACTACATTGCATTCTGATTACCCCTTCTCTCAATTTACCCTCCCTTCTATCAAACCCCACCCTTCCCTTATCCTCATCTTCTCTCTTTTCTTGTAGGGCAAGATAAATTCCTATACCCCATTCCCTGTGTTTCTTAGTTCCTGATTATATGCAATAAAATTCTCAACATTCATTTCTAGTACATTGAATTCCAACTTCTCTTCCTCCCTCCCTCCCCACCCATCCCCACTGAGAAGGGAAGCAATTCAATATAGACTAATTATGTGTTGTTTTGCAAAAGACTTCCATAATATTCATGTTGTGTAATACTAACTATACATTGCCCTCTATCCTACTCTATCCCCTCTTATTTTTTTTATTCCCTCATTTGACCTTGTCCCTTCCCAAAAGTGTTAATTTCTAGTTACTCCCTTCTCCCATTTGCCCTCCCTTCTATCATTCTTCTCACCCCACTGGTTGCCTCTTTCCCTACTTTCCTATAATGTAAGATAGATTTTCATACCAAATTTAGTGAGCATGTTATTCCTTCTTTCATCCATATGTGGAGAGAGTAGCTTTACTTTTCCCCTCTCCCCTTCTCCCTTTTCTCCTCCATTGAACAAGATTTTTCTTATCTCTTTTATGAGTTTTAGCCTGCCCCATTCCATTTCTCCCTTTTTCCTCCCAGTATTTTCCTCCCTCATCTTTTAATTTTTATTTTATTTTTTTGTGTGGATATCATATCTTCTTATTCAACACAACCTGTACTCTCTGTCTATATATGTGTATGTATGTGCGTGTATGTACAATCCCTCCACCTACCTAAATGCTAGAAGAGATTCAAGAGTTATAAATATTTTCTTTCCATGTAGGAATGTAAACAGTTAAGCTTTAGAAAGTCTTTTATGATTTTTCTTTCCTGTTTACTTTTCATGCTTCTCTAGATCCTTGTGTTGGAAAGCCAAATTTTCTATACAGTTCTGGTCTTTTCATCAATATGAATACTTCAAAGTCCTCTATATCATTGAATGACTATTCATTCCCTTGAAGTAGTATACTCAGTTTTGCAAGGTAGGTGAGTCTTGGTTTTAATCCCAGTTCCTTTGACTTCTGGAATATCCTATTGGAAGCCCTGTGATCCCTTAATGTCGAAGCTGCCAGATCCTGTGTTATCCTAATTATATTTCCATAATACTCAAATTGTTTCTTTCTAGCTGCTTGCAATATTTTCTCCTTGATCTGGGAAATCTGAAATTTGGCCACAACATTCCCAGTAGTTTCTCTTTTCGGGTCTCTTTCAGGAGGAGATTGGTGGATTCTTTTAATATTTATTTTTCCCTCTGGTTCTAGAATATCAGGACAATTTTCCTTGATAATTTCATGAAAGATAATGTCTAAGTTCTTTTTTTGATCATGGCTTTCAGGTAGTCCCATAATTTTTAAATTGTTTCTCCTGGATCTATTCTCCAGGTCACTTGTTTTTCCAATGAGATATTTCACATTATCTTCTATTTTTTCAAACTTTTGGTTTTGTTTTTTTAACTGCTTGGTTTATCTCATAGTCATCCATTTCCCTGAACTTATTTCTCACTTTCAACCAACTATTCAGTTCAGTGAGCTTTTGAACCTTCTCCTCCATTTGGCTAATTCTGCTTTATAAAGCCTCTTTCTCCTCATTGGCTTTTCGGACCTCTTTTTCCAATTGAGTTACCCTCTTTTAAAGGTGTTATTTTCCTAAGCATTTTTTTGGTTCTCCTTTAGCAAACTGCCAACTCACTTTTCAAGGGCTTCTATTGGCTGAGCCCAATTTAAATTCCCTTTGGAGGCCTTGGAGGCAGAGGCCTTGACTTCCTCTGACAGTATGCCTTGCTCTTCCTCATCTGAAAGGATGGGAGGAGATACTTTTTCCACCAAGAAAGTAACCTTCAATGGTCTTATTTTTTTTCCTTTGTTTGGGCATTTTTCCAGCCAGTTACTTGACTTCTGAGTTTCCTCTCCACAACCACCTTATCTACAGTTCTGCCAAGCTAGCACTGGGGGCTGAAATTCAGATGAGCTGCTCCAATCCCTCAGGGGCTTTACAATGAGGCCTTCAACAATGGATGCAGGTTGCTGCCTGCTTTGGGATCCCCTGTCCACTGCCGTCTCCACTGCTGCCACCTGAGGAGGCCTGAGTTATGAAGACACCCTGCTACCTTGTCGCCCAGCCAAAAAAACCCTGTCACTGACCTTTAGCACCTGTGGGTTGAGGGATCTCTGCTGCCACTGGAGATTCTGTCCTTGAAGCCTGCTTGGTCCTGTTCCTCCTGGTACTGCTTGGCCAAGGCTATGCTGGGCTCTGCTCCATGTCTGGTGCAATAGACCTTTCCTATTGGTCTTTCAGGTTGTTCTGGGCTAGAAATCTCCTCCACTTTGTTGTTCTGTGGCTTCTGCTGCTCTAGAATTTGTTGAGAGTCCTTCTTTACAGGTATTTTATGGGCTGTGGGGGAAGAGCTAGTGTATGTGCATCTTTCTACTCCACCATCTTGGCTCTGTCCCTCTCCCTGAATAGGTCTTTTCTTCCATCATTTCTGATGATGAAGAGCAAGGCATAGCAACAGAGGAAGGTAGCAACATCAAGGTTTCTGCATCTAAAGGCTCCAAAAAAAATGCAATGGGCTGAGGTCATGGAAGAGCCCAAATGGGATTTTGAAAGTCAAGTAAGAGAGGTGGACAAAAAACTGGGAAGAGAAATGAGAGCAGCCCAAGAAAATCATGAAAAGTAAGTCAACAGCTTGCTAAAGGAAACCCCAAAAAGGCTAAAGAAAATAGCACCTTTAGAAACAGACTAACCCAAATGCCAAAAGGGGTCCAAAAAGCCAATGAGGAGCTTTAAAAAGCAGCATTAGCCAAATGCAAAAAGAAGTCCAAAAGCTCACTGAAGAAAATAGTTCTTTAAAAATTAGAATGGAGCAGAAGGAAGCTAATGGCTTTATAAGAAACCAAGAAATTATAAAACAAACCCAAAAGCATGAAAAAATAAAAGGTATTGTGAAATATCTTATTGGAAAAACAACTGGAAAGTAGATCCAGGAGAGAAAATTTTAAAATTATTGATCTACCTGAAAACTGTGACGAAAGTGATCATCTTCCAAGAAATTAGCAAGGAAAACTGCCCTGATATTCTAGACTCAGAAGGTAAAATACAAATGCAAAGAATCCACTGATCACCTCCTGAAAGAGATCCCAAAAGGAAAACTCCTGGGATTATTGTAGCCAAATTCCAGAGTTCCCAGATCATGGAGAAAATATTACAAGCAACCAGAAAGTATTGTGGAAATACAATCAGAATAACAGAGGATTTAGTAGCTTCTACATTAAGGGACGAAAGGGCTTGGAATATGACATTCCAGAGGTCAAAGGAGCTAGGATTAAAACCAAGAATCACTTACCTAGAAAAACTGAGTGCAATACTTCAGGGGAAAAAATGGAATTTCAATGAAATAGAGGAATTCCAAGCATTCTTGTTGAAAAGACCAGAGCTGAATAGAAAAATTCGACTTTCAAATATAAGAAGCAAGAGAAACAAGAAAGGTAAATAGGAAGAAGTTTTAAGGAACTTATTAATGATGAACTGTTTACATTGCTACAATGAAAGATGTTATTTGTAACTGATGAGACCTTTTTTAGTACTGGGTAGTTAGAGTGAATATATATGTACATATACATACACACACGTGTATATGTGTATGTGTACATACATGTATATATATGGATATTTGTGTGTATACACACATGTGTATGTGTGTATTTAAGTATGTGTGTGTGTATATATATATAAATGTACATATATATGCATTAGAGGGAATGTATATGTGTGTAGGTGTAGGTGTGTATGGGTATGTATGTGTATATTATATATGCGTAGGTATGTACATGAGTGTATGTGTGTATGTGTCTATATGTGTGTATGTATGTATATATGTGTGTATATGTATATATAGATAGACATCTCTCTATCTATATATACACATAGAGAGCACAGAGTGAGCTGAATATGAAATAAAATTTACTGTTGAGTGGAAAGTACTGCGAGTAAGAGAAAGGGAGAGGTAGAATGTAGCAAATCATCTCACATAAAAGAGGCAAGAAAGAGCTTTTACAATGGAGGGGAAGAGGGGGGAGATGAAAAGAAGTAAAAGAACCTTACTCCCATGGGATTTGGCTTAAGGAGGGAATAACACACACTCAATTGGATATGGAAATCTATTTTACCCTGCAGGAAGGCAGTGGGGAAACAAATTGGAGGGGAAAGATAATAGAAAGGACAGCAGATTGGGGAAGGGGATAATCAGAAGAAAAAATTATTTTAGGAAGACAGGTCAAGGGAGAGAATGGAATAAACATAGAACAGGATAGGACAGATGGAAATGTGGTTAGTCTTTCACAACATAACTATGATGGAAGTGGTTTGCATTGTTACACATGTACGACCTATATTGAATGGCTTGTTTTCTCAATGAGAGTGGGTGAGGAGGGAGGAAGGGAGACGATGTGGAATTCAATGCTTTAATAAGGAACGTTAAAAATTGTTTTAGTATGTAACTGGAAAATAAGATATACAGGCAATGGGGTATAGAAATCTGTTTTGCCCTATAGGAAAATAGAGGGGAGGGGTATGGAAGAGGGGGTGGGTAATAGAAGGGAGGAAAACTGGAGGAAGGGGTGGATGAGGTACATGCTGTCCTAGGCTGGGGGATGGGGAGAGGTGAGGAGAAAATTTTGAATTCAAATTCTTGTGGAAGTGAATGTTTTGAACTGAAAAATAAATAAATTATATACTTAAAAAAAGAAAAAATAATGTCGATTAAATTTAAAAGTTTGTGCATATGTATATGCATTTGTATGTATGTATGTATATAACTTTATTTATTTATTTAATCTCCTTATTTGTTCACTTATTTCTGTGGAACCCAACTGTCAAACATTTACCATCACTCTGTCATATTGCTCTATAAATAGCTTGATATAGGCAGGAGTTCAGCATAAGGTTCAGGGAATAAAGACATTACCAGACTGAAGGCCTGGTTACTATAGCCTAATAATAATAAGAATATTTGGCATTTATATAGTGCTTTAAAGTTTGCAAATCCCTTTACCAACATATAACAATCTTGGGGTATAAGTGCTATTAACAGCCTCAATTTGTTGATAAAAGAATTATAGTTGAAAGTGATTAAATGATTTGCCTAGGGTCCCATAACTATTATGCATTGGAGGCCAGATTTGAACTTGGGTCTTATTGACATTATAAATATTTGTTGTATCATTTGTACTTCTCTGCTTATTCCCCAGCACCCTTTGAACTAAAGTTTAGCTTATTTCCTCATTTTCTTTTAAAGTTGATTGTAGAGAAGTGGAAAGAACACTGTATTTGAGGAAAATCTGGGTTTGGAGCGCCTTTGAGAGAAGCTCTTTGTAAGCCTTAAAAGTACTATATAAATGTGAATTGCCAAGATTATTACTTTTTACTGATGTGACTTTGGATTGGTCATTTTTACTCTCTGGATGTCAGTTTCTTCCACATAAAGGTGAAAGGCTCAAGCTGATCATCTTTAAAGTCTCTCCCAGATTGAAACATTTTGGTCCTCTGTGTTGATTTCCTGACTGACTTCTTTAATATCCATCTGACAGTCAAAACCTTCAACTGTCCCTGGTTCCATACCCCATCCTCTCAATGGATCCTGGAGAGGTCTCAGTTCTGTACCAACTGGACCAATAGGTTAGTAATTTGCTAAATAAATCTTGGTTTGACTCCATCGATTCTGAATAATATGGAGCATGGTTGGCAGGGGACTTATAACATGATGTATACTAATCAATTGCAGACAACTAGCAGACTTCTATGTTTATTCAAAACACCAGATCGGGAAACCTCAGGGTTTGAAGGGCTTTAAGAGGCTGTCTTGTCCCATATATATCTGAATAAGAATCCTTTCAGCATCATACTTGAGCAGGGATAAACTAGACTTTACTTGAAAATCTCAAACAAGGTCTTCTTTTCTCTGAGGAAGGTCATTATGTTTTTGCTAGGGAATGTTTGTCTGTTTGTCTGTTTTTCTTGTAAATGCCAAAACTGATCACTCTGCAACTTTCACCAGTTTTTCCTGGTTCTAAACTCTGGAACAAGGAAGAAGTCTAATGCTTTACCCATGTGTCAGTCCTTTGCATATATGAAGTCAACTATCATGACACACCTACATGTTGTCTTGTATAGGCTAAAAATCTCTGGTTCCTTCAACCAACCTCATATAACAGGAAGTCAGAGCCCTTGGCCACTGAAGTTGTTCTCCATTGAAGGATCACCTTTTCCTGAATTGTGGTATCAAGAAGTAACCACATTAGTCTACTTGTGGGCTGACCAGAACAGCACCACCTTCCTTAAGGCTTCCCAACACTGCTTTGGCTTTCTTGGTCACTGTATCACATCAAAGGGTCAGATGAAGCTGGGAGTCTGCCAAGGGACCCAGATCTTTCTATTTAGTTCATGTAGAAGTTCTAGTTCCAACATCTTGGATATGTAAAGTAGCAGTTTTCAATTCAAATCAAAGACTTTTCCCTCTGATCTTTATTTAATTTAACCCATTTGATTCATCTTTTATTTTTATTATTTCAAGAATTACCCTGGTATAAATCATTGTCTGCCTGCTGAAAAGTACCCAAGTGGCCTGATTAGTCCCCTATCACCTATGCTTTATATAATTTTCTTGACAAGATCTTTTAAATTTTGAATTTCGTGGCATGGTGAATAGAGTACAGGGAATCATGAAAACTTATCTGCCTGGATGCAAATCTGGCCTTAGGCACTTAGTAGCTGTGTAACCCTGGGCAAGTCATTTTACCTTGTTTGTCTCAGTTTCCTTATCTGTAAATTGAGCTGGAGGGAAATAGAAGGAAATGGCAAAACTATTCTAGTATCTTTGCAAGGAAATGCCAAATGGGATAGTGAAGAGTAGGATACAACTGAAATGTGTGTGTGTGTGTTCATCCTTTGTTGCTAACGGAGACCATACCATCAGAGAAATGATGACATGACTTGCACTTGACTTTGTTTTGAGTGAGGGAGGGCTATGCAGGTCACCAGCCTCACTTCTCCTCCAGAACCATCTGAATCCAATGACCAGATATTCATCAGGATGACTGGAAATGATGCATGATGAGGCAGTCGGGGTTAAGTGACTTGCCCAAGATCACACAGCTAGTGAGTGTCAAGGTCCGAGGTGAGATTTGAACTCAGGTCCTCCTGACTCCTGCACTGGTGCTCTATCCATTGCACCACCTAGCTGCCTTAACAACTGAAATGACTGAATAGCAATAAGTGGTAGCTCTCCTTCCCAGCTTTGCTACATCTACCAAATTAAAAAGCATGCCATCTATACTTTTATTCAATACATTGACAAAAATAGGGATTGAATAATACTTCAGGGTAGACCTCAGAAACACTCAGAAACACTCTACCAGAGATCTTCTTTCAAGCTGGCATCAATTGGTTGTTGACAACACAATAGCTTTGTCCATTCAACTACTGTGATTCCAAATAAATATTACTGTGCTCTCCATATTTTCCCAAAAGAACAGCATTGAAGTCATTATTGAATGATTTGTTAAAATCTAAGTCTACCATATCTACAGTATTCCCCTGATTTCAGTTCAATAATCTTGTTTAAAAACTGGAACGAGCTCACCCTAGCAAAATTTGTTACTGATTTGACCATTCTAGCTTTTGTGATCAAGCATTCTTTTCTAGATACTCAGTGACCATACCTTTAATAATATATTCTAGCATTTCTCAGATTAAAATCAAGTTCATTGATTTATTATTTAGAAATACAAGAGGTACTATTTTCTTCCCATTTTGAAATTTCTCTAGTAGCTCATTTTTAGTCCTGTGGTATTTTTCTAATATGCTTACATCTTTCAAAAGTCACTGATGATTTAGAAATTCCATTTCTGTATTTTTTAATTCTTTAGAATATAGTTCATCTGAACGAAATAGTTTGAAATTGTCTTAATCATCTATGTGTTCTCTGACTAATATTGAGTGTCATTGTTAATTTTAGTCATTTTTTCTCTATGCTTCCCAATACAAAGGTGATTCTGCATTTTAACTGAATTATAAATTCAAACTATTACAATTTACCCTTTAAACTAAATTGAATTCCAGCTACATTACTCACTACCTCTATGAGCAACCTAACCTCTTTGAACTTTAATCCTCTTGTTCAAAAAAGAATATCTAGGACCAGATGACTTCTAAGATCCCTTCCTTCTCAAGATCTATGATCCCACCATCCCTGGCAGAAAAAGAGAAATAAAATAAAAACTGACTTTTTCTATATCATTGATTTTCATTGTCTGATCCATGTTGAAGAGTCACCCTATCTTCTCTTTTTTCTACCTCTCTTCCCTAATATAGCCAGAAAAAGTTACAAAAAAAAGCAACTACTCAGCTATTTTTGTTATTCTTGGCTTCCATTCCAACCTTAGCTCACTCTGAGCTTTATAACACATTTCTTTTCATCTTTCCATTGAAGATGATAATGATAATAATATAACAGTGAAAATGAGAGACAACAGATGTACAGCCTGAGGAATATTGTGATTCCCTGTAGATACGCACAAAACAAAAAGGAGATGCCCTGTGCTCTTTGTAGATCATTCTTCTGTGGGGAATGTATTGGAAATTACGGAAAACAAGGACAGTAGTCACACACGTTGAAGAGGTGTGAAAATGCTGCATCAATAAGAATGGGGAGGGGGAAGTTTCTAAATTACTGAAATCACAAACAACTCAAAATTTCTTATAAGGCTCTATAGTGTATAAAGCTATTGGTTTGTAATGCCTTATCCCATAGGCTAAATAGTGCAGATATTGTTATTCCCATTAATCAATTGATCCACAAGCATTGATTGTTCTACTATGGGCTAGATAATACAAAGAGAAAAAATGAAACAATTTCTAATATGTTTAAAAAAATAAACTGAGATTTGAAGAATGAATACTACTTCCTTGGAGTTACATGAGTGGAATAAGTAATCTGAACCCAGTCTTCTAAAATGAGTTTCATTTGTTCCCATTTTTACTGTATATTAAAACAATATCATCATATTCTTGGTAATTTTGTTTTCTATGAAAATTTTAGTCCACCTAGATCTCATGTGAAATTGAATCCTACAAACAGAATGCAAAACAAGAATTCCTATGAAATTTTTGACATCTAATGCAATCAATTAAACCACTTTTCAGCAAATTCAATAATTTACCAAGAAGGAGAATTAAATACTTCTCCTGAAGTGTTACAAAAAAAAAGGCACAGGCTGCTGAAAGAATTAATTTATGCCCTGTAGAATTATCCTTAACACCTGATGAGGTGTTACAAAAGGGAATTTCTTGTCTTATATCAGCACTTTCAGATGAGGGTTTTAATGGCCAGGCTAATCAAGAAATGGATTCGAGTATTGACATTAATGCAGCATTAAGATGTTTTAAAGAATAAGGGGATATTTAAAATACATGTAGAGAATTACATTCCAGGGAACACCATTTAATATATGATGCTGGTAGGAAATAATATAAAGAGGATTAGTGAAAGCTGTTAATTTTAAAATTATGTTTATTTCTGAGTGTGATGTTTTCCAATATTTAGTATTGTTAGTAGTGTGTGCTATGTGCAAAAAAGGATAAACTGGAACCTGCCCAACATAAGGCAACCAAGATCATTAGGTTATGTGCTTCTACAGGATCATAGCTATTTAAAATGGTGATCAAATGAAGGAACAAGGTATGTTTAGTACAGAAAAATGAAAATTAAGATTACTGCCATCATTTATTTTCAAGTCTGTCACATGGAAATTCTAGAACAAAGCCCAAAGGAGGAAATTTATAGGAAGAATTTAGTTGATAACTGAACTGTTCAAAAGATACTGAGTTTCCTGTCATTGTATGGCCCCATATGGATATTGTAAAAGAGACTTTATGAATTTGATAAGAGCTGGGCTACATGACCTTTGAATTTTCCTTCAACTCTGAGAATCCATTAGATGATTTATTTTGTAATATATAGATATTTGAGATAAGGAATTAAAATCCTACCATACTCATCCTCCATTGTGCCTTCCCCAATAATTTATGAACCTCTCTTCCTACCTGACTGTGCATAGATCTGACTTTATTATGACTTTATTTTTGCTTTTATAATTTTTATATTCAGCACAATTTTCTATTATTTGTCCAACTTTTCTCAAATCGTGTCATATGCAGCAGATTGTTTCTCTCTCTTACTTTCTCTCTCTCTCTCACACACACACATACACACACATACACGTGTGTGTGTGTAAAATATCAGTTAATGTAAAGACTTTTTGGAGTGGAAGACACATTCTTTGAGAAAAAAATATACATGGTCCAGATTTTCTTTGGAATGGGCTCAAGTTGAAAGAGAAAGTCTTTGGAAACTACATACATGTAGAGGAATTTTAGGTGAGTAAATTGTATTTGTTTCTGATTCTTTGTTACCACAGAAAGCACTAGTACACATATTTTGATGTCTCTGGAGGCTTTATCTTTGTCAAAGATCTCCTTAGTTTATATTCCTAGCAGAAGAATCTCTAGGTCAAAGGATATTGAGATTGTAGTCTCTTTATTTGCATATTTTCAAAATGCTTTCCAGAGTAGCTATACTAATTCACATTTCCAGCAAAATTTTTTTAGTGTGCCTATCTGTTCACAACCTCACCAGCGTTAAATATTCTTACCTTTTTTTTTTCACCTTTTCCAGTTTGCTGAGTGTGAAGTGAAACCCAGGATTATTTACATTTGCATTTCACGTATTAGTGCTTTGTAATATTCTACCATATGGTTGTTCATGGTTACTTTTCTTTGAGAACTGTTTGATCATTTAACTTGTTTATTGGAAAATGGATTTTGGTCGTATATTTCAGTTGGTTTCCTATATATTGTTATCCAAGAATTTTGAAGTAAAGATTTGTTTTTTTTCTAGTTGATTCATTCCATTCTTATCCTAGATGTATTGATTGTATATGTGTGTATACAAAAGATTTTTAGTTTCATGTAATCAAAATCATCCATTTTATTTTTTTGTAATTACTTCTATCCCTTATTTGGTTAAAAATCCATCCCCTATACTAGAGAAAGTACATAACAAAATAGTAGAAGTTGAAGCTAGAATCTGAAAATTGGAGTCAGATTGTGGAGGAATTTAACAGAATGAGAAGTTATCTGACATGACATTTTGATTTTGTACTTCTCAGGAAAAAAAATAAAATAAGATACCCAATATGTATATACTTAGTTATGAAACATATATGAATATACTATTCTATTAATATATTATATACATTTAAAAGAAATAAGATAGAAATTTGAAGGAATATGATAAGAATAAAATGAACAATAAAATGTTAACTTTACTGTTAATTATTTAAAAGCTTTCCACTCACTTTTGAGAACAATATCTTGAATACTTCTCCATCCTTTTTTTCCTGTTGTTTGTGGGCTTCATCATTACCTTTTAGCAAACCCTAAAGCTACTTCTCCCTATAGTACTCCTATGGACCCAATATACCAAGGCCTTCTACATCAGCCCCCTCCATTTCCCACTCCAGTCTCAAAACTAGCCTCCTCAGCCACTACTGCTGTCTCTGTTTTTGTTATAGTTTGTGGCCAACACTATTCCTAGGCCAGGTATTAGCCCCTGATCATTTCTACCTTGTTAATCTGGCCCAGCTGCTCAGAAAGGTCTTAACAAAATATAGAAGCTAGCTAAGCTCAAGTTGACCTTAAGTGCCTGTTTCTGATCCAGTTACCAGCTTGCTCTAGAAAACACAGTCTACTAGTTTTGAATTTCAGAAAAAGCTACCTAGTTTGCTTGGACACCATGGTTTACTGATTTATACTTAATAGATTCTTCAGAATGATATAAGTCCCCTAAAATCTCTATTCCCCCAAATTATCGAAGTGTATCTAATAAAAATCTGAGACAAAGTGATTCTTATTCCAACACTTATATGATATCTTATACACACACTATATATATAGTGTGTGTGTGTGTGTGTGTGTGTGTGTGTGTGTGTAAGCTCTTGCTAATGAATAACAGGTTATATAGTTTAAAGCCGAAGTCTCTGCCTTTAAGAAGTTTTTCATTTCAGTAAAGTCTCACTTGTTTTCTAATATATAGAGACATATTACATAAATAAATATAAGAAAATTATTTATAAAAACAAATATATTATTAGTACAATGACTATATTTGCATACAACTTTTGTTATTGAGAGATTTGTACTCAAGTTCTGACATTCTATGTTCTTTATCCAGTTCTGATAGTCTATGGTCTTCTAATTTCCTTTTCATTTGTGACACTGGCTTTCTGAGAGAAGGAATGAGCCACAAGGCATGATGACTCTTAAAAGATTCAGAACTAACAACAGAGCTTTGAAAGGGGGTAAAGCAAAAGGCGTAGGGGGAAGGAGAGAGAGACAGAGACAGACAGAGACATAGAGAGGGAGCCAGGGAAAGAGGGAGGGAGGAGGGGAAGAGAGAGAGAGAGAGAGAGAGAGAGAGAAGGAGGGAAGGAGGGAGGGAGGGAGAGAGAAGAAGAATGTGGTGGAGGGAAAGATCTGTTGATTATAATTTCACAAGGTCAAATGTAAGTCCATATGGGTCCTGGTTTCTGAGAAATTATGTCATTCAACATGAAGCAACTTTCTAGTGGAAGTTCAATTCTCAATTTGGGGAAAATCTGTGGTTTGTTTTCAACATTTTCAAAAGAAAATTATTCATTTTGGATATTAAATCTCTGTGTTCTTAGTAAACACTTCAAAATTGAGTAACAAAAGGCATGCCTGGTCATTTTCTCTAAATTCAAACATTCCTATTCAACTCAGCTTTGTCTTCTTAATTCCAGTAAAAAAAAAAAAAAAATGAAAAAAATGGTTAGAAATTTTAGGCATCAAAGCAATGAAATCCACCCTCCCCATGGCTATTTCTGCAAATGATGCCTGTCTATGTCTCTGTTTCTCACTTTCTATCTCTCTCTGTGTCTTTTCTTTCTTTCTGCCATTCTCTCTCTGACCCTGTCTCTCTGTATCTCTCTCTCTCTCTCTCTCTCTCTCTCTCTCTCTCTCTCTCTCTCTCTCTCTCTCTCTCTCTCTGTTTCTCTGTCAGTTTCTCTCTGTGTATCTCTCTCTGTCTCTCTGCCTCTGTCTCTGTCTCTATCTCTGTCTATCTCTCTCTGTATCTCTATCTCTATCTCTCATTCTGGATCATCTAGTACATCCATCTCCCCCAGTTCAGCCTCCTTTTCACACAATTGAAAGTCCTGTTTTAGTTTTTCTGGACTTGGGAAAGGACGCTGTCTTCTCACTCTAGAATTATGCAAGGATCAATTTACTTCTCCCAGACTCTCACCCAGGGCTTTAGATGTGAGCTATTCATTCACCCCTTTGTGATTTTGTCCCTGGTTCTGCCTCTGCTTTGTTGAAGCCTGAGGCATTTCACTTCTAGAAAGGGGGAGTAGGGAATTACTTCACAGAATTTCTGTAATCTTTTCTAATGATACTAGATTATATAAGGCTCAGACTACTGGGGTTTTGTTCACCTAGACTCCAGACTGCTGGGCAGTTCATCTTCCATATATACCCAGGCTGGGGAATGGAATATGATTGGTTGTATATTAACACTGTTTCTCAATTTATTTCTCAAATAATAAAGGAAATAGGCAAAAATAACAATTTTCACTTAGAGTGAGCTTGAGTTATTAAAAATGTACTAAACAGGCTCATTATTTTTTGCCCAAATTAATTTTCCCACAGACCACTAATGTCAGGTTTGTTAGCAGTGAAAATGAATGCAACCTATCTGGCCTCAATTCAGCTTTTCCTGGTTAAAAAAGAAACATAAAATAATAATAAATCTACCAATACCCCCAAATTCCACCTAAAAATTGAAATATTTTGGATATACAATTCTTCTAAATACCAGATAAGAACATGCAAGAAAGTATACATATGTGAATGTAGATATGGATATAGATGTAGATGTAGATGTAGATGTAGATGTAGATGTAGATGTAGATGCAGATATATAGTGGTGTGGAGGGGAGACCTGGAAGGGAGGACCCCTGTATAAGAATGTCAGACCATCCATTTACTAGCACTGGTAACTGCTTATTTCCTTTTGACCACTGGGGAATCATCTGGATCTTTCTAATGTGAATAATATTCATACTACCTACCTAATCTACATGTTTCCTAAGGGAAACTTCTATTGGTTCCTATGGTTGTTCATGCCCTTTCCTCCAGAATTCACTTTGCACAGGTTTTAAACTGAATTTTCCATCTTCATGTTATTCTTGTGATAAACAGAAACTCCTCAAAGACAGGGACAATTTCATTTTTGTGTTTGTTTATCCCCAATGCCTAGACCATGCCTAATACATAACAGACCATGCCTAACACATAACAGGCACTTAATAAATATTTGCTGAATTGAATTGGGTTGGAAGTTATTTGCAAACATTAAAGGTTTACTGAAATGTGATCTTTTATATACAGTTCAGAACTTCAATGGTCTCTTCAAGAACTAATGTTGGTAGTGCAGTGGATGGAGTGCTAGACCAGGAGTCAGGAAGACCAGAGTTCAAATGATGCTTCAGCCCCTTCCTAGCTGGGTGATCCTGGGCAAGTTACTTAACTCTGTTTGTTTGCCTCAGTTTTCTCACTATTAAATGGGTATAAAAAACAGCATCTAACTTTCAGGCTTGAGATAATAATTGTAAAGTGTTAAGCACAGTGCCTGGCGCACAGTGCTATATAAATTTTAGCTATTTTTACTATTATTAATTAATTATACAAAGGATGGTAGTCAAAACATATGGAAATATGTATAGATGCATGCACACATTCACCTGAGCACATAGACAATAATGGATATATTTTGTGATATAACATGATAATCGTACAGACTCAAAAGTCAGACTTCTCTCTACTGTGCCAAGCTTCCTCTGGAGGTTTCAATACAAAGCAACAACTTTCTAATGATTAGATCTCAATGTTGACTGGTAGAGGAAGTGTTTTTAACAGAGGGGGTTTTGTTGCTGTTACTGAGTCATTTCAGTGGTGTCTGACTGTCTGTGATCCCATCTGAGGTTTTTTGGCAAAGATACTAGAGTAGTTGGCCATTTCCTTTTCCAGCTTATTTTACAGATTAGGAAACTGAGGCAAATAGGATTAAGTAATTTACCCAAGGTCACAAAACAAGTGAATGTCCAACGCTGAATTTAAACTCAGGTCATCCTGACTCCAAGGCCAGTGCTCTGTCCACTAACTGTCCCTGAAGGCTTTTTGAGGACCCTCAAATCACATCATACCTCCTCTACCCTGAATAATGCCAACTCTAGAGATAATATTTTGGAGACTGATTTTACAATGGGTACATTCAAACTCATCCAGATTTACTTCCTCCTAAGGTTATGACAACATAGATGCCTCCCTCTTGTTCTGGATTTCAGGTTTCTGTGTTTTTTACTTGCAGCAAATCCCCCAGAGGCCTTATCATCACCTAGAAGACAACTGAGGAGACAGCACAGCCAAGAGTAGGAAGGCCTGGTTCTGAGTCCCAGCTTCATCAGTTACCAACTGCATGACCTTTGTAAAGTCATACAGATTCCTCTTCTCTTCATAGTCTAACTCCTTGGCTTGCCATGAGGACCAGCTAGCATAGTGCATCAGGCAGATCTAGGTAAGTACAAAGTACTATGCATTATCATTAGTGTTATGATTATGGCTTGACTCTGGGTGGTGTTACTTGGTACATATGACATCCCCAAACAGCCCCAGAAGCCTTCCCTTCATGTAGGTAACCCCTTAGCTCTGAATCTATGGCTCACTCTGTTTCTTTTCCAGTCTTTGAGGTTCCTGAACGCCTGTTTGTTAGCTCCAGGAACTGTACTGACATCTTCCTTTAAAGGTACCCACAGTATCATATCGCTTGCCCTTTCAGTGGGAGGGGGAAGGAAGAAGAGGAAGGAAGAGAATTTGGAATTTAAAATTCTAAAAACAAATGGACAAGGTGGGGGAGGGGAAAAAATAAAAAATAGAAATTTACACACTAACTTTATGTTTAAAAGGAATAACAAGTTTATGTAGATTTGCAGTTTCATAAGCAATCATCTCTTCTATTATACTGTTACGGAAATGCTTCTTCTGTTTCATAAATTAAAAAGAAAATAGATAAAAAAAATTAACAAAAGAAAAAAGTATGTAGAAAACTAAAAAAAAAAGGTATTTATTTTATGACATTTTAGTTGGTAAATTGCCCTGTGAGAGTGACACATACATGTCAGCTTTCTTCTTTTTACTTTGTCATTCTTTTGGGTTGCTGTCTCCTGAAACTAATAATTAGCATAAAATTAAATACAAAAGCAATCAACTCAGTGAGATGTTTCCTATAATTTTCTGCAATCTAGCAGGTTCTTAGCATCCCTTTAGCTACTGGCTGGTTCAGAGATTTTTATAATGTGGGCTTTGGATTGCAAAACATTCAATTACACACAGTCTCAATATTTAAGCAAAGCCTGAGTGCCATGCAAAGTGAAGGAAATCAGGTCCAGCGTGTCTTATTCACTGTCTCCTGAGTGTCTGAGGTTTACTGTGGCATGTAAGTCTTTATTATCCTGAAACTCTTAGAAACTGAACAAGTATTGTGTCTGATGGCTCGACAATCTCAGGGATAATGAGGAGAACTCATTTTCCCCACTGTCTGTTCTAGGTATAGCTTTAAAAATGAAACACTCACCAATGTACACAGGATTTCATCATTAACTTGGGGAAACATTGGAGTCCTAACAGTTTTCACAGTAAAAGTAGCTTGCTTTCTTGAAAGTCAACCATGTTTAACTGGAGATTTTAAACTTTCTGCTTTTCTAATGCAATTTTTCAATCAAGACATACTGCATCAGCAACTTAGAATCACAGGGTTTCAGAGTTGGTAAGGACATCAGAGGTCATATTGACCATGCCCTACCAGAATCTCTTCTGTGACATTCTCAACAAGTACGTATCCAACCTCCAGGACTCCACAATTCAACGATACTGAACTCTCTGTTGTTCTTTGCACACGCTACTCTATCTCTTGAATACTCTCTCTTCTCCCCTCCACCTGCTGGTTTTTGTGGTCAAATCCCACTTTCTGCAGGAAACCTTCCTCCTCTTACTCACTATGACCCTGTCCTTTCTCCTCAGTCCTTTGCCTAAAGATGACCTACTATGTGCTCTGTACATATCTTAGATGTTAACACATGTACAGATATTGTCTCCTCCATTAGAATGTGAGCTCTCATCTTTCTTTTTATCCCCAGACTTTAGCAGGATGTTTAAAAAAAGTGCTTGTTGCCTGCATAGGACACTTCTAGCAAAAGGGAGCTCATTATCTCAAGAAGCTATCAGTTCCATTGTTGGACTGATTTAATTATTAGGATGTTCTTGATAATGATTTGGAATCTACTTTATTGCTGTAACTAAGGTAAGCCATTAGAAATTTGCCAGAGCATTGAAATTTGGAACAAACTGACAACATTCTTACTCTAGCTAGCAATTGAGTTTACAGTTATAAACAGCTGAGGTAAGGATCTAGTTAGCTGCAATAACCTAATGTTTTCTAATGGTCAGACGAGACTGATTTGCATATTATCCCAGCCCTCCTCTTCTCCACATCACCTCCCCCTTCCTGCCAGGAGTGTCCCTAGCAGTGACCTTGAGTTGATTCTATAATTTTTGTCTAATAAATACTGATATGATGACATTGCAGTTGTCTTTGGTCTTGCGCTGCTCAGCTGAATTTGTCTTACAAAGCTAAGTTGAGAGGGTGCTTTTCTTTCGGTCAATTTTATTCTTGGCACCAAAATTGCTAGTTAGAGCTCTGATCTGCTCCTCTCCGAAGACAATTCATTGCTCCTGGTCTTTCCTTCATCAGAAAAAAGTAACAAATCCAATCTCTAATCTACTTGATTACTCTTTAAACATTTGAAGACAGCTATCATGGCCTCCTAAAAATCTCTGTTCTCCAGACTAATATAATGTATTATATTAGCTTGCATATAACGCTTTCGAGTATTAACTATAAACTAAAACTAAATAATTTAGTTATTCACAGGCACGTCAAAGTTTGCAATATGCCAATATTTAAACTATCAGGTCAAATGTTTATACATATGGATGAAACCCATAGTGGTGCCATCTAGAGAGCAATTAAAAGACTTAGTTGTACTAAAACTTAGGAACTATTACTATTTGGGAGACAATTATGTCAATAATTGGGAATCAATTATATTCTTGGAAAATATAAGTAAACCTAATGGTTCTAGAACTTATCTAACAAGGTCAACAACTTGGTGGAGGAAGAAATAAATAAAGTTCAGAATCAGAGGCATATAGAGTCCAAATATTCAGAGAAATACAAGGATTTCTCCTTTCAGTCAGTCAACAAATATTTACTAAGCTTCATCTATACGTATACAAGGTACTGTCACAGGCTTTGGGGATATAAAATGGTGTCAGTAAGTACCTAAACATACATAGGAGGCCTGTTATTACTGGTTCTTAGATCTGCATTCATAAAGGGAAAGGCAACTTCTGAGGGGTTAACAATCACTTTAATCAAGTACATGTATCAACCCTTTAGTTAAGTACATATGTCATTCGCTTAGTTCAGGGGAGTCATCACCCTGACCCCCAAAAGTAATCAACAGACATGGTTTCTTCAGTCTGACCATAATTCAACAGAGAAGTAGAGCTGTCTGACCAGTTACCAGAGAGGGAAGCACTACATCTGGATTCTCAAAGCCAGGAGGCTCTTTAGTGGCTTTCCAGAGTCTTCATCTGGCCCAACAAACACTCTTAGAAAAACTAAGTCCCAAAGTAAAACCTCAACTCAGAGTATTTATACCTTTTTTAGAGCCAGAGGGCATCACAACCCTTTGACCCAGTGCCTCAATAGAAAAAAAAAAAAATTAAAGGTACTTGGGAGCCTCCTATAAAACAACTTCCCTAATCAAGCTTCCTGTAATGGGCAGGACCATCAATGGATGAGAAAGATCTTTAGTCACATTAAATAATTAATAATACAAATACATACACTGTTTCTAGTTAAAGAAACCCTTGTTCCTGTAGTTTAGGTTAGTCCTACTAAAGACTCTTGACTGGTAAAGGCAATATTCAATCAGAGGCACTTGATTATACCAAAACAAAAACAGCAAAACATCCTATTTTGATTGCCACCACAAAAGGTAAATGAAATGCAGTTTCTTCTCTAGATGAGCTTATAGTCACAGACAGTAACACAAGTAAATATAAGTCCAATTAGAATAAGAGCCTCCACATTGATATCCAAGTGATATTATTAAAGTGTAGGTCTGATAATGTGACTCCCTTGATGAAAAGGTTGCTCACTATGGTCCTAGGATGAAATGCAGTTTCCTCTTCTCAGCATTTGAAGCTTTTCACAGTCTGGCCCTATCCTACTTTTTTGGACTTATGCACACTTAACACATTCTATGTTCAGATCAAATTGTCCCACACACTACATATTTCGACTCCTTTCTTCATGCCTTTGTACAGGTGCTCTTCTTTCCTGGAATGTATTCCTTCCTCACTTTCTCCTAAGCTCAAGTATCCCCTTCTACATGAATGCTTCTTGATCCCTTAGCTATTATGATCTCACCCCTTGAAATATACTTACATTTACTTTTCCTTTAGTTTGCATTTTACTATATGTGTATGTGGTTTTCTTTTTGTTTTTGTTTTTGTAGATAAAAATGTAAGGTCCTTGAGACCAAGGACAGTTTCATCTTTTTCCTTCATATTCCAAGAACCTAACATAGGGTCTGGTACATAGTAGGTGGTTAATAAATCCTGGTGACTCAGAAAAATCTTGAGAAGAGAGAGATTACTTCCAGCTAGTAGGTTCTGTATAAATATTAGTGCCCACTCCATTTTCCTCAAACTATCATGTCTACAGTTATGTATATATGCATGACCCTGCAGTAGAATATAAGCACCTTAAGAGCAGAAGCTGTTTCACCTTTTGTTTTTTTTTCCCTTTCCCAGAAACTAGAGCAATGTCTTATGCACAGTAGGCATTTGATAAATGCTTCTTGGGTTGGATTGATTCAGAGATTTCCTGGAAAAAGTAGGCCTTAACCAGTCCTTCAAGAGTAAGAATTTCATCAATGGTGGATGGCAGTTAGAGAAGAGAGTGTATTCGAAGCATATTGGATGATGTAAATAAAGGAGCAGAGGCAACAGAAGATGGGACAAGTTAAGGGAACAGTAAGTAATCTGATCTGACTATGACACAATATTTTTGAGTAATGTAAGATGAACCCAAAGGGCAGTTTGGAGCCAGATTAGGAAAGGGTTTAAATGACAGGCTAAAGATCATAGGATCATCATTTTATTGCATTAGACCTGGGAGATATAGCAGAGATCATTATTTTATAGACTAGAGAACCAGCATTCCAGGGAAATACGTTGGCTTGTCCAAGGTCACACAGATAATAAGCAACATATCTAGGATTTGTGAATAAGTCTTCTGATTCCATACAAAACACTTTGACAACACACTATGTCAGAGCAGGCTTTTCTGAGCTGCATATTTTTTGAAGCATGAGTCTCTGTATAGCCATCCAAGGGATTCCATGAAAAAGAATGTTGGATGAGCACAGAGTAAGCCTGTTTGCTTTACTATGTCTATCAACTGTACAAAAAAAAAGTATATTCTGCCAATGCAAGAAATGATCGGAGAATGATTTAAATCACACAAATAAAAGTTAACCTCTTATTTATCAAGGATAATACAGTTGGTGCTTTCAATTATACATTGCATCCAATTAATTTAGTATCAATCTATCTTGGCAATATGTGTCTGAATTTAAATCCCCATTATATCTTTACTATAAGCATGTTTGTACACGCATTTATTATTATGATTATAGGGATAAATCAGAGGAGAGAGCAAAAGTTTTGATGACCAATATACTGATAAGGAAAAAGCATCTATAAAACTAGCTAAAGTACCAAATCCCAAAGACAAAAGAAACCCCAAAATAACATTTACCCTCTCCAATTTGGATTTGCTCTAAGCATGCTCAGCACATGGTATGTTACCAAACTTTAAAAAGTAGTTTCATGGGTCTGGCAATATTACAAAGACATTTGCAAATGAAATTCAGGAAGCTTAAAAACAAGACTTTCACACATTTTAAGTAAAAATACAATCAACTAAAACAAGTCCTTTAAAAGTGATCTGATTTCAGCCAAAGAGAGAATGGAAATTGTTGGGAAGCATCTTGTAAGATGAACTCATGTTCAGTTCTCAGTTAGACCAAGGCATTTGTGATCTCAGCTCATTGGCTAGTGCCTTCAACACATTGCCACATATCCCTACTTTCTGATCCTGTGTTTTTCCACACACTTTCATAAATATAGCACAGAAGATCCACCTTGGAACCTTCCTCAATTTCTCTTGAAGTTATAGCAATAAAAATGGAATCTATCAGCCATCTCTTGACTGTACCATATGACTAGCCTTTTTCTTAGCTCCTAATCGTAATCCTTTTCTCAATAACAAATAAGTACATTCTTCTCCCCAAAATATAAGTATTTTGTAATAAGATTTAATTCCAAATGCCACTGACATACATGTACAGAGATATATAATATGGTAAGAATAATTTACCTATTTAAAGCAATCTTACATTATTTAGTACCTATAGTAATCTTACATTATTTAGTACCTATAGTAATTTTAAAAATTATTTTCAAATATTTACTGGAATAGTTCCATGCAAGTTTTGCTTATAGTTCAATGTGAATTAATTTAACTTTTGTTTTCAGTTCAATTCAATTCATTCTTTTCACTTCAATTCAAAAGCAAGCATTTATTTAAAAACTTCTGTGTACAAGGCAGGGAGACAGCATGACTCAGTGGATAGAGAACTGGCCAGGGTGTCAGAATGATCTGGGTTCAAATCCCACCTCTGATTATATACTGGATGTATCCCTGAGTAAGTTACTTAGGATTTACTCAGGGTAACTCTCGAAAACTATTAACTTGAAAAAGAATTTCTGAACTAGAGTGACAGAGTTTTCCTCACAGAGCTTCTTATCCTAATGAAATCACATATCCAGATTAAAAAAAAAAAAGTGGCAAGCCCAAGGCAGAAAAAAGATGAAAGGAAACACAATCTTTGCATAAAAAGAGGCTGCAAATCTAATGAAGGGGAGGTGCAGGGTAAAACAAAAATAGTTTTATTTGCTAACCTTTAAACAGCACTTAAGATTTCAAAAGCACCTCATAAATACTATCTCACTTTCCCTTCAAAATAAGTCTATGATATTTTTATCCTTATTTTTCAGACAAGGAAATTAAGTTTGAGAGAGGCTAAATGACATGGTCAGGGTCACACAGCTAGGAAGAAACTTTCTGAGGCTGGATTCAAACTCAGGTTTTACTGACTCCAAGTCCTGCTCTCTATAATTGCTCCACCTAATTAATTTCACAAATATGCACAAATTATATGATATACTGAGTGTAGATGTAAATGAAGGATTTAGAGAAATTTGAAAAGGAAGAGATCACTTCTGGCCAGTAATAAATCTGAGAAAGATTCATAAAGGAGTTTCCCACCCTCCCCACATCAGTTTCCTCATGCTTTGAAGATCATATGATATATGCATTATGTACTTTGTCATTTCAAAGGATTAAATGAATGAGACATTTCTCGCTAGGTATAAACCCTCTCCTCTTCCTGAACTTGGCTCCAACATAAGTGATCTCATCATGTGAGGAGTATAGCCAAGATGCCTACTACTGTTGCTAAGGACTGCTGAATGTCTTGCCAATGAAAACTATTTTGATGTAGTGGCTTAGCCTCCTTTCTTCTTTCCTTTCTTCCTCTGTCCTCTCTCCCTCCCTTTCCTCTTGCATTTTCCTCCTCCTTCTTACACCTTATTCCTTAACACATATTCCTCAATCCAGGGAACTTGGCCTCCTAGCTCTTCCTCAGAAAGACATTCCATATCTAGAATCTGAGAATTCTCTCTGTCCATCATCTGATTACTCATCACTTGGCTTCTTTTGACAACTAGAAGAGGATAGGCCAAAACACAGATGAACGCTCCCAACATTTGCTTCCACACAACTTTAAAATAAAGCCTCACATCAAATTTTAAAGTGGCAAAGTCAACAAAAGGTCAAAGTGAGACTTTTGATTTCCAGTCTAAGGTAACTTAGGAGGTCTGTAGAAAAGGTCTGTAACAACTTAAAGGGCACAATAGGAACACCAGTAGTGTTCCTTCGAGGTAGACAGCAGCAGCAGCTTCGGGAACTCTCAGCCTAGAGATGGTAAGGGGATCAGACAACTTAGCAGAAAGAGATTTCAGAGGGCTTTTTGCTGGCACTGGATGCAGCTGGCATTGTTTGGCAACTCTCTTGGTCATAAGCAGTTCTGGGTCATGGTTCCATGATGAAGAGTAGCATTTGTGATCAGTCACAAAGGAGCAGGGGTCCTGGTCACAGTTCCAGACCCAAGAATAGAGCTAGCATTTGCAACTGCAGGGAACCAAGGACCTTTCCAGGATAAAAACCAGAGAGTAGACCAGGAGAAGAGTTTTCATACCTCTACCAGGATAATAGCACCTTACAAGCACCAAAAATTTGCAGACACCCAGAACTAGCTCTGTAAACAGCAGCATGAAAAAAAATCCAAAGCTTGGGAACAGTGCCTATTTACCAACAGATGAAGAGAGAGACTAACTTCAACATAAAATTCAAAGTAAGAAATAGACTGGAAAATGAGCAAACAATAACAACAGAGAAAACTTAACCACAAGAAGCTACTACATTGACAGGGAAGAATAAGACATAAACTTAGAAGATAAACAATTTGGAAAGTTGCAAGCAAAGCCTCAAAGAAAATTGATCATTGAACCCAAGGCCAGCAAAAATTAGAATTGGGCAAGTGAAAGCTAATGAGACACCAAGAAACAATAAAACAAAGTCACATGAATGAAAAATTAGAAGAAAATGTGAAATATCTCACCAGCTGAGCAACTGACCTGTAAAACAGAGGAAAGCTAACTTAAGGATTATTGGAGTATTAAGTTGTTACAGAGCTCTTCTACAGATTTCCTAAGTCGTCTTAGACTAGAAAAAAAAAGTGTCACTTTGGCCTTTTGTTGGCTCTGCAACTCCAATATTGCAATAACAGTAGCAACAAACAAACACTTCTTAAGTGCCTAAAAATAAGTTATTGGATTACCTGAAAGCCATGATCAAAATAAAGAACCTAGACATCATATTTCAAGAAATGGTCAGGGGAAACTGCCCTGATATCTTAGATTCAGAGGATAAAATAGAAATGGAAAGAATTCACCAAATCATCTTCTCAAAGAGATCCCAAAATTAAAAATCCCAGCAATATTATAGCCAAATTCCAGAGCTTCAAAGAGGAAATACTTCAAGCATCCAGAAAGAAATAATTCAAACATGGAGGAGTCACAAAAAATCTTGTCATAGAAGATTTAGCAGCTTCTACATGAAAGGAGAAGAGGGTTGAGAAAATGTCATTCCAAAAGGCAAAGGAACTAGGATTACAAACAAGAATCACCTACCCAGCAAAACTGAGTGTAATCCTTCAGGGGAAATGGATATTTAATGAAATAGAGGACTTTCAAGCATTCCTGATGAAAAGACCAGAGCAGAATAGAAAATTTTACATTCAAACAGAAAAGTTGAGATAAGCATAATAAAGTAAACATGAAAGAGTATTCATATAGGACTCAATAAAATTAATGTGTTTACATTTCCATATGGGAAGGTGATACTAATAACTTCTAAGAACTTTATCATTATTAGGGTAGTTCAAAGGACTTTATATAGACAGAGGACATACATGTGAGTTGATTATGTTGGAACCTCTTGACTAAGCAACACTAATACCAGGTCTATATCCCAAAGAGATAAAAGAAAATTGAAAAAAGACTTATATGTACAAAATATTTATAGCAGTTCCTTTTGTGGTGTTAAAGAATTGGAATTTAAACTGATGCTCATCAACTGGGGAATGACTGAACAAGTTGTGGCAGATGATTGTGATGGAGTACCATTGTGCTACAGGAAATGACCAAATTTCAAAGAAACATAGCAAGACTTACGTGAATTGATAGAAAGGGGAATGAGAGGTGAGAGATCATTGTGCACAGTAACAAAAATGTTATAATAATGAGCAACTGTGAAAACTTGTTTACTCTGATCAATACAATGATCCAAGACAACTCTAAAGGACATATGATGACAAAAATTCTATCTACCTCCAGAGAGAGAACTGATGACATCTGAATGCAAATTCAAGTATTATTTTCTTCTTTTCTTTCTTTTCTTTTCCTTTTCTTCTTTTTTTGCAATATTGCTAATATGGAAATATATTTTGCATGATTTTACATTTATAATTGATATCCTATTGCTTGCCTTCTCAGTGGGTGAGGGAGGAATGGGAGGGATAGAGAGAGTCTGGAACTTGAATTTAAAAAGAAAAAAAGTGTTAAAAATAAATAAATATATTTTTAAGTGCCAATTAAAATTCCACCTTATTTAAGAAGCCTACCCCAAATCTGAATTCCAGTGCCTTCCCTCTATCAATTATTTCCTATTTATCTTGTAAATAGTTTGCTTTGTATCTGTTTGAATGTTGTCTCCTCTATTAAAGATCGCAAAATCCTTAAGGAGAGTGACTGTCTTTTGCCTCTTTCTGTATCTCCAGCACTTAGCACAGTGCCTGGGAACAAAGTAGGTGCTTAATAAATGTTTATCAATTGATCCTTCTCTTTTTTTTCTCCTCCTTCTTCTCCTTCTAGTATCAGTAGGGCATCCTGGAAAGAGCCTTAGTGTTGAAAACTGAGGGCTTGAATTCATGCCCTTCCTTTGTCATTTACTAGCCTGATCATCTTGGGCAAATCACTTTACCTTTATAAGGCTTAGTTTCTTAATTTATAATATGATCACCTTAGAGTAATTGGTGTATTAGGTGACTTTCAGATCTGATATTCTATGATCCTTCTTTTTCTTTTATTAATATTATTTTATTTATTTTCAGTATTCTACAATCACTTCCATATATTTTAGATTTTTTTCCCTCCCTCCCCCTCCTTCACCACTCCCTCCCTGAGACGGCATACAATTTTTACATAGGTTCTACACATACATTCCTATTAAATACATTTTCACCATAGTCATGTTGCATGGAAGAATTAAAATGAGTGGGAGAAATCACAAAACAAGCCAAAACATAATACAAAAGAAAATGATCTGTTTCCTTCTGTAATTGAATTACATTGTTCTTTCCCTGGATGTGAAAAGCATTTTGCCTTAAGAGACCACTGGGAATTAAGTCCTTGCATTGCAATGAAGTATTAACTTTACCAAAAAATAATCCTTGCACACTGTAGTTGTTGCTGTGTACAAAGTTCTCCTGGTTCTGCTCCTTTCACTCAGCCTCAGTTCATATAAGTCTTTCCAGGTCTCTCTGAAGTCTTCCTATTCATCATTTCTTATAACACAATAGTATTCCATTACATTCATATACCACAATTTATTCAGCCATTCCCCAACGGATGGGCATTCACTTGATTTCCAGTTTTTGGCCACCACAAAGAGAGCTGCTATAAATATTTTTGAACATGTAGGACCCTTTCCCATTTTTATGATCTCTTGGGGATACAGTCCTAGAAGTGGTATTGCTAGGTCAAAGGGTATGCACATTTTTGCAACCCTTTGAGCATAGTTCCAAATTGCTCTCCAGAATGGTTGGATCAACTCACAGCTCATTCAATAATGAATTAGTGTTCCACCTCTCCCACATCTTCTCCAACATTTATCATCTTCCTGTTTTGTCATGTTAGCCAATCTGACAGGTGTGATATGGTACCTCAGAGTTGTTTTGATTTGCATATGATCCTTCCTTTTCTCCTTTTACACTGACTTTTTTCTGTCCATCTCCATCTCTTTCTCCTTCTTCAACACAGGAATATCATTGGTGATTACATTTATAGCTTTCTGTGAATTTTTACTTTTGAAAAGAAAATTATCACAACATACTCCTCATGGGGATTTTATGGTTTGCCTGAGACCAATACATATGTCAATTTCTCAACCAGAGCTGGCCCTATGTCTTCCAATGTCTTTAGCTCTCTTCCCTGTTTAGTCTTCTCATAATAGGTAGCTTTGAATGTGGTCTAGCCTCTAACTTCTAAGAGGGTTAAAACTGTATCTTCTATTTCCTTTGTACAGCTCTTCCTTCATGATCCCTTCCAGAGGGTTTAGGGCTTAAACTAGTTGCCAAGATGTGGAATCTTAATGCTACCTCCTATGTAGAACCTTCTATAACATTCCCCTCCTCCTCCTCACCCCACACTACTAAGTAACAAATACCCCCTCTATGCCACAATATCATACTGAATTTTGTTTGAACCTTCTAAATACATTTATCATGTATTATTGAGTATTCTAGTTACTTGCCTTTGTATCATATGCCTCTTTTGTACAGTACTAAGGTCCATGTGGAGAGAAACTACTACTTTCTACCAATATGACTTTTTGTTCTCATGGCCTCATTTTCCTCCTCCATTAAATAAAAAGTTTGAAACAGAAATACATTTAGGTCACTTCTAGAGAGGAAGTGAGAGTGAGAAAACTAAAAAATCAAGGAAGATAAATTGTTATGCAGAGATTCAGAGCCAGAGGAATTCATAAAAGTTTAGGAAATCAAAATGCAGGGATGCCATGGATTTGACCATGTGTCTCATTCAATAGGATTTCTCACAGTTTTGATCTTTTTTTATACTGCCTGCCAACAAGCCCCAAAGGTCATGAGTACATATGTCAAACATCCTCCTGGCTCAGCCACTGTCAATGAGTTTTGAATAAATCCAGGGAAACTAGAATCGATATAACTTCCGTCCCTTCTTCCAACTTTCAGCCAAGCAGCAGCTCTTAGAGCCACTTGTCAAAGATCTGCCCTCCCAGGGGACCAAGAGCTAAGAACAACACACCAGTGTGATTATCTTCATCAGCTCTTAATTAATGGGTTTGCTCAGAAGACTTCCCTCGATAGAGCAAACCTATTCCTGACCAGGGTTCATTTCTAAAAAATGACTATCTCATTCTTATAGACAAAGTGTAGAGAGATGACCTCAGGAAGAAGGAGAGACAACACTCACTAATTCTATTCGTTATTCCTTTTGATTTTCCTTCTGTGACATTAAAAAGGAGGAATTACTCTGCTTGCTTCAACACCCTAATGATCATGGCAGCTTTCCATCTGACTTGAAGTTGAAATCTTCTACATGTATTGTCTCCTCCATTGCAATGTGAGCTTCTGGAAAGCAGGGACCATCTCACTTGTCTATGTGTACCTCCAGTGTTTATCGCAATGCTTTGCATATATTAAGTGCTTAATAAATGCTTTATTCATCCATCCATCCATTCATTCAGTCAATCCCACTTCCTGGACTATTCTTTATCTGGTGCCTTTCATGGACTGCAGTCATTTCTTTACAACTGGTGATAACGTGGTAAGCCTTTAGCTCTTTAGAAAAGTGAGAACTAGGAAACCATTGTGCACTGTAACAGCAATATTATAATGATGATCAACTATGAAAGATTTGGCTACTCTGATTAATATAATGATCCAAGACAATTCCAAAGGGCTCATGATGACAAAGATTCTAACCACTTCCAGAGAGAGAACTCTGAGGACTTTGAGGACCAAATGATATGTATGTTATGTACTTTGTCATTTGAAAGGGTTCAACTATTATTACAGCAAATGTTCTTTTCATATGTAGATTTCTTCTTCCTGATCCTTCCTCATCTCCCATCGCAGTCTTCGGGTGCCGTATCATTGGGTAGTGGTGAACCTAGGTACTTGAAGGCTATGTCAGAATGGCAAACTCCACTAAGAGTATTTGTATCCCTAATGCTTAGCAGAGGGTTGTATTTGTAGGAAGTGCTTAATAAATTGTTTGATTATTCATTCATTCCTTCATTCACTCATTCCTATCTTCATGACTATCCTTATATGTTGTCTTCATTGACTGGAGTAATTTCTTTATAAGTAATAACTCAATGATAAATTGACTGTCTAAAAATCAGCTAATATAAATTTTAAAAGGATTATCATTACCAGTAGGAAACCAGGGAATTGTTTTTATCCATAAACTCATGTAAATTTTCCACAAGGTATACAAGGTTGACTCTGTGACAGTAAAAGAACCACCTATCTAGAGCAAATCATGGATCTTTTAAGTATTAAATGTAAGTTGGTACAAGTTATATATGCTATCTGGGTTTCAGTTTTTTTCATCTGTAAAATGATCTCTAAGATTCAGCTCTTCAGAGTTTCTATTATCCATATAAGTGAGTACATAGTCTAGAGGCCTAAGCAAAGTAGCCTGAAAAGCCAAATGAACAGCACGTTCAGTAATTCACTTGCACCTTAATGGGATTGCAGCAGCAGGATTTTTAGGAAGCTTCCTCCCTGGTGTCAATTCTAGAGTAGTTAAAATAGAATAATATCAGGTTCATTTGTGTGGCAACCCATTTGGGTTTCACAGGAGGGGCAGCTAAAAAGGATGGTGTGGTTGGTATCCTTTCAGAGGCAGCATACCACTAATTGTAGGTGTGAGCCACTCTAAAAGACCCCCAGAGAACAGAATAAAGGTTTAAGGAGGGAAGAACCTGGTCATTTCCCATCTAGAGGTCAGCAGTTTCCTAATAACCACCACATATACACCTGTCACTTAAAACTGGCTTTGCACTTGAAGTTATGATTTACTCAGCGGGACTTGAAATCTGAGGGTTAGGGTGGTTACATGCAAAATGGTGGCACAAACCAGATCTTTGCTTTCAAAGATGTATTTTTTCAGTTCTCTCTCTCTCAATCTCTCTCTCTCTCTTCCCCTCCTCCTTCTATGTGTATACACATAGAAATGTACACTTTTACATACACACACACTACATACACACACACAGGTATCTATAGTTGCACATAGATATAAATATATATCCTATAGAGACAGATATTAATGTGTGTCTATCTATGTAGCTATATTGAAGGAAAGAATGAAAAATGGGAGGAAGAAAGGAAAAAGAAGATAGGAAGAAATGAAAAAAGAAGGAAAGAAACAAAAGAAGGAAGGAAGGACAAAAGAAAGAAAGAAAAGAAGAAAGAAAGAAAAAGGAAGGAAGGAAGAATAGTTTTTCCCTATTATTTAGCACCCTTCTACATTAAGAGACTGAAGGAATGTACTAATATTTTAAAAAATCATAGTTTAGAATTAGATGACTTGGCCTTTGAATTCTGGCTCTGCTTACATGACTTGAGAACCATCACATAATTTTCCCAGTCCTCAGTTTCCTCATCTGAAAAATGGGAGGGTTAGATTGCATGATCTTTACAATTCAGACCAGTTCTGAAACCCTAAAACTCTAAGTTTGCAATATTACCTTATTTTCAGTCATGGTCTAGGGAGAGTCAGATGGACTCATTATTTCTAACTTGTGGAAACTTTGCCAAAATATTTGCCAAAATAATTCCCATAGTTTACTTAAGTTCGACTTTCAATAACAATTTAAGTTAAAGATAGAATATGCAAGAGAAAAGATTCTGTGAAAGTCTAAAGTACCTCTCTGAGCTCCACGAAGTTGCCTTGTGGCAGGTCATTTCTGCTTTAGACATTCCCTTTTCCCTGACCTTTTCTGAAAACTTTTGTACAGGAGACATCCATGCTAGGAATATATGTCTCATATTTGTACAGTGATATCTTCCCATGGTCAATCCTCAGAACATCTCCGCCTATGGCTTGGATGGGAAATCGATCTGACAGGCAGTTGTGTGTACTGCTAAAGAAATGTTTGTCAACTGGCTGTCTGAGAAGAACAAATAAAGGTATGTGCAATGCACTTTTAAGTTGAATCTGCATTGTTTAAATGTTCTCCATCACTTTCTTAAGTCTAGACAACCAACAAAGCAATAAATTAAGCCTTCATTTGCAGCATTTACCGATTTCTGAGGTATAATTGGTCACATCGAAAATTGAACAATTGGCTCTTGTCAGGGAATTTGAGCTGATTCCAGCTCACTCCTGTAGGTAATCATGAGACCTGGATCTCCTTTCCTATAAAACCCCAGAACCTCACTTCTATACATAGCTGCCAGTTACATCTTTCCCCACTCTGAAGCAGTGCACTTGCTAGCCTGCTTGTATCCTTCATTGTTGCCCTTGTTTTCCTCCCCTCCACCTCAGGTGTTACTTTAAACTTTCACTTGTGTGAGTTAAAAAGCACCAAGGCCAGCTCCTCTCATTAGTTACTGGCCAAGGTAATTCTCCAAAATCTCACTGAAGTCACCAGACTACTGCAGTGGACTGGGACATGCTTAACGCATGCACTGATTCTCATTTGCCACCTTCTTCCTGAAATACTTTCCTCCAACAACTTTGAGACAGTATTCTACTGTCTTTGTTTTGTTTTTCTGCCACTCATCATTTCCCCTTTCTTCTCCCAGCCTCTAAGTGTGGTGTGTCTTAGATCCTCTGTTTTTAATTCTCTCCTCCATCAGAGAAACTCAGTTCCCATGGAGATCTTATTCACTCTCATGGCTCCCACTGCTGCTTTTATCGTATTTCTAAACCACTTTAAGGTTTACAAGGAAAGAGTCTTCTCATAACATTGCGAAGAATATATTCAAGCATTATTATCCCCATTTTTTTAGACAATGAAACTAGGACTCAGACAGGAATCTGACATGACCAGGATCACATAGCTGGTGATTGTCAAAAGCAGAACTTGAATGCAGGTCTTTGGACTCCAAGATCAGAATTCTAATCAGAATATCACACTGCAAGATCTGTATTCCCAGCCCTAACCTTTCTAGGATGCTACAATCTTGCATCCAGACACTGAAATCAATACATAAACAGATAAGTAAAATACACAATCCCTTCCCTCAAGCACCTTAATATTCATTCCTTTTCATTTCCACTACCACCTTGCTTGTTATTTCTAATAGTTTCCTAACTAGTTGTTGACTCCAGTTTCCTCATTCCATCCAACACACACTTCAGTGTTTTAAATATGAGTTTTATTGTGCCACTAATGATCTTATTGTGATTAAGATCAAAAAGCCTTTGATGACTTCCTGACTTCCCCAGATCTTCTCTTCTCCCATATACTGATTGAAATTCCTTAGGCAGATGACACCTTTCATTCTGCTAGGAGAGATTCTATTTAAATACAAATAAATAATCTCATGAGAGTTAACCTTGGGACCCATTGAAACTCACACTAAAGTTTAAATGTCCAGTTAGATTCTGTTTGGAAACAAGGTCATGATAGAAACAATTAGAAGAGGAAGATTATGCTGTCCTTAGATGGAAGACTGAAGAAATGAGGGGAAGAGAAGAGAAGAAAAGAAGAGGGAAGAAAGGTTGAAGGTAAATCACACTGTTTTTGCTACCATATCTCTGAAAAGATTTTTTATTTAAGTCAAATCAAGCTAATATTGGCACCATGACCAGCTTTGAAATAGAAAAATTCTTTAAAAGGTAACCAAGCTATCAAAGGAGGGAATAGTAGGAGGCAGACATCACTCTGTCCTTTTGTCTTAGTGATAGTTTTATAGGGGGGTGCAGAGTCACTGAGTTTATGAAAAAAAATGACCCTTCCCTTACTATAAAAATATAGACCATTCCCTCAACATAGAAATTATATGTAACTTTATCTGCACCATATGTAGGGTATCTTTTTGAGAGGAATGTGAAAATTCTAGTGTGAGGTGGGGGAGGAGAGAAGTTGTCAGGTTCATTTGAATAAAGTTTATAACTTATAACTCATATTTAGAAATGAGGAAACCAAAACACAGAGAGGTGAAAAAACTTGTCCATTGTCACATGGCTTGTAGGAAGTGGGACCTGAATTCAAACCTTCTGACTCGAAGCCCAGAATAGCTTCTTCCAAACTTTTTTCCCTCTCTAATATGGAGCACTAATGATGCCTAAGAGATTGGGAGAGACCAGAATGACATCATCTCAGGAGGAAAACTAATAGACTGTGGGGAGAGGGGGGTGAGGGATAGCTGAAAAACATGTGCAGGGTTTTTTGTCAATATAGAATGATGACTGGACATGTAGTAGGTATGTCTCGGATTAAAGTTCTTTTAGGAACAGTTTTCAAGACTCAAGAACTCATTAATTGTAGAATCTCTAAAGTGTGTGTGTGTGTGTCTATGTGTGTGTGTGTGTGTGTGTGTGTGTGTGTGTGTGTTAGATCTCATTTTTTTAGTCATTATTTGGAAACCAAATCTCTGTATCTGGCTATAATGAGACGAAGATAGGAGAAAGTATAGAATAGGACAGGACAAGTCTGGACTGGTAGCAGTGCTGAAAAACATTAGCCTAAATAGACAGCTTTGGGCAACCAGGTGCCTTGAAAGTTAAGTTTGAGGGTAGGGAAGGATATAAACCAGATGGGGCTAGGAAAATCACAGCATCACAGATTCAGAAGGCACCTCAGAGTGATCCACATTTGATCAATAATACTCTCTACAGTGTCCCCAACAAATGGTCTTTTAAATTTTTTTCTTAAGGCTTTGTAGTAAGGTTGACTGCCTCTAATTTGGGATAACTCATATTTCCAGGAAGTGGTTTTTTTTTCATTCTTTGATCAAGTCACAATTTCTTTGCCATTTCTATCCATTGTTTCTAGCTCTACCCTACAAGGTCAAACAGAACAAGTCTAATGAAATTCTCTTTCCATTATTTTCTTGTATCACTCATTTCATTTCTCATTTTTTCCCTCTACCGTTCTTATTTTATTCTTTATCTCTTCTAGGAATTCTTGCTGGGTTTGTGTTCAATTAGCATTTTTTTCCTTTGGGGCTTTAGCTGTAGTTCTTTCCTCATCCTTGTCTTCTTCTGAATTTGTGTCTTTGTCTTCCTTGCCACTGAGATAGCTTTTTTTTTGGTCAAGTCCTTTTTCCAGTCTATTTCTTGACTTTGAACTTTGTGTTATAGTTTGACTCTTCTCGCTTAGACTGGGGAGTCTCACTTAGACTGGGGAGGCACTGTCTCGGATTTCAGGCTTTTTTATGCTGCTTTTTATTCAGAGCTAGTTCTGGGGGTTTGGAAGTTTTGGGAGCTTCCAAGGCGATGAGATCTGGGGAGAGGTGTGGTCACTACTCTCAGGCTCTGCACTCTGATCTTTACCCAGGAAGGGCCCCTTCTCCCCTGCAGCCACGAGTTCTAGCATCTGTCTTGGCCCTAGGAGTGTGACCAAGTCCCCTGTTTCCCTGTAGCTACATGCTCCAACACTCTTCTCTGCCTTGGAACTGTAACCAGGGCCCTGCTCCCTTGTGACCAACCACAACTACTTCTCTCTGCCCTGGAACTGGGATATAGAATTGCATATGGGTAACAGAATTTCCAATCAGTGCCAGCCTCACCCAGTGTCAACAAAGGATCCTTAAATCTCTTTCTGACCAGTTGTTTGATCCCCTTGCCATATCTGGGCTAAGAGCTTCCAAAGCTGCTATTGTCTCTCTCCTCGTTGCCTCCAAGGCCTGTCGCTGGTGTTGCCTTTGCAAGTGCTCTGGCCAGCCCCCACCCCGCTGCCACCAACCTCTTCTGCCAACCTCCTATGTTGTCTTAGGTTGGAAAAATGTCCCACCCTGACTCTTTGTTGGCTCTGCCACTTCAGAATTGGAGTTGAGGAATTATTTTAAAGTTATTTAGATAAGAATGTTGGGAAAGTTCAGCTGGAATTGTTGCCTCTAATTTGCCATCTTGGATTTGCTGCTGCTGATTTTTTTTAAGCCCAAGTTTAAAATTTCTCATTTACCTTTATTAAACTGTATCTTATTAGTATCAAACTACCATTCAAGTTTTTTAAAAAATCTGGACTTTTTGATCCAACATGCCTAATTTATATAAAGAGCTGTACCTCTCCTAGCATCGTAGCATTTGCCAAAGCTAGGTTTTAAGGGTCAATGGCATCCTTACCCTAGAAGGTCTCCACTGACTGTCAGTTTCAGTTTTTTCCCCTTAAGATCAGCTACTGGAGCCAGTTCTCTTCTCCATCAGATGCTTCTTTAAGTTACTACTAAAGCAATAGCTAATACTATAAAAGCACAGGGTCTGAGACAACTCAGACTCCTTCTTCCCTCAAGGTCCAGTGCAGACACTGCATAACACATGAAGACTTCACAAATTCTAGAAACTTCTCCAGATAAAAATAATCCCTCCATCCTCCAATTGTCTGACCACATTTTTCTGAATCTGTTTTTGCACATTCTATTTTGCCTCATACTTATTTTTAAGTTTGTCATGATAACCCTTTCCATTTCATTGAAGGTAGTATTACCTGAGTATATCCAATACCTAGTAAGGCACCTTATTTAAATATTTGTAAAACTGAGTCTGAGTTAATACTCTAAAAATACTTTGATAGGGAGTGCCCACGAGAGGTAATGTACTATAGTGGGAGGATTCTTGGTCAGGAAATACCTAGCTATTATTTCTAACTTTGATACTCTAGTTATGTGACTTCAAACAAATTCATCTCTGAACTTCAGAGAGATATTCAATTGTAAAATGACCATAAGTTCACAGAGTTAGCAATAGAAGGCACTTGAGAAAGTATCTTCCCCCCATAGACGAGGAAATTGAGAGCAAGAGAGTTCGTGATTTGCCTGAGGTTAACTAGGAAATAAATGGGAGAGCTAGGATATGAACTCAAATTCTCCAAATCCAGTATTCTTTCCACCTCACTAGCATAATGACGATGATGACACTGATGAAAATGTCACCATTTGCATGATGGATGCATTAGGAGAACTTGCTACTGAACCTGATGTGACCTACATATTTTAATGGGCAGAGTCCCCTGCAGAGAAGGATCTAAGCCTTAGAGAAGACTGTTTCATCCAGGAGCGGAGTCTAGACACCCAGGTGCAAAACAGAGGGTCTCTTTCAGCCAAGAATTATCTGAGTTGCTTTTATTTTCTTCCTATACAATAGAATAATAAAAAGAACAAAATTAATCAAAGTGGACACAATCCTATTCTTAAGCATTCCATATGCCTTGAAGTACTATAAGAACTGTTTCATAAGAACCAAATTCAGTTTTGCCTAGAGGTAGCCTAGTCAATTCAACTTCTAAATTGCCTGGGAAGGAAAGGCAACAGAAGGAAAGTGAATACACATTTATATAGCACCCACTATGTGCCATCCATTACATTTACCCACTTTTACAAATATCTCATTTGATCCTCCAAGCAACCTTAAGAATTCAATTATGAAGTACTATTATGATCCCCATTCACAGTTCATTTTACCGACAGAGGCAAACAGAGGTTAAGTGAGTTGCTGAGGGTCACACAGCTAATAAGTAGTTGAGTAGTTTGAACTAAAGTCTTCCTTACTCTATGCCTAGTGCTTATTAGGTAAATAGCCTTAAGCTTAGCTTCATGTTGAGAGTTTTGAGTCTGGTCCAAGAAGGAAGAATCAAATGACAGGCATTTCTATTAACTAGTAAATTAAGCAGTCAAATATTGATTGGGTCTGTTGCATGTTGGTAAGCTCTAGTATCCTCTTCTTATAGGCAGCTAAGCAGCACAGTGAAGAGTGTTGGGACTGGAGCCACAAAGACCTGAGTTCAAATTTGACATCAGATACTTAGTAGCTATGTGACCCTGGATAAATCACTTGAAGTCTTTGCCTCAGTTTTTTCAGCTGATAAATGACCATAACAATAGCAGCTCCCTCCCAGCCTTGTTGTGAGAACCAAATTAGAATTTTATAAAATATATTTAGCACAGTACCTGGCACGTTGTAGGTGCTTAATAAATAGTAACATAGGTGCTACAAGATTGGTCAAGGTCCTATGATTTTTTTTCCTCATAAAATACAAGAAGTCCAGGCATACACTGACCTTCACTGGAGACATCTGATTGTGCCTCCCATAGAGAAACAGGTACTTCTCAATAAACACAGGAAAAGAATCTAGTTCCAGGAGAAATTTCCTGGCAGTCTCTGGAATTAAACTAAATGAATATACCTAAATATCTTTGTGAGTCTACTTTGAAACCAAACAAGCTGCCAAATGTTGAATTGAGATGTTTATAAAGGAAAGGAAATTGATTAAAGAGGGACATTCATTTTCATGGCAAGGAGAAGATAATATTTGTATTGGTAAAAGATCAAGAGACTGCCTGGCCCCAATCCAATCACTGCTATTGAAAGGGCCATCAGAAAGACCTTGCTTATGCTGCGGCCCCTTTCTAATACTACGAGGCAATTTATTTAACCTTTTGAAGCCCTAGGTGATTTTCTAAGACCATAAATAGCAGGAAAAGTACTGGCTGAACTGCGATGTATAATTTCTCACTCGAAATTCCTTGACCAATGAAATAAGTCCAATTCCTATTTGTTTCCTTTATATTATTATGGTTATTTTGTATATCATTCTGTCAGTTCTTTTTTTGTAATAAAAAAATATTTGTTTAGGCAAAGAAATTTTTGCATAAAATATCTCTGATAAAGTCTAATAGAGTTAGTAAGTTCCATAGAGTCATTTCCCAATTGATAGTCAAAGGCTTGAAAGACTAGGAAGAATTTTCAAAAAAAAGAATTGCAAACTATTAAAAAGTATATGAAAAATCATTTCCAAAATAACTCTGAAGTTTCATCTCACATTCAGCAAATTGGCAAATATGAGGAGAAAAAGATAAATGTTCCAGATTATCAGAAGATAGGAACACTAATACACTGTTGTTATTTTATCAATAAATAAGCATTCAGTAAGTACCTTTTGGGAGCTATGTGCTGAGCACTGGGAGCATTAGGGAAGCAAAAGAAAGTCTCTGCCTTCAAGAAGCTCACAATTTAATGGGTGAGAAAATGAGCAAATACATATGTATAAACAAATTATATATAGTACAAATGGAAAATAATGGAGGAAAGGCACAAAAATTAAAAGGTACGGGGAAAGACTTCCTATAGAAGGTGACATTTTCCTGGGACTTAAAGACAAGAGGCAGAGATGAGGATAGAGAGTATTCTAGGTATAGCTCACAGCCAAAAAAATGCCCAGAGTCAAGTGATGGAGTATCTTATTTGTGCAACACATGGAGGCCAGTCACTGGAATGAAGGCTACCTCATCAATACTCCCATTAGCACTGATAACAATGATCCTGGAACAGAAGCAGTGCTGATGGCAGCATCTTTTTATGCTTTTCTTGGGTTTTCTGTGTGAATATCAAATTTTCTATTCAACTCTGGTCATTTCATCAGGAATGCTTGAAAGTCCTCTATTTCATTAAATGCCCATTATTTTCATTGAAGGATTATAGAATTCTTCTGGGTTGGCTAGTTTTGGTTGTAATCCCATATCTTTACCTTCTGGAATATTATATGCCAAATATATTCCAAAATAATAACTCCTTTAAGGTGGTTGCTACTAAATCTTATATGATCCTGATTGTAGGTGGCTCCATGGTATTTGAATGGATTCTTTCAGGCTGCTTGAAGTATTGTTCTCTTTGACCTGGGAAGCTCTGGGATTTGGTTATAATATTCCTGGAAGGTTGTTTTATATTTTTGAGATCTCTTTTAGGTGGTGATTGGTGGATTGTTTCAATGCCTATTTTACCATCTGATAAGAGGATATCAGGGAAGTTTCTTGATAATTTCTTGGAATATGATATAAGCTCTTCCTTTGATCATGGCTTTTACATAGTCCAATACTTCTCAAATTATCTCTCCTCTATTTTCCTGGTCATGAGATATTTCACGTTTTCTGTCATTGTTCATTCTTTTGATTTTGTTTTGTTGTTTCTTGATGTCTTCTAGAGCAATTAGCTTCCAGCTGTCTAATTTTAATTCTTTAAGGAATTATTTCCTTGAGTGAACTTTTGCATCATTTTTTCCCATTTCATCACTTCTACTTTTTAAGGAGTTATTTTTATCAGTGAATTTTTGTACCTCTTTTTTTCCATTTGGCTAATTCTGGTTTTTAATGTACTATTTTCTTCAGTATATTTTGTGTCTCTTTTACCAAGTTGTTAATTAATCTTTCAAAATTTTCTTTTTTTACTTTCATTTATTTCCTAATTTTCCCTCTACCACTCTTATTTGATTTTGACAATCATTTTTAGCTCTTCCAGGGATACTTATTGGACTTGTGTCCAATTCCTATTTTTCTTTGAACTGTTTGTTGTAGCTGTTTTGACTTCATTGTCTTCTTTGGAGTTTGGGTTTTGATCTTCCTTCTAACGACTATAATATGGTCAGGTTATTTTTCTTTTTCTGTTTTTGCTGCTTTTTTATTTGTTTTGGTTTTTTGTTCATTTTCTATCCTTTCACTTGATTTTGAACTTGTTAAAGTTGGGCTCTGTTCCCTGCATGGGGAGAAAGAGCACAGTTTCAAGTATCAAGTTTTTTCACACTGTTGTGTGCAGAGCTACTTCTGGAGGGTTTGGGAAGTGTTCAGTGTTTTCAAGCTGATGTGATCTAGGGATGTGTGGTCCCATGTCTCTGGGTCTCTACTTTGGTTCTTACTCAGGAAGGGCCTCTGGACAGCCCATATATTTCTTGCAAAAAGAACTCCCCACGAATTCTGGATCACTGCAAGGTGTGCAGAAACACAGTGGAAGAGATTTCCGTTCCAGAGAGCCCTGGAGAGCCGTCCCCAGGGTCCGTCGTGTCCTGGAAAGTGGAGCCCACCCCAGCGCTGCCCTGGCCATGCGGCTGAGAGGAGCAGATCCGAGCAGGCTTCAGGGACGGAACCTCCGGCGGCCGGGAAGGTCCCTCGGCCCACAGACGCTACAGGTCAGTGAGAGAGACTTCTGGGCTGGCTGAGAGGGGAGCGGGGTGTCTTCGTGGATCGGGCCCCCTCGGGAGGCAGCGGCAGAGGGAGTGGCAGAGGCAGTGGGGGGGCAGTGGCAGAGGCAGCAGCAGCGGCCTGGGACTCCCCAAGCAGCAAGCAGAAGCTCAGGTCACTGCATAAACCCCTGAGGGAACTGACCCTAGGAGATGGCCCTGCCCCCACCTGTCCCATTACTGAAGGTCTCTGCATAAAGCCCCTGAGAGAACTGAGCTTGGGAGGCGGCCCTGCCCCCACCTGAGCACCAGAACTTAAGCTCACATTGAATAGCAGCTGCACCTGCCCCGGAAAGCCCATTTGAATCTCAGACCCCAAGCACTAGCTGGGCGGATCTAGGCAGGGGTGGACTGGAATCTCAGAAGTCAAATAACTGGCTGGGAAAATGCCCAGAAAAGGGAAGAAAAATAAGACTATAGAGAGATTCTTTGAGCGGGTGCAAATGTTCCCGCCTTTCAATTCTGATGACGAGGAAATATTCTTACCATCAGGGAAAGATGTGGAGGGCGGGGCCTCTGTATCCCAGACATCCCAGGTAGATGTCCGGTGGGCTCAGGCCTTGGAAGAGCTCAAAAAGGATTTTGAAAATCAAGTTAGACAGGTGGAGGAAAAACTGGGAAGAGAAATGAGAGAAATGCAAGAAAAGCATGAAAAATGGGTCAATACCTTGCTAAAGGAGACCCAAAAAAATGCTGAAGAAAATAACACCTTGAAAAATAGGCTCACTCAATTGGCAATAGAGTTTCAAAAAGCCAATGAGGAGAAGAATGCTTTCAAAAGCAGAATTAGCCAAATGGAAAAAGAGGTTCAAAAGCTCACTGAAGTTAATAGTTCTCTCAAAATTAGAATGGAACAGATGGAGGCTAATGACATTCTGAGAAACCAAGAAATCACAAAACAAAACCAAAAGAATGACAAAATGGAAGAGAATGTGAAATATCTCATGGGAAAAATAACTGACCTGGAAAATAGATCCAGGAGAGACAATTTAAAAATTATGGGACTACCTGAAAGCCATGATCAAAAAAAGAGCCTAGACATCATCTTTCATGAAATTATCAAGGAAAACTGCCCTGATATTCTACAACCAGAGGGCAAAATAAGTATTGAAAGAATCCATCGATCACCACCTGGAAGAGATCCAAAAAGAGAAACTCCTAGGAACATTGTGGCCAAATTCCAGAACTCCCAGGTCAAGGAGAAAATCTTCCAAGCAGCTAGAAAGAAACAATTCCAGTACTTGGAAATACAATCAAGATAACTCAAGATCTAGCAGCTTCTACATTAAGGGATCGAAGGACGTGGAATAGGATATTCCAGAAGTCAAAGGAACTAGGACTCAAACCAAGAATCACCTACCCAGCTAAACTGAGTATAATACTTCAGGGGAAAATATAGTCTTTCAATGAAACAGAGGACTTTCAAGCATTCTTGATGAAAAGACCAGAGCTGAAAAGAAAATTTGACTTTAAAACACAAGAATGAGAAGAAGCATGAAAAAGTAAACAGCAAAGAGAAGTCATAAGGGACTTTCCAGAAGTGAACTGTTTACACTCATACAGGGAAAGACAATATTTCTAACTCTTAAAACTTTTCAGTATCTGGGTAGTTGGTGGGACCACACATACACATGTACACTCATGCACACACATACACACATACACACATGCATGCACACATAGAGACAGAGAGCACAGAGTGAATTGAATAGGTTGGGGCCATATCTTAAAAGAAATTAAGGTAAATGTTGAGAGAGAAATGTAGTGGGAGGAAAGAGGGTGAAATGGAATGGGGTAAATTATCTCTCATTCAAGAGGCAAGCAGGAGACTTTTTAGTGGAGGGAAAAAGAGGAGAGCTGAGAAAAAAAAACAAGAAGTTTACCCTCATCACATTCGACTAAAGGAAGGAATAAAATGCACACTCATTTTGGTATGAAAACTTATCTTACAATACAGGAAAGTGGGGGAGAAGGAGATAAGCAGGGTGGGGGGAAGTTCCGATGGAAGGGAGGGCAATGGGAGGAGGGAGCAATTTGAAGTCAACACTCGGGGAGGGACAGGATCAAAAGACAGAATAGAAACAATGGGGGGCAGGATAGGATGGAGGGTAATACAGTTAGTCTTACACAACATGACTATTATCGAAGTCATTTGCAAAACTACACAGATATGGCCTATATTGAATTGCCTGCCTTCCCAAAGGGAATGGGTGGGGAGGGAGGGATGGGGAGAATTTGGAACTCAAAGTTTTAGGAACAACTGTTGAGTATTGTTCTTGCTACTAGGAAATAAGAAATACAGTTAATGGGGAATAGAAAGTCATCTGGCCCTACAGGACAAAAGAGAAGATGGGGACAAGAGAAGGGAGGGATGATAGAAGAGAGGGCAGATTGGTGATAGGGAAAATTAGATTGCTCGGTGTATTGGGGTAGGGGGAGGTGATAAAAGGGGAGAAAATTTGGAACCCAAAATTTTGTGAAAATGAATGTAAAAAGTTAAATAAATAAATTTTAAAAAAAAGGGCCTCTGATCCATTAGGAGTCTCCTACTCAGGGTCTATGTAGGTGGAACACCAGAAAAGGGACTAGGTTATGGTGTCAACAACAGCAGCAGCTCTGACAACTCTCAAGTCAGAAACTTAGTTAAGGAGGTCCAGCAACTAGTCAAAAAGAGATTATAGGAGATTTCTGCATTAGCACTGAATGCAAGACCAGATGCTTTGCTTGTACCCACTACTAGGTCATAGTTCAGGGTGTGAGAGGAGCACTTTTAATCAAGGAAGAGGCCAACTCACAAATTCATCAAAAATGTAATGATGTGACCATTTTCTTATAGCTCCGTTAATATTAATTACTTTAATATTTTATCATGCTGATCAATTTGATAAGTATAAAATGAGCAAGTCAACACACATTTTACTTGACTTGGCGAAAATTTCAGAATTATTTTGACTTGTATTTCTCTTATACTTAATGATTTGGATCATTTTTCATAAAGTTGTCAAGTGACTTCTTTTCAAAATTATTCATCTCATTTGAGTATTTATCTATTGGGAATAGCATTTGGTTTTGTGCATGTGTCAATTCCTTGTGTATCACAAATATCAGATTATTTTTTGTCAGAGAAAATGAAAACAGAGACTTTTTTCCCTACTCAGTCATTTATCTTCTTTATATTAGATCTCTCCAGATGTAACAATTTCAGATTTTATTCATGCAGTGTTTTTGTTTAAAAATTAATCTTGATATCAGACCAAAAAACCTATTAAACATATTCAAAAGTGAAATGGGATCAGTTAAGAGGTGGCAGCTTCATCTTAAATGGAGAATTTCAAGTAGAAGCTTCTTTTCTTTTTCTGTTTTTGCTGGGTTTTTTGTTTATTTTGGTTTTTTACTCATTTTCCATCCTTTCACTTGATTTTGAACTTTGTTAAAGTTGGGCTCTGTTCCCTGCATAGGGAGAAAGAGCAGTTTCAAGTATCAAGTTTTTTAAGGAATTAAGCTTAATAGAGGCTTCAAGCACTTCTCAGGTACATTTTATTGAGAGTGTTTTTCAGGTACAAGTTAGGTTAAACAGCAAATGAGATCCTTTCTAATTCTCCAATGTTGTGATTTTTCATGACTATATCTGTAATTGATTAATAATTCTCCATTCCCCTAAGTCAGAGTTGTGAAAGACAACTCCTTCTGCTCCCTTTTAGTGATTTTGTGATGTGAGCCTTTGCATGTGGTTTATGAATCCATCCGGTACACACTGTGGTACTGTGTAAGAGTGAAACCTGTCCTCAAACTACTTCCCAATGTTTTCAGTTATTATTGTACAAGAGGGAATGCTTGATTGATTCTCTCTTCTTCTTGGGCATCCTCTGATTCTTTGTCTTCTAAGGACACTGCTCTTGTATAGTTCTGCTGCTGCCTATACAATTGCTCTTTCTTTTCCTCCTTTGCTAAATAATCGTCCCCTTCCTATTCATTAATACTAAGAAGTTAAGTGGTGTATTAGATAGAGAGCTATGCCTGGAATCAGGGAGACTCATCTTCATGAGTTCAAATCTCTCCTCAGACACTTACTAGCTGTGTGACCCTGGGCAAGTCACTTAACTCTGTTTGCCTCAGTTTCCTCATCTGTAAAATGAGATGTAGAAGGAAGTGCAAACCACTCCAGTATCTTTGCCAAGAAATTCTCAAATGGGGCCATAGAGTCAGACCCTACTGAGACAACTTAAGAACAAAAACAACAAACATTAAGAGTCTGTTCCCCCAGGCTCTGTCCTTGGCATGTTTTCTTTTTCTTTTCTTAGTGGTATCATTAGCTCCTATTGCTTCAATATTCATCTCTCTTCAGTGCTTCTCCGATCCATCTACCTAACCCTTACCTGTATTACATTTCTGAATTTCCACCCTTCTAATATCTCTACATGAATGTTCTCTCGATACCTCAAACAGAGTCAGGCATGTAGTCAGTTTTTAATTAAACTGAGATGGATTTAACTTTATTATTGCTGGGGAATGATGATTTCTGAGAGAACAATTTTAAGAGGAAATATTTTTAGAACAATAGAATATATGCCTACAAAGAGGTGTACAGAAAGACTATCTTGAGGAAGAAGCCATCCTGATAGGCCCCTAGAATGTCAGGTACTGGGTATGTATGTGTGTGGTGCTGGGATGAGAGGTTAAACCATCTATATAACAGCCTCAGGACCATGAAGGCTGAAGCAAACAGTGCACTTTGGACTACAGCTGTTCCATCAACCTTATTTGGGAAGGGACATCTCAGCTTCAGCTAAAGCACCTGCACATAGTTCATAAGCCAGGAAGCAGTTGCTTTTGGTTTGGTTCATTGTTGGCAAATCAAGATATAAAGGATTAGCCTGTGCTAATGAATCATTCCCATTCTTCTCTATAATACCACGTGTGTTGTGCATTTATAACATCTGCATGAAGTTCCTGTGGTCATCTATCTAGCTGACTGACTAAATTTGCATAGGATCTTGGATCTAGAACTGAAAAGAACGGTCTAGTACAATGCCCTCATTTAACAGATCAGGAAACTAAGGCATAGAAACGTTAAGTGATCTGCCCAAGGTCACACGAGTAATTCCACTACAACACGCTTCTTAATACTGACAACATATTTGTAATATAGGTTGATGGAGTGAGGCACCATGGGTAGAAGTATTCTGGACCTGTGATTGCTTTAGTTTTGGAGACTGCCAATGTCAAAACTTCTGTCTTCAACTCAGATCATTAGCTTATCTTGAACTTAGAGCCTTAGAGAGTTGACTAGAGCCAAGAGAGTGATGTGGCCACAATCACACACCTAGCATGTACCAGAAACAAGGATCATCCTCCAATTTCAAGGCCTATCTTCTATCCACTATGCTATATTACTTCTTAGTATAAGTCTTATTCTTCCAGTATTAAAGGTGAATAAGTTGAGGTTTGGAGAAAGTAAGTAACTTACTTATGGACTCAAAATGAAAAAAAATAGTGACCATGTTCTATTTGATTGTAAACTCCTGGAGGCAGGGACTATGACTTTTTATCTTTATGATTCCCAGTGTCAAAGACAAGGCACTATGCATTCTAAGCTCTTAATAAATAAATGTTAATTTTTATAACATGGCACCAGGCCCTATATTCACAACAGAGAAGTGTTCTACCAGGGTCCGGGGTTGAACTGCTGACTCAATTGGCTGCATCTTATTAGAGCAGCTAGGATTGCTCAGCAAATGTATCTTCACTCTCAACTAAGAGCCATTTTTCAATTTACTTCCATTCTCTACTTTTTTTCTTTCCTTCTTTCTTCCTTTCTTTTTTCTCTTTCTTCTTTCCATCACTCCTTTCTTCTTCCCTTCCTTTTTTCTTCCTCTATCTCTTTATTTCATTTATTCCTGTTTTTCTTTCTTCGTTGGTTTATTTTTACTTGTTTATGTATTTGTCTACTTAGATATTTAGCTATTTCAATTAGCAGACCCAGTGGTGTGTACAAGTGTTCAAGGAAGACTAGCTCTCTGGCATGAGGGCTTTCAAGCCCTTTTAAAAGCTGCTTTTCACCTTTGTTGTCTACCTGCCACCCAATTCTCACCTATAGCTCCAGGAAGCTATATTTTGTTCAGTGGCCATAACCTAGCCAACTATTTTAGTACTGGACTAAACCAGCTTGAAGATTACCAATGGGCTTCAAACCCATTAGTGAATTAGGGGGGTATCTACCCTAAGCATTTGAGTACTTCCCTTAGGCAGGTATGAACAATTTACTAGAGCTTGACTAGGCATCGAAGATATCAAGATCATCTACTGCATCCCAAGACATCACCACTCCTCTTGATTTTTGTCTCACCATGGCCATTGGGTTGTCTTCTCACTGAATTGAGGCAGTAGTGGGATTCAACATCCCCCTGGATATCTGAACAGCCTTCTTAAGGATCACACTGCTCACCTCCTTCCATAAAGAGGGGGTTAGAAAAAATGCCCTAGAAATTGTCTATTTCATACAACCTAACACTTGCCTGATTACTACAGCAGGCAGGAATTCTACTGTGCAGTCAAAACACAGACACACACACACACAAACACACACACATACACACACACAAACACATACACACACAGTACAAAAACTTTTGCAAAGACAATTTGATTCACCATTTTACACGAAATGTGTGCACACCTAAGGACACCAAGAAATTCATTGGCCTTGAAAAACAAAAGCTCTTGCTGTGAGAGAATTCCGAAGTATCACTTCTAAATAGCACCCCTGAATGAAACAAAACTGGCAAATGAAGGCCACCTTCCAAAGTCAGATCTCGATACATTTGCTTTTTGTTTTGTTTTTCTGGACTGACCTTAGTGATAGGGAATGTTGTGAAACTGGCATAAGTTTTGTAATCAAAACTAATCTAGTCAACAAGCTTATATGCCTCCAAAAAGGAATGAATGACAAGCTTATGCCACTGTGACTGCCACTTGTGGGAAAGTCCCAAGTCATCATCATCAGTGTGTGTTTCTACCATGATAAGTATTGATGAGGTCAAAGAAAAATTTTATGAAGACTTGGAGACCTGCATCATCCATGTCCTGAAAAAGGACAAGCTTGTAATTCTGAGTGACTTTCATGTCACAGTAGGCACAAACTGTCAGACATGGCAAGGAATCATTAGGAGGAATGGAGTCAGAAAAAAACAACATCAATGGTCTCTTACTACTGAAGACTTAAGCATCTCATGACCTCATCACCAACACTGTCTTCCATTTACCTAAATGCAGTAAACCATGTATGCACCCGCACAGAAACATTTTCATTTAAAAGATTATGTCATTGTAAGAGGAAGAGACAAACAGGATGTGAGAGCAAGAAAAGTGATGTGTGGCACAGAGTCTGGACCAATCATGGACTTATCCTTTCCAAACAAAACATTCACATTGAATAAAAGTGACAACCCAAGATAAGTTGACTACCTGAAGACTTAATGTCAACAGATTAGAGTGCTTTTTCCAGAACGAACACTTTGTTACTGACTTGGAGGGAAAACTCAGTCAGCACATGGTGGGCAACAGTGGAACAGAAGAGTGGACAGCTTTCAAAGATTTGGTGTAGAGCACATGTACTCATCTGGGCCAGATCACTCACAAATATCAAGACTGGTTTGATAAAAATGATGAGGAAATTCAGAAACTGATTAATGAGAAAGGAAAATTACACAGATTTATTGGCAGGATCCATCTTCAAGAAGGTAGCATTTAACTTCCTAAAAAATATTATGAGAGATGCAGGGTCCATGGCTCAGTATAAGACAGATGAAATTCAATTTTACACAAATAGTAACAATCCAAAGCACTTTTATGTTCACCAGAAGATTACTTATGGACCAAGAAACCTATGGTGTATTTCAGATACTCAGGGCTGATAGAGATTAGTTACGAGAAGAGGATCCTGGAGAGATGGGATGAACAGTTTCAACAGTGTTATCAAAATACCATCAATAATCAAAGCTGAAGTCATTGACTCAGGTTTCACAAACATACACAACAGCTTTTGAGATCTTCAATTTGGTAGACAGTCTAACACCTCTTTAGGTTGAAGTCAATTCCTTTCTAGCCAAACTCGCAACTGAAGAAGAGGTTTTGAATGCATTTTACCTCCTCTCATGTGGAAAAACTTCTGGTGCTGATTCTATCTCAGCTAAGATTTACAAAGCAGGGATCCACTGCTCATTAAAAGCTGACTGAAATTTTCCAGGTTAGATAACAAGAAGATATTACTTCCTCAAGAGTTCAAGGGATGCCTCCATTGTTGATCTCTATAAAGGAAAAGGCAATAGGTTGTTCTGTGACAATTAAGGAAGGAGGTGGGGTCCTGTCTCTTAGGCATAGCTGGCAAGATTCTTGCCAGAGTAATCCTTAATAGACTTATTTTCATCTGGAAGATGGTCATTTACCTGAGGGCCAGCGTGGCTTTGGAAAGGGTTAAGTAATAGTTGACATGGTGTTTGCTGCTCAACAATTCCAAGAGAAAGGCAGAGCAAAACAGAAGTCTGTATACACTTTTCGATCTGACCAAGGTTTTTGATATTGTCAGTCATGGAGGTTTATGGAAAAACATGATAAAATTTGGTTGTCTGGAGAAGTTCATCAATATTGTATGTCAGTTTCATGACAACAAGCTTGCATAAGTTCTGGATAACTAATGATGCTATCATGCTTCCCAGTAACCAGTGGAGTGAAGCAAGGTTGTGTGCTTGCTCCCATGCTTTTTAGCATGGTTTTTGTGCTGTTGTTGGACAACTTCAGTGATGATGAAAATAGCATCAAGGTCAGCTACCACACTAATGGTAAATTATTTAACTTGAGAAGGCTATAAACTAAGACTAGAGTGGAGGGAGAGTAGGTTTGAGACTTTTTTGTTTGCAGATGATTGTGCACTCAATTCAGCCTCTGAGGATAAGATACAACAGAATGGATCAATTCTCTGCCTCTTATACTAATTTTGATCTGACAAATAACACCAAGAAAATAGATTTTTTTCACCAGCCAGCACTGCACCATCCATACATGGAACCATCATTTAGAGCACATGGAGAAATTTGAATACTGTGTCTAAGTTAGCTTACCTTGGCAGAGATATGTACATAGATAATAAGGTTGATACACGCATTGCCAGAACTAGCTCATTACTTGGAAAGTTCTAAAGTAAAGTGTGGGAGGGAAGAGGTGTTAGACTGCCTACCAAACTGAAGATCTCATAAGCTGTTGTGTATGTTTGTGAAATCTGGACAGTCTACCAGTACCATGGCAGGAAATTGAATCACTGTCATTTGAATTGTCTTAGGAAGATTCTGAAGATCACCTGGTAACATAAGGTACTGAACATTGAGGTCCTTTCACACGCTCAGCTATCAGGCATTCAAAGTCTACTGCAGAGGGTACAATTTTGATGGGTTGGCCATATTGTTTGAATGCCAGACATACATTTGCCTAAAAGATGATTTTATGGAGAACTCACACAAGGCAATGAACGAAGATCAGAAGTGATACAAGAATGCTCTCAATGCCTTTCTGAAGAATTTTGGAATTGATTGTGAGACATGAGAGATAATAACACAAGATCACCCTGCATGGCATGCCCACATCAAAGAAGGTTGTGTGCTCCATGAGTAAAGCAGACTTTCATTAGCTCAAAATAAATGTCAGATGCACAAATTTAGAGAGATCTCTACTCCAAATGTTACATGGACTATATTTGTGTCAGACCTGTGATAGAGCCTTCTGAGCCCATACTAATCTGATCAGCCACAGTCAGACATACTATACCTTGACTTCATGACATAATGATGACATTTTGGTCCTCTTTGAGGATGAAGGACAACAACTTGCAAACTCATTAGAAACAACGTACTTATGCTTTCTGACAGTTAAATTCTAAGGTTTTATGTGTGTGTGTGTGTGTGTGTGTGTGTGTGTGTCTATATATATATATATATATATATATATATATATATATATATATATATATATATATATATACATATATATGACATATACTCTTCAAGTCTCTTTCCACAAGTACCCCCGAATTCTGCCTAATATACTATACTGCTTTTAATGAGGAAACATAGCTCAAATTTGTCCAGGTATCAAAACATGAAACTTTAATTCATTTATCTCTTAGAATCCTGTTTGTTCCACTTACATGCGTCTACTCGATTCTGTTTGTGTTCCTGATTTATCACCCTTCTTTTATGTTATGTACTGTAGTCTTGAGAAGCAACATTTTTAGTGGAAAAAGTGTTAGACTCAGAAGATTAGTGTTTGATTCACACCTCTGATATTTGATCCTTAAGTTTTCAAAGACAAGTCACTTGCTCTTGCTTAGGCTCAAACTTTTATCTGTAGAATAGAATGTTTTTTGTGTGTTGGAGGTTTAAGGATTTGTTATCCCACTCGTATTTGGATGCATTTTCCTCAGAGAGAGTCCTTTCAGTGAGGTAGATCAATAACTTATCTGTAACTTACAGTCTTTTAGTTTTACCTTATATCATGAGATATTAAGCTATTTATTTAAAGTCAGTATACATCAGACATAGCACTTGAACATAGCTTTTCTTGATCCCATAGCTGTCCCACTATGTCCTAGGCCCCCATTATCTTTTCAAATATAGATAAAATTATTTACTGTAAGTAATTTTAAAGAATTCTGGGATTCTTTGAATTATAAGGAAAGAGCCATATAAAATGTGTGCTATAATTGGTGATAGCTACTTGAAAACAAGGACATTCTCCTTATTGCTTATATATTATTCCATAACTTAGTAAGTAATAAATAAATATTGATTAAATTAATTTTTTTTCCTGCTACACCACACACACTGGAGCCATTCAATTCAATTCACCAGTTGCAAACATAAGGAACTATGTTCACTACCAGGGACACAAGGATGGCAAATAGCATAGTCACTTTCCTCAAAGAGCTTACCATCCAAAGGAGAGTAGAGATGTTATGGTGAATAAATAGGTATGATAGATACAAGGGAAAATGGGATAGACACAAAGGGGAAAATGGATATAAAGTACTATGGGCAAATTTGAGAAGCTTGCCTATACTTTGATTGAAACACATGGCTTTACTATAAATGGAAAGCTACTGAGTATCCATTACATACTAACGAAGTTTCATTTCATAGGACAGTTTTTCTTGTTTGTTTATAGGAGGATATGGGGGCAAGGAACATTTTTGCTCACCAAATTAGGGGATGCTTATATAACAAACAGATGTCACTATGGGATAAGGTTTGGTTGTATAGTCAAGGTTTGACGGGTTAGAGAAGCACTCCCCATCCTTTGGAATTTAGGGGATTTAACCTATCATGGGATCATTTTCCCCAAGCCACACCTTCCTTCTGCCACTTGACTGTGACTTCCCTTTAGTCTACACCTGTACTCTATTCCTTACTCTGAATTCTGGAAACAATAAAATGCTTTCTTCTTGTAATGGTAATTATGAGAGTTAAAGATCTTCCTCAACCATTAATGTATGAATGTAATTGTCAGACAGCTGCATCTGTGATGTATGCACTGCTTATGATCAAACAGTTGGAAGCCCTGTGTGTTGACTTTTGTTTCTTTGTATGTGTTTCTCTGAAGTTCAGGATACTTACTTTTTCCCCTGAACTAAGTGAATGATGCATGTGCTTGATTAAAGTGATTGTTGACCACTCAAAAGTTGTTTCCCTTTTAAAAAATATCTAAGAATCTGTACAATAGGGCTTCCTCTGTATGTCAGGATCCTTGCTGTTACATTATGGCATAGTATTGACAGAATCTTCAAATTAAAAGGAAAGTCACTTATTGTGGGTGGGGGGAAGTGCTATGTACCCCACAGGACCCCTCCCATGGCTTTGTTATCCAGCCACCCCTCAGGACTTGAAAGCAGTGACTGGAGTATTGTTATGACTGGGACCTGGCTCATTAGAGTCTTCACCTAAACGTGCTTGCAAAGGCAGTGTGGGGAGAAGGACATACCTCCAAAAAGAACTTTATTTGTTTATTTCCTTTTGGATTGAGGAAGGAGGAACTGATTGCTCACTCCCCAAAGACTGACCCCCCCAAAAAAATGGTTTAAGTTATGTTATGTTATGTTATATAATGTATTCTGCAAATATGGTGTTCATGATGTGTTTATTTGATGCAAATATGTTGTATTTATTTCAGAAATGTTAATACCTATTCAGATACAAGTTGCCCATGAAATGGATGTGAAAGATCATGGGGCCCAATATGATGGTATTATGATTTAAAGATCTTCCCCATCCATTAATGGGTTTGCCCACAAAAGGAAGTTTGATTGGAGGAAATTTGCTTTGTAGGAAGGCTCACATCTTTTGTTAATTTCTAGTGAGGCACTGATTCTCAAGGGTTGTGATACCTTTTGACTCGGAAAAATATAGAAGTACTCTGAGTTGAGGTTTTGTTTGGGTCTTACTCACTGGAAGTGTTTGTTTGGCCAGAGGAGACTCTAGGTAGCCACAAAGAAGCCCCCAGCTTTGAAAACCTAGATATTGGTACTTCTCTCTGGTAACTATGTATGTATATAATTGTCAGACATTTGGATCTGTCTGTTGATCTGTGATGTATGTATTGCTTATGGTCAGACAGTTGGAAGCCCTGTCTGTTGGCCTTTATTTCTCTGTTTGTATTTTCTCTGAAGTTCAGAGTGTTGACTTTTTTTCTCCTCAACTAAGTGAATAATACATGTGTTTGATTAAAGTGATTGTTGACCCCTCAAAAGTTGCTTTCCTTTTAGAAAAGCAGATCTAAGAACCTGTACAGCAGGCCCTCTTGTGTATGCTGGGGTCCTTATTATTATATTTCTCTCTAAGCTGATTGAAACCTATGGCAATGGTTCCTATTTAATACTTGGGGAACCTCTTGGGTATTCTGATGATATACCAAAGAATTTGTGCTAAGAAACCTTTAATAACACCTTTGGAAGCAAATAATTATAAAGAATTTGATGAGTAGGATATTAAATTACTCTAGGTGTTCCTAATCCATTTTGTCATGGTTGCTGCTGCTGCTGCTGAAAGGGGATTGCAGAAACACCACCAACAATAATATATTGGGAACTACTGGTCTAGGTATAAATAATCTCAAGTCAAGTCAGGTGGTTCTTGATATTCAAGATCTTAAGAGAGCCATTAATAAATCAGACCCATAAGATTCTCATCAATTTTTCTTAGCCTTCAATCAGGAGGGAGGAAGAAAAAAAGAATTCCTTTCCCTGTCACTCCAAAAGTCATATACAGGAGATTCATTTTCTCTTTCTCAGTCTTTATACCACTATCACTGACTTTTTTCCACTGCAAACCCCCACCCCATACAATTAATTGATAGACATGCTTCAAAGAGAATTTATGACCTGAAATAGTTGATAGAACTTAAAGATATAGAGATTTTTATGTGTGTAACCCCAGTTGCACATTACCAGTGTTAGGTGAAGAGAAAAGGAGAGTTAAATTTTATTGTCTTTTTGCTGAAGTCGAGAAGTGACAACAGTCGGTAACTTCAATCATTTTCATCCACTCTCATTAGAACTCTGCCCTCTCTTTCCCATGACTAGAGATAGTGGACAGTGGTGCCTGGACTCTAGTCTCTGAATTCACATTGAAAAATTAATGAGTGAATAAAAAAGTGTCTGTTGACATCTTAATATGTTCCAAATACTCTGCTAAGCACTGGAAAGAGAGTGTGAATATCTAAAGCTTCAGCAATTATAGCCTAATTTGTATTCTTACAATCCTCCCAAGGTTGACTATTTTGGCCTTTTATCACCTTTGCCAATTTGACGAGTATGAGTTGATTGAATTGTATTTCATTGGGTAGTGGTTTGGAACTTTTTTCATATTGTTTTTGAAGTTTTATTTATTATCTTATTTCATTTTTGTTACTCTCTTTGGTTTTCCTAATAGTGCATTATGTCACATGCAAATAGAAATATTTTCACTTGGTCTTTGCCAGTGTTTATTCCCTTAATTTCTTTTTCTTGTCTTATTTCTACAGTACTAAAATTTCTAATATTAAAATAGTTACAGATATGTTACAAATAACAATAGTTATTATGGGAGAACTTCCATTGTTTCTCCACTGCAGATAATGCCAGCTCTTAGTTTTAGATAGACTTTTTATTAAGAGAAGATTCTTTTATTCCTGTGCTTTTCATTAAAAAAATATATTAATACCATATTTTTTTCCTCCTGTAAAAAAAGAAGACAATGAGGGAAGAGGGTGTTGGATTACCTTCAAGAAGCTGAATAGTTCACTTAATAACCTGTAGGTAAGGAGGGTTTTGTTTTACTTCTCAGAGTTTAGTTTCCCAGGATCCATGGTCATGGCAATGTCTAGTTTCCAGGTCGCAAGGATCCTAGACAGTAATTCCTAGAATCATAGTGACAGACAGTTCTACTAGACTGAGCAGTGAGATAAGGGGTCACATAATCTGAGAGTTAACTACACTTGAATAGAATGACAATAGTTAACCTGTGAGTTTAAGGTTGGCAAGATATCTTCTTTGTCTGTTGCCCTATAAAGCAAGTGGTCAGTGAGTGGGTGATCTGAAGTTGATCAACAGTGTCAGAAGCTGACGAGAGGTTCAGAAGGATGAGGATTCATAAAAGGCCATTAGATTTGGCAATTAAGAGATCATTGTAACCCTGCAAAAAAAACAGTTTTAATGATTCTCTTAATGATAATGTCAGAAACCATACTGCAGAGAGTTTACAAGGAAGTGAGAGGGAAAGGATGGATCCACTTATTGATGCCAACCATCTCAAGAAAAGGGATAAGACATATGGGATGTTAGCTAGCAGAGATACATCCAAAAAGGGATTTTTGAGTATGAGGGAAGAGTGCCTTTTTTTATAAATAGTAGGGAATCAACCAGAAGACATGAAGTGATTTAAGATAAGAAAGAGAGTAAGGATAAGAGAGAGGCAACCTGTTGGAGAAGATATATGGAATGAAGTTCCCTGGAGGATGTAGCAGTTGAATTGGGATAATTAAAAAAATTTAGGTTGAAAAATTTTAGGTTGAAATTCAAGATTATAAATTTAGAGTGAGGCAGGATCTTACAGGTCACCTAATCGAACTCCCTCTTTTTACAAATGGAGAACCTCAAACCCAGAGATCTTAAATTGCTTGTCCAAGGTAAGGGATAAAATATCACAAATGGAAGGGTCAACACAAACAAAGCTATGAAGGTCAGGTACTTCAAGGCATGTTCTGGGATCTGTGCATTTGACACAGGTATGGGATGGGTGAGTGGAATAAATGTTAAATGATAAGGAAAAAGTTGCTTGGGGCAGCAGACAAATGAATAATGTGAACTTAATTTTACTGGGAAATAACTTTTCTTCCATTCTTGCTAAGGCATTTTGCATTTTAGAGGAAAAAGTCTGGATTGGGGATTGGCAGAGCAAATTGGTTGGTAAGAGAGGTTGAGTTCATTAAATCACATTATCAAAGGAAGACAGAATCATAAAAGATCATAGAAATCATTTACAACTCCCCACCCAATGCTGAAATGAATTTTATGCATCCCAGAAATAGAGTCATTCACTCTCTGCTTGAAGCTCTCCTTTAACTGAAATTTCACTCTGTCACAAAGTAGCTCGTTCCCTCTAGTAGATAGGAAGTTCTGTCTAAGATTAAGCTAAAAGCTCTTTCTATTATAGCTTCCATCCATTGGTTATAGATCCCCCTATGAAGTCATGTGGCCCACACTAATCTCTCTTGCCCACAACTTAAAATACTTGAAGAAGATCATGATGAATTTGTTAAATCCCCTCTTCTCTAGCCAAATTATGCTTAGCTTTTCCCCTTGAATCTTTTATAACATGGATTGAGTCCTGTTGCCACCAGTCACCCTCCTCTAAATGCTATTGAGCAGTTCCTTTACTTTCAAGTCCCAACATTCACAATAATATTACCTAATTCTTACCAGGAGCAACAATCACCCTATTATCCAGTTGACTCCACAATCATTTTTCTAATATGTGGACTTGTGCTTAAATTATGTGATGATCTGCATCCCAATCCAAAGAAATGAAAACCATTAGAGTCTTCAAGCATGGAAATATCCTTATTACTCTATAAGTGCTCATATGTCCATGAAAACCTGCAATATCATCCATGGGACTTTGGCAATTCAATTCGTATTTCTGTACTTTCTCAGGAAATTGGAAGATAAATTTCAACTTCTCTTTGAAACCAAAGTGGAACTTTTTCTCTTCAATTTATTAAAAAATCTTATTGATATGCTTTGTTTTGACACAACAGACACTTTCACACAGGAAAATTTATGCCCTTTAATCAACTGCAAGGCAGATAGTCCTAGTTGATGGTATGGGGAAGTCTGCTCAGAATATTCAATACTCAGTTGATACAGTAATTCTAGAACTCTGTGTATGCACATGCACACCCATGCACACATATATATTTCAAAACTACATAAAATTGACTACATATGGTTGTATATAACATACAGATTACATACACATGCTATATATATATGTATGTATAAAACTATATAAATGTACACAGACATACATACGTGTGTGTGAATACCCATCCACATACACATGACTTTTAGGCCCAATTCCACTACAGATCAGCAAGGAATTTTCCATTCTGGGCACATTTGCCCTTCCTTAGGCAGCCTGGTATTCTCCCCCATACACACCCTTGGGGTTTCACTGTGTTGGTGCCAGATTTAATGAGCACACCAGATTTTCTTAGCATACTGAAGCTGAGAAATCCTGCACTCAAGCCATGAACCATTCTCAGCTTCCAGAGAAAAAGGAATTTCAGGGGTGAACCACCACATGTGGCTCTTTATATTTCTCTAAGTTGACAAGCTAAAGACTTAATTGTTTCTTTCCAAAGTTTCCCTCCATTTTTTCCTTACTCCAAATATTTTTGAATACTTAAATATTTCTGTCAAAGAAGAGTCTGCTCTAGAATAGTATTTTCAGCTGAGGGTCTTCACAGAAGTCACAGTGGCATACTCATTTGGGAGCTCCTGAAAAAAATATTCTCAATAACAAAGGCCTTCATTTTTTAGCTTCCAATTTATATTATACCACTTTGTGAAGGAAGATATTGGCAGCTGTAGTGGTCTCTGTTATATACTTATATATTCTTTGTTTGTAGATTCACAAGTATGTCCATAAGCAATTGGTCAGAAGAACTGAAATGAAATTGAGTTGTAAATAGGTTCTAACTTTTTACCTATAATTGAGTTATAGATGAGCTATAATTTTCTACCTATAAACATGCCTTAGGTGCTCCCCTGCCTATCATTTTTTTTCTACCCTGCTACCCTCCTTAAGCTACTGCCCTTCAACAATTATGTCTTTTATTCTCATATTTCTTGAAAGAGCATTTTTTATGTGCTTTTCATGGGTTACTCCCTCTTTAACTGTTTGGAATCTGATTTCTCCCTCCAGAATTCTACTGACAGAACCACTGAAAGTTATGAACCACCTCCTGATTTTCAAAACCTATAGGCCTAAAGGTTCAAAGTGGCCCTTGGTCTGACTTTATACTAGGATCACAAATTTCAGAACTAAATGAGGATCTTAGAGAGAAAATAGTTCAATAAAATCCTCCACTCTGCAGATAAGAAACCTAAGGACTAAGAAAGTTACACAATTTTTCCACAGTCAGAGGTAGTAAATTACTCAATAAGAGTATTAACCTAGGTCCTCCAGCTCCAAAAACTGCTTTCTATACCATTCTGTGGTGACTGTCCCTTCTTTGCCAAGCTCACTTCAATAAGTTTCAGCAACATTCTTTCCTACATCTCTTCTGTCTTTCTAGCAGTACTTTCTCTACTTCCTTTTCTGATTTCTCTTTATTTCCCCACCTCTCAAACAGGGATTTGCCCCACTGCCATGTTCTTGATTCCTATGAAACTTTCATTTAATTTTCACAGGTTCAACCTCTATAAAATGATTCCCATGTTCTATCTCCATAGTCTATCTTGACCTCTCACCAAACTTTCAGGTCTCTGTTCCTAGCTACTGAATGCCTGGATATCTCACTAGCATATCATAACAAATTTAGCACAAACAACAATCATGATCTTTCTCCCACGTTATCAATTACTTCTGATTTTCCTAGGACTCACAGGTAGATTTGGGTGATGGTAGATATAGAGACAGCAGAGATAATCTAACAATTCTTTAGTAGAATAACTAAAAACTAACAACTATATAAAAACTCTAAGGCTTGTAAAGTGCTCTGTAAATACCATTTCATTTGACACTCCCAAAAATCCCAAGAGGAAGGTGCCATCATTATACTCATTTTTTACAAATGAAGAAACTGAGATTAAGTGTCACACACACTGGTCCAGTCTGAGGCAGGATTTGAACACCTATCTTCCTGACTCCATGTCCTGTGCTCAATCCATTGGACCACCTAGATGACTATTTATTCTTTTGTCATAATTATCCCTCATGCTTTTATGAAATTGAGTGCAATAATTAAGTTAATAAGCCATCATATGTTATAGTGGAAAGGGTTTTGCGTTATAGGATCTGAGTTGAGAGAGGATTCTGGGAAGATGGTAGAGTAGGTCAGAAAATTCCAAACTCTCAAGATTTCCCCCCATACAAAAGAGTTAAAATAGCACCTTAGGGCCAACAAAGTGTGGGTAGAAATAAACAAGAATAGGGGCACAACAGGGGTCTTCCTGGGACAATTCAAGATGATCTAAGAAAAATCCCAGGACAAAGTTTGGTCCCTGTGAAGGGTAAACACCTCCAGACTAGGGTCCACTTCAACAGTAAGTGCAAGCCCTGGGGTTAGTTGGTTTGAGAGGTTGCTTGGGCCCCAGTCACAGGAACTTTCATCCCCAAGATAGTGGGAGGAGTTGGGCGTTTGAGCTGGGGAAGATTGAAGGAACCTCTACTGATAAGGAACACCAGACTCAGCTGTGCTGCAAAGAGTGACTGGAGGGAGAAGGAACCTGCACACATTCAGTGAGGTCAGAAACAGTGGGGCAGAAAGCCTCTGGCTGCTGGCACTTATGGAGATTGGAGGTCTGGCTTTGATCCAAGCTAGAGCAAAGAAGTGAAGATCTGGGGCAAAAGGCACCATTTCCCATACCCCAGGGGTGGAGGTGATTACAGAAATGAAGGTATTAACACAAACACAAAAATGCACAGGCAAAGGAGAAAGAATTCAGTCACAGAAAGCTATTATGAGATGACCTGGTTCATCTTCAGAGGAGGACACTCAGGTAAAGAAAACCCCAAAGAGTGAAGTCAAGTAGTCACCTGCCCAAAAAAGAATATATAGAAGATTTTCAAAAAGACTTTAAAAATCAGATGACAAAGATGGAGGAAAAGCTAAAGAAAAAAATAAGAATAATCCAAGAAAAACAAGAAGGTTATGAAAGGAAAGTCAACCAATTAGAAAAGGAGATGCAGAACCTTAAGGAAGAAAATGATACCTTAAAACTTAGAATTGGGCAAAGTAAAGCCAGTGAAATTACAAGATATTAATAAATAATTAAACAAAACATGAATAATGAAAAAATAGAAGAGAAAGTGAAACAGGAAAAACAAAAGATTTGGAGAATAGATCAAGAAGAGAAAATACAAAAATTATCAAAGTAACTGAAAATTATGATCCAAAAAAAAGAATCTTGATACACTAATACAAGGAATAATTAAAGAAAATTGTCCTGAAGCATTAGAACAGGGGTGCGGGGAGTAAGGGAGGAAATGTGGTGGTGGTGATGGTAGTAGAAATAGAAAAAATCCATGGATCACCCTTTAAAAGAGATTTTATGAGGAAAACTCATAGGAAAATCAGAGTCAAATTCTGAGACCCTTACTTCAAGGATAAAATATCATCAAGATTAAAACAATTTAAATATGATGGAGCCACAATTAGAATTACACAAGACATTAAAGGACCACAGGTCTTGGAACATGTTGTATTGAAGAGCAAATGAGCTGGGGCTCTGGCCAAAAATATACCCTGCAAAGTTACGTATTATTCAGAATGAAAAAAATGGATATTTGATAAACTCTCAGAATTTCAAGATTTCATTAACAAAAATCCTGGACTTAATAGAAGATTTGACATAAAAGAACCAAGAAAAATATAAAGTATAGGCCAAAGACAGAGATTATAAGGGATTCATAAAGACAGACCATTGACCTTTTATATATGTAAAATGTATGTCTAAGACTCTTATTAATAATAATTGGGTAACTCATAACAAAGATTGGGGTAAACCTGACTGTGATATTAATTTTAAAAATAAAACTATTTAGGAATAGCTAAAAAGAGTAGTTATTTTATACAAATGAGATGCGAGGAAGAATTGATATACATGAACTAGATGGAAAATCAGGGCTGGTAGTTCTGGTAACATACTTTCATTGGGAATGGGTTTAAGAGGGAATAAAATTAAATGTAAATTTAGAAAAATATAAAAATGTTTTAAATTCAGAGGAAATAAAATTGTAGGAGCATAGAGAGGGGGGTGAGGACAAAGGAGGAATCTTTAGAGGAAAGGGTGAGGGAATAGATAAAAGGGAGGTATAGAAGGGAATAGAAAGATAGGTGAGGGATTCTTGGAGGGCAAGGCAGTGGGTAGAGGTTAAGAAGAGGAGGAAGAAGGGACAGGAAACAAGAGATATGCACAAACATAACAACCAGAGATCAGGTGTAGAATAGATTTGGGAAAATGTGTCTATATATTATGCATACATGTATATGTGTATGTATATATCTTTAGCTATAGAAAAACATCTAAACTTCATTGTAGACTTGCGGGGAGGTTAGGGAAAATAAGAGCAAGTTTAAAAAGCACAACAGACAACAAAAGAACTCACAAGGAAGCAAAGATGGACGATTTTCAACACAACATGTCTATTTATCATGCAGACTTTCTAGAAATGAAAATATATTGGTACCTAATTTGAATCCTCTCTTATGTTCTGCTATGCACATAACATGTTTTTTTTTTCTTTTTAATTTTTATTTAAGTTCTAACATTTAAGTTTCTTATATGTTTTTTGTTTCTTTTCTCTATCTTGTATTTAGGTTCTGGTGTTTAAGTTTAAATAATTTTCTTTTAGAAAGACCTTAGTTATGCTATTGGTTCCTCCTCTTGTTTGCCTGTGACCTTTGTAAAATGAGGATAATATTATTTGTACTAACTCACAGAGTTGTTGGGCAGAAATCATTATAAAAACTGAACATGTTAGAGAAACAGAAGCTATTATCAGTACAGATGTCTGTTTGACCTTCTTTCTTGCCCCATAATCTTTTGTTTCTTCTAATCAGGCAAGTAGGTAAGCACAATCTGTCTTGCATAATTCAGGTTACTACATAGGACCAGGTCGTTGGGGTTGCATTGCTTTGAGCTGACTCAGTGATAGTAATGTTACCTAAGTGTGCGGTAAAGACTAGCCCACCTGTGGTCAATGGAAATAACACCTGGGGTTTCATCTTTCCTGATTTGTCCCATGTAGGCATTTGCTTATAAAAATTATAGGATCTTCAACGTTTAGATTTGAAAGTGCCTTTTATTATTTGGCCCAATCCCTTCATTTCTTAAATTAGGAAAATTATGTTCAGAATAGTTGACTTATCCAAGGTTACAGAGTTAGTTAGAGGGAAAGTTGGAATGCAAACTGATCTGACTCCATTTTCCATTTTGATTACCCAACACTTTAGTAGTAATAATAGAAGGATACAAGATATAGCATTATAGGGTGAGAAGAAACCTTGGAGGCCGACTTGCCAATTTACCTAAAATACTCATCTTACAAAAGCAGAAAATGGAATTTTAATCTAATTCTAATTTAATCCAATTCTTCCCCTAAATAGTTTTGTACTCATAGGCAAATCACTTTGTCTCATTCATCTGTAAAACGAAGGAGCTGGGATAGATCAGTGATGTCAAACTAAAACCAAAGTAAGGGAGGTGGAGGGGATGGGAAGGGGTACTAAATCTGCACAGAAGGATTGCTTTAGGCTGCATATTGACTTACTTTTAAAATTTAATGTCTATATTTTATAAAATACTCCTATTTATTTTGTTAAATATTTCCCAATTACATTTTAATCTGGTTCCCATGCATGTGAGAGGGTTGTGGGCAGCATACAGTCAGGGAATTACACATCTGACACCTCTGGAATGGATGATCTCAAATGTCGCCTCCATCTCTAAAGTTCTATGACTGGTGCCATTTGTGACTAGAACCCAAGCTTCTTAACTCCTGATCCAGCATTCTTTGCCTCACTGCCACAAAGCTTACTGCCACCTGCCCCCACACTTACCATTTCCTATGTAGTTCCTAGGTAATTCTCAAATGTAACTAGAGAACAGAGCCAGAGTCATAGATGTCCTAAAGAATACAAATTCATAGACTTGGATGGGCAAGATACACCATCTGAATTGATGTATTCTCTGTCATTAGTTATGAGTTTTAGTGCAAAGAGAACTCAATTTAGAGTCTTGAGACTCGGCTTCATATCATGGTTCTGAAACGTACTTAGTCTATTTAGCTTCAGGGAGATTTTCTCATCTGTAAAATGACAAGGTTGAGGTAGATGTCTCAAGTCCCTAACATGTTAAAGTCCCTAACACTAAATCCTAGGATTCTACATATCTCAAGAGCATATAACATTTACCTAATATGAAAGGGATGCTCTAAGCTGGGAGTGAACCCACAAAAAAAAACAACTCATGGCTCCTGCTCCGAGTGAATGGCCATAAGTATGAAATCAAAGATGAGCATAGTATATGAAGCGAAAGGGAAAGACTGGATGGAATGGTGTCCAACCTACATCAGATTCCCTTGCCTAGGTGGAAAATAGATTTATGATTACCAGCATGAAGTCATTACTGGGAAGCAAATGAAATATATGGATTGTGTCTATGTCACACACTGACTAATATTTCCACTCACAACTATTTATTTATCATCAATTAAATGTTTAATCTAATATGAAATCATTATTTTCTGAGTAGATCCACTTAAAAAGGAATAACATTTCATAGTAAATATTATAGATGAAAATATCTTCATCTTAAAAAATAAAGTTATAAAAGTTTATTTCATTGCTTTTTAAATATAATTTGTTATAAATGCAAATAAGCATTAATCCTTAGAATTTTTAGAATGAATCCTGTTGAATTTGGAGGGGGCATACTTTTTTTCTCATCAAATTACCTCATATTTATGTAAAATGTAAGTTCTTGGAGGGCAGTTTCTCTTTTTTTAATCCATATGCAAAATAAATACTTGGTGGTTGATCGATAAAAAAGAATAGCAGGGATTTATAGCAGATAATGCTGTAGAGTGGCATCTGAGGTCATCTGTTCCAAACTCCTCTTTGATCTGGAGCTGAAAAGAATCTTAGAAGTCATCTAGTCAAACCTTCTTATTTTATAGATGAAGTTATGGAGATTCATGGAAACTGTGACTTGCCCAAGATTACACACTAGGAAGTGTTAGAAGGGGGATCTGGAGTTGGATTCTTTGCAATAGCATTCTTTCTATTTTGTATATGTTCATCCTTCATTGCCAAAGATCATGCCATCAGAGAAATAATGACATGACTTGCACTTGACTTTGTTTTGAGTGAGGGAGGGCTGTGCAGGTCACCAGCCTCACTTCTCCTCTGGAACCATCTGAATCCAATGACCAGATATTCATCAGGATGACTAGAGATTACCCAGGGTGAGACAATTGGGGTTAAGTGACTTGCCCAAGGTCACACAGCTAGTGAGTGTCAAGTGTCTGAGGTGAGATTTGAACTTAGGTCATCCTGACTCTTGTGCTGGTGCTCTATCTACAGTACCACCTAGCTACCCTTTTTCTACTTTACCTCTAAGGTGATAATCAATATAGAGAGTGATAAGGTTTGCATCATCTCTTTAGTTTTAGCTTTCCTTCTGACATCAGATCTTGGGATCATATATCTAGAGGTAGAAGGAGCCCCAAATGCCATTTAGCCCCACTCCCTCATTTAGCAGATAAAAAACATGAGATTCAAAGAAGTTATGTGAAAACGTCATATGCCAGAGGTGAGATCTGGACTCATGTCCTTTGACTCCAAAGCTAGTCATTTTTTTCTCTATTCCCTACAGTCTCATATTCAAGGTCATCAACATTGTGATGAAAGCAAGGTAACAAGAATGGTAGAGAGAAGGCTGGCTTTGAAGTCTGGAAGACCTGAAGATTTATAATTTTTAAGTACATTTTCAATCTTGGTCCCAAAACTCTATCTGGGAAAGTAGAACCATTATGGAATCCCCAGGTTAGAAGACACCTCATTATTTTTTGGATGGATGGTTGAATCAATGAATGCTGTAAAGAGGAATTCATCTCAGGTACATGTTGGACTTGATAACTTCTGAGGTCTTTAAAAAATGAAAATCTTTATGGTGTTATTTATAGAGTTTTCCTAGAGAGCTGAACAGTGTTTCATTTCTGAGTCTGTGCTTTGAGAGATCAAGTCTCTTCCAACAGCACATTCTTTTCAAGATCTTGGAGCTGAGTGGGGCAATCATTCATCTCTACACAATCCAGTTCAGGCTCAAAGCTACTGTTCTCTGAGTAATATCATCTCTGGCTCCCCGTACCTGTGGGTTTATACCCTACAAGCTAGTATTCTGACAAAAGGCTGATTTTTTACAGCACAAAGTCAAGTGGAGATTTGACAATATCCCCTCACTCCAATCCACCCTCCATATAGATGCCAAAGTAATTTTTTTCCTGCATGGGAAGCTAATCATGACACTCCCTTCCTCAGTAAACTCCAGTGACTCCCCATTGCTGCTACACCTTTTGAAGCACTTCACAGCCTACCCCAATCTATTTTTCCAGCCTAGTTACTTGTTACTTTCTTTTGAACACTCCATCCAAATTGGTTTTTTCTCTATTCTTTACACATGACCCTCCATTTATATTCTCTGTATATTCACATTAGCAGTTCTCCATCCCTGGAATGCTTTGCCACCACACTTCCCCCTCATAGAATTCTGCTTCTTTCAAGAAGCTGATTACACACATGAAGTTTTTCTTGGTCTTCTCAGCTGCCATTGTCCTCTTGAAAAGAGACGGTTTCAATCTTTGTACTTAGTGTTTCCAGCTCCCGGTACAATGTCTGTAACATTGTAGGTTCTTAATAGATATGAATTCATTGACTGACGCTTAACTGCTTATATTCAGTGATCTTATAGCTATATTGTACTTATGCAGAATATATCTATTCTTCATATGCTTAAATATGTATATGTGGTCACTGAAAAAAAGATAAGTTCTGTGAGAGAAAGAATTGTGTCTTACCTTTTTTTTGTCTTTGTATTTTCAGATCCTAGGCCTGAACATAGTACATAGTAGATACTGAATACTGAGTAGGTGATCAGATAATTCAATCAGAGAATTCATAGTGACATCTTTTTGTTTTTCAAATTTTGAACATTTGGTTCTCAAATACCTTTGTCAATGAACGAATGCATATTTATTGTCAACTACTGTATTATACAGGAACGAATGTTTAAAAGGAGATTTCTACTCAGATAAAGGTTGGACTGAATGACTTCTGAAGTCTTAAAAAAATAACAAACTTTACCAAAAAAAAAATACATTGGACATGTAAGAAAGTACACTGCAGTCTGGAGAAGGTCCAGACAAGGGTGATGAAGATGTTGAAAAGATTTGGCATAATGCCATTAGAATATCAGTAGAAAGAGCTAAGGTTATTTACTGCACAAGAAAAAGACAGTTCCTGCTAGTGATACTTACTAATTGAATGACTTTGATTAATTTTAGCTTTGTGGATATAAGGTTCTTCATCAGCCAAATTAAGAGTGTGTAGCAGACAGCCCCTAAATATCCCTTCCAGTTTTACATCCAGTGAATTTTATGAGAATCAATGAGGGAGGGACCTTTGAGATCATCTCCTCTACCTTTCATCATTCTAATTATGAAGGAAACAAGGATCAATAAAATTAAAGGAATTTACCAAGATCATGCAAGTAATAAGTAGCAAAAAGAACTCAGGTTCTTTCATTCCTAATCCTATTCAACTAAACATACTACCTCGAATTTAATCCCTTCCTTTTATATGAGTAAACCCAAATCCAGAGAAAGAAAGAGATTTGTGGGGAAAAATGGCAGGAGTCAATCTCCATGACTCCTAGGCTAGGACCCTAATTTTTCCTTTACACAATATTCATACCATCAACTTCTATCTAGTCTAAGGACAATGCATATACACTTGAATAATAGAAGGAAATGTATTCTAGGATCCAAATAAATAGTTCATGTGGTAAATTTTGTGGAAGATAAAAAGAAAGTGCTACCTAGAGAGAGCACTTCTTAGATGAAATGGCTTTTAAGATGGATTTTAATGAACTGGTTAAGATTCAGACAGAAAAGAATCATATAGAAGACCAAACACTGGATATCAAGTCAGAAGGCCTGGGCTTACATATTACCTTTGCCCTTATTTTCTTACCTTGGGCAAGTCAGTTTCCCATTCTTGACCTCAGTTTACTCATGTGTAAAGTAAGTATGGTTAGTCTGGATGATCATTCAGATTCCTTTAACTTCTAGATTCTTGACTCCTGTGATCCTTGCTCTGACTTGGCTGTTAGAGAACTAGGAAACTTTAGAAAAGTGATTTCATTTCTCAGGTTCCTCCTCCATGAAATTGTTCAAAGCTCTGTGCTAGTCAGTGAGGGGAATGCAAGGAGAAATGAGATAGGTTTCTGCCTCCAGGAGCTCACATGACCTAGTAAGGGGAGTAACATAATGTGATGCATCCATGAAAAAGTATCACATTACATCAAAGGCTGTTGCAATCCTTTCTTGGGGGCAGAATCAGGGAAAACTTCCTGAAGAAGGCAAAATGAGAAGTGTCCTCAGAACCCTTCTAGCTTTATATCATGAGATGCAATCATATTCAATGGAGCCAGTCCTATTTGGGAGGAATAATAAGTCCTCCCTAAAATGGGTTCCAGAATAAAAATAAGATTAGAGGATTTAATAGGCCTTGAATTCAAAGACTCAAATTTAACAAAGGAAGGAAATAAGTTAGGTTTGGGAAATTGTAGGCTAAATTATCTTAAATTTCTTTGGAGAGACTTGTCAGAATTACTTATCCAAGAAGAAATTTGCTTTTTAGAAGCAAAAGTAATTGTATCCACAGTACTCTGCATCTGTATATTCTGAGGTCTTATTCCTGGGTTATCCACAATATTGCTGTATCTTGGTTTACTTAACCAACTTTGAAATTGATTAAAAGCAAAAGAAAAAAACAAAAACAAAGCTATATTTATAATCTTACCATCTGAAAGGACGAATGGTCAAAAAACCCTTGAATTTACCAAACCAAATCAACAGGATGAAATGATCAAAGAAGATAATGTATATGAAGCACTTTGGAAATGTACAAGTCTTATTTAAATTTTAATTATGATTGTGACAGTGGGCCAACCACTACCTAATTATCGTAACTCATCCACACTGTTCAATGAGCATGGGTTGCCCTGCCAAAGTGAAATAGAGAAATTCTTCAAGGAAAAAACTACATAGGCTTCTCTTGGGGACTGTGTATGTATATATGTGTGTGTATGTATGTATATGTATACATATATACACATGCACATATATATGTGTATGGATATATACATGTATTTCAATATACATGTGTATACATATATATATATATATATTGTTTTGAGAAGTTTCTATATAACCTGTATACATTTATATGTATATGTAATTTATTTGTAGATAGTTCTCAAGAAACAACTTTGAAATTACTTATTAATAAAATAAGAATAACCAGCAGTTATATGATACTTTAAGTTTCCCAAATCCTTTAACATGAGTTGTCTCATTTGAACTTCACACTAGCACTCTATGAGTGGTGGTAGAATCCAAAGAACGTAACCTCTACAGTCAGAGAATCTGAGTTCATATCCTGTCTCCTATGTTTCCTATCCATGTGACCTTAGCCTCCCAGAGTCTCAGTTGTTTCAGTTCTATGTTCATCCTTCGTTGCCAAAGAAGACCATGCCTTGCATGACCATGCAAGACCATGTTGAAGAGACATGACTTGCACTTGACTTTGTTTTGAGTGAGGGAGGGCTGTGCAGGTCACCATCCTCACTTCTCCTCCAGAGCCATCTGGATCCAGTGACCAGATATTCATCATGATGACTGGAGATGACCCAGGATGAGGCAATTGGGGTTAAGTGACTTGCCCAAGGTCACATAGCTAGTGAATGTCAAGTGTCTGAGGTGAGATTCAAAGTCAGGTCCTCCTGACTCCTGTACTAGTGGTCTATCCACTACACCACCTAGCTGTCCAGTTGCTTCAGTTATAAAAATGAGGAAGGTGGATTAGATGATCTTTGGTGTCCCTCATAGCTCTAGGCTCCTGATCCATTTTTTGATGAAGAAATGGAAAACCAGAGATTTGAAGTAATTTTCCCAACGTCACACAGACAGTACTTGTTAGAGATAGAATTTAATCCTAGAGTTTCCAGATTCCCATACTCTATCCAATTAAATATGAAATTTCATCCAAGGCCAAGGATAAGTAAAAGTCTCATAATTACGTAACAGAGCCTTAGATTTAAAAAAGAAAAAAAAAACTATTGGTATACCAAGCTATAAGTATTTAGGCAAATGCAAACAATACAACAAAAATAAAACCTTTCGAAAGAATTTTTTATATTATTTTTTTCCTTAGTAATATTTTATTTTTTCCAATTACACGTAAAGAGAGTTTCTAACATTCATTTCTGTGAAATTTTGAGTTCTAAATTTTTATCTCCCCTTTCCTTTCTCTCTTCCCTCCCCAAGACAGCAAACAATGTGATATAGGTCATACATGTATGATCATGGTAAACATATTTCCACATTAGTCAAGTTGTGAAAGAAGAACCAGAACAAAAGGGAAAAACCACGAGAAAGAAAAACCAAAAATAAATGAAAATAGTGTGTTTTGATCTGCATTCAGACTCCATAGGTCTTTTTCTGAATATGGCTAGCATTTTCCATCACAAACCTTTTAGAATTGTTTTAGATCACTGTAATATGGAGAAGAGCTAAGCCTATCATAACTGATCATTGTACAATGTCACTATTGCTGTATACTAGAAAGAATTTTAAAAGAAAAATCTCAGTGTATATATAGATTCTATGATACTGGAATACTCTTAGTTGGTACCTACATATAGATAATAGCACAATCCATATAAATACACACATGTATTGCACATATACACATGACATATATGTGTTATGCAGTACAAACATATACACAGGCCTATTAGGAATTTCTACCACACAAATGAATACTGTACTCCTCTATTTTGGATACTCTTTTCACTACTTCAAATATCAATATGAAATTGAGTCTACTGCATTTACTGTTTGATATATAAAGATTTTAGTTGTTTTTAATTTTATATAAGTGGATATATATATAGATATAGATAGATATATATATATATACATATTTGTTGGATCATTTATATATATATATATATATATATATATATATGTATGTGTGTGTGTATGTATTCAACTTCATCCAGTTCTGAAAACCTTTCTTTTTTTTTTTAAGTGAAATAACTAAACTTCTCTTGACTTTAGAACCCAGTGATTCCCTTGTCAACCATATAACCAAAGGAGGCAAGAAGGGGGGTGGAAAATAAAGGTACAATATATACCAAAATATTCATAAGGTAGCAGTTTTTCTGGTAACAAATAACTCAAAATAAAGTAAATATTCATCTGTTGAGGATGACAAGGAAAATGGAACAATGAATATATTCAGATGAAGATAGAGAGATATGAATTAATGCAGTGTAAATTCAACAGAATCGGTAGAACAACACTGACAGATTTAAATAAAGTAAATTGGGAAGAAAAATAACCAAGAAGCAATTCAGATCTCATGAAAAGTAATGGGCAACCTCTGTTCCAGAGAACTGAGGATGAAACACAAATTCCTCCTCTCACAAGGTGATGGGGAGGAGTGACCAATGCAGAATTGTGATACTTAGTGTGGAATCAGATGTACTATCTATTCCTGTAGGTTTTGAAGGAACAGTATTGGCTATTCTTGCTACTGTTATTGTCACAGTGGTAGGGGGATGAGGGAGTAGAAAGGAAAAGTAAAGTAATTCAATAATTAATAATAAAATTTTAAAGATAAGATGACTTTGAAAGAGTTAGCAGTTAGGTTCTATGCAATAACCAATCAACACATACACAAAGATATAGATATAGATACATAGATATGGTCAATGGAGTAGTTTGGTTTTCATTACATATTTGTTATAACCATTTTGCTTATTTTTTAATGGGTAGGGAAGTAGGAAAGAAAAAAACTTGTTTTAACTAAACCTGAAATTAAAAATGAATTCAGTATAAAAATGAGGCATCAAAAAAACAAAAAATCATACAGATCGATGCTTTGTGTAAATCTGGTAGTTTCTCTTAAAAATTGTATAATCTTATTTAGTGAGTTAAAAATAACATTTTGTTCCTGGCTTAATCCAGTGAGCTTTGTGGTGATCTCTCCCAAATCCTTGCAAGCTTGATGATAACCCTTATAATCAACCATTGACATAAGAGCATTATGTGGGAGTAGCTCATTTCCTCAGCATTTTTTTTCTTTTCTACCAAGAGATTTCTTCAGCAGGAAAACAAGAAGATAGCAGATCTCTTTAAGAAAATCCCAGTTGGTAGCAGTCCCAAGCTGTCTTTCTGCCTGGCTGGACACTACTGGGTTTTCTTGGATTTTTGTTCCATAAAGTTCCTTGTACTTTTCCCAGAGGGTGATTGATCTCTCTGTTGTCACATGTTTTCACATTAACCACTCCCCAGGATTCTTTCAAGAGTGACACATGGCACCATCTCTGCATATTACAAACTGACAAATCTGGTTATTCCATATGTGAAGAAGCCAGGACTACCTTGGTTTCCTTGCAAAGAACCTCATTAATTGTCCAGGGGGATGACTAATGCCTACTGTTTATTGTTCCCACTTGGCATACAGCTTTCATTGCACACCCAACCCCTGCTGGTAAAGAAAGTGAAAAACAGCATTAAAAAACAGAGCCCAAGTACTATAGCTCTAATGGAATGGCATATAAATAGACTGCTTAATTACTTTTTGCATTCTTCCAGAACCAGACAAGGATGCCATTGATTTCTAGTGCCTAACTACCCATGTGGTGTGAGTAATGGCTGTACCTTGAGAAACAAAATCTGTTTCTGAAGATCTTTCTAGAGTCAGAGAAATGACATTTGCCATTTGTGTTCTCCTTTGAATACCCAAATCTAACCAATGCCAATGATATTCCATAGAATCACAAAGTGACAGAACTGGAATGATCCTTGAAATCAGGCTAGTTATTAGCTATTTGAACTCAGAGCAAGTGACTCCATTTCTCCTCATCTCTAAAATTAGAGTTGGATTAATTATCTATAAGGATCTTTCAAACTTTAAAATCCTAAAATATTAAGAAATCAAGTCATCTCAAGTCCCCATATTTGCCGCTAAAGATAAACAAAGGACTCAAGAGCTCAGAGTTAAACTATACAGCTAAGACTCAAGGATAGTCTTTCTCCCTTCAAGCCCAAGGCTCTTCTCACAATGTCTCAGAGAAAACAAAGAATGCCATTTCCACTGGATAGATGGACAAAATGAGACCCTGACATTATGGGATAACCATAGGCAAACTAACTGTATTTAAAGTAGTTTATTGTTCATAGGGTTCCAACAGTTCCAAACATATTTTTCAATAAGGGAAAAATGTACAAATGTTTATAGCACTAAATCTTTAAGAGTTCTTAGGGGCTCAGGCTCATTTAGTCTGCTTTTATGGATGACAACATCGAAAGCCACATAGAGGAAGTGACTTCTCCAAAGTCAGAGAGCTAAAATATCTGTTCCATCAGGATGCGTATTATCCTTACCTTTGCTCTTCCTAATGGTTTAATTGTTTCTGTTTATATTCTGGGTCTCATGAGCATAATTCCAGAAGGGGCCCTATCACCATTTGTCAACTACAACATGAGCTTTTCTTTAGTGAATTTTTTGGGGCCAAGGATTTATAACTGTCCATTCCCCTCCAACTCCAGTTCTATTGTTGCATTCTTTTTCTCCTCCCCAAAATGGAAGATATTCTGGTTATACTGAAACATCTTTAAGTGGACATAAATATGAAAAATGATTCTATGGTGGTCAACAAGAGAAAAACAGAAAATCCATGTTGTTATTTTTACCCTCTGACAGAATGGACTAAATCCAATGAACAAAACATGATATATTTTAATCTAAACAGAGAGTAATATATCACTTACCTAGATGTTAGATTTGAAGCATTTTAATCATTAGTAATAATAATAAAATGTGTAGTGTTATTAATGATGATGGTTAGCATTTCTACAGTGCTTGGGATTTTCAAAGAACTTTGCATGTATTATGTCATGATCTTCTCACTGCAACCCTGTAAGTTAGATGCGAGTATTATCTCTACTTTATAGTTAAGGAAACTGAGGCAGAGACAAAGTAAATGACTTGACCAGGGTCACTCCACTAACATCTGAGGAAGGATTTGGATTTAAGACTTCCTGGCTCTAAGTCTAGTACTCTGTCTACTATGTCACATATCTGCCTGAATTTATTATAACTTTGCCATTATCGGTAATTCTAATAATTATAAAGAGGATGGTAACAATTCATATGTATGCAGTTGATAAAAGATAACACATGTAAACTACTTTGTCAGTCTTGAAACACTATCGAAATGTTATCATCATTGTTAACATTATTTTTCAGTTTACAAAAAGTATATTCCCAAATGGAAGGGAAAGAAATGGAAGGAGAGTCTTTTGAGAATCTAAAACTACTGTCACAAAACCCATGTTTTTCTTCATGAAAAATTATTCTTATTACAAGTAATTTTTTACTTGATTCTCTGGGATTCTCTAAGTATATAATCATATCATCTGCAAAGAGTGATGACTTAGTTTCTTCTTTGCCTATTCTAACTCTTTCAATTTCTTTTTCTTCTCTTATTGTTACAGCTAACATTTCTAGTACCATAATGAATAGCGATAATGGACATTCTTGTATCATCCCTGATCTTTTTGGAAATGCATCTAGCTTATCTTCACTGCATATAATGCATGCTGAAAGTTTTAAGTAGATTATATTATGGAAATTATTATGAGGAAATATCATAAGGAATTATTGTATTATGGAAAGTTCCATTTATGCCTGTGCTCTCCAGTGCTTTCAATAGGAATGGGTGTTGTATTTCATCAAAAGCTTTCTCTGCATCTATTGAGATAATCATGTGGTTTCTCTGAGTTTTGTTGTTGATATGATCAATAATGCTAATGGTTTTCCTAATATTGAACCAGCCCTGCATTCCTGGTATAAATATTACCTGATCATAATGTGTTATTCTCCTGATAAATTGCTGTATTCTTTTTGCTAAAATCTTATTTAAAATTTTTGCATCTGTATTCATTAGAGATATTGGTCATAATTTTCTTTCTCTGTTTTGGCTCTTCCTGGTGTAGGTATCAAAACCATATTTGTATCATAAAAAAAAATTTGGGAGGACTCCTTCTTCCCCAATTTTCCCAAATAGTTTATATAGCATCGGAATCATATTGTTTAAATGTTTGATAGAATTCACTTGTGAATCCATCCAGCCCTGGAGAATTTTTCTTAGGGAGTTCATTGATGACATGTTCAATTACTTTTTCTGAAATGGGGTTACTTAAGTATTCAATTTCCTCTTCTGTTAATCTGGGCAATTTATATTTTTTAATTATATTCATCCATCTCATTTAGATTGTTGAATTTATGGGCATATGGTTGGGCAAAGTAATTTCTAATTATTGTATTAATTTCCATCTCACTGGAGGTTAGTTCACCCTTTTCATTTTTGAGACTGGTAATTTGGTTTTCTTCTTTTTTTAAATAAAATTGTCCAAAAATTTATCAACTGTTTTTTTCGTAAAATCAACTCTTGGATTTATTTATTAGTTCAATAGTTTATTTAATTTCAGTTTCATTAATCTCTCCTTTGGTTTTCAGTATTTTTACTTGGAGATTTTCAATTTGTTCTTTTCCTAGCTTTTTCAGCTGCATCCCCAATTCATTCATCTCTTCTTTCTCTATTTTATTCATATAGGAATTCAAAAACATAAAACTTTCCCTAAGAATTTCTTTTGCAGTATCCCATAAGATTTGGTAGATTGTCTCATTATTGTCATTCTCTTGAATGAAGTTGTTGATTGTTTCTATAATTTGTTGTTTAACCCACTCATTCTTTAGGATTAGATTGTTTAGTTTCCAGTTAGTTTTTGGTTTATATTCCCATGGCCTTTGATTACATATAATTTTTTTGCATTACAATCTGAGAAGGATGCATTGACTATTTCTGCCTTCCTGCTCTGGATTGTGAGATTTTCATGGCCTATTACATAGTCAATTTTTGTATATGTGCCATGTACCCCTGAGAAAAAGGTAAATTGCTTTCTATTCCCATTCAATTTTTTCCAGAGATCTATCATATCTACCTTATCCAGAGTTCTATTCACCTCCTTAACTTATTTCTTGTTTATTTTGAGGTTAGAGTTATGAAGTACAGAGAGGGGGATGTTGAGCTCCTCCATTTGTATAGTTTTGCTGTCTATTTCTTCCTGTAATTCCCTTAATTTCTACTCTAAGAATCTGGATGCTAAACCATTTGGAGCACTTATGTTTAGTAATGAAATTGTTTCATTGTCTATGGTGCCTTTTAGCAGGATATAGTTTCCTTCCTTATCTCTTTTGATTAGATCTAGTTCTGCTTTTGCTTTGTCTGAGATTAGGATTGCTATCCCTGCTTTTTTTTACATCAGCTGAGGCACAGCATATTGTGCTCCAACCTTTTACCCTTACCCTGTGTGTGTGCCCCCATTTCAAATGTGTTTCTTATAAACAACATATTGTTGGATTACGATTTTTAACTCATTGTGCTATCCACCTCTGTTTTATTGGGAGAGTTCATCCTATTCACATTCACAGTTATGATTGCTATCTGTGTCTTTCCCTCCATCCTCTTTCCCCTCATTGATGCTTTTTGTTCTCCCTTCCCCTCCACAATGGAGTTGTAATTTTTGACCACCACCTCCCTCAGTCTTCCGTCCCTTCTTTCAGTCCCCCTCCCTTTTAATCCCCTTTTCCCTTAATACTTCTTCCCTCCCTTTTAGCCTCCCTTTTCTTTCCCACTTCCCCTCCTACTGCCTATAGAGCTAATTGTATTTCTATACTTAACTGAGTTTGTTGTATATTGTTGAGTTTGTTGAATCCAGTGAGCTTTTTTTATTTATTACAATTTATTTTTTCTTCCTCCTTTTCATATTTCCCATTACAATCCCTTTGCACTCTTAAATCACAGGTTGTTATCATCACATCATTTAATTCATACCCACTCCATCTATCTATGTTTATCCCTTTTTCATGTCATAATAAATATACAATTCTTCAAATTAACAAGTATCATCTTCTCTTATAGGGACATAAACAGTTTGCCCATATTGTGTAACAATTTTTTTTCCCGTTTACCTCTCTTGAGACCTGCATTTGAAGATCAATTTTTCTATTGAGTTCTGGCCTTACTTCACTAAATGCCCATATCCTTGCTTGAAATATTATGCTCAATTTTGCTGGATAATTAATCCTTGGTTGTAGTCCCAGCTCCTTTGCCTTACAGAATATCATATTCCGATTCCTTTGATCTTTTAATGTAGAAGGTTCAAGGTCCTGTGTAATTCCAACTGTAGCTCCTCGATATTTGAATTGTTTCTTTCTGGCTGCCTGAAATATTTTCTCCTTCACTTGACAGTTCTGGAATTTGGCAATGATATTCCTTGGTGTTTTTAGTTTGGAGTCCCTTTCAGGAGGTGAGTGGTAAATTCTTTCGATGATTATTTTGCCCTCTGGATCTAGGACTTCTGGGTCTAGGACTTCTGGGCAATTTTCCTTGGTGATTTCTTGGATGATATTGTCCAGGCTCTTTTTTCATCACGGTTTTCTGGTAAACCAATAATCCTTAGATTTTTTTCTCCTGGTTCTATTTTCCAGATCAGTTGTTTTTCCAATTAGATATTTTACATTTTCTTCTATCTTTTCATTCTTTAGATTGTGTTTTGACTGATTCTTGATGTCTCATAGATTTATTAGCTTCTACTTGCCCAATTCTATTTTCTATCAAATTGTTTTCTTCAGTTAAATTTTGCATCTCCTTTTCCATCTGCCCAGTTATTCCTTTTAAGGAATTATTTTCTCCAGTTAGGCTTTGTACTTCCTTTTTTATTTGTCCAACTCTCCTTTTAGATTTTTCTGTGATTTCTTTTTTCATATTTTTAAAATCATTGGTCAGTTTTTCTCCTACTTCTCTAATTTGGATTTTAAAATTCTTCCTGAGCTCTTCTAAGAAGGCTCTTTGTGCTTCAGATCCATTCATATTCCCTTCTGAATGGGAGTACAGTCTCAATGTTGACTCTTGTATTTGTGTTTTGGTCCTTGCTCCCATAGAAAGATTCTATGGTTTTTCATTTTTTACTTTACTTCTTATAATGATAATTACCCTTTTCCTAGCTTTCAAAGTAGATCTCTGTGTCTAGGACACAGGGAGCTCTGTGCCACAGTTCTTATGCCTAAAACTTGAGGCCTTGTGTATTGTGGCCTCTGGTTCTTTCAGCTAGAAACTAAAATACTGAAGCTTCCCAGTGCTGAGCTGTGTTGGAAATCCAAGGCAAGATGATGTCTTTTTGGGTTTCCCCCTAGTTACCCTGGAACTAGCTCGCTAAGTGTGGGGGAGGGGTGGTCTGGCTAGAGGAGTTCTCCTCTGCTGAGCTAACTCAGCAGTTGGTGATCCCATCTTCACTAGTGTCTTTTGATTCCTCTGGCATGCTGATGCACGCCTGGGGTCTTGGTGTTGGTAATTGCAGGCTTCACCCCCTTGGTGCCCAGGATCTTCTCCTAGTTTGTTGAGGTGGGGCTCTCTGGGACAGTTCTGATCCTGCACTGGTCCCATTCAGGCACAGTAAGAGGAACGAACCCTTCTTAGCAATCTTTCTAGCCTCACAGGCTAAGAGTCTGTTTACCCCTTCTGATACTCCCACTGTTCCAGGATTTTTCCTGGGGTGATATTTTCTGGGCTCATCTAGGTCAACAAGGGGGAGGAGATAGCAATCACAAATCATTCCACCATCTTTGCTCCTAGAACAAGAAATCAGCTCATGATGCAAATTCAAAAATATATATTTTGTATAACAAGTTCAATTATTTGTATAGCAAACATGTGATCACTCTCCTCTCCAGAATCCTAATAGAGAGAAACAGAAGAGCAAGACATTGAGAATCACAGAAAATTAGGTCTACAGTGTCCCAAATCCCCAGAGTTTTCAGTTCTTTTATTTTTCTTTTTCATGGATTGACTAGGTTCATTATTTCTTGGGTTTGCTTACTAGAGAAGGGGAGAAAGACAAATAGTTGGGCACACTCTCCAGTCAAGCACTACATAGGCTATGTTGGTGACCAAAAGTAATTGGTCACTGTTCTGAGCCTTACATATCCAGATATGCTTTCTTTAGCAGAAAAGGCTCAAGTTTGTAATAGCAGAGAAGGGAGAACAGTGAGATCAGGGTGACAAAGCACTGCAGAAGAGACCAGAATGGAGAGGTACTAAAATGAAAGCTACAAAAAGCTGGGAATTAATTTTTTACTGCCAGTTTTTCTGATAAAGACCTCATTTATAAAATATATAGATAACCTAGTAAAATTTATAAGAATATAAGTCATTCCCCAATTGAAAAATGGTCAAAGGAAGTTTCCAGATGAAGAAATTAAAATTGTCTATATTCATATGAAAAATGCTCTAAATTAATATTTATTAGAGAAATACAAATTAAAGCAATTTTGAGGTACCACCTCACACTTATCAGAATAACTAATATGACAGAAAAGGAAAATGATAAATGTTGGAAAAGGTGTGAGAAAATTGGAACACCAATGCATTGTTGGTGGAGTTATGAACTGAAACAACAATTCTGGATGTCCTATGCCCAAAGGTCACATCCTTTGATCTAGCAATACGACTACTAGGTCTATTTCCCAAAGAGATCGTAGGAAATGGAAAAGGACCCATGTGTACAAAAATATTTAAAACAGCTCTATTTGTGTTGGTTGAGAATGGGAAATTGAGGGAATGCCTGAGCAAGTTGTGGTATATGAATGTAATGGAATACTATTTTGCTATAAGAAATGATAGCAGTAGAATTTCAGAAAAACCTGGACTTATGTGAACTGATGCTGAATAAAATGAGCAGAACCAGGAGAACATTGTACACAGTAACAGCAATAATGTGTAATGATCAACTTTGATATTCTTGACTCTTTGCAGCGATACAATGATCTAAGACAATTCCAAAAGATTCATGATTAAAAATCCTATTCTCATCCAGACAAAGAACAATGGAGTCTAAATACAGAACAAAGAATACAATTGTCTTTTGTGGGTTTGTTTGTTTTTCTTTCTCATGCTTTTTTTCTTTTTCTTCCGATTATTTTTTCCACAATATGACTAATGTGGAAATATGTAAAATATGATAGTACATGTAGAGCCTACATCAGATTGCCTGTCTTCTTGGGGAGGGGGATGGAGAGGAAGGAAGGGAGAAAAAATTTGGAAATAAAAATATTATAAAAGGGAAAAAGTTGAAAACTCAAAATAAATAAATTTTTTAAAATAAAAAAATGCATATGTTGCATTAAAAAAATGTCAATTTCTTTTTTAAAAGTCTTATTTTCAAAAGTGGCTTGTTGATGCAAAATAGAATCAATTGTTTTCTTCTCCCATCTACTTGCCCTTGAATGAAATCATGGGCAGCAGAAGAATAATCCCTTCTTTTAATGCTTATAAGATCATGAGTTTAATCAGTAGTGGGGCAAGGACCAGGGAGGAATGGAGCAATTTGGAAGGTTGGGAGGACTGGTAGGTTATGATTTGACTGAATGCTCACCAGAGTACCTCTTAACATATTTTTCTTCATTTTCCTTGTATGTGGCCACAGCGTGGATTGCCTTTTTCATTTATACATGTATAGAAGGCTGGTGGAATTGAATGGAAATATTGATTGCCTACAAGTTACAGATTTGAGGTAAGGCAATCAATATTTTCATAATTTTACTATTTCAGCACAATATTTCATTTTCTTTTGATATCACTAGAACAGAACTATATCAAGTACAGCCTCCAATGAAGCATTAGCTTTGCAAGCTTGGGACAGTGATAAAGGAAAGTATAATAAGACATTTGGATGAATAGATGCCGTTAGGCTATAAGGATACTGCAACTTTTGAGGGGGCTCATGGATACATAGTGATTAAACATTAATATAGTTGTTTTAGTGGCAGGAGGGGTATTAGCACACCTGTTGGATATATTTTATGGTAGGTTCCGATGCTACTTGATTTGCTAGCTGACAGTCTTTTTTTATATAGGTTTACAAAAAATAGGGTGTGAGCTGGGTGTAGGCTGCTCTTGCTGCTACAATATGTAGATCCCTGCTGTTTGTAGTAAATCACAAAATGGTAATAGATATAGGTGAAAAGACTCAACTACTCAGACTTTTCAAATGATCTTTTGTCAGAGAAAGATAGAATTAAAACAAAAGAAATTAATAGGGACTCTATGGTCGAGATAAATAAGGGTACAAGATGATCCTTAACTACTATCAATGAAGTAAAATCACCAAGCCTAGATTAACTTCATTTTCATGAACTAAACAAACCAAGAGGTGTGAATTATGAGCCTTACGAAAGTCATCTTTTAAAGATTTTGAAAATAGAAGTATTTTAGGATCAGAAATAGGTAAAGGTTCTAATTTTCATAAAAGGGAAGAGAGTAGATAGGGCAAACTGGAGGTCAATTGTCTCTCTAAGTAGACACGAGAAGAGGTTTTATGTATCTGAAAGACTGTCTTGTGGGAGACAGAGTAGATTCATTCTACTTTGCTCAAGAAGAAGGAACTAGGTGTGCTGGGCTGGGTGAGTTTTGCAAAGAATGAGGTTTCAGTTCATATATGGAGAAAAAAAATCTTCCTAGCAATTTGATCCATCCAAAAGTGGAATCAGGTGCCACTAAAGGTAATAGATGTCTTCAAGAGAACTTTCAATGATTACTGGTTAAGAATACGGTAAAAAAAAAAAAAAAGTAAGATGTATTACTGGATTAGACTTGTTAGCTCATAGGTTCCTTCTTCTTCTGATTACTGTTTTATTCCGTGAAGGAGAATGTGGCTCTTGGCACAAAAGGAAACACTTTGACCCTCTGGGTCTCACTATTGTTATCTGTGTAGATGATTGAGTTAATAACTTCTCATGGATAAAAAAAGAGATAGCAGAGTTCAAGAAGGACAAATAAGATCCTGATTTTTTTTAAATCTTTTAAAAGAAATCTTCAAATGTTTGACAAGAGAGCTTGACATTGTTTTATGGTAAAAAAAATTCCTTTGAGTTTTGTATTATTTTTCTTTCTCTAATGCGTTAGTCATCAATTTTACAGAGACAGCAAATTTAAAGATGACTGTCACATCAGTAACATTGTTTATTCTCTAGTAAAACATAGTTAGTTTCATTTTTATGCCACTACCTGTAGTATAAAGGATTTTTCCAGAGTAAACTGATCCTTGTCCATAACATAGCTGACTAAAAGACTGTACTGAGCTGATTGTTGATTATGAAAAACAAAATAGCATAGGACACTTCATTTAATGCCTTAAAGTATGGGGGTTTTAATTGTTTCTCTAATTATTTTTGTTTATTTATTTACTTTTATTTTTCAACATTCATTTCCACAAAATTATGAGTTCCAAATTTTGTCCCCATCTTTACCCTCTGGCCACCCCATAATACCTTGCATTCTGATTATGCCTTCCCTCAATATACCCTTCCTTCTATCACACCCCTCCCTTCCCTTATCCCCATCTTCTCTCTTTTCTTGTAGGGCAAGATAGAATTTTATACCCCATTACTTGTATTTCTTATTTCCCAGTTATATAGAAAAACAATTCTCAACATTCATTCCTAAAACTTTGAGTGTCAAATTCTCTCCCTTCCTCTCTCCCCACCCATTACCATTAAGAAGGCAAACAATTCAATACAGGCTATATATGTGTAGTTTTTTGCAAAAGATTTCCATAATAGTCATGTTGTGTAAGACTAACTACATTTCCTTCCATGCTATCCTGTGCCCCAATTTATTCTAATCTCTCTTTTGACCTTGTCCCTTCCCAAAAGAGTTTACTTCTAATTACTCACTCCTCCCATTTACTCTCCCTTCCATCATCTCCCCCACCCCACCTGCCCCTTTCTCCCCTACTTTCCTGTAGTGTAAGATAGATTTTCATGCCAAATTGAGTGAGCATGTTATTCCCTCCTTAAGCCAAATGTGAAGAGTAAGCTTCACTTTTTCCCTCTCACCTCCTCCCTTTTCTCCTCCATTGAAAAACCTTTTCCTTGCCTCTTTTATGAGAGATCATTTTCCCCATTCCATTCCTACCTTTCTCCTCCCAATATATTCCTCTCTCACCCCTTAATTTTATTTTTTTAGATATCATTCCTTCTTATTCAACTCATCCTGTGCTTTCTGTTTCTCTCTGTCTCTCTGTCTCTCTGTCTATATATATATATATATATATATATATATATATATATATATATATATATATATATATGTGTGTGTGTGTGTGTGTGTGGGTGTGTGTGTGTATGTGTGTGTATATATATATATATACATATATATATGCATGTATGGATGGATGGATGTTTGTGTTTGTGTGTGTGTAATCCCTCCAACTGCCAAAATACTGAGAAAAGTCTCAAGAATTACAAATGTTATCTTTCCATGTAGGAATATTAACAATTTAACTTTAGTAAGTCCCTTACAAGTTCTCTTTCCTGTTTACCTATTCATGCCTCTTTTGATTCTTGTGTTTGAAAATCAGATTTTCTATTCAGTTCTTGTCTTTTCATCAAGAATGCTTGATGTCCTCTGTTTCATTTTTCCATTGAAATATTATACTCAGTTTTGCTGGGTACATGATTCTTAGTTTTAATCCTAGTTCCTTTGATTTCTGGAATATCATATTCCAAGTCCTTCAATCCCTTAATGTAGAAGATGCTAAATGTTGTGTTATCCTGATTGTATTTCCACAATACTCGAATTGTTTCTTTCTGTTTGCAGTATTTTCTCCTTGACCTGGGAACTCTGGAATTTGGCTACAATAACCCTAGGAGTTTCTCTTTTCAGATCTCTTTCAGGAGGCGATCTGGGGATTCTTTCAATATTTATTGTGCCCTCTAGTTCTAAAATATCAGGGCAGTTTTCCTTGATAATTTCATGAAAAATTATGTCATCTCTATCATGGCTTTCAGGTAGTCCGATAATTTTTAAATTGTCTCTCCTAGATCTATTTTCCAGGTCAGTTGTTTTTCCAATGAGATATTTCACATAATCTTCTATTTTTTTCATTCTTTTGGTTTTGTTTTGTAATTTCTTGGTTTATCATAAAGTCATTAGCTTCCATCTGCTCCAGTCTAATTTTTAAAGAACTATTTTTCTTCAATGAGCTTTTGAATCTCCTTTTCTATTTGGCTAATTCTGCTTTTAATGCATTCTTCTCCTCATTGGCTATTTGGACTTCTTTTGCCAATTAAGTTAGCCTACTTTTAAAGGTGTTATTTTCTTCAACATTTTTTGGGTCTCCTTTAACAAGCTGTTGACTCACTTTTCATGATTTTCTTGTACTTCTCTCATTTCTTTTCCCAATTTTTCCTCCACTTCTCTTACTTGATTTTCAAAATTATTTTTGAGTTCTTCCATGGCCTGAGACCATTACATATTTATTTCGGAGCTTTTGGATGCCAAAGCTTTAACTTCCCCTGAGGGTATGCATTGTTCTTCCTCATCTGAAAAGATGGAAGAAAATACCTGTTCATCAAGAAAATAACCTTCTATACTCTTATTTTTTTTTCCCTTTTTGGGACATTTCCCCAGCCAGTTACTTGACTTTTGAGCACTTTGTCAAGAAGTGGGTATTCTCTTGGGATCTGTAAGTTCTCAGTTTCTCCAACATGGCAAAATCAAGGGAGAGGAGTTTTATCCTCTTCTGGCTTGAGCACTGATCTGGGAGCAACCAAAAACTTTTCTGCCCAGAATATACAAGTAAATGTCCCTCTTCACAACTGTTTCCAGTTCCACCATGCCAGTTCTCCTCCTCACCCCAGGGCCACTCTCAGGGCTGAGATTCAGATCAGCTGCTCAATTCCCCCAGGGGTTTTAGGCAAAGGGCTTCAAAAATGCATGCTACCTACCACTGCAGTGGTTGCTGCCAGTGGTCCAGACCATGTTCCTTCTCTGGGGTGAAGGAGTTTTCTCACTAACCTTTGAAGCTGTCTTTGGCCAGTGGAGCCCTGAAGTCTGTTCCAGATCCTGTCCCCGCTGCACCACGCTACCTATGCTGGATTGCACTCCACTCTGCGCCTGGTGCAATAGACCTTTCCTGTTGGCCTTCCAGGTTGTCTTGGGCTGGAAATCTCTTTCACTCTGTCGTTTATGTGGCTTCTGCTGCTGTAGAATTTATTTAGAGTCATTTTTACAGGTATTTTATGGGCTGCATGGGGGAGCTTCTACAGCTTTATCTTTCCACTCCATTTTGGCTCCGCCCCTGTCTAAAGTATGGATTTTTAACCTGGAATCCATAGACCCTCAAGGAGGGTCTTTGCTAGATTTCAGAGGTTTCATGAATATAGTTAGGAAAAGATTATATCTCTATTTTTTATTAATCTTTGGTTTCCTTTGTAGTGTCATGTATTTTATGCATTTTGAAATGTATTCTAAAAGATGTCTATAGATTTTACCTGAGTACCAGAGGCGTTCGTGACACACAAAAATTATGTCAAGAATCCCTATCTCAAACTTTCTCTTGAACAAGCTATCTCTAAACTACACATCAAAATTAGAAGAAGAAGAAAAAAACCTTTGAATGATGAAATAAGAAAATTCACTTTGCTCAATATTTTCTGATCATATCAGATAAGAAGCTTGATGTTTGCTTAGGTAACAGAGATCTAATACAGAAACTAAGTTGAAAAGGGATTCATTGAGAGTAGTAACATCCTCTAGATGGTCTTATTTGTAGATAATATTCTGATTGCATCAAGCCCTGTGATACTGTAGAGTCTAAGGGAAAAGATCTATATAACCAGTAAACAAAAATTGGATTGATGGTTCACACAGGAAAAGTCAAAGGACAGAGAGTGTCTCATGTCCAAATTATGACATACAGTCTTATAAATCAACTGGGGAACCTTCCATAAATGTGTGTATTTAGGACAGACAGAATAAATGAAGTTTAGTCCATTAATCACCAGGTTGGATTGGCTTCAGAAAATTGCAAAGCTATCCTAATGGATCCAAACAACTCCCAGAAACAAAGGATTGTCTCTTTGTATACCAACATATATCAGTGTTGTTTTACGACTATAAGACATGAAATATAAGAGTATTTAAGAATTAAAGATTAAATCTTGCAAAGGGAAATAAAGGTACAAAAATATAAAAGAAGAAAAAAATTAAAAGCAGGTTGCAAAGCAAAAACATAACAAAGCAAAAGTATAACAAAGCAAAATCTTTGAAAAATTGGAGTAATGGATGTCATTAATGTATGAAAAAAAGAAGATAGACTGGTCATGTGAACAAAGTGTGGATGACAGATAGATAGGAGACCGCAAGATGCACAAGATTTGAGTATTTAATTTACTTACCAAATTCAGTGTTTCATTTTTTCTCAAAAAAGTTATTTGTGATTTGTGTTTGCAAGCCTCTTGTTTTTCTCATTTATTATTCCTTAACCATGTTTTCCAACATATTCTTTACCATCTTTTTTCCCCTAGACCTTCATTTGCACTGAAATAACCTGGTAGGTATAGATTGAATTTGAAGGACGTTATTGAGTTCTTGGGAGAAATACTCTACCTTGTCATCCTTTGCAACAGATCCTGTACATAAGTTGTAATTATCTTCCTGATGATTTTGCAGATTCTTATTAGTGCTGTAATAGAGGACAGTCAAGTGTCTCATGAAAATGTTTCTTGTTGCTTTTAATCATATGACAGAAACCAATTCTGCCAAATCTTTTATCTGCTTCTCCAGGAGAACCTATGAAACATCCTTCCATTTAGCTTCAAGAGTGATAGAATTTGAATCCTTCAAGAGTGTACACACTTAGTTGTTATTTGAAAAGGAACACATAAAGTATCAACATTTAAGTTAATATCAATATTGATAATTAATATTTATAATTTATTATAATTAATTATAAATTAATATGAATGTTTATAGTCTAAATAATGTTTTCTAAATGTTATTACATATTTTTAAATAGTTTCTAAATATTTCTAAATATTAATGTTTTCTACACTGTTTTATGCTACCCTAGCATAGCTACTATAGAAGTAGAAAGTGGTCAGATAGAACTGAGTACCATTCTTTGAACTTTAAGTTACTTTGGCCAATAATCATTAAAAAAAAAAAAACCCAACCAGCTGGTGATATACTTCCTCCTGCTTAGCCAGGGTGGTCCTCATAAGACAAAATCAGTCTATTGCCAAACCTAGGGGTGGGGAACCTATGACCTCATGGCCACATGTGACCCTCCAAGTCCTCAAGTGGAGGCCTTTGACTGAATCCAAATTTCACAGAACAAATCCTCTTAATAAACAGATTTTTCTCTTGAAGTTTGGATTAAGTCAAAGTACCACACTTGAGGACCTGCAGGGCCACATGTGGCCTCGAGGCTGCAGGTTCCCCACCCCTGAGCCCAAACCAGCTGAGATTTTTCCAGAACATAGAACATGTCAGAGAAAGGAAATGTTGCTCCATCTCCTGCCTGCCTGTTTTCACTGACTGTTCCCCATGCCTACAATGTTCTCCTTTCTCATCTTTGTCTCCTGGCTTCCTTCAAGTCCCAGGTAAAATTCCAGCTTCTATAAGAAGCCCTTCTAAGGCTAGTGCTTTTCCTCAGTGATTGCTTCCAATTATCTTGTATATATCTTGTTTGTCGATACTTATTTGAACATCATCTCATCTATTAAACTGTGAGCTCCTTGAGAGAAGGGACTGTTCTATTTTAACCATTTATTATTTTATTATTAATTAATTATTATTTTATTATTTTGTTTATTTTTGTAATAAACTCAGCACTTAGCACAATTTCTGACGTAGAGTAAGATGCTCGATAAATACTTGTTGACTGACCAAAAGACTCCACAGGCCTAAGAATCTTGAAATCAGTCACCTCTACATTGTCATGAGGCATGGAAGCAGAAGTGCGTGGAAGAATCTGCCCAGGGTTACTGAACCATAGAATCAGTGTCAGTGGTGAACACAAAGCAAAGATCATCTAAGCCAGAGATTTTTCACCTAAGCCCCAAGAAATCCATGAGTAGATTTCAGGCTGGTCAATTTCTTTATCAGCACAGGGAAAACAAATCTTAGTCTGAGAGGGGTCCTTAAGTTTCACCAGACTGCCAAAGAGGTCCAGGACATACAAAGTTTTAGAACTTGGATCCAGCCCAACACTAACAGTAAGCACCCTGACATACACAGTGGGGGTCTGCTATTACCCACTTCAATCTGCTTTTTTAAAAGAAAGTGCAACTTTTGAGGGGTCAGCAATCACTTTAATCAAGTACATGTATCATTCACTTAGATCAGGGGAAAAATTCAGCACTCTGAACTTCAGAAAAAATGCAGAGAAATCAAAGGTCAACAGACAGGTTTCCAAGTGTCTGACATACATTTCAGATTGACAAATAACTGTCTGACTATACACACATAGTTATCAGAGAGAGAAGCACCAGCATCTGGGTTTTCAAAGCTATGGGGCTCCTTCATGGCTTCCCAGAGTCTCAGCTGGCCAAAGAAAACACTTCCAGTCAGTAAGCCTCAAAGTAAAACTCATCCTTATAGTATTTACACATTTTTTAGAGCCAGAGGGCATCACAACCCTTCAGAACCAGTGCTTCATGAGAAACTTAACAAAAGGAGTGGATCTTCCTACAAATCTTCCCTGATCAAGTGTCCCTTAATGGGCAGACTCATGAATGGGTGAGGAAGATCTTTAATCGCATTAAAATAATTAACAATACAAATACATATACTGTTTCTAGTTAAAGGAACTTTTGTTTCTGTACTTTACTCCTAGTAAAGACTCTTGGTTGATAAAGGCAAGATTCAATCAGAGGCACTTGATTATACAAAAACAAAAACAACAAATTATCCTACTTTGCTTGCCATTACAAACACATTTTCATTATAACTTTGATCACCCTATAAATGTGTTATTATTTTTCTAACTAACATTCACACAGAACTTTCAGGTTTCTAAAATGTTTTCCTCATAATAACCTGTAATATGAATAATGCATGTGAAGTATTCTCACCCCCCATCTTAAAGATAGAGAAAGCTGCTACTCTTCAAGTTGAATTTTGGAACTAGAACCTGGAACATCTGCCTCCAAATCCAGAATTATTACTCTACAAATAAAAAAAATCATACTAATCAAAATAAAATATAAAAGTAAATATCAGTTCAATTAATTAAAAATGTCTTGTCTCTTCTTTAATCACTTCTTTCTGATTTCTTCCATGGCAATAATAATAACAGCAATAGCTGACATTTATAAATTTCCTACTATGTGCCAGGCACCATGTGAAAAGCTTTATGGATATTATCTTAATTTGTAGGTGCTGTTATTATTATCTTCTCTATTTTCCAGGTAAACTGAGGCATGCAGAGTTTAATTGACTCACCCAAGGTCACACAGCTAGTATCCAAGGCTAAATCTGAACTCAGGTCTTCCTAACTCCAAACACAGTGCTACGTAGTTGTTTAATTGACATATAATTACAAAATAAAAAGAGTAGTGGGTGAAAAATTAAAAAAGACACTGAATTTAGAAACCTGGAGTAGAATTTCAATCTTTTCACCTGATTCTAGCAAGACCTGATCTCTCTTTCCTTGTCTATAAAATGAGAGTGTTGACCTAGAAGGCTTCTAGATTTCCTTCTAGCATGAAGTCCACGATCTTATGGTCCATTATCTCATTTGGGCCTCACAGCTGAGGAAACTGAGGCAAGGAAAGGTTAAGTAACTTCCTCATGACCACTCAGCTAGTTTAGTGTTAGAGGCCGGTCTTGTGTTCTTTCCACCACATCACTATTATCTTAATAAGTTTCATTATTGGTTATATAATCACTAATATTTATGCAGCCAAACGGCCTTTGCAAAAGGAAAAAAAAATACCATTACAACAGAAGAGCGAAGCAAACCTGATAAAGTATGCTTTGTCCTCCTGGTGTTTGTGGGATGATGGGCAATTGCCCCTCATTTATTGTTCACATAAAGAATCTGATGTGGTCGATGTTTTCTTTGAGGCTAAATGCTGGCTCCTGTGGAGCCTCATCCATTGAGAGCTCAGGGCCAGGCGTTATAATTGCTGCTAGTGGGGAGGCAGAGAACAGAGCTAAAACAAGGGAGAAAGATGTAGCAAGCACAGCTGCTGCTCCAAATTAATTGTGAACTGACTTTTTTATGCACAACAATATTATTCAAAGCAACAGGGGAGACAACTAATATCCTTAAAATCGTATCAAAGTGTCAAAGAATCAGAGAGTTCAAGGGGGAACTGAGAGAGGATCAGATCCAACCATTACCTGAATAGGTATCCCCTCTAAGATGCCCATGATAAATGATCATCTACCTTCTGAATGAAGACCTGCAATGACAGAAAACTAGCTGCACCATGCATCCTATCCCATCATATTCCTTCTCAAATTTTTAGGAAGCCCTTCCTTGTATTGAATTAAAATCTGCCTCCTTGAAGTTTTTATCCATTGTTTCCAGTTCTGCACTGTTGTGGCCAGGTTGAATGAACCCAATCCCACGACAACCTATAAAATATTTGAAAACAACTCTCATTCCTTTACCCTTATTCCTACACCACACTTTCTTCAGGCTAAATATCTCCGACTACTTGAAATAAACTCATGTAGTGTATTTTTAAGTCTTCTTACCATTTTGGTTCACCTCAGAATATGATCCAATCTGTCATTGTTTGAAGTGTTTTTTAGATGTTTTTAAATTAGGTCATTGAATAAATCTCCATTATCATTCCCAGTTTACAAATGAGGAACTGAGTCACAAAGAGGTTAGGTGACTTGTTTGGGGTGATAAGGGTAATTAAACATATGGCCAGGAATAAAACAAAGGTTTTTTAACTCCCCAGAGAATATATAAGGAACATATCCAAACAGGAAATTCCTATGTTCAAAATATTATTTTTTTCTACCAGAAATTCTGACTTCTGGTAGGTCCCTCTCCAACATAAACACTAGTGTTTCACTATAAAAGTTCACTGATTGGTGAATCAGGAAATTGTTTCTCAGTGACAGAACTAAATGTGTCCCCACCCAACAATGTTTCCTCCAAATATGCCTTTTAATCTGGATTGTAGGAAGGAGAGATTTCCCATCACCAAACATAATTGACCCACTCCTGCTTCTGTATTGCTTTACAATCATTGGTCATTGAGTTATATGGAGATAATGAAAACAAATGGAATCATGGAGTCACAGCAATGGAGATGATTTCAGGGGTTACCTAGTACAACTACCTTGGAAGTGACTGTCTATTTTTACTTGAAAACCTCAAAGGGTCTACCACCTTCTAAAGTAGCCCATCTCACTAATGAGTAGCCCTAGTTAATTATTAATTATATTCACATTAGACATTCATTTTCCTCACTGTAATTTCTACCCATTGTTCCTAGTTCTTCTCTCTGGGCCCAAGCAGAAGAAATATAACTCCTCTTCTATGCAATAACCTTTCAAAGATTGATAGTTACCATGTCCTACTAACCCCAAACTTCTCTTCATTAGCCTAATTATCCCATATGTATTCATCTATTCTTCCTTACATCATATTATGGGGACCTTTCAAAATTTATCACTTACTATGGGCAGAGCATAGATACTAAAGGAGAGATTCAAGCAGATAAGACACTGCCCCTGGCCTTCTTGAGCTTCCGGTGTACTGTGGGGGAAGGAGCAGCAAAGGGAGACAAAAATACCAGTATTGAGTATTCTGTGGCAAATGTACCAGAGAGGCTAGAAACAAAGTACTTTGCAAGGTTCTGGCAAGAAGGTAGTGATACACCATGACATCAGAAAAGTCTTCCTAGAGGAGATGTCATTTAAAATGGGTATTACAGGATGGGTCAAAATTCAAGAAGTCATAAGAAGGGGGGAAGAAATTCTAGGTATAGATCTGAGCAAAGAAATCACATGGCATGTTTGGGATATAGGTCTGGCCAATTGTGCTAGATCACAGAGCATGGTAAAACAGTAATGCCTGGAGTGCCCAACGTTTGACTTTTCTTTGACCCTTTCTTAGTTCTTCATTACCTGAAATCCTGGACTGTTGCAATAACCTCCTAGTTTGTCTTCCTTTTCTCTCTCCCCTCTCCTTTCCATCATCAACACAAATCCACATCCATAGAACATAAGTTCTAACTAGATCATTCCTCTGCTCAAGAAACTTCAGTGGTGCACAATGGTGACTTGTATGACATAGAAATTCCTGTGTTTGTGATATAAAGTCTTCAGTCTATCATCGTAGTCTTATTTCACGTTATTCCCCCTCATGCTATGTTCTAGGCAGACAGGTGCCACAAGAGATAGAGCAAAGCACAAGACCTACAGTCAGGAAAGTCCTAGATTAGAATTCTGCCTTAGACACTTATGAACTTCTTGACTCTGGGAAATTCACTAAACCTCTCACAGTCTATTTCCTCAGCTGTAAAATGAAGGTAATATTAGCACCCACCTCACAGGGCTGTGTAAGGATCAAATGAGTAACATGTGAATTTCTTTCCAAACCTTAAAGCACAATATTAATGTTAGCCAGGAGCAGAGTAGAATATGAATAGCTGTTGCTACCACCACCACCACTAGTTGTAGTAGTAACAGCAGTAATAGAATACTGTAATTCTGCTGTTACTTCTACGACTACTACTACTACAATATTATGTTCCAATGAAACTGGTTGAAGGCCATATTCCATCTTCAGCCTGCTGGCCCCCATGTCTTTTCACTTCTGCCTGGTAGAATCCCAGATGATTTCCAAAACTTAGTTCAGTTGCCACTTCTTACTTGAGATCTCTTTTGGTTAAACACTGATTTTATTTTGTTGTTGTCCTTGTTGGTTTGGTTTAATTTTTGTATCCCCAGATCCCAGTGCAATGCCTGGGAAACATCTGCCTCTCAGAGCTTCTAATTCAATTACTAAATCATTTTGGCTTCTTCCCTATTCCTACATCCCTGCCCTCCTAATGTAGAGTCTAACCCACATCAGTGTCTTAGCTAACTTTTCTCTCTTACTAAAATTAGTAGCTAGTATCTTTGGGTTATGTGAGGAACAAGTAGTCTATCTGGAATGTCTCTTACCATTTCACTACAGTATTCTCTGCAGAAGCAGGGAGAAGAGGCATTCATTGTTTTTCTATTAGGAATCTTGATTATGAAAGGCACTACATCAAAATGAAATGGTATTTTTTTACTGTACTAGGCTCTGTCCTGATTTAATCACTATTCAACAGTTTTTGGTGGTTCATAATATTTTCTGAAGCTTTGAAATTTCTCCAGACCCTCTGAGATTTCTCATTAATTTTCCCTGTGTTCTCTGCCACTTTTCATTTTCAGGAGGAAAGTGCTTGGCCAACTGCAACAGGGAAATATAATCCCCTTCTCCCCTTTAATTTGATGAAACACCCACATTCCCTGTACTTCCTTCAGTACAACATTTCTCCATGGCCCTGGTAAATAATTATGAAGATAGAACCTCCTTCCTTTTGCTTAAAATAATCACTCTGCCATCCCTTCCTCTCACTTAATCTGTTTGCTGGCACCACTGATGACTTTGTGCAAATCAGAAGTAGTTTATCCACCTGTCAAAAGTGTTTCCAGAGGTGTCATACTCCAGAAAATGTCATGTCAGCCAAGTACACAATATATAATTTGTAGATACGCAGAATAAGGCTGACAGGTGGTTATGATTAACCAGACGACAATGAAAATGCTCCCAATGTGAATGTAAGTCTCTTTATTCCCTCACAAGTCAGTGCTATGGGACCAGGAGCATGGGGAAAAGAGAAGGAAGCTCCCTGGTTTGTTAGTGTGCCAACAGAAAATCACAAACGTCAATATTTAGCAAGTGAAAAATATCCTGAACATGTAAATCTGTCTTTGAAATACATTCACACTGACTTGGAGAGTGTTTCATTTAGAAATAATTTGTTTTTTCCTGCCACCTTCCAGCTCTGTTATTATGAGACATGCTGTAAAGAAGAGGTTTTGGAGGGACAGATTTGTGTCATAAACAAATATAAAATAAATGTACTTGAACTCAAAACTCCCTGTGAGGCCTTAGAAAACCACTTAGAGGCCAGGGGGAAAGAATATGCTGCACTTATTTCATAAGTGAAGGCATGTGGGTTTGTGGGCGGGAACACACACAGACATCTACAGGCACAGAGTGAATAGGGCTTCATGCCAGGAAATAGGCCAACAAAAATGGAAAACTGCAAGCAAATTGCTGAATGTTCATAAGCAAACAGACTTCTCATCTTCTATAGTTACAATATTGAGATGACTGAACTGACTTTGCAGGCAGTTAAGATGATGATGATGATGATGATGATGATGATGAAGACAGTAACAACTGAATTTACAAAGTGCCTTAAGGTTTACAAAACATGTTACAGATGTTATCTCATTTAGTTCTCAAAACATGTGATGGAGGAGCTCTTCCTGGAGGTGCCGTAATAAACATCTTAGATAGGATTTGAATTCAGGTCTTCCTGACCTCTAACACTCTGCCCATTATCTTTCCTAGATGTCTGATGTTGGGATGTTGAGAACAAAAAGCATTTGTATGTGAGACATTTCTTAGGGATACTCTAGTACAAGCATTTGTAATCTGGGGTCTATGAGCTTATTTTTGTATAGGCATAGGTACAGGTATAGGTGTAGGGATAGGGATAGGTCTATGTATATACATAAACATACACACACATACATGTATATATAGGCAGCTAGTAGCACAGTGGTTAGGGCTCTGGGCTTGGAGTCAGGGAGACTCATTTTCCTGAATTCAAATTAGACCTCAGACACTTACTAGTCTGTATGAATCTAAGCAAGTCACTTAATCCTGTCTGCCTCAGTTTCCTTATCTGTAAAAGGAGCTAGAGAAGGAAATGACAAACCACTGCATTATCTCTGCCAAGAAAACCCCAAATGGGGTCACAAAGAGTCAAACACGACTAAAACAAACAACCAAACAACTATATATTTATATACATATATATGCATATTGTGTGTATGAAAACAAACTCATATACTCCTCTGTGTGTGTGTATACCTGTATTTCAAAATAATTATCCTTCTTTGTAATCTTACTTTTTCTTACTTAATGCTTTCATAAATGGTCTGAGTAGGGGTCCACAGGCTTTGCCGGACTGCCAAAGGAGTCCCTATAGACACGTACACACTCACAGAGTATGTAAGGATCCCTACTCTAGTGCAATATAGCCATACAATCCTTTTTGAGTTTCCTACTGGATCTTTTTCTTTAAGTATTATTTTCATTAATTAATGCTTCAGTGTTTTCCAGAGTAGCTTTGCGTTGATGAGCTTGGGTCTCTTTAGAGGCTCTCTTGTGCCTTCCCAGTTTTCTAACACCCAACATTCACCCATTCTGGTTAGGAGAATGGGATCCTGTCCAAGCTGCACAATCAGAAGCAATATACCTCTACTCTCCGTATCAATAAATCACAAAAGAATCACTGTCATAGGTCTCAGATTTGGAAGGGACCACAGAAATCAGTTTAATTCTTATTGCTAACCAAATGAATGCAGCTTTATTCTGAAATTGAGGAAATGTTGAAGAATTTTAAGTAACTCAATTTGTTTCCTTCTAGCGTCATGTAAAGTGGCTGTCCTGCTTTAAAGTGAACAAAATAGAGGGCCCTGCTCTTCTAGATGTGGTGCCTGCCAGTCTGCTTGTTTCATTGTGTCCTACTCATATTCTTCTGAGGTCTTACTTGACCAAGGACTAAAGACATTCGATAAACTTGGAGAATCACTGAAAGTGACTGTGCTCCTAAATGAACTGATAGTAAGTGAAGTGAGCTGAACCAGATCAACCTATATGGTAACAGGGTAATTATACACAATCAACTATGAAAACCTTAGTAACTCTGATCTGCCCCAACTCTGAAGCCTCATAACATCTAGATAAAGAGTTTTTGCCTTTTTATTTGGAACATGGCTAATGAAGAAATATGCTTTGCATGATTGTCGTGTAAAATGAATATTGTATTTCTTACCTTCTCAATAGGTAGGGGAACGGGTAGAGGGAGAGAGAGAATGTGGAACTGAAAATAAAAATTAAATTTTAAAAAAGAAAATTACTGTTTTCATGCATCCAAAAAAGCAGGGAAATAAGGATAGTTGTCAGATTCCACGTTGGCATGCTGGCAGGTACCATCTTGTTTTGGAGGAAGGAATGGATAATGTTCACCATCATGATTAAAGGACCTGGTCTTCAGGAGGCAGAATGAGTCAGATGATCACTTTTTTCCAACACAGCCAGGAGCATATATTCTTATCTTTGAGAGGATCTCAAAAGATTGAAATGTGACTAAAGTTTCCACCTTCCTGTACACATCCTAGCAATCTGAATTTCTATATTCTCAAGAACCTGTCACCTGACTTTGAGAGTTCCTGGTTTTCTTGCCTGTAACTAGCAATTGTTCTAATTACCTGTATGTATTGTGCTTTCATCATCACCCAATCCTCCCCTCCACACACATCCACCTTTCTTAAGGCATCATCTACCATCATTCATAGATTCCTATTTCACAATTGGATTCAACAGTTTGTTGAGAGCATTACTCCTTATATTTAGAACTGTACAATCTGTTAGCCTTGGAATTTTTCTATACTTCACTTCTTCGGTTTCTTCCTAGAATTCTAGGTCTGCTCACATATTTGAAAGAGTAATAGAGGAAATAAAAGAAATGGACTTACAAAGTCATCAGTAAGTCCAACAGCATTTCAAGATAGATATCATAGAGAAAAAAAATCAAAATTGAAATATTTTATCTTACCTCTTAATGCTTGGGCATAAATGTTTAAAGGCACAGATGGTATGTTCACAAAATTTACAGATAAAACAAATCTGGAATACTTTTCCTCCTCATCTCCATTTCCTGACTTCTCAGTTTTCCTTCAAGTCTCAGCTAAAATTTCACTTCTATCAGAAGTTACTTCTTGATTTCCCTTATTTCTAGCGTCTTCCCCTTGTCAATAATCCTCAAGTTCTCCTGTAGGTAGCAAGTTTTTACATAGTTGTTCTCATGTGATCACCCTCACTGGATAGTGAATTTCTTAAGAAATTTATCTTTCTTCATATCTTAAATCTTATAAGAGGAAATTGAATAGGGATGAAGGTCAAATCTTACATTTGGATAAAAATAAATTAAACACCACATAGGTACCATCAAGGAAGCAAGGATATATGGAAATTGTTTGAAAAGGAGCTGGGAATTTTAGTAAACTACATACATGACCAATATGAGACATCAGTGTGATGTGATAGTCAAAGTAATGTAATCTTGAGTTGCATTAAAAGAACTATAAGTTCCAGGAACAAGAAAGTGAAAGTCTCCCTCTATTCTGCCCTTATCAGATCTCACATGAAGTATTATATTCAGTTCTGGGCATTGCAATTTAAGAAAGACATTGATAAACTAAAAAACATCCAGAGTAGGCAACTAGAATGATAAAGGACCTTGAGTCCATGATATATCAAAAAAGGTTGAAGAAATTAAGCATGTTTAGCCTGGTGAAAAGACTCACAAGTGATATAATACCTATGTTCAAGTTTCTAAAGTCTATCACATAAAAGAGAGTTTGGATTTGTTCTAATGACCTCAGAGGGCAGAATCAGGAGCTAAGGGAAAGAACAGCAAAGAGTCATATTTAACTTTAATCTCAGGAAAAAACCTTTCTAACAATTAAGGCTGTTAAATAGCAAAACAGTTTGCCATGAGCAATAGAAGGGTCTTCCTTCCTGAAAATATTCAAGCAGATACCAGGTAAAGAAGAATAGGACATACTATCTGTATGGTAGAATGTATATTACTTCATGCATGAGTTGAAGTAAATGTCTACTGAGGTCCCTTCTTGCTGTCAAATTCTGTGACTTCTTGATTCGCCGTGCCTCAAAGCAGGGGTGTCCAATACAAGATATGCCCCACCCTCAATAAGAAATTAATGGCTTTCAGTGTTTTTATTTGACTTCAATTTTTTTTTCTTTCAGAAAAGGCAACCATTGCTGAGTAATACCATTACCAAAACGTTTTACTTGATATTGGGCTTGTGAGTATGACAATGTACACTACAAGGTTGGGTACATTGGTTTTTGACTTTGCGTGGCAATGTACTCTACAAAGTTGGGCACACTGGCTTTTGAGTCTCCATGGCATGTCAATTGCTATTAAACCTTTTAATGGACTTAGAGGAGCTGTGTGGTATAATGGCTATAGTGGTTCAAATTCTACCTTGGATTCATACTTGGATAAGTTACTTGAACTTTTAGACTTCTAGGTAACTTTCTAAGACCATGAATTGTAGAGAGAGGGCCAAACTGAACTGGTAGGTGTTTCCTCATCTGAATATTCTCTATACAAATGAAATCACAGGTCCTTTTCCTATCCCTATGGATGTGACACCTTATATGGCTGGACCTATGCTTAGGCATAAGCTGTCTGATCCCCAGTAGCAGACAAAATGCTTTATTCTGATGTTTACAAAGCTGATTTAGTCGCTGACCTATCTGGGGCTTGAAATACTTTGACCAAAAAAAAATCCTAGTCTGGAAATTTCCTGGGGTCATGATGTTTCCTTGAGATAAATGGAGACTGGATACATTTTGAAATTTAATAAAAATATGTAGGGTGGGGATGGGGTGAGAAAAAAATAATAAAATTACATTATAAATTTATTATATATTTAAAAGAAATAATAGCAAGTTATGCATGGTAGATTTCCAGTTTCATATGCAATCGTATTTTTATTATACTTTGTTATGGAAATGCTTGTTTTATTCCATAAAATAAAAATAAAATAAATATTTTTAAATTAAAGAAAGAAAAAAATCAACCTTATATCCATTCAGCAAAATTGCCACATACATATTGAACAAAAAATAATTTCAATATAATGTTTAGGAGAGAAGATATAACTAACCGATATTTTCTCCAAAACCATGGCACTTGCATAGAACACATTTTCTAGGAAAGTCTTACAGGAGATATTGCTAGTACTTCTATCTAGACCTCATTAAATCTGATCTACCAAATGTCTTATAGGATCATGAAATTTTAAATTGGAAGGGACTGAAGAGATCACACAATCCAAGCACCCTATTTTACAGAAATCCGGAGAGGCCACAGTCAGATAAAAACCAAGATCGAACAGGAAGTAAATAGCAGAGCCAAGATTATAACTTAGGTTCTCTGAGTTGAAACTCAGTGTTCTTGCCAATATAGTTCACTGCCTCCATATACAAAGAGATGCAGATTTGATCAACTACTGGTATCTCTGAACTGCCATGCTGAATTTTATTTTGTGGTTTTAAGTTACTACTTTCCCTTTGTCTGTCATGAAATGAAACACTTACTTGATCGACTTATACTTTATGGTCCTCATAAATCCCTTTATAGTTTTTATAGTAATTGTTTCCTAAAGTAATAAATGTTTACTTTCTTTAGACTTCCAATAGGTATCATGTTGAAGGGGTGAGAGAGGGGAGAATATGTCAATAGATAGACAGACAGACAGATAGATAGATAGATAGATAGATAGATAGATAGATAGATGGATGGATGGATGGATGGATGGATGGATGGATGGATGGATGGATGGACGGATGGATGGTTGGATGGATTGAGAAATAGAATATTTATTAATCATTTACTATATACCAAGCACTGCACTAAGTACTTAAAATCTAAATTCAAGCAAGCAAGGCAGCCAGTCTCTACCCTTGAAGAGTCTACATTTTTATGACAGAAAATAAGATATAAAGGAGAAGTGAAAGGAGGGGTGAAGCATTGTGCAGAAATAAATAAGAAACATCATGGAGGCCTGGTTCTGGACAAGATGCGATGGAAGCTCATCTCTCAAGGACCCAGCGACTGAGTCTCAAGCTGTGGAGGATGGAGATGATGGTTAGAATGAAGGTAGCAAGGAGCAGAGAGATGGCCACTGTGGATAACGAAGGGTGGTATGAAGCACAGTGGCTCTGAACTGCTTTCTAATTTCATCCAAGGTTTAGAAGAAATATTATAAACATTTTGAGTGGCAAATAATAACACATCTTGATGAAGGTAGAAATATCAATTTTAGAAACATAACAACTGTATTTTTAATTCTTTCACTAGTTAGAAATTGAATTACTGATACATCAATTTCTACGACATTGAGTTCTTATTGTTGTTTAAATTTTTTTCTCATTTTATTTTTTAACAGCATTATCACTTATCAAGTTTCAATGATTCTCCATCCCCTAATCCTTAAAGAACTCTTTCTTGTAACAAAGAACTAAACTGAAACAAAGCCTATCCATATGGGCAGCCAAGTGGTACAGAGAATAAAGTGCCAGACCTGGAGTCACGAAGAATCATCTTCTGAGTTCAGATCTGGCCTCAGATACTTACTGTGTGTCCCTGGGCAAGTCACTTTACCTTGTTTGCCTCAGTGTCCTCATCTGTAAAATGAGCTGGAGAAGAAAATGGTAAACCATGCCAGTATTTCTGCCAAGAAGACCCCAAATGGAGTTAGTAAGAGTCAGACATGGCAGAAAGGACTAAACGACTAAATCAACATGGGGGAGGTCTGATAATATATACCTCCTTCTGGACCTTTGCTCCATCTCTAATAGGAAAGGCAGAAGATGTTGTTTTACCAGAGAGTTCTCTGAATTCACAATTGCATCTCTGAACTTATCAATGTTGAAGTCTTTTAATGTTGCTTTTCCTTTACATTTTTGCAGTCACGGTACAGATTATTCTACAGTTCAGCATATTTTGCTACATGTCAGCTTTCTCTGAATTCTTCATATTCATTATCTCTTAACGTTCAATGTACAATTCTATCACATCCATAAGAGATGACTTATTTCCAACTAATGGGTACCTACTTTCCTTCAGTCCCTACTTCTTTAAAAAAGTACAAACATATATATATCCCACATTTAGCACAATGCCTAGTAAATAGTATGCACTCAATAAATGCTTAGTGACTGACATATTTGCATGTGAATATGGAAATTTCCAATGTTTTTAAACTTTTCTCTCTGAGGGAAGAAAACATATACATAATTCCAGTAAGACAATAGCCCATTTTGTATCAGGCACTGTGTTAAATACTAAGGATACAAAGAAGGCAAAAGACAGAGCCCTTTCTCTCAAGTTTCATGGTCTAATAGAGGATAACCAATAGTTTACTTACATTATCAGATAGTTTTATGATCTAACTTAAAACAATGAGAGGCTCAAACATCTATTTGTGTGAGAGGTAAGACATGAACACAAGTTCTTGACTTCAAGGTTGGCCCTTTCTCTATGACTTCAAGCTGCCTCTGATAGATATATACATTGAAGTAGTATAGTAATATAAAATATTGGATCTAAACTCAGTCTAAGTGCATGAAGAAAGCATGCCATAGTCAAATGGTGGCATCAGTGTGTCAAAGGTTTTATATATTTTTTGTGACTTTCAGTCTTCTTTCCTCCAAATAAAGCATCCCCCATTCTTTCAGTTATTTCCTATGTGAAATGTTTTCCAGATCCTTCACCCTACATAAGGGAATTGCCCTTTTCTATAAAAGTGATAGAGATTGATCAATCAAATCAATAGATATGAATACAGATATGTGTGCATATAAACAGATATGTGTAAATACACAGATATTTGTGCAGATATGTTTATACATATATACACATATATACAGCATATACAATATAAATATTATATATCCAGAAATATGAAGTGCTTTGCTAACTTTAAGGCTATAAAGAAAACTTACATAAATATGTTATTATTATATATCTTTTTTAAAATGTTTTGCCCAGAATGTGCCATTATACTTCAGCTTCATACTCTCAAAATAGAGTAACCAGTCAATACACTTTTATGGATACAGCCTAAAGCTGCCTGGCTTTGTAGGATCTCCATCATGCTATCATTAGATTCTCCTAAACTAAAAACAAGCAGATTAGCTTCCTATAAAGAGGAGCCATAGAGTTAAAAACAAATGCCTGATTTAAATTCCTATTTTGAGTGTCTAAAAAACCAGATATCTTTGCTACAACATAAATAATCATTCAGGCCATCTTCCAAAGAGAAATTGATCACCATGAGGGAATCAGCTCTGTGGCCAGCATTCATGAAGAAGTCTGGCATGGACAAACCATCTTGGCAATATTGAAGTAACTTATTTCCTGAGTTTTGGTCTCAGCCTCAATGATAATAGGAGAGCAGGGGAGTGAATATAAAGGTGAACATAATAAAAGTTGAGATCGTGTGGAGTAATGGGAAAGTATTGGACAAAAATCCAGGAGATTTGGATTCTAGACCTATCTGTGCCATTGTATGTCCTTTAAGCTATTCTTGTAATCTAAAGTAATCCAATAAATATTTATTAAGTACCTATTTTACACAAAGCATTAGTTAGACACTGGCACAGATGAAAGAAAACTTACTCCTTATCTTTCTGGAGTTGACATTAATATTAGGGATTTTTTGTTGTCGAATTTTTTCAGTCATGTCTGATTCTTTGTTACCCTTTTTTGGGACTTTCTCGACAAAGATAATGATATCATTTGCCATTTCCTTCTTCAACTCATTTTACAGATGACAAACTTAGGAAGACAAGGTTAAATGACTTGGTCAAGGTCACAGAGTTAGGAAGTGTCTGAGACTGAATTTACTCCAGAAAATGTCTTCCTGACTCCAGGTTTGACATTCTATCTTCTGTGCCACCGGATGCCCTTTACTGGGGGCTGTAACATGCAAATAGATATGGAGGAAGGGAGGGAGAGAGCAGTGGACAGATAGACAACTATCATGGGGAGCAGAAAATGTTTTACAAAGGAAGTAGCACATGAACTGAGTTTTGGATGAAACTAGTGATTCTAAGAGGCAAAAAAAAGTGAGGAAGATTTTATTATGGGGGGAGGAAGGGAAGAGGAAATCTATTCAATTGAGTCAGTTTATCTGAAACATAGAATGATCATAGTCTTCTTTCCATCCCTTTTTCTTCATTTGTACAAGATGAGAATTGGACTAAATGAACATGTAGGTACTAAAGTCCCTTCCAAGGGGAACATTGTATGTTCTTCATGCTCAAATCCTCTCCGTCACCACTTTTTTGTAATTGAAGGATCATTTCAATTATAATTGCTGTTAAGTCTGTAATGAGGCTCTCAAAATGACATCACCAGAGCTGTATGAAGAGGAAAAAGCATATTAAACAATGGAATTTACTTCTGATGTTCAAAAATATGATTTGGAAATGACAAAAAACTGTCAGGTGGCTTATTCAGAATTCTATATTCATATTCACATAAAGTCACAGCTGACTGCTTGTCCCATGCATTCCAGGGATTATACTATGTGATAAAAAAGTATGCTTCAGAAAAAATGAGAAGTTGTGAATTTCAGGTTTCATATGTCCATTCTGCCAGGAATTAATGGGAAGTGTTCCAATCCCTGACAATGTGAGTATTTTCCCAACAGTTGCCAGTGATTCTTTTCCCTGTGATTTGGGAAGTTATCTATTAGGGCTGTTGGTGCCATGTAGTAAACTTCAATAAAAGTATGGATTAAAGGGCCAGCTGCTGTGGAAACTGAACAGAAGACATTGGACAGCCACAACTACTGCTCTCTAGGACTATGCATGAGTGCATGGTACATATATCATCATATACATATATAATGTGTGTATGTGTGTGCATAGTGGCATATATGGTATATGGGCTATGGTATGGCATCATATACATATATATATAAATGTACACATATACATATACATGTATATGCATTAAATGTAGAGGTCAATGATGGTAGTCTGGACCTGATTTCATCTTTGGGTAGAAGTATCAATGTACAAAGAGTTGCCTCCCAGGTAATGAATTCACAAGCAGCACCAACTCATTAAAAAATGCTTACTAAGGCACACAAGAGGTTTGGGATCTGCATTAATAGTTGAAATATCCATATAGACAAAATCGTGATTCCTTGAAATATGGAAGTTTTGAAGATGGAATATGCAAGTCTTTGAGTTCTGAATATCATATCATCATAATAAATGTGTCTATGGTATATAATAATAGTTCACTCATGCAATGTTTCAAGCTCTGCAAAGTACTCTATGCACATTATCTAGTGTGATTGTCTTAACAACCCTGTGTAGTAGGTATTTTTATTACTGCTGTTTTACAAATAAGGGAAGTGAGGCTTTGAAACATTAATTGATCATGTCACACAGATAGAAAATCAAACTCAAGTCTTCTTCAATCCAAGTTCAGCATTTTATCTATTTTGTCATCTGACTTACTTAGTCCCATATGATGGATTCAGACAATCCATGTCTGATCCTTGGTTTCTTACAGGAATTAATAAGTGCTTTTTGATTGAGAGAGTAAGTGAGAAAGTGATCTGCTTCTAGGTGTGTTCTCTCTTCTTTCCATATTCTCCATTGGTGATCAGCTCCCAGTGGATATCATCTTTATACAAATCAACTCCTAAATCTACATAACCAGCTTAATCTCTTCACAGAGGTCAGTTCTCTTTGTCCGGCTGTCTGCTTGAAATCTCCAACTAAATATGCCATGAGCATCTCAGATTAAAGTTGTCTAAAATAATAGGTCATCTTTTCTCCTAAATCCACTCTTGTTGCTATCTTCCCTATTTCAGTGGAGAATATCATCATTCTTAAAGACACCAAAATTCACAACTTAGAAGTCATCAATTACTCTTCATTTCCTCTTAACCCCCATATCCAATTACTTGCTAAGTCTTGTCAATTCTACCTCAATAATTCCTGGCTCTGTTTCCTTCCTTTTGATTACACTACAAGCTCAATATTCTAATCCCTTGTTACCTCTTGCTAGGACTTTTGTAAAAGCCTATTAATTGGTCTCCTTATATCCAGTGGCCACTCCTCACTCAGTCAATAGGTCAATTGGCTGAATTTGTTAAGTACTTGGTATGTGTTAGAAACTACGTTAAGTGCTGAGACTACAAAGATAGGCAAACAAACACACAAACCAAAAATGAACCATAACGACTAAAAATATGGTTCCTATTCTCTTAAGAGTTCACACACTAATGGAAGGGATACCATGAAAATGACTATGCACATACAACATTATGTACCATGCAGATGGAAGGCCAATTCAGAGCAAAGGAAGGCAAGTGGGAAGTCCTCTAGTAGAAGGTGGGATTTAAGGTGAGTCTTGAGAGAAGCTTGAAGTTGCATGCAGTATAGACTGTATAGTATATTGAGTCCAGAGATGAAATAAATGCGAGGAGTAAGAGGGCCAGAAAAGCTGAATTGCAAAATGTATGTAGGGGAATACAATATAAGGAGATCAGAAAGGTCCAAGCACTAAAATAGTGAATTGTTTTTAAAAAGAGAAACTATCATATCTGAACCTGGAATTAATAAGGAGTCATGAAGCTTGTTTTATTTTGGTTTGTTTTGTTTAGTTGTAGGGCATGACATGATCTGATGTTGGCTTTAGGAAAAATTAATTTGTAACTAAATCAAGGAGGCATTAGGGTGGGAAGAGACTAAGACAATATTATAGAACTGAGCTGAGAAGGGATTATGGTGGGAATTGAGTGAGTGTAGAGAACAGGATGAATACAAGAGATGTTGTGAAGACACAACCAGGCAAACTTACCAACAGATTGGATGTATGAAGTGAGTGCAGTAAGTGATCCAGAAAGGCAAGTTTAGGTGACTAGGATTATCATAGAATCCTCAACAGTATGAGGGAAATACAGAAAAAGGGGATAATTTTGGGTCAAATATAATGGTTTCTATTTTAAATGTACTGAGTTTAAGATGAGTCCGAAATATGTAAATCAAGTTGCCCGCACTCTAGTTGATGAAATAAAACTTGAGCACAAGAAAGACATCAGAGATGAATATATAAATTTGGGAAGAGATAATAAATGAACCCATTGGAACTGAAGAGATTATTAAGTAAAATAGTATAGAAGGAAGAGAGGTCCCACCACTCCAGATAGTAGATATGGCCTAGAAGAAGATTTAGAAAGGCATATTGAGGTGAGCTCATCATACAAGTAAGAGGAAAATAAGGAGACAGAACTGTAGGGTCACGAACACCTAGAAAGGAGTGAATATCCAGGACAAAAAGATGATCATTTGTGTGAAAGATTACAGAGAGGTCAAGGAAGATAAAGACTGAAAAAAGTCATTATAACAGACAATGAATAAATCATTGATAACTGGGGAGAAAGCAGTTTCAATTGAATGTTGAAGATGGAAACCAGGGTGCAATGGGTTAATTAGTGGATAAAAAGTTGTTCTTAAAGTCAAGGTTTGATTATGACATCATCCTGAGAACACTGTTAGCAGGAGTGTGATAGAGGGGACCTGTAATTTTGGACAAAATGACCTTTCCTTTTCAAGCTGAAGTTTTGTGCAAGCTTGCATAATTCACCTCACAGGGCTGTTGCCAGGAGTATTGCTCTCCTTGAGATAAGAGTGTTAATGACCTAGAAGATCATGAGAAGGATTTGACAAGATGATATAGAAAAACTGAGTTGAATTGGAAGGAAAAGAGGTTGTTTATTGATCATTGAGAATGGATGGTTTGGAAGTGGTGATGAGGAGGTAGGAGCATGTAAACTCCTGCTCCTGATCCCATGTGTAAACCAGGGAATGATATAAGCATTAATACTGGAAAGATAATCACAGATGCAATGTCCTTTTGATGGAGTCAAGTTTCCATGGATGACAGAATGCATAAGAGATGTAACGTAAAAGACAGGAACAGGATCCAAAGACAGTGGAATGAATGGGAGAACAGAGAAAGACAAGAACCATGGTGGAGTGGATTTTATCTAAATAGGGATGAGATCATAGGATTAAGTTCTAGAAGGGATCTTAGAGGTCATCTGGTTTAACCATCTCATTTTGATAAGGAAACTAAAGCATAATCATTTCCTACTATTACACATGTAGTAATAAATATAGGATTCAGACACAGATCCTCTGATTCCAAATTTAACAATACTCTTCTTTTTAATTAAGTGAAGACATACAAGAGTCATATTCTCCAAAAAAGAGGTACTATTAAAAATGTTTAACTCAGCTTGGATCCAGATTAGAAATAAATGTAGCAATCTGTGGACCATAAAGAGTATTTTAAGAAAACTCTAATGGAATGCAATGTCATATACTCTATCTTAACTAGATGGCTAAACATTTTCCTGAACTGTCAATTGCAATGTCTACACACAATTTTCCCCAGCAAATGAAGGTTCTGAACTAAAGAGGTAAATGGGAGAAGGAGTTGACAATTTAGCTGCCATAGGATGAAGGAAGAACCCGTCAATCAGGGGATAGCTAAGCACATTGTCAGAAGTTCTGTTCTGTCTGGGAATCTGGGGCAATAAATACCTGGTACTGGGTCCTCTGGATCATCATGAATTCATATTTGGCACAACAAGGCTCGTAGATTGAGGTCACGTGTCATGAAGTACAATGAAAATACTTTCAACCATGAAGAAAACTCTTAGATCCCAATCTCTGAGCTGCTTCCTAGAAGTCTACAGTATATATATAGAAATGTGAGGTTAAGAATCTTCGATGAATATGAATCTTCTTTCCCAAAATGTAATAGAACACAATCAGTTGCAAGTCAGAGTTCAGGGATATTATAGGAACAAGTTATTTTGGCTAATCATCAGGATGATTGAAGCTCATGAACTAAAACTGAATGGGGTCAGAGAAGAGGGGGTTCTGAGAGAACAGGAAAAGAAACTACCCTATGTATCTAACCTGGTGGTGTCTCCTCTTCCACCTGCCCCTTGCCTCATAGGTTCACATGTATGTCCTACTCACATGATGATCAGGATCTAAACACAATCTTCATTTAGAACAAAATTTTGACAGCCAGAGATTGTAGGCTGACTTCCTGGCCCAAGATCTCCCTTTGCAACAGAAGTGCTAATTAGCCTTTTGGAACAGTTGAGGAGGTGAGCCCTACAAAGGCATTTTGATGAGAAGAAACAGCAGTCTTGGGAATTTCAGAAACGGGGGATTGGGCTTAAACAGTGAATAATTTGCTGTACATAACCAGCCATACATGAAACAGACGGACTAGTGAGTCTAAATCAGGCATGTGAGTTCACAGTTTCTAAATGAAGCATAAGAGAAATAATTCTTAACCAAGAGACATGTCAGGAAACTAAATTTTCGCAGTTTGGGTAGTAAGGTGTAAATCTATAGAACTACTGAAATCAGATCCAAAGAACATGTTAAAATGGAAATTGCTGATTAGTCATCACCTATGAAAATCAAAAAAACAAATAGACCTGAAAAACTTCTCTTCCAATCCTCCTATTTTAAGGCATACACTTTGTCACTTTGTTTTTGAGTTGATATATGAGAATAACTAGCTTGGGCCTGAGCCTTCTCATCTGTAAAATGAAAAAGTTGGATTGTTTGAATACCCACATCACTTCCAGTTCTGCATCCTATGAAAAGCCCCATTTTAATGTTTCTGTGACATTAAGACACTTTGGAGAGAGTATTGAGAGATGAGATCTGAGTTGTAATCTCATCCATAACACTGACTAGCTATGAAAACTGGTCCAAATGAAATCACTGCACCTCTGGAGAATGGAGACAATCACATTTCAGATCTACTAATACACCAGAAAAATGGGGACAATCATGTTTCTGACCTATTGACATACAAGAAAAGTGAGGCCCAGAGATGAGGCATGACCTATATAACATCACAAAACTAGTTCAAGTCTCACCCTCATCTACATAGCTGAGTTAGGAGGGGGCACAGAGGACCTCTTCTGATATATCAGATTTGGGCGATGCCAGGGAATAAAGGCTGGCATTATAAAAAAAGACAAAGATTTGGAGATTGTACCCAGATACAGAAAATCTGTATGTTGGGGAGGTGACAGGGAGGAGGTAACATAATGCCATGTGAAAATTGGTGGAAGGAATTGGAGATATTTAACCTAGAAAAAAAAGAAGACACGGGAGACAGGATGCCTATGCTTAGGAATTTTTAGAGTCTTCATGTGAAACTAAAGTCACATTTATTTTGCTTGATCCCAGAGGAAAGAACTAGGATCCATGGGTACAAAATGCATACAGGTAAATTTTGGTTCAATATATATTCCTATGGTTGAAGGATATTGTATTCCTCAAAAAGCTAATGGGTTTCACCTCCCTGGGGGCATTCAAGCAGATGCTTCATGACTCCTTGGCAGGTGTTTAAGTTTGGGTTAAGCTTATATAAGATGGCCTTTCCTTTTCAAGCTGAGATTCATTTCACTGGGTGGTTGTGAAGAGTGTTCATGGTTAGTCTTAAAGCATTATATAAATGTGGACCATAAACATTAGTGTATTTAAACCTTTAACAATCCCTTCAGTAAAAACATCCTTTACCTGATTTTGCCAAGATCATGCTTCAAATAATACATGCTCCTCCTCTTCTTCTGATTTCTGATTTGAGCTTGACCTTAAGGAGAGCTATAGCTTGGGAAAGCAGAACAGGGAGAGTACTCCCAGCCTGAGAAATGATATAAGTCAAAGTATGAAGGCAGGAATCAATTCCCTTTGTTGGAGGAACAAAGAGTAGATTCCCTTTGACTGGACCCAAGTGTGAAGTTGTTCCTGGAGAAGATCAGACTAAAATGAAATATAAGGAACAAATGTGGGTAGGTCTTAAACTCCAGGATCAAGGGTCTACCTTTTATCTCTTCAGCTAGAGAGAAACATATGCATATCTGTAAATTTGGTAGGACTCTTGCAAAGATAAAATAATTCTTTTTGCATCCATTGTTCCTCAACTTTCTATAAATAACTTTACAATTGTTATAAAAGATATCTTCTTAGGTTCTCTTGTGTTTCTTATTTCTTCTGGTTGAATTATACATTTGTGTTTATAAGTAAGAAAATCATATAAGCTTTGTAGGGAGAATGAGGGCCATTAAACAAGAGGAAATGGAGAAGGGTAGTTCAAAGATGGACTATATTTTGTACTGGGCAGAGGAAGGTTGTGTGGTTTGTCCTTCATTCTCAAAGAGAACCATGACATCAAGAAGATGATGTCATGACTTGCAAATGAATTGGATTTGAGTGATGGAGAGCTGTGCAAAATCACCAGTCACCAGCCTCACCTTCTCCTCCAGAGTCATCTGAGTCTAGTGGTTAGATATAGATCAGGCTAGCTGAAAACAGCCCAGGATGCAGTGGAAGACTGTCCTTTTTAAGCTAAGATCTTTCTGAGTTCTCACTTTGACTGAGGTAATGGCCTTTGAGTGATGAGGCCCGTTTAAGAAGTGAGTCAAGGGATAGCCCTTTTAATTAAAAAAAATCAAATTGGGAGGGAGAGAATCTCAGGATTGTTTCTGGACAAGTGAGAAATAATTACTATTTACATTCACTCCGAGCCATCAAGGTCTGAAAAATACCATAATGGAGCTAGGTCAGGAACCTCTTGTTGGACAAGTAAAGCATCGGAGAGAAGCTGGTACCGATGTAAATGGTGTGTGATTATAGCAGCCCTTCTGCCAGAGTATTGGGGGAGTCAAATGATAAGACTACTGGTATATCTTGGATCAAAACAGCAGATGTGAAATAATAACCAAGAGTATATGAACATCGGTAATGCTAAGTGAAGAGGAGAAATAAAACCATCCGAGGCTAACAGGAATGGTCTAGTTGTAGCATGCATGGTATGAGAGACTGAGTCCTTTTCCCCACGCAAATTGAAGAGCTTTTGCTGGTGCGTATTGTATGTCTGTATTCTGCCTCATGATACCCCAGGGCTCATAAAATATATAAGAGAATTGGAATAAATGGGGATGAAAAATGTGAGAGATCTGACCCTGATGGTCATTTGAGATGTACCTACAGCTCTGAACTGACTCTTTACTTTTTGTCTCTAAAAAATTATGCCAATGGCAAGCATTATACATCCTAAATAGTCATACCTAGAAATATACCACACAGAGAAGAGATTGATAGCTTCAAATAATGTGTTCATATACAGGGAATGGGAAGGAGCACTTATTATGAAACCAGGCAACTAGGCATGAATCTCATCTTTGCCTCTTCGTGACCGTGTGAATTTGTACAAGTAACCTCCTACCTGAGCTGTCATCATTATGACTTTATGACAGTTTAACATTTATAAACTATTTCCCTCTAATTGCCCCATGGGGTAGGAAGTACAAATATCATTATCATTTCTATTTGACTGATAAGATCAATCAGCCCAGAGATGAAGAAGCCCAGAGATGTGGTACGACCTATACAAGATCACAAAGCTAGTTCAAGTCTGAACCTCATCTATACAGCCTAGTTACAGCTTTGCTGAACTTTGGATTACAGTGATTTAGAACCTGATTTATTCTTCATAACTCTTTTATAAGGAATGGTGATTTTTCTATAGTCTTAGTGATTCATCAACACATATCAACTCCCAGGGAATGTATTGTAGGAGTCACTTACTACGGAGATACAGCCAAGCTTCCAAATGAGGCTTGTGACAGGTTCAATTTTCTTCAAACAGAGATCAATTTAAAAAAACCAACAGGTATTTATTAAGTGCCTACTATGTGCTAGATATTATGTTAGGCATTGGAGATGGTGAAATAAAGAAAAAGAAAAGGGAAGGGAAGGGAAGGGAAGGGAAGGGAAGGGAAGGGATGGGAAGGGATGGGAAGGGAAGGGAAGGGAAGGAAAAAAGAAGAAAGAGAAAATGAGGAAGTGGAAGAAGGGAAGGAAGGAAAGAAAGAAGGAAGGAAGAGAGAATGAAGAGTCCATTCTTTCCTAGAGTTTATATTCTATCATTTTATAATTTGTAATTCTATCCCTGAACCACACAGACTCTTCTTAAATAACAAAGACTACTCAACAATATTCCTAAAATAAAGTGGTGAATTTTCAAACAGTAGCTCTTATATTCAAGCAGCATTTAACATATTTTAAAGAAGATAAAATTGAACTGTTGGAGTTTCCCAAAGCTTTTTAACACATTTCACAGTGTTTTAAATAGAAGGCCTCTTCTGAAAAGATCAGATCATAACCCTTATGCTACATTATTCAAAAAGAATTGATGAACCTTGAGATGCATCATCATCATCACCATCATCTCATCATCATCATCATCATCATCATCATCTCATCATCATCATCCTCATCATCGTCATCATTCTCATCATCGATAATCACATCCACTAGCCAAAGCTAATGCACCTATTGTTGACTCTTGAAAACATTATTCCACATGATTATTTAGAAAGCATGAAAGACAATGGGGTAAGGGAAAGTAGACAGCGGTATGGCCTTGAGCCAATCATTTTCTCTGGCTGTGTTTCAGTTTTCACTCCCGTAAATTGAGAGACTTAGAGTTTCTCATCTGTCTCTGAATGTGAGAAGGTCAACAAAACATTGGAATTCAAGTAGAGGCACAGATTGACCCCATTTCAATCAGCTAACTACTGTTAAGCATCTACTATATGCCAGGGCTTTTGCTAATCTACCTCTGCTGCCTTATTAATTTTACAGGCCTCCGTTTACTGCATAGTAGGAAATGTAAAGGTACCAGGTAATCTCTAGGTTCCATTCAGGTTCCAAATAAGTGATTCTAGATATCATAAAGGTAGGAAAAAAAGAGTTCATACATAAATTTAAGTATTACAAATATCCACATATTTAAAATCAACTTTGGGCCTGGAAGATACGAATAGGAGAACAGTCCTTGTAGAAAGCAATTGAGAGAGAAAGAAAACCGCACGCCTGCTGATACTTCCCCTGGGATATGAAGAACCATCCTTGGTGAAGACCATATGTTCCTTGGGGAGACTTGTTTCATGGGCTGGGAATCCCATGCCAAGTGCATTAAGAATACATCATTTCACATGAAAGAGAAGTCAAATGTTATTCTATGGGAACACAGTGCCTAAAAATGATCAGAGTGGGGCAAAAGCAAAATTCAATTGAGCAAATGCTTGTTAAGCTTCTGCTATGTCCAAGACATTGTATTAGTAACTGGGGATACAGAAATAACAATGAAATAGCCACTTCTTTTCAGCAAGTTTACATTCTTCTGGAAGCCTGCACTATAAACTCAGTAAATAAAGAAGAGGTAACTTGAGAAAATTCTCTAACTGAGGGAGGAGAGAGGAAGAGGTGGAAAGCTTCCTGGAAAGGTGCAGTGGAGCCAAACCTTGAAAGAACCTAGCAATTCTAAGAAGCTGAAGAATTCTGGAAAGAAAGCCATCCTAGGCCAGGGGGTCAGTTCATCTAAATTCGTGAGATGAGAAATGGCAGGTTGAATTTGGGAAACAGCTAGTAAACATTCCAGATAAACATTTCAAATAAAAAATTCAGTTTATCTGAAATACAAAGTAAATAGGTAGGGAAATGTCTTGAAATGTGGAAATGTAGAACTTTAGATGCAAAACTGAAGAGTTTTTGCTTTATTTCCTAGGCAATAGGGATTTACTACATGCCTTCAGAAGACTAGAGCCTTCTTGACCATAAGAAAGCAACCATTTCAGGAAGTGGGAATTCAGGTCTCTGAGTGAGGCTATTCTAAGTCATATTATATGAAAAATTAAAAATATGTTTCACATGTTACAGAGGTGTGCAATGGTCAGGTCCCTTAGAGGGTTATATTATGGAGAAAAGGCAGAAATTCCTTTCTATCTTCAGTCCATTATGGGTTTATTTTAGTGTCCATGTTTTGATAGTTGGGCTCTTCTGGTATGTGATTGGTGTTCCCTTCCCTGGCCCAGATTGCAGCCCATCCACAAATATTATCCTTGACTTTTTTTGTGGGAGGGGGGAAGTGCAGCACATCCTCTCAGAAAGATCTCCCATAGAAGATCTATCCAATGCACAGAATGCCATCCTCATTGCCTTTTAACACTTCATGGAGACAGGCAATATTCAGATCATCTCTCTGGTATTCTTTGCCTTTACAACATGAATGGCCCACCTCTTTTTCCTTCTCAGGTACTTCTTTGATGTCTTTTCTGACACTCGGGGCACAATGGTCATCACAGCTGATCCATGCTCAGCACACTTTTCTTTCTGCGTTACCCTTTGGGTCATCAGCAATTTTGATCCTACAGAGACCATGATATTGCATGATTTGCAGTTATATGTAGTTTTATACAGAAACCTACATAGATGTATGTGCACATGTGCATGTGTATGTGTGTCATAGAGAATATATTGAGGCTAAAATTATCTTTGTGCACGCATGTTTGGGATTTTTTTTTTTTTTTGGTTAGGGAGTGGGTTGGTATAATTGAAAGCACTGAATGTCTTCCTAAATGTATGCGGCCCACTTTCCTTTTCCTCTTCTGTATGGGACCCAGCTCACTGTCTCCTTGCATCCTAGGCACATCTAATTTGTTTTAAGTTTGTCTGTTTTATGTTTTATTTATTTATTTTTTGTTTTCCTCTGCTTGATCAAGAATAAAGCCTGTCTACTATGATACAGATCTTGTATAAAAATGATTGCAGAATTAAAGGGTGGAGGGGGAACAGTTACAGCTGCAAGGAGACAATACCCTCTAGGTCTGGTAGCTAATAAGGCAGGATGGTGGTCCTCCAGATCATTAGTGTGGCATGATTTCTTGATGTCTGCTGGAAAGGCTCCAGATGAGGAAAATAAGAAAAGTCTTAACAATCCCAGGGGCAGAATTTGGGAGGATTTCCTTTGTTAGGACAATGATAATAATGCCAAAAAGGGAACAAATAGAAAACAGCAATGGCCCAGTGCCAGTCATTTCTGGTACCATCATGAACCTGGGAGGGACAGAAGCAAAGGATCATTCACAACTGTTCCATTTCCACACGACATTGTCATTAACTACCCTTACTGGGCTTCTGGGAACTCTTTGGAGATAATGACACATGCTGTCATATTAGACAGAATAATCTGCATGTTCTTGAAACTCACAAGAGGCTTCACCAATTAGCATACTGTAGATATTCATCTTTAAAACATGCATACATTTTCTGGGGGTTGATTTATGCTTGTTTAAACAAAAAATATATTCATAGTCTTTTTTTCTTTTTCTTTTGTCTTCTTTCCTGGCTTCTTTTATCAAAAATCTCTTTTCTTTTATCATTTTCTGAATGAGGGTGACAAATAGAAATTCTGTCAAGACTTTGAACACTAGATAGTTCCTTCCTAGACAGGACGACTTATAAAAATGTGTATTTTTTCTCATTTTTAAATGTCTCTTACCTCCTCCTTACTCAGAAAATGCATAGGTATGTATAGACTTGAAAACCACAGGGATTTAATTCCCATATAATGCAGCATAGGAGCACGTGATATATTTTCATATAATGAAAACATTTTAATTTTAAGTGCTAAAATCACAGTGTGAAGAAACTACACTTTGGAAAATAACAGCCTACTACTGCCTGAGCCAGCTTTCACCCCAGATGTAACTTATATCATGTTTCCTCACATAATATACATTATTACGAATATGTATGTAAAGGCACAGAAAATAAAATCATAAGACTGGAAGACAAATTATGTAGTCCAGGGGCTATTAATCTGGGATCTGTGGATAAGTTACCAATGTTCTATGAACTTTGATAGGGGGAAAAATACCTTTATTTTCACTAAACTTTGGTTTCCCTTGTAACCATGTATATTTTATTTTATGCATTTAAAAACATTATCCTCAGAATAGGGTCCATAGACTTCACCAGGACTGCTGAAAGAGTCTAGGATCTCCTCTTCCGAGAGAGAGAGAGAGAGAGAGAGAGAGAGAGAGAGAGAGAGAGATTCAGAACCCCTGACCTTATTCAATTCCCTCATGTTACAGATGAGGAAATTGAAGTTTGGAAAAAGAAAGCAATTTGCCCAGTCACACTACAGATTATGAGAATCAGACTATAATCTAGCTCACCTTTTTTCCTGTTCTAGGCTTCTTTCTACTCTAGAACCCAAAGATGGTAGAATGTATTCTAAGTAGGACTATAGAATGAAACTAGTGCAAACTCTGTCATTGTACAAAGAAAGAGACTGAGGCCCAGAGAGAGGGAGCAATGTTTTATCAGGGTCACTTATATGAGAGGGCCCGAATCTTCTGGCTCACTGACCAGGCTGAATTATGTTGTAACAACATAATATGAATCAGACATGCCATTTTCATTCAAGGGCTTAATAAACACACCTGAATTACTTTTGAAATTCATAACCCCTGTCTACAGAAGAAACACTCATGAGATGACTACTAAGAAAGGGGAAAGAGTTTCACATGCAGCTTGTAGTAAAGTAGCCTTGTGGCTTTGCAGTCACACTTTGTGTATGTACATACCCTATATGAGATCAGAAGACTCAGAGTGTGAAGGGAACTTGGCAACCCATCCACGTACTCCAAACGCCTCATTTTACAGATCATAGGATTTAGAGCAGGGAAAGAGCTGAGAAAACATTTATTCCAATCTCTTTGTTTTAGAGATGAGTAAACTGAGGTAAAGAGAAGTCAGGCAACTTGTCTGAGGTCAAAAGAGAAGTAACTAGAAATTCTGTCATTTGAGCCCAGAAAGCCTGAATCCAGAAAACTTACCACCAGACCACAAAGTTTATATGTTTGTATGTCTATATGTTTATATGTTTGTATTTGTTTATAATAGACATATGTCTATGTTTGTATGTCTATATGTTTATATGTTTGTATTTGTCTATAATAGACATAAACCTATGCTACCTTATTCTGTATTGCACAAATACATGTATGCATGTATGTACATATGCACAGAACCATATAGATAGATAGATATAGATACAGATTATAGATAGATATGTATAGAACTCATGTTTGTAAGTGTATATATACACAAAATATATTTTTATATCTGTATATATTTTTCTATATTATAGGTATACATATGTGTATATATACACATATTTGTATATTTGTATACATCTAAATATATTGTATATATCTACATATTTGCATATCTCTATATATTATATGTATGTACATATATGTATGGGACAGTTAGATGGCATAGCGGATAGAGCACTGGGCTTAGAACCAGGAAGACGTATCTTCATGGATCCAAATCCAGCCTCAGACACATACTCACTCTGTGACCTTGAGCAAGTCACTTCACTGTGTTTGTCTTGGCTTCCTCATCAGTAAAATGAGCTGGAGAAGGACTTGACAAACTACTCTAGTTATCTTTCCCAGGGAAACACCAAATGGGGTCATGAAAAATCAGCCACAACTGAAAAAAAAACTGAATGACCACAAATATGTGTATATATACATATATATGTGTGTGTGTATGTATGTGCATATATATAAAGAGAATATATTGTTTTTATGCATATATATTATATGGGTATGTTATGTGTATGTTTGCATATATATAGAGAGAATATATTTCTATATCTGTATGTATTTGTATGTGTATATATATATATATACAGAACATATTTATGTATCTGCATATGTACATGGAAATATATACATATATGCAAATATATGTATATACAGAACAGAATATATAAACATATACCCATAGCATAAATATACATACATATATACACACACAAACCCATGCACAATCTTAGAGATCAATAGTTCATCTTTCTTATTTTACCAAGAGGAAAACAAAGGCCTTTAGAGAGAAAGACCTTGACTTTTCCAATGTTATACACCTAAGAAGAAGTGGCCAAGTGAAGATTCACATCTAGAGCTTTTGAGTCTAGAATTGGATTCTTTCCACTCTGCAGCCCTTCCCATACCTCAGCAAAAATGTAGTGGCAGAATCAAGGCAGTCTAAGAGCACTCAGGGCTCTTTTTAATGAGAAGGATCCATAGGAGAATTGCCATTTGTCTTGGGCTTCAAAAGGCAAGAGATTTTGGGCAGAGAGGAAAGGGGGAATGGGAATTTGATTCAATCTTTCCCCAAAGGAATAATATGAACAAGGGCACAGAACCAGCAAGTAGAGAGTACTTTCAAAAATGGGTGAATAATATGATTTGGTTGGAGTGTAGAGGAGAGAAACAGAAAGGAAATGCTGGGAAGTAAGCTTGGACTTGGTAGAGCATTTTGGAGGGTCTTGAATGCCAAGCTAAGGAGAAGCAACTCTCCCACATAATACCCCTAAACATGAAATGTTTATTCCCATTTGAAAACCTCCTTCTTTCCTGAACTTACCTGAGTCCTTAGCAATTCAATTTTCTAAAAGGATCATATTGCTGCAGATAGGGGTCAGCTAGGTGGTGAAGTAGGTGGAGCCTCAGTGCAGCAGTCAGGAGGACCTGAGTTCAAATGTCACCTCAGACACTTGACACTCACTAGCTGTGTGGCCTTGGGCAAGTCACTTAACCCCAACTGCCTCATCCTGGATCATCTCCAGTTATCCTGATGAATATCTGTTCACTAGATTCAGATGGCTCTGGAGGAGAAGTGAGGCCAGTGCACAGCCGGCACAGCCCTCTCTCACTCAAAACAAAGTCAAGTGCAAGTCACATCATTATTTCTCTGATGGCATGGCCTTTTTCAGCAATGAAGGATAAACACACATTGCTGCAGATAAGTCCAAAAAGTTAGAGGAGAAAGAACAGGAACCTGGACTTTAATGAGAATGAAAGAAATTGTAAGTGTACAATGGCAATGATAGTGGTGGGACAGAGGAAACCCAGGATTAGAGCAGAGCTAAAGTCTTAAGATACAAACCAGGAGATAGAAACCAAGGTTAAGGTCAAGACGGCTGAGTTGACAAATTAGCTATCCCAGAAAGGCGAAGCTGATCTCATGTAAACTCCACATTCTTAACCTCCTTTCTGAAGGAAGACAGTGGAGCTATGCAGTGTGGAATAGTCAGAGCTGTACCTACCCCATTGAGGTAAGGATATGGGAAAGTGAAAAGTTGAGTTTTCTAGTGGGGGAAAGGAGGGAATAAGCATTTATTAAGCAACTACTAAGTATAGGGCATTCTATTATTTCATTTTCTCCTCACAACCCTGTGAGGTAAGTACTATTTTAAACCCCATGTTAAAATTGAGGAAACTGAGGCAATCAGAGATGAAGTGACTTGCTCAGTGTCACACAGCTAGCCTATGAATTTGAACTCAGGTTTACCTGACTCCAGGCTCAAAGTTCTATCTACTATGCCATATAGCTAGCTATTTCTCCATATTCTAGAAAGATATAACCAGGGGAGATGCTAGAGATCATTTATCCTTATGCTGTCATTTTAAAGACAAGAAACCGAAGGCCCTGAACAATGAAATGTCTAACCTAAGGTTATATAGAGCCAGGACTCATACTCAGGCAGCCAAGTACAAAAGAAAGGTTAATGGGCTTGAATCTGGAGGACTCAGGTTCAAATTCCATCTACATCGCCTATTATCTGTATAACCTTTGTCAAGTAACTGTACCACTCAATGCCTTACTGCTTTGTTTGTGAGATGAGGAGGTGAAGCTAAGTAACCTCTGATTCTAAATCCTAAATTGTTATGATCTTAAGATTCCCAATTTGTTGCCCTTTCTACTCACTTTGTCACCTTCCCAAATAGAATATTAGATTCTGAAGTTATCCTTTCTTATCCTCAATAGCCAATGAATCCAGATGAAAATGGTCTCAGGGGATAGCTCCAATCTTTCCCTCCTGGTCCTGTTTAAGGACTCTCAGTTATTGTATCCATCAAATCCTAAGTGCCCTGAGCAGGATCACTTCTGAAGTCCTTCTTTATGTAGACTTTCTTTAAGCCACCTCCCAAACATTCCTCCTCAACGTGCATGCAGTGATCCAACTAATGTTTATTTTCTGAAATTCTAACATCTCCCATGTTTGAATTTCCTCATAGCTTGTTGGCATAGTGTTTTGGAAATGTTTTCTTTTGTGCTTGTGTGTGTACTGTTTTAAATACTCATCAGAAGAGGAAGTGGTACAGATTATGGAGAAATTAGAGGTGTCTTGTCATTTGAGGTCAATTCTCTATCCAACTAATCAAGGAAGCACTAAATTCAGCTAGGGCATCCTGAACCAGTACCTTACTCTCCTTTTAACTCCAGAAACATATTTTGGGCCAATCTCACTCTCCCATCACTCAAATGAGCTTTTGATTGGATAAAAAAAAGAGAAACATGATTTCTTTCACCATCTCTATCACACCCTTTTCAACAATGATTTGTTTTTTTTCTGCCTACTGTAAATGACAATAACACATATTAGTAAATGTGTAGGAAACATTTGGGTAGTTACTATGGTATGCAGGAAGATTTTTCTAGTAACATATATTCATAAGCCATGCCAGAGTAGGGAGTAGTTAAATTGTCAACCAATCAGATGAATTCTTTTCCTGACGACTTTTTTCAGGTCAAGCTATCACATATGTTTATTTATTAATAAAGTACCACTGCTCCCCCACCCACAGTAATTCATATGTGCATTAGAAAATTCCTCCCCTCAACACACATACACACACAATAATCAAATTATATGAGAAATCAACATCAGTATGACCTCTGGTACAAACTCAAATGATTGTCTTACTTTTCTATTTGCCACCAGGAATCAAGATCTTAATCCAGGAATCTTGGAAGAGCAGAAAGATCGCTTAATTTGAATCCAGAGGACTTGCTATCAAATCCCAGCTCTATCTCTTGCTGTCTGTGAGACCATAATTCTTTTCACTAGCCATCTTTATGTAAGGAGGATTTTGTTTTCCTTTTAGAGATCAGTTTCTCAGGATCCATGGCCATGGCAATGTCCAGGTGTGAGATAAAACCTCCTAGAATAGTCTTAGGAATCCTAGAGAGTAATTCTTGGAATCATAGCAACAGAGAGACCTACTGAGTCTATGCTGTGAGATAAGGGGTGACATATTGTAATATTTACTATACTTGTGCAGAATGGTGATATGACTAGAAGTAACTTGTGAGGCCATTGTTGGCAATATATGTTCTTTGTCTGTTGCCCTATAAAAGAAGTGGGTACTGGTCAGTGAGTAGAGAAACCACAGGTAATGCATAGAGGAATGCATGTACCTGCCTCAACCAGACCCCAATGAGAATTGAGGTGGTTTAGGGGAGTGCACAAGTATACCTGTCTCAGTTGACAACATCAAGACATAGGAGTAACTGCCTCCACTTTTCACCAGCCCTTGCAAAAAGGGTGATTATAGGAGCTGATTCTCCCATTATCAGCAACCATTTGGGAAGGCTATACTAGACTAAAACTGATGATTAACTCTTCCAAAGGTGTCTGCCTGTCTGAGCAGATCAAGAAGGAACCTGTTAGAGACTGGAGTTCAAAAACTCCAATGCCTCCTGTGTATTATCTGTGGAAACACCATCATGCTCCTATACATGTAATTTCTATAATTAGAAGATCTTTGATAAAAAGGAACTATCCAAGCTTTGCTATTTATGTCTTCAGAAACTAGAACTAGACATGGTACATTGTAACGACTTAAAAAATATTTTTTTTCATTTATTCATTTATTTAAATAACAAGACACACGCCAAATCAAGTCATGCAAGTGTTAAAAATAAAAGAGAGAGAAAATGAAGAAAATAATTAAATCTTATTCCAGGAGAATTAAGAAGTTAAAGAAAATGGATGAAATCTATTAAAATATAAAATATCTAAATAAAGCAAGAAATAGAGATTCCCAAATTATACTATTATATAAAAAAACTGAATAAGCTATTAAAGGACAACCAAAGTATGAGGTTGAAAAATCTAGTCCATATGGATTGATAAATGAAAGCTTTCAAACATTTAAACAATGATTAATACCAATGACACACACACACACACACATAGTTCTCAATAACAGAGAACGAAGGCACTTAGTAAGATACCTTATTGAAGGTAAATATGGTCTTAATACCAAAATTAGGGAGGAATAAAGGAGAGTGAAATAATTATAGGATAATATCAGTCATGAATATTGATGCAAAATTATTTAATAAAATGTTTTCAAATAGGTTTAACTGATATATTTAAAATAGTCATTATCACAAGAGATTTTTATGCTAGTAATACATTACTATTATTGTTGCTCAGTTATTTCATTTTCATTTCTAATTCATAATTCTATTTTGGGTTTTGTTGGCCAAGATATTGGAGTGGTTTGCCATTTCCCTCTCCAGATCATTTTAGAGATGACAAACGTGAGGCAAACAGGATTAAGTGACTGGCCCACAGTCACAAAGCTTGGAAGTGACTAAGGCCACATGTGACCTCAGGAAGATTAATCATCCTGATACTAGGCCCAATACTCCACCCATTGGGCCACCTACCTGTCCACATTATGATTAGTCACATAAATAATAAATATGACAAAAAATGTGTCTGATTATGTCAGCAAAGAAAACACCTCTGAAAAAAGATATTACTCATATTAAAAACACTAATATATATATATATATATATATATATGCAGAGAAGGTCCATTTTTTTATGTGATCAAAGCATATTTATTAAAAATGAAGAACTACTTCTATTTGCAATGGAAAACCATTAGAAACTTCCCAAATAATTCCTAAGGTTAAAAAAAAGAATTCCTTTTTTCTCCACATTATTTGATATACTAGAAATGGTAGCTAAAGTTGGTGTCCTTCATCTTTGAAGAGGACCAAAATGACATCACATTCTAAAGTGAAATTTCAGTGTGTCCAACTGTGGCTGATCAAACCAATATGATCTTGGAGTGCTCTACTACAGGTTGGGCACAGATAGTCCTTTTGAATATTTGGGGTGGATATCCCAAATTTGTTCATCCTGCATTTACTTTGTGTTGTCTCAATTCTGCTTTGCTCAAAGAGCACAGCACCATTTTTTTTATGTGGGCACACCATGCTGAGTGGTCCTGTGCCAATGTCTCCCATGTTGTACAGTCAAATCCAAAGTTTTTGAGAGAGACCTTGAGAGTGTCCTTGTATTATTTCTTCTGGCCACCATGTGATTGCTTGCCCCATGCAAATTCTCCATAAAATAGTCTTTTTGGCAAGCATACATTTTGCACTGGAACAACATGGCCAGTCCATCAGAGTTGCACTCTCTGAAGCACACTTTAAATACTTGGCAGTTCATCTCAGGCAAAGATTTCAGTGTCTGGTACCTTATCCTGTGAGGTGATCCTCAGAATCATCCTAGGACAGTTCAAGTGGAAGAGATTTAGTTTCCTGGCAATGTCGCTAGTAGACTGTACATGTTTCACAAGCATATAACAATGAGGTCAACACAACAGCTCTGTAGACCTTCAATTTGGTAGTCAGTCCAATACCCCTTCTCTCCCAAACCCTTCTTCGGAGCCTCCCAAACATTGAGCTAGCTCTGGCAATGTGTGTATCAACCTCCTTGTCAATGTGTACATCCCTGGAAAGTACACTACCAAGGTAAGTGAACTTGTGTATAAATTGGATTTAAGTGAGGCAGAGTTGCAGGAAGTCATCAGCCTCACTCTCTCCTCCTGAGTCATCATACTCCAGTGGCAGGACAAAGTCAAGATGGCTGGTGGTGGCTCAGGATGCAATGGATAACCTTAGCATGTTCAGTGTCTAACCAAGCTCTAAGCACTCCACATCACCTGCTTCATCTGCCTTCATGGCCATTGGAACAAATTGTTCTCATCTGCCTATTCCACCAGATGAAGCCTTCACATGCTTGGAGTAGATACCCCCCCAACTCACCAATGGGTTTGAAAACCCTTGGTTACCCTCAACCTGGTTTGTCCTGTCTACCAAAATGGTTTATTGGGGTGTGGCCACTGCACATGCTGCAGCTTCTTGGAGCCACAGGTGAGAATTAGGTGGAACAAGCGGACACCAAAGGTGGAAAGAACCCAGAAAAGGGCTAGGCAGCCATCACATCAAAGGTATTGGTCCTCCCTGAACACACCCTACATCCTGATAGCTAAAGTGATAACAAGAGAAAGAAATTAAAGGAAAAAAATTAATGAAGAATGAATATCTACCCCTATTTATGGAAACCATACAGAGAAAACCTAAAGAACCAGCAAATGAATCCACTAATATAAACAACAGCTTCAGCAAAATAGTGGAGATAAAAAAATTCCATAAAATCACTAGTATTTTCTTTATATTACTGAACAAGACAATATGTTTGATTAAACGAATTTGGTTTTGAGTTACAGTTGATTTTTTAATGCATTGCTTCTGGTCCTTCATTATTGGAAGGATTACGATTAGCAGTAGCAGAGATATTTGTCATGAACATAGCAGTCGTTTAAGCCAGAACATCTTTTGCAGGGAGCAAAAAATTCAGTAGGTTCTATGAAGAATTCAGTAAGAGCTTACAAATTAAATCAATATATATTTCAATCTAGATGACATCAATGCAAAGGTAGGCGTGGGGAGAACAATGAAAGTTTTGTTGGAAAATATGATAGGATTAAGAAATCAAAGAAATTTAAAATGTTTTTTGTAAGGAATAGAAGTCATACGATATTATATCATGAATATTTTCTATTAGAAGAATCAGGAAATGTTGAATGTGTGAAGTACTAAATTATATCACAGAAAATTAAACTGATTTACCTTAACAGATAAGACATGACTAGTACTGATTGTTAAATCACTGGTAAAATCAAAATATTAGTGCAAAGATCAAAATGAACACCAAATTAGAAAAGTATGTAGAAATGAGAAGACATGGCATGAAATTAAAATAACTCTGACCCAAACGATTTAAATAAGCCATTAATAACAAAAAATTAGAAATAGGTAAGGGAACAGGCATGGACACAAAACCACCATTTCTTTCTAAAAGAAAGCATTATTTTATTTATTTGATATCTATTTTTATATCACATATATTTCCAAATGTATTCTTTCACTTTCCCCCACCTACAAACCACCTCTTGTAACAATGACTAAAGCAGAAAGAAGGGAAGATAAAGCAATAACCAATGTGTCTGAAAGTATTCATAGCATTCTCAGAGACCAATCTTGATCATTGTTATACATAGTATTCTCCGTAATTTGCTTGCTTCTTTTCAATTATATTATTACAGTTATTGTGTATATTCTTTACCTGGTTCTGTTTACTTTATAACAATTAATGTATCATCCTACATTTCTCTGAATTCTTGGTATCTGTCATTTTTTATGGTATATTCCATTATTCTATAGTCATATACCATAATTTGATTATCCATTTGCCAATCAGCGATCGGTTTCTTTAATACCAGTTTTTTACTGACAAATACAAGGTTTTGACCAGTCAGCTTTCATCAGATCGTCCTTCACCTGAAAGAGGTCATCTACCTGAGAGCAGTGTGGTCAGTATACCGTTTCTTGCCAGACAGCTCCAGCAGAAATGCCGGGAGTAGAACAGAGGTCTGTACACAATGTTCGTTGATGTAACCAAGGTCTTTGATATTGTCGGTCACAAGGGCCTGGAGAAGATTGTGGTAAAATTGTGAATCATACAGTATGCCATTCATACTGGTGGGGTTCATCGGATGGTATTTCTCAAACTAAATCACTAAAACACTTGAGCACATGTAGCTGTGAGGATGGGGGTGGGGGCACTTCATCATCTTACTCTGGAAATACTCACTGGTTGATCCCATCTCTGAGCCCACCCCCTTTAAACTGGAGCCCCCGTACCCCTGCTGAGTGCCTTCAGTTCATCCTGGGTCATCTTGTTGGCACAGAGCTGTGGGTAAGTTTGTCTCCGCTATTCGATTGGGAACTCTTGGAGAGCAGGCGCTGTGGCCTTAGTAGGTGTTTAATAAATGTTCGTTGCTTGAGTGAATGAGTGAGTGCCTGGGTCCTGGAGGAGGAGGATGGGTCGCCTTGCGCATTGCCCAGGATCCCTACCCCCGGGCAGCGGGGCGATTTGAGAGACCCCTGGGCATTCTGTGAGCAACATCGGTCCCAAAGCATCAGAACTCGGAACAGGCTGTCCCACCTCACTTTCCCCTGCTCGGTTCGAACCCGGTTATCCCCCACGCCGGACCATTCCTTATTTAAAAGGAATTCTTTGTGATAATGACAATAATGATGATGATGGTAACAGTAACGATAATAGCTAATATTTATATAGCCCTCTCTGTGTGCCAGGCTTTGTGCTAAGTGCTTTACATTATCTCCTGTGATCTTCACAACCACCCTAGGACATAGATGCTATTAATATCTCCGTTTTACAGATGAGGAAACTGAGACAAATGAGTTCAGTGACTTGCCCAGGATCACACAGTTAGTTGTCTGACACTGGATTTGAATTCAAGTCTTCCTGAACTCCAGGTGCAGAGTTCTATCCACTAGACCACCTAACTATGATTACAAAATCTACAAAAATATAAGAGAAATAACCTATTAAAGTATTCTAATGACTTTTAGGAATACAATCACACACACACACACAAACTCTTCACAGAAAGAAAGGAAGACTTAAATCGTTTGAGAGCTATGTAATGTTCAAAAATGGAAACAATTGATGTAATAAAATAGATTAATATTACCCAAATTTATTGGCAATTTTAGTGCTATACCAATTAATCTACCAAGGGGCTACTTTAGAAAACCAGACAAAATATGTTTTGCTTTATTATTTGTAAGAACAATTTCAAAATTTTAATTCAAATTAATAGAAAAGGAATAAAGACTACCTTCAATTATCAGGCATTGAGACAAAATATAAATCAGCAGTCTTTACAATTTTCTACCAAAAAACAAATATGAATAGTAAAACAGTGGAAAAGACTGGATAAACAAGATATAGAAGAAAAACAAAACAGCAATCCAGTGTTTGATAAATCAAAGAAGAAAAACTAATAGAGGAAAGGCTGCCCCACTGCCTCTTCAAAAAGGATTCCAGAAAGTAATTTGGTGGAAAATAATTTTTAGAGCAACATTTCATACTATGTACTACTACGAGTTCTGAATAGATAATAAACAAAATGAGTATTTCATTAAAAAAATTACAGAGCAGAAGAAACAATTTCCCATATGAAACAAAATGTTCATTGCAGCACTTTTTGCAGCAGCAAACATCCTGATAGAAAGTTAGGCATTTCCTCAATAAGTTGTTATATAAACATATTTATATGTAAATAAACATATATAAAAATGTATAGACACACATTGAATTTTTAAAAATTATTGAGCATTTCCTACTGTCAAGTGCTTTGCTATGTACTAGAGATACAAAAACAATTGCCAAGACAGACCCTGCCCTCAAGAAGCTTAACTTTGGATAGAGAAAACTACACACATAGAGGGGTAGTTGCCAAGGAAGTAGGGTATCTTGATGTCAACAGTCACTGAGATGGCAAATGGGGCCACAGAGTTATAGATATGTGTGCATTTGCCCTTGGTTGCCGAAGAAGACCATACCATCAGAGAAATAATGATGTGACTTGCACTTGACTTTGTTTTGAGTGAGGGAGGGCTATACAGGTCACCAGCCTCACTTCTCCTCCAGAACCATCTGATCCAGTGACCAGATATTCATCCGGATGCCTGGAGATGATCCAGAATGAGGTAATTGGGGTTAAGTGACTTGCTCAAGGTCACACAGCTAGTGAGTGTCAAGTGCCTGAGGTGAGATTTGAACTCAGGTCCTCCTGACTCATGCACTGGTCTATCCACTACACCACCTAGCTGCCCTATGAGCTATAGATAACATAAATACTGGAAGAGTTGGATTGATCAGGGCTTTGTTCTAGGACGGAATGGGAGGGAGAGAAAAGGAATAGTAATGAGGTTGTTGCTGAGGATGTTGTGGAAGATGTCATTGGAAGGGAAGGAGTAAAAGGAAGCATAGCAGAGGCTTTTCTAGAATACTTTACTAGTGGCTTCAGGGACAAGAAATTTTACTTAACTGTTTTGCTCTGTTGGGGAGGGTAAACATATATAAAGGAGGTCACTATGGGAGAAGGTTATTAAGCAATAACTAAGGTGTATAAAGCAAAATGAAAGACTTTTTTCCTTAAAATAATAGCGAGTTGATACCTTAAAAAATGACAAAATGGGTGGATAAAACATATCCAAATCAGAGGAGGTCAAGAATAGTGAGGAGTGAACCCAGTCATTTGAATGAGACAAGAGTACTAAATCTGAAATCAGACCTAGATTCCAATCCTGAACATGCCACTGAAAACCCTTATGACATTAGGCAAATCACTTGACTTCTGAAAATGAGGATAATAATTGTTTTCTTCAACTTCATTACAAGGTTGTTGGGAGGAAAATGCTTTGTGACAAGGGTTCCCCTCTGCTTGGACATCTTTAAGCAAAGACTGAATGACTGCTTGTTTAGATATGTTATAATGGAGGTTCCTTTCTGGTAAATATTGCATTAAGTAGTGGCACAATGGATAAAGTAATGGACCAGGAATCAAGAAGACTCATTTTGCGAGTTTCAATCCAACCTCAGACACTTAGTAACTGTGTCACCCTGGGCAAGCCATTGAAATCCTTTTGCCTCGGTTTCTTCATCTGTAAAATGAGCTGGAGAAGGAAATGGCTAACTACTCCAGTATCTTTGCCAAGAAAACCCTATACAGGATCATGGAGAGTCGGACACAATTAAAACAGCTCAACAATAACATAGCATAACATAACATGGTCTACCATGAGAATTAGAGTTAACATATGCTAAATACTTGCCAGCCTTAAAGGACATATACATATTCATCATTAGCATTGTTATTATCAGGGTTTCATGGCTCAGAGTCCAGTACTCATTCCCCTACATTTCACAGCTGCCTAGGTATGGTTAACAAGAATAACAACTTCATTTTACAGTCCTTTGTAGTCTGTTAAGTTCCTTTCAAATATATTAATTTTATTATCGGGACAATATTGGATTAGGGATCTCACTTTCATCATCTGAAAAAATAGGGGAATGGATGAGATATCCTCTAAAGTATCATCTCCCACAAGCTGTCCACAATCTTCAAAACTAACAAATAGTCTGTTTAACACGTAGGGCAATAATTCTGACCCCTATTTAACTGATAAGTTAACTGAGAACCAGAGTCATAAATATTCAAACCCATGTCTCCTAACAACCAATCTGGCACTCTTTCTATGAGAGCGCTCCCATTTTCTATAAGTCTCCTCTTTATTCTTTTCTGCCTAGTCTTTTATTTGTCGAAATCTTCTTTTAGGTTGTACGATGATATAAAACTGAGCCCAGGGTCAGGGAGTGGTCTTCCAGCTTCATTTCAAAAAAGGAATGCTCCACTTTCTTACTCATTGATCAAATGTCACTGCAATGATCATGCAGCTCAAAATAGCGATGGCATTTTGTGACTACATGAGGTTCTAAAGTACTTGTCAGCCTGGTTGCAGTTTCAATCTTTCTCAGCATTTGGTCTTTTTGCATTTTAGAAGCTCAAAGTTTCAAGCAGTCTCAGAAAACATCTAGTCTCACTTTGACTGAAAGACAGTGGAGTTATCTGACCTGCACTTCAAGATGGAGAACTCATGACCATACAAGGGAGCCAGTGTCATGACTAAATAGCTCTAAACATGAAAAGATTTGTCCTTAAATTGAACAGAAATCTGCCTCCCAGTAAGTTTCACTCAATACTTCTACGTTTGTCCTCTAGAGCCTGAAAAATCAAATACAACCTTTTTTTTGTTTTAAGTTTTTTCTACATAACAGTTCTCCCAATATTTGAAGTTTCCTATCTGGCCCCAACCTTCTCTTTTCAGTCAGTCAGCAAGCATTCATTAAGCACACACATGATAGGTGCTGCACTAAGTTATCGGGGATTTGAAGAAAGACAAATAAAGATACTCCCACCTCCACAAAAAAACAGATTATGTCCTCAAATTTTAATTTTACATTTTAATTGGGGACACAATACATAAATAGCTATATCTATCCATGAGAGGTACAGAATAGATGAAAGAGAACATGAAAGAGGAATTTTAGCAGCTGGAGGGACAGAGGTAAGACCTCAAACAGAAGGTAGGCTTTCAGTAAAATCTTGAAAGAAGTCAAGGAAACTAAAAGGATAAAGTAGGGGAGTAGAACATTTTGGACACTGCAATGCAAAGGGAAAGAGAAAGACCAAGTATGTCAGTGTAGCTAGAGGACAGAGTATATGGAGGGAAGTAAAATTTAAGAAGGCTGGACACATAGGAAGGGATCACATTATGAAGAATTTGAAATGCCCAACAAAGGACTTTTATATTCAATCCTGGGTGCTAATAGGGGGCCCTGTGTACCATCGAGTAGGGGATAGGACATGGTCACATCTATTCATTAGGGGGAATACGCTTTGGTAGACAAGTGAAGGATAAACTCCAGTAGGGAGAGAATTGAGGCAGGAAAATCCTTGAAAAAGTTTTTTGCAATAGTCCAAGTGAGAAGAGTCCAAGACCTAAACTTGATGTGTGAAAGGAGAGGGAGGAATATAGAGGAGAGATGTTGTGAATGGAAAAATGACAAGATCTGGTAATGGATTGGATATGTGAAGTGAGTGAGATTGTGAAGTTAAAGATGAAGCCTATATTGCCAGCCTGGGTAGCTGAGAGGATACAGATGTCCTGGACAGAGATAGGGAAATATGGAAGGGGGAAAGGTTTTGAGAGAAAGACAATAAGCTCTACAAGCATCACCAGTTTCAGGCATCTTCATTTGACCTGGTCTCTAGGCCTTTACTTTCTCAGGACTCCTTTTTATGTGGCACTTATAAGTTTCACAGTAGCATTTCTATCTAGTTAAAAAAACACAGACAGCAGTCAAAATGTCCAACAATGGAGGAATGGTTGAATAAATTGTGATAAGTTGATATAATGGGATCATTTAAAGCAGTTAAGATAAATAATTATGCAGAATACAAAGAAATCAAGAAAGATCTTTTTGGAATAATGCAGAGGACAAAATGTGGAACGAAAAAAAATGACTGAAATCATATGAAGGAAAGGACGTGAGAATGAATGGACAAAAAATCCTAATAGGGACTGAATAAGGAGGGACTGAAGGGAGAACAGTTATATGTTCTTTCATTTATTAAATTAATTTAAATATAAATAGTTACTATGTAAGTACAGTTCATAGATTTGGGCTGGAAAATAAATTAAAGATCATCTAGTCTGGCTCCATCATTTTATAGATAAAAGGCAAGAGGTCTACTGAGGGACTATTGACTTAGTTATTGACTTGAGGCAGCTGGAAGGTACCATGGATAAAGTGCTAGACCCGGAGTCAGGAAGATTCATCTTGGAAACTTACTAGCTATGTGACCCTGGGCAAGTCACTTCACCTGTTTGGCTGTTTTCCATTCTGTAACTAAAGAAGAAAATGGCAAACTACTCCCGTATCTCTGCCAAGAAAACCCCAATTAGGGTCACAAAGACTTGGACATGATAGAAAAAAGGAACTGAATAACATTAATTTAGGTCATACAGAGAATAAATTGTCAGTCTGAAATGAAGCCCAGCTGAAACATTCTGATTCCAAATCCAACCTGCTTTGCCAGTATACTATACTGCATTGATTTTGAATGTAATATATAAAACACCATTGAATGAAATAAAAATGCAGAACCCAGAACTGAAATGAACGGAATGCTCCAGATGTGATCTGATCAGGTCAGAGTATGGTGGAACTTTCTCTTTCCTGAGTCTGATCTCCGGATTTCTATTAACTCAGGCTGATTGATTTAACCATAGTTTTTGTCAAAGGCCTCATAGCTATATAATGTGTATACACATACACATGTATGTACACACACACACACATATATATATATATCTGTCACATCATATCTATGTGCTTCAGGGCTATGAACTAACTTTCAGATGAAATCTCATTTTCTTTTCTTTTCTTTCCCAGAAACATCCAGTTCTTTTTTTAGGCTCCAATGGGGCTGCATAGAAATAGGCCACACCGTCATTTCTCTGAACATACAGGACATTTTCAACAGGCAATTCTTTTGTTCATGTCTCTGTCCTCAGTGGTGTTTGTAATGACTTCCAATTTAGTGTCATCCACAGATTTCATTAAAGGCCTATTTACTCCCTTTTCCAGATCATTAATGAAGGCAGGCGCCCAGCCGGGCCAGGCAGTGCAGCATTAGACGCCTCCTCCCAACTGGAAACTTTGCCGTTGATCCTGTTTTGTTTATGGCTCTTCATTCAGTTTCCAATCTGTGTGTTTTCATGGCCACCAAGGAAAAAAAAACAATCTTGAGGGGGTGGAGAAAAGACTGTATACTTAATGCCTGAAAATCAACTTTGGGATTTGGTTGTTTCTCTCTATGTGGGAGAGAGGATGCATTGAGTAGTGGAGGCAGCATTGCCCTTAAGGAAGTCAGATATGGTTCTGTGATCCTAACTAAGTGGCTCTGCCTTCATTTCTTCCTCTGTACAGGATAGGGCTAGGGGACTAGACCTGGGAACTCAGCTGCATAGGGGATCTCTAACCTTGAAGGACAGCATCCTCTCAAAAACTTACAATCTTAGAGAATTTTTATGGACCACAAATAAGCTAAATGACTTGTTCAGGGTCACATAGTCAATATATGTCAAAAGAAGGAGTAAAATCCAGGTCTTCCTAACTTTTAAGCTGATTCAATATTCACTCTACCATGTTGGTAATCCTTCCTTGCTGATCTCAAAGAGCTGTTGTGGGGAGGAAATATGATGACAGGTAATGATGAATTCAATAAAAGTCAGTTATGAGTATCCCTCATGTTAGGGGATGAAGGATGGCCAGCATGAGCATACCAAAAGCAACATGTTTTTTCCTACTTGTCTAATGTTTTTGTTTGTTTTTTTCTTTTTTGTTATTTATTTTGTTTCCTGGCCTTTAACTTCTTTATTTACAGATTCTCATGTATAAAAAGCATATTTTTCAGGCTAGAGAGACCTTTGTTTGAGGGAAAAGCTTGGAATCACAAATAGCATTGTGTAATTTGCTAAAGGTAGTCCAATCCACTCGTCTTCTTATTCAATTCTGGGCCCTCCATCAAAGATTTGGGATGCATAAAGACACAAGGCAGACAAAAGGATGAAACATGCATGGAAGGATTGCTACCTTCATCAGTGGATGGAGCATCTAAATTGAAGATATCACATGTGTTAAATATATTTGGATTCATTCTTTTTAATATCTCTACAAGCCCTATTCCAGACAAATTCTATGTTCCTTGTTGTAAGGTCCCTTCCAACTCTAATATTCAACAAACATTCAAGCATTTGCAAAGCCTGGAATTTTGATATGCGTAGGCCTGAAAAAGACACATGAATTATTCCTAAGGAGGAATATCTTGTAGGTAAAAACCTATCAGTATGATACTCAGTCACATGTTTTATCTGTCACACTGTGGCTTTAATGCTGTCCTGCTGGCTTTGTGAAGGAATATGGGATATATATATATATATATATATATATATATATATATATGGAAAATACTCTTAAAAACACAGCTGCGAGAAAGCGAATAATATCTATCATTTATTTATACCTACTATGTGCCAGGCACTGTGATAAACAATTTACAAGTACTATCTCATTTGATTTTCATAATAACCTTGGGACATAAGTGCTCTTATTATCCACATTTTGCAGTTGAGGAAGCTGAGGTAAACAGAGGTTAAGTGACTTGCTCAAAGTCATGCAGGAAGTATCTGAGGCTGGATTTAAACACAGGTCTTCCTGACTCCAGATCCAGCCCTCTATCCTCTGTACTTCCTTGCTGCTAGAAAGTAGGGGAGGAATAATTGAGGCGGGGGGAGGGGAGAGGAGCAGGAAGAAAGGAAGGTTCACTAGAGGGGTGTCATCTGGAATTATGAACAGAAGTATAAGTAGGACACAGGGCAATACACAAAACAAAAATCATCAAAGATTATTGGTCACACACTGTTCTCTCTAGCCACAATCACACTCATCAGTATGGACCTTGTTCTTTCATCATTTTTAACTCCAAAGAGCAATGACACTTTACCTCCCCCATATCTCTTCATATCCCTCAAAGGACATGGCAGACCAATAGGCCTTCATTTGAATTTAGCATAGTTGAGGATTTTTTTTTTTTTACAATTCTTGAACTGATAATTACAACTCTCTGCTAAAAAGAGATAAACCACGTTGTGCTGAGGGCAGCCCAATCCTTTGAATACCAGCCTAGAGTAGAAAATAAACTGTTTAATCCATAGTGTGGGCACAGGACACAGTAGGGCTTATTTTCCAGGTCAGTCACACCTAGAGGTAAAAGCACAACACTCCTCTTGAAAGGAAGAGCCTGTAATCCACTATTAGAAGACTTCTTTCAATCATTAATTAACTGAAGGTCCTCTACGTCTGTCTCAGAAAGCTTTCTAGGTAGATGAGAGATACTCTAATGCTACTTGAAAGCTATAGGGAATAACCTTGTATGTCCTATAAAGAGCTAGGTCTATAAAAATGTTCACCAGAGAATTAACTGATTTAGCATTTATATAGAAGAGAACCTCACATTTTCCATCTTCTTTCTGCTCATGATCCTTTGTTAATGGAGGGTACTGAATTTAATTCAACAATTAATAGGTAAACTCCCACTGTTTAAAATCCCTGTGATATGTACATATACACGAACACATACACACATGTATGTAGCATAGCCCATGTCCTTGGGATGCTTATAATGGTAGGGGGTGGGGAGTGGGGGAGAGGAGGTTAGCTATTACAAGGGGCTTGATCATATATCAGTGATATACTAAATTAGAATTCAAACTAATTTGGAAGTTAAAAGTAGTTGATTCCAATTCAAGCTCTAAGATGTATATCTTCAAGCAATTCTCATCTATCAAATCAGAGCATCGGAGGCTACATGGGTGGTAGAAAACACATTCAACCAAGGGTCAGGAACATGTTGGGTTTAAATCCCAAATGTAACCCTCCACTCACTGTATGTCCATGCTTGGGGGATGTAACTCCCTGAGGCTCAGTTTTCTTGTTTGTGAATTACAGTGAATTATCTCCCAAGGCTATTGTAAGGTCCAGATGAGAAAAAGTATGTTAAGTATTTTATAAAATTGAAAATTCTATGTAAATGTCTGAAACCATTCTTAGTGTTTTACAAAATGCCGTCACTATACTGGTCGATGAAATTCCTTCAGAGACTTATTTAATGGTGTTTGCACTTGTTCATGTGCAAGGCCATGGAGAATGAACCATGTTCTGGAAAAGTCATTTAACTGTGTAAAGTAAGTGACAACACATCCAGCATCACCAGGGGGCACTGGATTGGAAGGATGGGGAGTCCTGAGTTCAGTCTTTATCCTGTCATTAGATTGCTGTGTGTTTCATATTCATCAAACACATATAGTACACATACATATGAATAAGGACATGCATACATACATATGTATGTATATACTGTGTATGTATGCTTGTTTCTGTTGTCTTCTCCACTAGAATATAAATTCCTTGAGATCAAGTCTTATTTAATTTATTGTATTTGTATCCTTAGAGCCTAATACGATGCCTGGGACATAATGGGCATTTAATAAATATTTGTTGTTATCACTGACAGACTGACAGCCTCAGGTAAAAACAGTCAGTCTAGAAAGCAAACACATTTTGGTTGCCTGTGATATGGAAAGTAGAATTTTATTTTGTATGATCATAGCTGGGGGCTTTGCCTGGGAGGATTTGTTAACTGTTTATTTGTCATGGATCCTTTAAACTAGGCATGTTGGTGCTACAGTGGATAGAGTGCTGGACCTAGAATCAGGAAGACCTAAGTTCAAATCTGGCCTCAGACACCTACTAGTGGTATGACTCTGGGCAAATAACCTACCTTCTGTCTGCCTCAGATTCTCATTTGTAAAATAAGATTAATACCTGCACATACCTCTCAGAAATATATAAGGAGTTAATATCCAGAAAGTGCATGGTAAACCTTAAAAAGTGGTAAATGCATTTTATCTATTATTAAACTTCAATTTTGCTTAATTACTGAGTATGCCAGTATTTCTTGGAGCATCACATCCTCATCAGAAATGAAAAATACAGAACTGAGATTCAGCATTGGAGTCAATGATCTCCTGGAGACAGAGGTCATGGTAAAAGGTAGGAGGGTTTTGTGGTATGATGATATAATCTTGTAGTTTGGTAATATAATCATTTCTTTAATTATGGGCCTCTAATAGCGAAACTGACATTTACCTTTCAGAATCATAGACTCACAAACCCTTAAGTGTTGTAATGAACAACAGTGCCATCTTAATCACCATATACCTGAATAAGAACCTAGGAAATAGAATCCACTACCTTTTACAGATTTTGTACACATGAGAAATAACCAGTCTACATGTAAGCTTCTTAAGGGCAGAAATTGCCTTTGTTTTCATATTTGTAACCCCCAGAACTTAATACTATAAGCACATCTAAAGTGGTTAATGAGTGGTTTTTATTCATTCATTCATTCACTCTTTCCATCATTTCCACAAATGTACTTTTAAAAAATCCCTGTCCATTAGCAGAGGGAGAGTCAAGGATGTCATTGGTTTGAGCTGGAGCATTCATCATTCCAGGCCAGCATTAGATGGTCAATGCCTGAAGCTAGCAGTACTCTGAACCAACTGAATCATGACCTTTTTTCATAAGTTTCCCATTATTGCCCCAGCAAGACTCCTCAAGAACAGACTCGTACTTCTTTTGGACCCCTCATGGTTTCTAGAACAGGACTGGGAAGGGCAGGGAAGAAAAAGAAATACATATTAACATTTATTAAGCACCTATTATGTGCCAAGCACTACGATTCAATAAATTCACCAATATTTATTTGGTACTACTAAAAAATTCACAGGAAGACTGATTGAACGAATTCTAGATGATGATGATAATGGTGGTGGTGGTGGTGGTGGTGGTGATGGTGGTGGTGATGGTGATAAATTATAACAATAATAGATAAATTTTATATAATGCTCACTGTGCTTTTCACTGTGCTAAATGCTTTAAAGTTATCTCATCTGATCCTCACAACTACCTTGACAAGTACTATTATTATCTCAATTTTATAAATGAGGAAACTGAAACTAAAATGAGGTTTAATGATTTTGCCAATCACAGAGCTAATAAGTATCTGAGGCTAGATTTGAACTCAGCTCTTTGCAGTTCCTAACCCTGCAGATACTGAAGTAGTGATGAAAACTGATTTGAAAATGTAGAGTTAGCCACATGGTGGGAGAAGGCTAAGACTGTAGAACAACCCTCTTGCTTCTGACCAGCTCTTTTACCTTCTTTTCTTCTGTTTCTCACTACCCCACACGTGGAAATAGAAATTGTCAGTTTCTTGTGGAATCTCTAGTGCTGAGCACACTGTCAACCTTTCGGAGGATTGGTAGACTATTTTAAGACATATCTCCTCCAACATGTAAACCAGCACAATATGCTTCAGTAAGCATGGAGTGTGAATATGCTCTTGGAATTTCATTGATCACTTAAATACCCAAATAGCCTTTAGAGCCAAGGCATTTCAGGATAGCTAATATGTATACAGCTCTTTAAGGTTTGCAAAGCATTTTGCCTCTTTCTTATCATTTGAACTTCATTAACAATCCTGTGAAGTAGATAGTGTTATTTTCCCTGTTTTACAGATGAAGAAACTGAAACAGAGAGATTAGGTGACTTAACCAGGACAACTAATATGTTTCTGGGCAAGATTAGAATTCAGCTCTTCCTGACTGCAGATCCAGCACTCTATATCTACTATAGCACCTAAGCTGTTCCTTGGTAGCTAATAGAA